>OZ019968.1:11186676-11834176 GCA_963970395.1 Ephialtes manifestator | reverse complement strand
ATAAGCGAGGTTTTTCTGTAATAACGAAATAGCAAAAGCGTATCCACAATATGTATATTTATCTAATTAAAACAAGGATGCAAAGTAGAACCTTGCACATTGCTTCCTCATTAATTTTCGCGTTTTACAAAGCATCCTCTATGAGAAAGCCAAAAATTGAATAACATACTTCCTCGTAGAGGTAGCTTTGTAAAACGCGAAAAATAATGAGGAAGCAATGTGCAAGGTTCTACTTTGCATCCTTGTTTTATTGAGTAAGTTGACCTGCGTATTTGGTATGCCTATGATTGGTTTCGTGGGCCGTTTCGGGCACTTAATTGACTGTGTGGTGGTCGCCTTCGCATTTGCTGCACAGTGCAATTAGCCTTCGCCTTCGCATTTGCTGCACCTGTTTGGGCAACTAGCGGTGATGTGCGTGAACTGAGCGCATTTCGCGCATGGTAGTGGTAGAGGAGGCGGCGGGCTACTCGCTTCCGCACGAAAATGTTTGCTCAGTAGGAAAACTCCTTCATTCATCAGTTTGTGAAACGCGTTTGAGTCACCTGTGATTACCCTCACCAGAGTTGTGAGCTTCGAAGTCGCTCGGGATATAATCCGCTTACAGAAACGATGTGAGATGTTATTGTTTATCAGCGCGTGGCTTATTGATTCGTCATCGATTTCATAGTCCACTCGAGTTATAACGGCCGCGAAAGTTTCAGGCGGGGGGGCCGTGCTCCGGTTTTTCGTATGTTCGGCCGTTTCGGATAAGCTATCGATCTTTTTATCTTGAACGAGTTTGTTTAGAGAGAAGGTCAATTTTTCCTTTGAGGTGTTTGATTTGAGTAGAAATCCCTTGGATGTTTGGAGGATTACATCTTTAGAGAGAGGTGCTGCGGTTGCCCAGCATTTGGTCATTTCTACGCGTGAGTGTAGTCGACTTGAGTTGATGTAAAAGAAGAACTTGAACGTTTCAGGGTGTCTCATGCTTTGCGTGGCTTGAGGCATCGCTGTTATTTCTTTGGCGACCTGGGGGGGGAGAGTTCTTGATTTTCGGAATTGTCCCTCTTACCTTCGTGCTGTTACGGCACAGATCCGTTTTTCCCGAAAATTCACTCTAGGCAAAGGAGAGTGAGGCTCTCCCTGTTACGCTAGATTACAGGTGAATTAAAAGGGCGGATGGGTGTTATGGCCTTGTTTAGAGCCTACCCTCTCGGGCAAAAGCTCGGGAAAAGGCCTAAGGGTGTTTCTTCGACTTTGATAATAAACGGAAAACTGACTTACCGGTACTGCTGTAAAGGCCGATGGGTGGATGTAAAAACCATGGTCGGGTAGCTGGAACCGATGGTGCGACGTCAAAAGTGACGGGAAGTTTCAGCGTGAACGGCAGCAGGAGTCGGTTGTAGGGTGATCGTTGAGTGCAGTAATTAATTAAAGGCACAACACTTGATATTTTTTTCTTTAAACACTGCGGTTTATTTTGAAACAAAAACTGAACGGAATACAAGAGCACACAGGTGATCACTGAATCTTACACTTCAAATTGGCTAAAATTCACTAATGACCGCCCTAGCAAGTCCGGCGACCGGCCGGTCGACCGAAGATCCGACCGGTCGATAAATGCAAAAAAAAAACCGTTCAAAGAGTCGATCGACCAAAAAACGACCATTGAAATTATTCTTGAATAGTCGTTTCTTGGTCGCGCAAAATTGGAAAACGACCGTCGAAACGACCGTTTCAAAAACTTGTAACCGGTCGTTTTCTTCAGTGAAAACCGGGAAATGACCGTCGGAGCGACCACTTTTATAATTTGCAAGCGGTCGATTCCTCGACGCTGGAAACCGTGAGACGACTGTAGCAACGACCTCTTTAAAAATGTGCAACTGGTCGTTTTCTCGACGCTGGAAACCGTGAAACGACTGTAGGAACGACCTCTTTTTAAATTTGCGGTTGGTCGTTTCCTCGACGCTGGAAACCGTGAAACGACTATAGAAGCGACCTCTTTTAAAATTTGCAGCTGGTCGTTTCCTCGACGCTGGAAACCGTGAGACGACTGTAGGAACGACCTCTTTAAAAATGTGCAACTGGTTGTTTTCTCGACGCTGAAAACCGTGAAACGACTGTAGGAGCGACCTCTTTTAAAATTTGCAGCCGGTCGTTTCCTCGACGTTGGAAACCGTGAGACGACTGTAGGAACGACCTCTTTAAAAATATGCAACTGGTCGTTTTCTCGACGCTGGAAACCGTGAAACGACTGTAGGAGCGACTTCTTTTAAAATTTGCAGCTGGTCGTTTCCTCGACGTTGGAAACCGTGAAATTACTGTAGAAGCGACCTCTTTAAAAATTTGCAGCAGGTCGTTTCCTCGACGCTGGAAACCGTAAAACGACTGTAGGAGCGACCTCTTTTAAAAATTGCAGTTGGACGTTTCCTCGACGCTGGAAACCGTGAAACGACTGTAGGAACGACCTTTTTTTAAATTTGCGCATGGTCGTTTTTCTGGCTCCGTTAGCGAAAGATGACCGTCAAAACAACCTCTTATAATTCGCAAACAGTGATTTTTCTGGTGCTGAATATCGAAAAATTACCGACGGAACGATTTCTTTCTTCACTCATGATCTGTCACGTTGTCGGCGCGGAATAACGGGAAATTACTGTCGAAAAGAATAATATACGCTACGTTCTCGTTTCTGTGAGCAGTAAGTTACAACTTATTAGGAAATAAATACCATTTGTATGCAAATATCTTGTGAACAATTTCAACGGTAACTTTACAAACTCTTACACAGTTTAACTTAAATTATCTTAGTTTTATCATATTATAGTCGAACTATTAATTATAGTTTCTTGCTGTTTAACATAAGACAATACCGCGCTCAGTACAATAAAAGTAGTCCACGGTGTCGTAAGAACGGTGCAAAAAGAGGAACTGTTATAACGTAGTTATACTACATACTTATATTAGATAATTACACTTTGGTTTCACAGGCTTTACGCATATTGTACGCGTAACATGGTACAAACGTTACATGACTAGTATGAAAAATGAGATCCATACAGAAGAAGGAAGACTTAAGTAATTGAGCAAAGTAAGTCGTCAATTACTTTTGTAGCTATAATAACCGCGTTTATCGAGATTTTACTCAACCATTCTCTTATAATTTCTTTTTATTATCGCGATTCCGTCCAATTCTGATGAACTTTCGAGGTTTCCAGTAATTTCACTCTTATCTTCGTCGTTATCATCGGAATGTGACACGGTACCGTGAAAGTTGAGTAACTTGTTGTAATTTTGCCCCGTAACATCTACATTAGCAAGAACAGAAAGGATCAGTTTCGTCATATATTCCAGTAACAAATTTCAATAAATAATTAGATTCTCACCACAAAACGGCGCATTTCGACATAGAGCCACGAGATCCTTACATTTCCACTTTCGAGTTTTCGCAAGAGAACAATGCATCCTGAGGCTGCAGACTTTCTTCTGGCTTAATCTATTATTTCCATTGACGTCAATTCATATCCATTGTTTGTGCGAACAAAAGACGAGAGCATAACGTTTTGGATACCTGTATAATGGTTGCCCAGTCTTCTTGCACACTTTTTGTGTCGGTACCGTGTACTTGAAAAAGATGTACTGGATCACTTCCTCCGGCATGTCACTGCGAATCATTTCCTCGATGGTCTCATACGATAGTTCCTGAATACGATACTTAGAGGATTGAATCTCTTTGCACATTTTCAGTACGGCTTCATTTTCGTAATGAATATCAACGATGCGGCAGTATCCTTCATAGTAAAAAGAAAAGAAAAAATGATCAATACTTTGATCAATACATTGATTTTCATTTGTTGATAATCAATGCTGCGCTCACCATTAATGACAACGTGGGTGTTCGGAGTCAGGATATCCTTCAGTTCGGTTTCCGTGAATTTTGTTTCTCGTTTCAATTGTTCCCAAGTCGATAACTTTGTCCTCGCTTCGTCGTTCTCGTTCGTTGGATACACCACAAGTAATTGCAACAACTTCATTAGGGAACCTCTAATCCCTTCGATAGTTGTACATGTGTTAATAACCAACACCATTTATAATTTCATATCTATGTTGTTGTGTCACAATTTACCTGATTTCGCGACGTTATAATCAGCGATATCGTTGCTGCTATCGCTACTGTCTGTATCGACTATAACACGGCGGAATTTCCTTGTACGCTTTTTTTGCGGTACCTCGCCATCGCTGCTGGTGTCGGTGCTTTCTTGTTCGTTGGCATTCTTCTTACTTTTTTTCTTATCCGTACTTTTTTTCTTATTTTCGGTTTGCTTCTTTCTGAAACTCTCAGAATTTCGGTACCGGTCGCTTTTTAATTTAGCCGTGATCCACTTGTTGATGTTGAATGTTACGCGGGTCTTATCACTGCCTTTCAACTTTTGATGCCGATTCAGGAAAACGCAGACATCTACAAAGATATTACCAATTTAATAATGTCATTCCAAAACACTTTCGATTCAATAACATTGACAGGCAAGCATAATGCGTCATGGGCGTTTCAAGGTACCTATCAAATTTTGGCGTTCCGTCGATGTTATCAACCTTGCAGTACTGTTGCGCTGTTTCCACAAACACAAGTTCAACCTTTCTTCGAGAGTCCACATTGCTTCGATGAGTGCATTTATTCGTTTTCTGACATCCCGGGCTTCGGCTGCCCGTGAGAAGTGCATGGCGTCCAAACGAACGTCGTTAAGTACTGTAATCTTATAAAGCATGACAAACGTTTTTTTTTATTATATCGACTTTTCGCACTAAGGACGGAGAATGCATTACTTTCATATCTCAATACTACATACCTTTCCATCATCATCATTATGACTCGACAATACGGCGTCCATTTCACGATTGTCATCTTCCTTATTCGCCATTAGGAGTGGTTGTCTGTTTCCTCGATTGATTGCCGCAAGTATATCCTTCTTCAACTTTAATAACTTCCCTTCCAAGTCGCAGCATTGGTGGCTTCCAGTCGTCGTTTTCTTCGGTACCTTCTGCTTCTGCTTTCCCGTGGCATTTCTCGACGATGAGTCATTATTACGCTGTTGTACGTGCTGTCTAGACGTACATGGTTCGCTCGACGTTTTCTATGCTCAATACATTTCAACATAATGGAATCTCCAGAACAACAAGCGTTCCCCAAACCGTAACGTTCACAGAAATATTGTACCTCAGAAGATCTTTTCAATTTGTGTTTTTGCTCTGTAATAGAAATTTCTTCGTTGTGTTTCAGCAATTTTGCCGTCGCGGTACCAACTGGACGCAATACGTCGTGTGTCTCCTTGTTCTTTTCTTTGTCAGCGTCCTCATTGCGAAAATCGTATACGGAATATTCATCCATCGGCTTTAAGCAAATAAAACACATCGATTTTGTTTAATACACTCGTTTCGCAATTGTCAATTGTCAATCAATTGTTGCTTGCATTTGCGCCGAATGTAGTCACATGTTTGTACGTGGATATTACCGATTTACTGCTAGAAGTTGATTCCGCGATGATTATTTCATTTGATTCGGATTTCAAATTCCTCGTGGACAATGGCACGTTTCTCCTAGGCGTTTCTTTCTGATAACACAGACATCTGTACCATCTGCATATATCCATGCATGCAAATTCCGACTGTTTTATACTCACGTATTTTCGTAGTGACGATGATGTTCTGAATGTAATCAGTGACCCATCTTCCGTATTAGTCGAAAGCGTCTCGGTGCACGGCGCGTCGGTGCTCTTCTGCCTTGGTAGAATTTGTATTGCTGAGCTAGGTCTCAATATCCTGTCTTCGATAACCGTCGGTTTCGAGGGTATTGGCTCCTTTTTGGACAGTTATGGACCAGGTAATTCCAGATCATGTCATTGCATTTTTTGCACGTTCAATTTTTTCGTTATTTCGCAATTTTCACATCAGTACTTACGCGTTTGGAGTCACATGGTTTCTCGGAATCTTCAAAACGGTTGGAAGAAGACTGCGAGGACGCTTGCAGAGGGTCGGTTGAAATGTTCTTCGGGCTTTGGAAGCTACACATCGACGTCGACGCCGAAGGTATAACCATTTCAAACATTTGCATATTAATAAAGAGAGTGCATAATGAAAAGTGCTGCCATCGTAGTTTTTCTTATTATATAAGAATTTTCACATTTTCAATTTTCACATCAGTACTTACGCGTTTGGAGTCACATGGTTTCTCGGAATCTTCAAAACTGTTGGAAGAAGACTGCGAGGACGCTTGCAGAGGGTCGGTTGAAATGTTCTTCGGGCTTTGGAAGCTACACATCGACGTCGACGCCGAAGGTATAACCATTTCAAACATCTGCATATCAATAAAGAGAGTGCATAATGAAAAGTGCTGCCATCGTAGTTTTTCTTATTATATAAGAATTTCTTATTATATAAGAATGTTTAAATTCACGAGCGATAACTTTTGTGTTCGACGCTGCGCAATCGTTTATACAAACCTCAGTAATCGGTGTCCCGCAAGATTCGACTGTTTTGTCGTTGATTTTCAGTGCCGGCTGAGAACCCACGACAGACAAACTATTTTCGTTGTCGACAACACTTTGTTTATCGTCATCACTCTCAGCATCGCACAAGGATCTAAGCAAATCTTGAGAATCGTCGTACGTTTCGGCGGTACCCTTGACTTCTTTCTGCTTACTTTTCGTCGGCACTCTAGCACTCGGAAAGTCTTCATTGTCGTCATAGTTTTTGCCCTGCAAAGCAATTATTAATCTGTACGATGCCGCAATATAACGATGGTACCTGCAGTGAAGTACGATTTCTCGTATTCGACGATGTGCTATATAATGTAAACATACCTTAACAAACGATGTCCTGCCAGTTCCATCTATTTCGTAATTACTTTCCGGTACCAACTGAGAATGCTCGGCAGATAAGCTATTTTCTTCATCGATAATTCCATCGGCCGTGAGTGTTGCGTCACTTTCTCGTTCGTCATCACTCTCAGTATCGTGGAAGGTACTGAGCGAATCTCCAGGATCATCGTTGTGCGTTTCGTCGACGTCCTTTTCTTCTGTCCGCTTACGATTCTTTGGCACGCAAGCACTCGGTAAATCTTTGTTGACGCCATCACTTTCGCACTGCAAAACAATTATTAATCTGTAGAATGTCGCAATATAATGATGGTACCGTAATGAAGTAATCTAATCAGTATTTACAAGATTCAACATTAAACTCGTATATATTATCGCCCGAAAAAAGGATTGATTTCCCTTTTATTTGTTTATAGCGGAACATACATTTACACACACCGAATATTCACACAAACCTGTATTGTTGCTGTACTTGTCTCGGTACCAGTAGATGCTAGCGCTGTTCCGGCTAAGTGGATTATTATCTCCTTCTGGATTGACTTACTTGCAATTTCCGCAGCAATCTTATTCTCTTTCTGTAGAAATACAAAAATCTAGATCAATGAATAATTCGTTCAGTTAAACGTGCACGAAAACACATTGCGAAACGCGTAACGAAAGTGGTTTGCTTACAATTAATTCTTAGATTGTCGTCTTTGCGATTCATTGCAAGGACTACCTTACACATTACTTGTGCAATGACTTCTGTTTCCAACATTTTTTGTGACTAACGCTATACGATAATGTACACATACCTTAACAAACGGTGTCCTGCCAGTTCCATCCTTATCGTAATTTGTTGCCGGTACCTGTTGTGAATGCTTGGCACATAAGCTATTTTCTCTATGGACAATTACATCGGCCGTGACTATTGCGCCACTTTCTCGTTCGTCATCACTCTCAGAATCGTAGAAGGTAGTGAACGAATCTCTAGAATCATCGTTGTGCGTTTCCTCGACATCCTTGTCTTCAGTCCGTTTACGTTTCGTCACCACGCAAGCACTCGGTAAGTCTTTGTTGACGCCATCATTTTCGCCCTGCAAAGCAATTATAAATCAGTAGAATATCGCAATATAACTATGGCACCGTAATGAAGTAATCTACAATCAGAATTTACAAGATTCAACATTAATATCGTATATATCATCACCCACAAAAATGATTGATCTTCCTTTCATAGGTTTATGGTGGAACGTGCATTTACAGAAACTGCATATTCACACAAACCTGTATTGTTGCCGTATTTGTCCCGGTACCAGTAGATGTAGACGCTATTGTGGATAAGTGGCTTATTATCTCGTTCTCGATTGACTTCTTTGTAATGTCCAGAGCAGTCTTCTTCGCTTTCTGTAGCAATACAAACATTTACATCAATAAATAATTATTTCCGTTGCGGTCGGAACTACAGTATTTACAATTGCAAGAACACGCTGGAGGCTGTACGTACCCTACTCGTTTTTGCTCTTTCAAGCTTTTGCCGGATTTTTCGTTTTTTCATGTTCTGCTTCGCACTCGAGACCTCATTGGGTGTGTGCTCTATTCTTTTCGGTACCTTTACTCTGGCTCCACGGCCTGTACACTTGGCACGTTCGACAATAAAGATTTTCGCTTCCTCTTCGGTATCTGTAATTTAAAGGGAACTTTAACCAACTGTCTTCAATTATGGTAAATCAATAGATGACCAGTAGATGATTGTCTGTATATTGAATTTCATTCGATACTTACCACAAACGGCGTGGACAATGACCTTCGAGTACGTGCTTTTTCCGTTAATTATTCTTCGTACTCTCAGTGTTTCCTGCAGATGATCGGTTAGGTATAATCGCACCCACTGCTTGGTGCACGGCACATCGTAAGCGCCGGTTTTCCTACATTGTCGTCTTAAGTTTGAGGTTCGATAAATTGTACAGTTCGACGAATCCCTCATATCATGCAGTTGACTCACGCAGTATCCATCTTCATCCTCGTGCGAAGTCATAGTTTCATATCTCTACAATGGTCGACAAGTTATTATATTTCATTAATATCACAACTTTTCATTTGCCACAAACGTTATTCGTTCTTGAAATTGCTAGGTGACTGAAAATTTACGTTGTGACATACTTTTTTCATTGCGCTGTCGATTGTCCGTAGATCGCTGTGCTGTTTCTCAGTTAATTTAAATATTTAGAGACGAAGTCGACAATTTTGTAATATTCCACTTTCAAAATTCACCATTTCAGATACCCGAGAACCTAGTCAACATTTTTTTACACTATCGGGAAGAGGGATTGTTGACGGGAAACGAGGAAACATTTGTTCGTGTTGGGGAAGCGTCCTCAGAGATCATTCATCTTAATATTCGAAACGAAACAATAAATTGCCTTCGATGTTCGATGGAAAATTATATTCTCATCACCAGACAGGATGTATGTGGAGAGGTAAAATACTAGATGATTCGAGTGTGGAAAGAGCGATTTGGCGAGATAAGAGTAATTAATATCAATCCTAATTATGTACAGTTCATTAGTTTCCTCGTGTTGAACGAGACTATTCCAAAACCACCGATGGGGTTTTTAAGATGCAGCATGTTGCCACGTTAACGCTATCGTATTCTCTGTACGAAGAGAATTTCGTTTTAAAAGTACGGACAGTAATCAGGTGGAACCCAATACAACGTTTCAATATCACAATAAAGTTTTATTACAGAATATACTAACCAGCGACATTCACACATCTCTAGCATACTCTTCGACACTAGTATAACCAACATACAATAATCTTTGTCATCACGCGCTGGCTTATGAAATAGTAATAACAATAAAATGAGATCCACGGTACCAATATATCGACTCTGGAGATGTGAAAGTCGTCTCGGCGCGGTTTGCAAGATAATACAAAGTTGAGGTCTTATATAACAATGACGCTGGTCTTCGGTATCAATTCAAATTAAAGGATAACAAGAAATACAAAATCTGCAGCGTTTCGGGGCTTAACCACAATAATAAATAAATTAAAGAATAATCTGGCTCCGACCCATATGCCAACGAAACTCTACCACTTCAAAGCGATTTACGAGGTGATGAAAACTTAAGGATTTGAATAAAACTAACGCTGATCCTCGGTACCGATTAAGAATGAAAAGAAAAAAAATAGCACATCTTTGGCGAATTGGGTTTCAGTCACAATACAAAAAAAAAACGGAAAGAATAAATGCCGTTTGGTTTCAGCTCAGATGCCAACAAAACTCTACCACTTGGAAACGATTTACGATGAAACAAAATTAAGGATTTGAATCACAATATCGGCATCGATTAAGAATGAAAGGGAACAAAAAAAAAAATCAATAATAAATCTTTGGCGAATTGGGTTTCAGCCACAAACAAAAAAAACCGAAAGAATAACTGCCGTTTGGCTCTAGCGCAGATGCCGACAAAACTACCACTTGGAAACGATTTACGATGATAAAAAATTAATCCTTAATTTGTGAATAACAATATCGGTACCAATTAAGAATAAAAGGGAACTAAAAGTAGCAAATCTTTGGCATCTTGGGGTTTAGCAATAATGAAAAAAATGAAAGAATAATTCGGCTTCAGCCCAGCTGCCAACGAAACTCGAATGTTTCTGTCTTATTCTTTCTTCTTCGGCGGTACTCTGACGAGGACCCCAAACTTCTTATCTCGTGTTTTCGCATGGAACTTTCCTCCAAGCTTATGGTACCGCTCGCTGCAGTTAGGGCAGGTCCGGAGCGTATATCCGTTTTTTGAGCATCCGAAGCAGTATAAATTGGGGCTCAACGCTTCCGGACACTCAGTGCGGTAGTGTCCGAAGCATCCGCAGTTCCAGCAATGAGCCGACGAATCACCCGACAATACCGGGTTACGAGATTCCGCGGCGTCGTCTTTGCGCGCGGCCTCGTCTTCCGCGGCGTCGTCTTTGCGCGCGGCCTCGTCTTCCGCGACGTCGTCTTTGCGCGCGGCCTCGTCTTCTGCGGCGTCGTCTTTGCGCGCGGCCTCGTCTTCCGCGGCGTCGTCTTTGCGCGCGGCCTCGTCTTCCGCGGCGTCGTCTTTCGACTGTTGAATAGCTGATTCCTCGGCTCTTCGTTCGCGAGGCGTCGTCGTTCGCGTGACTTTACCGCCCGGAGGATCTTGACGAAACTGTGGTGGGGACAGAGTCTCCCGCGGCGTCCTTGAAGCTGCTCCTGACGCGTGCCCTGAAGATGCCGCCGGGGGGAAATTACATACGCAGGACGGCATCCGATGCTCGCTCGGTCCACCGGTTCATCTTTTTGAAGCATTCAATACCAGTTGACATGGGTGTGAAGGTTGGTCGCCTCGCTTTCGACCCATCCACATCCGTAGTATTATCTCGGCCCACATTTCGCTCTTCGGAAAGCCCTCAATTGGCTCACTGAAGTCAGCACGGCTTGCTCCTCGGTAAAACAAGTAGACGATCTCGTCTGCTAATCTGTCTGCTGCTCCTTCCATCCCATTCTCCATCGCTCGCTCCAGAATAGGGGTGAAATAACCCACAATGAGTTGCGCCATCCTACAGTCTGTAAATGTTCAACATTGCTTTCGTAATGCATTTATCAATTTTTCTCAGGAAAATTACCATTAAATTTGTATAAGATTAAAAATTCTTTGCAGCTATCAAAACAATTGGAGCTATAAAAAACTATAAAAACACATTATACTATAATTATTGAACGTTACTATTATTATTAATAATTACGAAGTATCATCAACTATACATCCAAAAGATTTAGGGATTTACAACTCAGGAAATGCCCCACACATGTAATATCTTCGACAGAACGAAGAAGGGATAAGAGGCTAAAAATGGAATTTTACCTTGACACTTTTGTTGGAACATTGCCAGGCACTCTTTTTCTCTGTCGTCGCCGAAAACTGGACGGTAAAAAAGTAAAGAAAAATTATTTCTTGCTCGGTACCACTGGAGTAAAGAAAAAAAAAGAAGAAATTGCACTATTAAATAAGGACAAACAAGAACAAGATTGTACGAGGCCCTCTCCCATTTTTACTAATTTATTTACGTTTTGGAAAGGTTTTTCGAACGTGTACGTTATCGAAGCTTAAGGTCGTACAAAAAATGTAGACCAAAATTTTGGTTATCCATTGATTATTTAATGAAACACTCGGAACTTGTCGCTCTAGCGCCACCGCGTTCTCGTATACAAACTAAGTAAGACCTACTCATAAAAAAAAAATCGTTGGCCACGGAAACCGCCACGATTTATCGGCTCTCTCGCTCGGAAAGTGCGGAGCCGCGACTTCGGGACTACCGACGACGCGAGTGTCGCCGCTCGGTTTTTGCCACTCGGCTTTTTGGTGGATCGCAATTAAAAAAAAGAAATTAAATAAAAGAATGATGAGAGCGACAAATTTTTTCCTGCTGACTTTTTTTTTGTGATTGCTTATCGAAATAGAATCCTTGTCTGTATGAGAATAAAACTGTTTGTTAGTTTTGTTGTCCAGTACGTAGCGTTGTAACTGCGACGTATTTCCGTGTTGTTATTGTTTTTGCGTACTGTTGCTTAACTGGAAAATTCCAGATGCCTAAGAATATAACACCCAGGTTTTAATATCCAACGCTTGTAGTGGTGAAACTGCAACGTGCCGTGGTCTTATTGTTGTTGTTGTTGCTGTTGTTGCTGCTGTATTGGTTCTTTTTATCGTGTCCTATGCTTAACTGACAGATTCCAGGTGCAAAATGTTATATTTCATTTGCGAAATATCACAACAAGACCTCACACACGAAATCGAATGCCTGAAGCATAAGGTGGCGAAACTGCTACAAGTCTCATTGTTGTTGTTGTTCTTCCAGTCTACTGTGCTTAACGTCTACCGTACAACGTATATAGGATACAACTTGGAAATGCGGTGATAATCGTGAAACTTCAGGTGGAAATGTTACAGCGAGACGTTTCACGTCTAAAACTCAATGCCTGAGGCTTGAAGCAGCGAAACTGCTGTGTGTCTTGTTGTTGTTGTTGTTGGTGAACGCGGCACCGAGATCTCCCGGTACGAGCAGTCTTGTTACTCCGTGACCGTGACCCAACAAGGCTGAGGTCACCTCTGCACGGAAGAAAACGCGGCGACACAAAAAAAAAAAAAAAGTAGTCTATGCGCTCGCGACTTTACCTTTCATTTGTGTGCATTAGAAACTCAAGACCACGGGAGAGAGAAAGAGCGAAAAAGAAGAAGAAGAAGAGCTCGAGTGATTCTCCTCGCACCTTTTCACCTCGCACTTTCATTATTTAACTTCCTTAACCCGTCGGCTTCGAGGCTCATCTCGCCTAAAACGTAGCATTTTTGTCTCGCTGGATCTTTCCGCAAAATTCTCGTGTCTCTCGTTCGAAACCGTTTATCGCGGATTTTAATCGAAGACATTCGAGACTCTATTTTTTTCACCCGCAGTTCAGTTATTTAAGTTTCGTAAATCGTGAAACGTATTTTTCTTTTTGCCACGAATGGTCATTTTTTTCGGGACATTTTTTATTGTTATCGTCTTATCTTCTGTATGGTTTCTCTTCTCACCGCCAGAAGCGAGTTTCGAGTCCACATGTTTCTTACTTCAATGATAGACGTTGCGGACTTTTCGATCCCCTTTTTCAACACACTTTTACTATCCCATTTTCCGAACACGTGACACACATATCATTTTTTTCACACCAAAAATACTTAAATTTTCAAGGTCGTCCTCAAATCCTTTCATCTCTCTTCTCCTCTTCGGGTTTCACAATCAGAGACGATTTTCGAACCTATATTTTTCAATCCTCTTACATCATTGAACGTCCTCAAATCGTGACACGTACGTTTATTTCTTTTCTCACCAATAATGGTCAACACTTTCGGGGTCATCTCCAAATTCACCTCCTCGACGCCTCTCTGGGTTTATCGTCGCCGTGGATGGATTTCGAAATCCATATTTCTCTGATTTTAATCTTCGCCACTCGGGTCCCTGTCACACAACCCGGGTGCGGATATTCGTCGATCGTGAGGCCCGCCGGTAATCGCATATGGTTGCATTAATTTGTGTACTTTGCAAGGGAGGAGAGCACGAGCCCCGTGCGCGACTCGCTCAGCAGCTTTATATAATATTTGTATACGCTCTCGCTAGCGAGTGAAATGGATATACATACAGACGACGGGGGTCGGGAGTTAGAATAGAATAGAAGCGTTTATTGCACTAGGACCACATTGGCCCTGTAAGGCAACCCCAGTTCAGGGGAACTCCCACGTAGCGGGACGCCACAACCCGGCGCCCACTGATACAAACAAAATACAAAAGAAATAACAAAAGCCGCATACAATCGCAGTTAACAAAAAAAAATGAAAATAATAATAACTAATAGTTAGAGAGAGGCAGTCGGGTCGTCGTGCGTCACGCGCTCGACGATGTATAGGTAGAAGAATAAAAGAAGAGAGAAAAGATAAATGGCTCATGCACGAGGGGGGGGGGGGGGGGGGAAGAAGCCTCGCGAAATCTAACGGCGAAATAGGAGAGACAGAAAGAATGAGAGAAAGAGCCGGAGACGCGGAACACAAAAGAAGGACCCAGTCTCCGGGTCTTCCGGAAGTTGGTCTCACTAATGGCCCCGAGTTGAAAGTTAAAAAGTTGCAATTCGATGAAATATCATTTCGCCAAGACGCACGACTACTAATTGATGCGAACGGCGACGGTGTAATTTGATAATTGCCTCGGCCGACTTGAAAGCGAAATTATGAATGGTAAATAATATTAATGATTCTGAGACTAAGAGAATATAATCAAATATCGAAAGAATAAGAGTGATGAACGATAAATAATTGCATTTAATAAAATAAAAAATATTGAAAATATTAAGCTACAAAAAGATATGATTGTAAGTATTATTTTTAAAAAATCGAAAAGATAATCTTCGCTTATGAATGAGGAGGAAATCACGTAAGTTCCAACGTCGAGATGCAAGAGAAGAAAAATAAGAAAAGAGAGAGAGAACCAAGGATATAAAAGAAGAAGAAGACCCGGACGACGTCTCGACTTTTCCGGAAGTTGGTTACATTAATGGCCGAACCAGCGCAAGCGAACGGGTTCACCGTCCGACGGCGAGAATAATGCAACGAGCTGGCGCAGAGTAATGCGCGCACATTGCGAGAGGGGTCGAGAAGCGGAGGGCGGAAAATTTCGTTGTGCAACGAGATTTTTCTCAATAACCCGGAAGAGACGTTAACCCGCGATCGCGACTCTCGGTCTGAGGGGGAGGCGAGGAATTTTATAATAACGAGAGCCCGGCGGGGGGAAGATGAAAGAGAAAATGGAGGAACGCGACTGAGGTTTATGCTTCATTAAACCCTTTATGTTATGTACGGGCACTCGGCGGAAAAACAGTACTCGGAATTCGAGTCATGTACGCGGAATACGACGAGATCGAGTTCGAGAGAAACAGAGAGAGAGAGAGAGAAACACCCACGTATTTCTGTAATTCTTTATAACGCTGAGGCTCGGAAGCCGGAAGATGATATTCCTCGTGGCCCGCGGTTCAAACGAAAATACACCGGTGTCTATATAATCCCGTCCATAGTCGATTCTGTTGCGTGTTCTTGGAATCTCTCTCGTCTGGCTGTGGCTTTTGGACCGGGGAAGTGAGAAAGAGCAGAAACCGCGGGTGCAGCCGTAAAATCACTTTTCAGACACGGGACTGAGACTTCCTGACTGCCAGTTGTGCATTTTTGTAGGCTGTAATTGACTGACGTCCATTTGTTCTTTTTTTAATTTCGAATCTTTTAGTTTGGCCGATATTTTTAACGTTTGTGGGAAGCAAAACAGATTTACTATTACGGAGTCCGTATTATAATTCTTTTAACTTTTATCTATATTTTTACTTTTACCGTAAAATCCCTTTTGAAACACGGGACTGAGACTTTCTGACTGACAGTTGCGCATTTTTTAAGGCTCTAATTGATTGTCGTCCGTTTGTTCTTTTTTGAATTTCGAATCGGTTAGTTTGGCCGATATTTTTATCGTGTGTGAGAAGCAAAACAAATTTACTATTACAGATTTCGTATTATAATTCTTGTAACTTTTATCTATCTTTTAACTTTTTTGAAGACATCGATTTTTTTTATTTTTACCATCAGTGCTCAAGTCGTATGTTTTTCTTCACGAAATTTAATAGCAACGTGTTTATTTGCAATTTCGGACCCCGTTCCCGCTTCAAAGTCCCTCGGCCAATCACAAAAAATAGTACATTGCTTTGAGAGAGCGGAAAAAGGTTTTCCGTCGAGTGTTCTACGAAACTTTCCTTTGTGAAAAGTACGAAAATGGTGGGTGTTACGCACGCGAACCGTGCGTAATACGTCTATTACCGCACTTTTTTTTAGTAAAAAAAATAGTATCAAGAGAAAAAAATGCATGACACGCCAGCTATTAAAAGGGGCGAATAACGAGGCGAGAAAAGAAGAAGCCGGCTATTTCCAGCTGCCGAGCCGGTATTTTCGAAGCACGGGACAAGCTAATAATGAATGTTGAAGTCGAGTGCTCGCTCGAGCTTGACGAGAAGTTAACTTCCGTGTGTTTTCTTACTTTCATTCGACAATATCCGTTCAATGCGTAATGCGCAATTTTAACGGACGCAGCAGCAGCGAGACGATCCGCAGTTGATCCCGGGGAGTCGCGTCTCGGAATCGGATCGATTCGCGAGGGAGGAAAAACGCGAAAACGTGCAGCGGGCTCATACGGCGATGGATATATATTGTTCGGGCTCTCTCCTGTTGCTCGCTGACCCCGAACAAGGCGAGTTTCACCCTCGACCCGTGAACTTTTCCTCGATTACATCTCTTATTCTCCGACTCTATATCCGCAACGGGCGAAACGTATGTAATATCCCTCCGGTACTCGTTTTTTTTTTTTACCTTGCACGCTGCGACGATCCTCGGCTCGATGGTTTAGTCCCGTGTCTCGTCTCGTCACTCGCGCGTCTCGTCGCGTCGCTCCCGTGTCTCGGCGCGTCGCTCCCGCGTCTCGGCGCGTCGCTATCGCGTCTCAATGTACGCTTATATGAGGTTCCTGTTAGGAATAGACATTCATTATTTTTAATCAATTAATTTCATAATTATCACTTTTAAACAGTCAGGTAAGAAACGTTAAACATTTATTTCTACCAAATTTGTTCTCACTTTTATTTTCTCAGGAGAATTAATGGGATATGACGAAATTTTTTATTTTGAATTTTATTTACTCAGGAGAATTGACGGGATTTAACGAAACTTTTTATTTTGCCGTTTATTTGCCCAGGAGAGTTTATGGAATTTATGGAGTTTATGGACAGAAAGATCTGTCCATGAATGCCCCCACGGTTCCAGCTGGTCCAACGACTACAGACCCAATGACCAACACAATCACCAATTTGGTCCAATGACTACACATCATATTGACACGGCGAAGGCACAGTGCTAGATTCAACTCGCTGCGACGTAACTGTCCATTCGGTTGGACAAAACCGCACCGTACCAAGGCGCAGTATGGCAGCATATTCCTTTCGTCGACCAACCCTCTGCCACACTGTGCAACGGTACGGTGCAGTTTTGTGCAACCGAATGGACAATAACCGTGGGGGCACAGCTCTACATTTAGCACGGTCTGTCGTTATTGTCTATTCGGTTGGACAAAACTGCACCGTACCGTCGCACAGTGTGGCAGAGGGTTGATTGACGACATATTTCGATGCGTAACACAAGCGAGATACACTCACGTATAACAATCAAGATACTTGCATAATTCAAGGATAACCTCAAATATCGAACATCACCTGTTGCGCGGTCAAAAGGTGACGTTAGACATTGGAGGTTATCCTCGATTTCGGATCAAAATGCACGCACGAAGTCCTGCCAAGTGGCACGGTACCGATTGAGACATACAAATATATTTTTATATCGAATAACGATAAATTTACCTTGCACGCGCTGCGACGATCCTCGGCTCGATGGTTTAGTCCCGTGTCTATCGTCTCGTCACTCGCGCGTCTCGTCGCGTCGCTCCCGCGTCTCGTCGCGTCGCTCCCGCGTCTCGTCGCGTCGCTATCGCGTCTCGATGTACGCTTATATGAGGTTCCTGTTATGAATAGAGACATTCATTATTTTTAATCACTTAATTTCATAATTATCACTTCTAGATGCTCACCGAATTCTTTTCCGAACGCTGAATACCCCGAAGTCACGACCGCGTGGCGATATTCGGGTAGTCTCGTTTGTCGTCGCGAAGCGTAATGGCGCCTTGGCGTGGCGGGTAACCGTCGCGAAGCGTTATGGCGCCTTCTCACGAGACGTGTCACCTGTTGCTGCAAACGTAGATGCGGTCGTGAGAAGGCGCCTTTACGCATCTCGACGGTAACAGGCTAACGAGACTACCGGAATATCGCGACGCCGTCGTGATTTCGGGATAATCAGCATTCCGTAGAGAATTCGGTGAGTACCTAAACGGGATAATTATTAAATTAAATGACCAAAAATAATATACGTCTCTATTCGTAACAGAAATCTCAAATACACGTTCATTGAGACGCGATAGCGACGCGACGAGACGCGATAGCAACGCGACGAGACGCGGGAGCGACGCGCCGAGACGCGGGATTTCATCATCGAGTCGCGGATCGTCGCAGCGTGTGCAAGGTAAATTTATCGTTATTCCCAATAAAAAAATATTTGTAAGGTACTGCGCCACTTGGCAGGACTTCGTGCATGTATTTTGACGCGAAATCGAGGATAACCTCCAATGTCTAACGTCACCTGTTGACCGTGCAACAGGTGATGTTCAAGATTTGAGGTTATCCTTGAATTATGCAAGTATCTTGATTGCTATATGTCAGTGTATCTCGCTTGTGTTACGCATCGAAAGATGTCGTCGATCAACCCTCTGCCACACTGTGCGACGGTACGGTGCAGTTTTGTCCAAACGAATGGACAATAACGACAGACCGTGCTAAATGTAGAGCTGTGCCCCCACGGTTATTGTCCATTCGGTTGCACAAAACTGCACCGTACCATCGCACTGAGCCCCCACGGTTCCAGCTGGTCCTGCGACTACAGAGATCTACGCATCATATTGACACGGTCAGGACAGTTCTAGATTTAGCGTAGTCTGTCGTTATTGTCCAATCGGTTGCAAACAATTTTACCGTACTGTTGCGCAGTGTGGCAGAGGGTTGGTCGACGAAAGGAATATGCTGCCATACTGTGCCTCGGTACGGTGCGGTTTTGTCCAACCAAATGGACAGTAACGACGCAGCGAGTTGAATCTAGCACTGTGCCCTCACCGTGTTAATATGCTGTGTGTAGATTTCTGTAGTCGCACGATGAGCTAGAATTGTGAGTTCACAGATTTCTATCTATTTCATTGTTAATACCTTACCCCCCCCCCCCTCCCCCCCTTAAGAATAATGACTGATCGATATGATACCAATGATCAAATTTCGAATAATCTGATTATCTGTGAGGCATCCCATCCCGTTTCGTACTACAAATTCTGTGAAAAAATAGTAGCTAATATAAATGCTTTTAGAATATTCCACTATCTGTCGCAATTATACCTAGTTTTCTGTCTTTTGGACTAGTTTGGAATGGTACCGTGCTACCGTGAAGTACCTCATGTGTGTAAAACTTCTCTGGAACACTTACGGGGAGAAGTGTATGTTTTTCATCATCTGCCAAAGCTTCCATAAAGAGGTATGTAAAAGATTTATGTCGATGAAACGGACGAGTGAGGAGGAAATTAAATGCGCGACATTCTCGGACAACATTATGTAGTAGCGAAATATATGTCGTTATTAAATGTATTTCGGAAACGCGGCAACGAAATATGTTTCGTTACTGTGTTTCCAGAAAATGTATAAAATGTACGCATGAGTGCTATATGCCTAGAAATGCAAACAATAACGTTATTTTTCGTTTTCGTTTATTGCAGTAACACACGCTTCAGGTACCGCAAATTTATTACCCAATCATCATCTTGTTTAACAATTGCGAGTGTTGGTAGAAAAAAAAGAACAAGACGGACAGGCAGACGTAGAGAAAAATGAACAGTCCTGGCGAGCTGCTTGATAGGAGGCCGGGTCACCGTCACGCGGGAATTACGTATCACCGAGGCTCGTAAGGATTTCGCGAGTTTCCTCTCCGTGAGTTTCGTGAAAGTTTCGCGAGAGCGAGAGCGAGAAAAAGAGAATTCCCATACAAAACATCAATGACTTTTCAGTTTTTCGATAAGCGGGACCCATAACGTTGCGGAACGATGTCTGATCGGCATGTGGAAAAATATGCAGTGAAGGTACCGCTGAATGTAACGAAGAAATTATCGAACCGGACGATCGTTAAGAGAAGAAAGGAATTACTGAAACGGCATCTCAAACTATTCCCAAAGGACACAAATTTCAAAGTTCTTCGAATACCAGAAAATTTGTGTAATGTAAGTACTCTCCTAAGATAAATACGAACAACTTTTTGGTGATTTGGCCGTAAAATGGGTTTAAGGCGATGTGAAATAGCGACGCGCACCTCAACATTTTGGGAGTGCCGTTTGACGCGAATTATGAACAAATTGACGTGAAAATTGAAATATAGACGCCAGTAATGTGCACCGAGGGAATGAAGTAGTCAGAATTTTGATTTTGAAAAAAAAAAAAAAAATTGCTGTCGGTAATCGATCTGTAATTTTGTTGTTGTTTGAAAATCAAAATTCTATCTAATTCATTCCCTCGGTGCACATACTTCAATTTTCACGTCGATACGTTCATAATTCGTTACAAACGGCACTTCAGTAATTTTCGACGCTCAGTGTTTCACATGCCCTTAATGTTGTTTAACCCTTCGTCTGTAAATGTTTTTTCGGCACCATCTGTCTGTAAACCTAAGTTGTTTATGATCGGCGGTCTTTTGACCCTCTTAATGCACTCGAAATATTCAGAAAAAATTCATGTTACTGTTGGAAACCTTCAACATAATATATAAATCATTATATTGCAGAAATATTAAGTTTATCACATTTTTTTTGTTGAACAAATGTAGCAATTCAGTATTAATGTAGTGATTTGCTGAAAAAATCGTAACGTTGCGTAAAATTAAGGTTACGTTACTTACTAAACGAAAAATTGAAGGAATAATGCAGCTTTAAGAAAAAAAAGTACGTTTTATTTGTTTAAAACTAAATGTTTAAATTTGGACACTGAAAATAGGCAAAAAAAGATAGATTAGGCATTACGATTCACGCATTTTGTTACGAAAATAAATATTTTGTTTCAAGTATAATGCATGTTTAATGCTAGTCTATGCATTGTGCACATCATACAACTCGATACTCATCACATACCGGTTTTTGGCATTTTGCCAAACCGGTACCGGTACGCGGTTTTGGCAAAAAAAAATCTATTATGAAAACATACTGTTTTTTTCGTCTTTCTGCAGATTTTCATATATAAAAAACACGTAAAGAAAAAACAAAGTTTACCTGTTTGACACCCGCCTTCTGTAAACGTGGGCCGTTCGTGTCCACGACGTATTTCGCGTGTCCACTACAGCTGTCCATAAGCGTCTGGCATCTTTAATTTTTGGCATCGATTTTCCTTTCTATACAACTTTTTTACGTGGGGATAAGAGCAAGGCCCCTTCCCTTTCTCAAAGGTTATTGGCCGAAATCTTTTTGGCCCGGACACGAATCCGATTTTTTTTTCTTATGGATCATGAGAAATTGTACACTTGTATTTCTTAAACTTGTCGGTACCGTTAATCATTGTCGAAATTTCGCTGTTTCAATAAAAATAATAATAAATGAATATTCCGTCCCAAAAAGTAAAAGACAATCCAAACATTTTAAAACTTATGTAAGCTGTCAGATACACACGACTGAATTTGTATAACTTTTTTTTGTGGTTACCCGATTCGTATACAAATCCCCCTTTATTGACATATTTGTTACCCGCTGTTGTAGGTAAAGCGTCCAAACTCGAGGCAGTGCATCAAGCGGACAACCGTGGCCAACAGCGCAGATGTTTCCATTGCGCAGAAATTGGAGGTTGCAAACAACGACTCTTGCGAGAACAAAGTCGATACTGTATCAAATAATGTGGACGACTCGAACAGTGGTACGATCGACGTGACGCCTGCTTCGATGACAATAGACATCGCCGACGCTGTAAAAATGCACAATGTTTCTCTCGACATTAGTAGTAACGTTGGCAACGATGGAGAAGATGATCTGAATGACAACGAACAATGTATCAACTCGGAGCACGATATCGGTATTCACGAGGATGTTCGCGACAACGACAACGACGACAGTTACCATGAACTCGACGATAATGACCTCGTCACTGAAAACGACAACGATGGCTCGGTCGTCGCTGACGACGACGATAGTGACAAAGATGAGATTGAAATTACGGAAAACATTTTTCACAACGCTGAGGATTACGGTACCGAATATGAAAGCTGTAATGAAGAAACGGATGACTCCATCGATTCGGACGAGGAAGTTCGCAGAAACATGTTTGCAAACTCCAAACAGAAGGACTGGTCAAGAAAAATGGTTATGAGAAACAATATCACAAAATTGGACGCTGTTGCGAGCGTGGTTGCTGTAGGAATACGTTCAAATCTGACCTACGCTACTTTGATGCAGTCCTTGAAAAATTTGGACAGCATGCTTGTCGACAGCGCATTACCGCGCACAATAAAAGGTTTCTGGTCGTTACTTTCGAGAAACGATACAATTTGTACAACGCGTCACTACTATTGTCGAGAATGTAAATTCGTGATTCGCAAAGCGAACGAGAATCTCAGTGAGTGTTCATGCATAACACCGAAAACGATCGGAACGAAAGATTCCGTGTCGTACTTTATACAAGTGAATCTTGCATCGCAGCTTAGACATGTGTTAGAAACACAAGCCGGATTACATTCTCTTCGGTACCGATATACACGTAAGAAGAAAAATGTGAATGCCTTGGAGGATATCTACAACGGAGCCCACTACAGGAGAATGTGTCAGTCTGATAGTTTTTTATCAAACGAGGACAATTTTTCTTTCACGCTGAACACAGATGGATGCAATGTTTCGACATCATCGAACGCGAGCGCATGGCCGATACTTCTTCAAATAAACGAGCTTTCGCCACATGCACGAAAACGGCACATTCTGCTGGCCGGCATATGCGTTGACGTTTCACATCCTAACTTGAATGCGCTTCTCATGCCGACGATGATTGAGTTGCGCGAACTGTACACGGTCGGAATTAACTGGAGGCATCCTATTAACAAGAACGAGATTACAAGCAAATTTGTAACACTTCTCTGTAGCGTGGACACACCTGCCAGATCAGATATACTGAACATGACGCGGTTCAATGGCCGGTATGGGTGTACATTTTGCTATGCCGAGGGTGAAACAGTTTCGGGAAAGGGAGTCCCAAGAATATATCCCTTTGACGATGCAGTTCCTCGTCGGACCGACTCAGACATTCGAAAGCATATGACAGAAGCGTCGGCAGGAGATTCAAGAGTATTTGGTGTCATAGGTGTTTCGTCGCTAATGATCCTTCCAGAATTTGATTTGTATACCGGCATGGTCGTGGAGAGTATGCATAATGTGTATCTTGGCGTCGCGAAGCTCCACACAACACTGCTGTTGAATGGAAAAGCCGGTGACGTTTGGTACATTGGAAAACCGACGAATATAACCGATATCAATAATATACTGCAGAACATTCGACGACCTAGTAAGATCTCAAGGAATCCAAGGCCAATTAACGAAATGGCGAACTGGAAAGCAAATGAATGGAGAAATTGGCTCATGTATTATGCGCTCATATGTTTGGACGGAAAAGCGCGCGATTGTGACCTTGAACATTTCGCATTATTGTCTCGAGCGGCGTATATTCTAAACCAAGACTGCATAACTGTTGAGGATGTCAGTGAAGCTCGTTCTCTCATCGCCACGTACGTCAAGAACTTCCAAAAAATGTTTGGGTTAGTTAATATGAAGTTCAATGTCCATCTGCTGACTCACTTGCTTGATACCGTAGAAAACTGGGGGCCTCTGTGGGCCCATAGTGCGTTCTCGTTTGAATCGTGGAATAAGAGGGTTAAGGATAAAGTTACGAGCGCAAATTCGAGGCCTCTCCAAATCGTAACGCGACACATGATGATCCAATTTATCGAAGGATTACTGCACGATGCATCGGTACCGCAAAGAACGAAAAAAATGATAGAAAGTACACTAACGGATGGGTTAAAAACAAAAAATGTTTTGGCCGAATACACGGAAACAACATCAACATTTAAAGGAATTGGAAGTGTTGCTGAACGTTCGCCAGAAGCTTGGGAACATGAAGCTTTGCTTGCTGCTGGACTTGAAACAAAAACTTTGTTCTGTTATGGAAGTGCGACGATACACACGATACATTACATGCGCCATCGCGAAAGTACCGACAGGAAAGTAACGCGGTATTGCGATGAATACGTTCATAGCGAATCAAGTGGATTTGCGAAGATCTTGGATATTGTCGAGTTTCGTAGCAATAAGGGGGAGCTGATGCATGGTTTTTTCGTACAAGTCCTGTCCACTGTCGGCAACTCTTTAGGGGCGCGGCATGTTAATGACGTTCGTGTTACTTCCAGCAAAACGTTTATCAATACCGTCGATGAGGTACCGAAACCAGCTATTATTATCAGAACTGAAACGAGATTCTGCGCTATAAAATTACCGAACGTCTGGGAAACTGATTGAACTAAGTGTTGCAAGGTCACGGTACCGATTCTATAGAAATACACGAAGTCCGGAGGGTATTATCGACAGCGATACAGTTTCGATTTTCAATGTTACTAGATATATATAACTAAAATGTTTACGTTTGTTTGTAATTTCGGGTCATTGTACATAGCTTGTTAAGAAGTAATTAACCAATAACATGTTCCTTACAGTCACAATCGTAAAGAATGTAAAATTGGTAATACAGTTTCTTTCTGACAACGATGACAATTATTGTAGCAATAAGAGAAAAGTAGTAGCTGGTCGAGATTAAGAAGAATATTATATTAGTTCATGAAACTGTATATGTACCGTCGTCGTAACGATGTTTCGTAATGGCTCATACATATGTATCGTACATTTGTGCTCAACATTGTTATTATAAAAAAAAAACGAAGGACGGGTACTTGTAAACATTGTTCGATGAAATTAAATTGATGTCGCATGAACAATGAACATTATTACAATTACCTACTCGCTAACATTTGCCACCGTGTTCTAACCACTATTGTTGATCATTTGTGTGTTCGGTAAGAGTTTGTGATACGACGGTAATTCAAAATACCGTCGTATCACAAACGTCGTTTATACAATGAAACATTCAACTGTTTCATTGTGTATAAATGGTGCTTTCAGCAGCTATTTATTCATTCAATGTGTCGATGAAACGACCGATTGAAAATGAAAAAAGCAGTCGTTTCAACGGTTGTTCCTCGGTTGTCAGTGACGAGGAAACGACCACAAATTATAAAAGAGGTCGTTTTGACGGTCATTTTTCGCTAACGGTGCCAGAAAAACAACCAACTGCAAATTTAAAAAGAGGTCGTTCCTACAGTCGTTTCATGGTTTTCAGCGTCGAGGAAACGACCAGCTGCAAATTTTAAAAGAAGTCGCTCCTACAGTCGTTTCACGGTTTCCAGCGTCGAGAAAACGACCAGTTGCATATTTTTAAAGAGGTCGTTCCTACAGTCGTCTCACGGTTTCCAGCGTCGAGGAAACGACCACCTGCAAATTTTAAAAGAGGTCGCTTCTACAGTCGTTTCACGGTTTCCACCGTCGAGGAAACGACCAGCTGCAAATTTTAAAAGGGGTCGCTTCTATAGTCGTTTCACGGTTTCCAGCGTCGAGGAAACGACCAACCGCAAATTTAAAAAGAGGTCGTTCCTACAGTCGTTTCACGGTTTCCAGCGTCGAGGAAACGACCAGCTGCAAATTTTAAAAGGGGTCGCTTCTATAGTCGTTTCACGGTTTCCAGCGTCGAGGAAACGACCAACCGCAAATTTAAAAAGAGGTCGTTCCTACAGTCGTTTCACGGTTTCCAGCGTCGAGAAAACGACCAGTTGCACATTTTTAAAGAGGTCGTTGCTACAGTCGTCTCACGGTTTCCAGCGTCGAGGAATCGACCGCTTGCAAATTATAAAAGTGGTCGCTCCGACGGTCATTTCCCGGTTTTCACTGAAGAAAACGACCGGTTACAAGTTTTTGAAACGGTCGTTTCGACGGTCGTTTTCCGATTTTGCGCGACCAAGAAACGACTATTCAAGAATAATTTCAATGGTCGTTTTTTGGTCGATCGACTCTTTGAACGGTTTTTTTTTTGCATTTATCGACCGGTCGATTTTTCGGTCGTTTTTCGGTCGTTTTTCGGTCGTTCGGTCGGTCGCCGGACTTGCTAGGGCGGGGAACGACGGACTTGAACTATTAACTCACGCGGCTATGACCAAAATTTCAAAGTTCGACTACCACAAAGGTTCGGGTAACCAGTGTGACTCTGAGCGGCGAATTAAAACTACTGCGCGAAAAAACTGTAGACCGGGACTGACGCGGCGCGTCAAGGGCTACATCTTATATAGACATCTGAAGATATACAAATGATAACCCCTGAGAGGGGGCACCCACTAGAGTTCATTCAGTCGTCCCCACCATGCCTTTTGTCTTAGAGCTAGCTTATTAACACTATGGTCTCAATATTAATAATTAACAATTATCGATTATGCATAAATTATTCGATCTATGGTAAATAATGCAAATCTCATTTGCATAAAA
This sequence comes from Ephialtes manifestator, assembly GCA_963970395.1. Taxonomy (NCBI): domain Eukaryota; kingdom Metazoa; phylum Arthropoda; class Insecta; order Hymenoptera; family Ichneumonidae; genus Ephialtes; species Ephialtes manifestator. Next base: position 11,807,465 of record OZ019968.1, on the reverse strand, counting down.
CTCCTGAATTTTACAAAGGCAACGATTTGTTAATTGACAATTAATAATTATTGAAGACGATAAACAATAAATTATATATTTTCAAAGATAATGATTTCGATCTCGACAAACTTAAAAATGCGGATTTACTTTTGTAAATTAACAAACTTCATTTATTAATTTAGAGAAATCTCGATCTTTGAAATAATTGAAATAATTAATTAACAATATCCTGAAGCTAATGGAATAAACCTTAAATTTAACCAACAACTATAATATGAATGTTCATATAATTATGTGAAGATATATATATATGTATCTTAAACAATTATTATTTAAATCCTATTGTTCCTAAACCATAGGAGTCATCAAGGGGACGTCGGGGTGTCCACAGGCGGAGGGAGGAGAGTTCCTATAGCCCCATCGCCTTCCCTCTGCTGCTTGTAGGCCTATGATGCTGTCCTCCTTGCGCTCCAGCCTTTCGTAGCTTCCTTGTTCTTCATTTTCTTCTTACACACGCGCTATGGAGTGCCCTCGCTGTAGCGTGGACCTTGGCTAGCTATGGCGCTCGCTCCTCTTCTTACGCACGCGATGAGGTGCCCTCGCGGTAGCGTTGTTCGTTATAGGCTGCAGCGCTCCATCCTTCTCCCGCACACGCACTGTGGAGTCGATTCGGTATAACGTTCTCGTTCTCCTTAGGCTGTCCCGTTCTGCTATGTCCATCTTCTCCTAGCCCACTGCAATCTTGATACACCTTCCTCCTTTTGCACTGCGTTGGTATGGTCATTCCCGAGAAGTTTGGCTTCGTCGAATGGTGATCTCACTGGTCGCGTCGGCATATACAATCGTCGCTGGTTTATTAATTTTTATCCGGCGACCGATGACATAGGTTTAGTTATAATCAACAGCGTTCGTTTGCAACACAACACTTTCTTCCTTGGATTGTTTACGGTAGAAGACGAACTGTGCGCACCGGAGTTGGCACCACCAAAAAAAACAAGTCAACGGACGAGGTCTTTCGCGGGATTGACAATCCATCCTTTGTCTTTGATCTCATGTACCTATCTTATTTAAAACATCCGATGCCCACGTGTGACTCCCAACTCCACACTGCAAAAGCTATGGCTCTCAGGTTTACCGACTCTTCAGCAAAGAAAAACGCAGACATCTAGGCGGCTTTAACTGCAGGGACCTCTTAGTGTTTAGGGTCTTTCTGTGAGCACCTCGGCGTTACAGCTCGAAGTCGCTCTGCCTTTTGCACGAGGCTAGGGTCAGATTACTCTGCGTCCGGTGATCCTAATTTAAATAAACAACAAGAGATATTCCTCGGTTGTTTAAACAATGATATAAGTCGATATTCTAGACGCGTGAGCTCCGACCCGCGTGACTGGAGAGCCCACCCGGCCACGTGTAAAGTGCTCATAGACACTCAACTACGCGAGGCGGGCATAATGGACCTCCAGGTTTTTCGAACGTTCGCCATGCATCCCTGTTTGCCTGCTCCAGAGTCTTTACGTGAATTTTTCCAAGGGTACAGGACCCGAAAGTTACGAGACGTAACAGTGCATTGGGAGGGTATGACTTTATATTGCCAAAAAGTGATTGAAAATGTATCTACACGGAGAAAAAAGAGTAGTTGGGCCAACACAGCTTTAATGAGTTGGCCAGAAATGAGTTGCTACAACGATTTACTTGGTGGCTATAACAATCTCGAATAGTTGTCGTGACATCGAAAAGTGAGTTCGCCCAACTCTCTAGTGAGTTCGCCCAACTCTCTAGTGAGTTCGCCCAACTAATTAGTGAGACCGCGCAACGACTTTAAACCAACGCAACGAGCATTCGCAGCCAAATATTTTTCTTTTAATCAAAGCGTGCGTGATAACGGAAGTGTGGCGAATGCCTATTTTCGTGAAGTTTCGCATCACTATTAGACATAGACATTCTTTGCAAAAAAATGCTATCGATAGACTTTTTTTGCAAGAAAATGCTGTCTATCGATAGACTTTTTTGCAAATGCTGTCGATAGACATTTTTTACAAAAAAATGCTGCCGAAAGAAATTTTTTCCAAAAAAATGCTTTCGATAGACTTTTTTGCAAAAAAAAAAGCTATCGATAGACATTTTTTGCAAAGAATTGCTATCGATGCACATTTTTTGCAAAGAAATGCTATCGATAGACAGGATGCCACACTCATCTTAGAATGTACTCTTCGACAGATAAAATAAGACATCGAACACTATAACCTCAAACCGTCTTAATTTTATCAACTATAATCTCAAACTGAATTAACCATATCAACTGTAACCCCAAACTGTATCAATTTCATCAAGCATAACGTCAAACTGCATTAATTTTATCGACTATATGTCAATTCATTGCATTTTTAATAAATACGCACAATTTCTACCGATAGCCGGGTCAAATCGTGTTTTGTTTGGCAAGTTAGTTGTGCCAACTAACCGGTGGGTTGCATACAATCGTAATAGATGGTCACTGCAACCCAGCCTATACAACTAACTAAAAGCAGTTGTCTCAATTCACAAAATTCGAGGTTGTATGGACTTACGAAAAGTGAGTCCGTGCAACTACTTCTTGGGTGTACCCAACTACTTTTTTTTCTCCGTGTAGGCTAATTTTAAAATATTTTTATCAAAACGTATACGTGAAATCCTGCATTTTATCCCTGAACAATTTTGTTGTGCCATGGATAGTTTTAAATAAATCTGCAGCGAAATGATAAAAAAATAAAATACGCTGTTTTAGATTTTATTTTATTTTTTGATTTCGCTGCGGATTTATTTAACACTATCCATGACGCAACAAAATTGTACAGGGACAAAATGTAGGATTTCACGTATACTTTTTGATAAAAATGTTTCCAAATTAGCTTAGATACATTTTCAATCACTTTTTGGCGATACAAAGTTATACCATTTTTTCGTTGGGAGGGACCATTTTGATTTTGCTCAAAATTTGACAAAATTTCCGTTACTATGTCCACTATCTACACCAAAATTTGCGTGATGATCAATACATACCTTCATAACGTGAACATGTGAATTGTGTATGATTCAGCAAATAACCGAGCCGTACATTGTGAAGATATCAATTTGCCACCGTGTTGATTTTTTCATTGTTTTTTAACATTATGACGGAAATTCTGTGAAATTTTGAGTAAAATAAATCTGGTCCCTCTCAACGAAAAAAATGATATCAAGAGACGCGGTAGCGTCTCGACGCCAAGTATTAAAAGAAAATTTGTAATGCCTTACGAGACTCCTCACGACCGAGACGCTAGCGCTACTCTTATTATTTGGACGTTCGCCATTTTTCGTCTGCTACGAAATTCTAACTGGAATTATCTCAGTCGAAACGTCGCGGACGCCAAATGTATCAGGCTCAATATTTTTTATTTATTTTTTTCTTTCCAATGAGCCCCGGTTGAATCAAATCGGTGCCGGCATGGCTAATATCTAGCCACTTACAATTTGGATTCTGTCGAAATTTTTCATTCTGTCCGCACTCACACATCGAATTTGTCCGACGATATACGTGCATGGCGCGTACCCGCGCACTCACATGTCGTCTGTAACTCTAAGTATCTCAGGCAATACATCGCGGACGCTAAATATTTCAGCCCCAATATTTTTTTATTTTTTCCCCCCTTTTTAATGCGACCGGTTGCGACAAAATCGCTTCCCGAAGTGCTAATATCTGGCCAATATTTCACATTTGTCCGAACTCACACATCGAAACAGATTTGTCCGATCGCATATACGTGTGCATACTTGCGAATAAAAACGCACACATAACACAACTGGTGACGCCGGGCGCCCGCAGCGGCAGCCCGAAGAAGTTGCGGCGATCGTCTGCTGACCGGCTCGCAATTATAGTAGACACAAGAACAGTCTGCTAAAGACTTGTATTTTTGTTCTGAATGGGAACTAATTGCAATTATTTTACAATTATTATAATATTTGTAATGTTTGGTATCGTCGTCTCGAGCCGAATATATATAGATATAGTAGCGTATGCTCATTCATAATAATTTTGACGGTTTGTGCTACATGGATAACCTTGCAACAAATCGTGAGATAACGACAATAATTATCGATAAGCAAGTACAAAATACAAAGACACTATTTACTTTTAAATTTTCAATTATACATAAGTGGAACGTTCAGTCAAAAAAGTATTTTTTACATGAAGACCACTCTCGCTCTCACCGGCGAAAAATAAAAAAAAACCACCCTCCCTTCAGAATAAACCCGAAGGATTTTTTTGTAAATGGACCAACCGATTAGGCTGTCATTTACAAATTCATTGTCCGGCTTGCTCTGAAAGCCCTTACGAGTGCTTGTTTATTCCATGCTGCAGCCAAAAAAGTATTTTTTTATTATAAGGATCACTCTCCCCTTCAGCGAAGAAAAGATAAAAAATAATTACTTCTTTTCAGGATAAGCCTGAAGGATTTTTTATAAGTGGACCAACCAATTAGGTCAACTGGCTGCTTAGAAACCAAATTCATGAGTTTTTACATTCTGTCCATGACCCAGAGAACACTGCTCCAAGGATTGGTATTCGCTAGGTCACATACTCTTCACAGTTACACTACACACCACTCAAGAGGAGCACTTTTTTTCAATGGTCCTTAAGGGGGACGAGTCATTAAAAAAAGTTTTATTTGCTCATAAGGACACCATTTTCCCTCAGCGAAGAAAAAATTCTAAATAATGTCCTCCCTTCATGATGACACCAAAGGATTTTGTTGAAAATTGACCAACCAATTTGGTCAACCAGTTACTTTGAAACCTGATTAATGAGTTTTACACAATGCGCATGATCCAGAGAACACTGCTTCGAGGATTGGCCTTCGCCAGATCTCATTCTGTTTGCAGTTGCACTGCACACCAATTACAAGCAGCAATTTTTTAAAAAGATCCTTTTAACAGAGTCTATACACAAGAACATAAAATGTCAGAATAATACTGACATAGATCTTTAAAAAAATTTTAATATTTTTTTAAAAATTGCTCTGCGTAATTGGTGTGCAGTGTAACTGCGAGGAGAATGACACTTAGCGAAGGCCAATTCTCGAAGCAGTGTCCTCTAGACCACACCCAGAGTGTGAAATATCATGAACTTGGTTTTGAAGCAATCAGTTGACCTAATCAGCTAGTCCGTTTACAAAAAATCATTTGGCTCCATCCTGAAAGGAAAGAATTATTTTTAAAAATTTCTTCTATGAAGAGGAGAATTGTCCTTATAATAAAAAGAAACTTTCTTAACTGCAGCGTTTAATTTAAAAACTACTCGCAGTAGCTTTCAGACCAAGCTGGTCGATGAATTATAGTTATTGATGCAGGGAATATATAAAAATGGTAGTGTGAAGGCAACATTAATTTCTTTTTTAACTTGGCGTCGAGTCGCTACCGCGACTCTTGATTATAGTTATTGATGCAATGAGTCGAACACCAAAATCCATTGACCGGCTTGATCTGAAAGCCACTTCTAGTGCTTTTTCATTTGACGCTGCTTGTGATTTTAGAAAACAAATGGAAAAACGACCACAGTGACTTTCAGATCATGCTGGGAAATGCAATATAAATGTTGATGCAGAGAATATGCAGTTAGTCAAGAACAAAAATCCATTAACTAGCTTGATCCGAATGCTACTACAAGTGCTTTACCATATGACTCCACTTATGCTTACACCGATCAATGGATTTTAGTTTTTGACTTACTACATATTCTTTGCCTCGACAACTGTAATCCACTGCTTGCGGTTGGACCAGTAACTGGATTTGGCTTATCGATTTAAGGATTGTCCATTGAGTCTAAAACCAAAATACTAGAATGATAGCTAGCAAAGACCAATCCTTGAAGCAGTGTTCTTTGGATTACGCGCAGAGTGTAACACCCATAAATCTGGTTTCAAAGCAACCGGTTGGTCCATTTACAAAAACATTATTTGGGTTTATTCTGAAGGGGGAATTATTTTTTATTTTTCCTTGAGTGAGGGAGAGAGTGATCTTCATAATGAAAAAAATTTTTTCCTACTGACCGTCCTCTTATGTATAATTGAAAATAAAACGAAGCGCTTAAAAGTAAATAGTGTCTTTGCATTGTACTTACTTATTCGTGATTTATTGCGCCTCCGCAGTAGATCTTCAATCAAGCTCGTATTGATTACAAATTAAATGACAAATATTTGAAATAAATGAAGCAAAAATAATAAACAAAACTATCAGCATTAAATCAGTGCCTACATCTTCAGAGAAAATCAACGATCATAATTATAAAGATACGAGTGTGATATCGATCATAGTGAGAATGAAAATAAAATGAATTCACATTGATTCACTTGGATACCCATCGACGATTTAACAGTTGAACAGGGGAATTGGCCTCGTAATTCTAAAGACGCGTAGATATAATTTTTAGAACGAACGAAAAAGTCGAAACGTTGCTGAACATTTTTTTAATGCAACGTTATCACTTTTCAGCGCCTATATTAAGGCTGTTGTCAGTCGATCCAATTATTAGACGAAGCATCTTTTAAAATTCCTCTTGCAGCCTATATACATTTAGTATATAGGCTTGTCCTTGTATACATTTAGTAGAGTCTAGTGAACTTTATTTACTGATTACTTTAAATGAACTTAACAGTGTATTCTTTTTCATGACGTTTTGACTTTCAAAAAGACAGCAAATCCACCCAAAAATGTTTTTTCAAAATAAAAATGGTACGCTAAGTATTAAAAGTGTAACCATCCCATAAAAAAAAGACACTTGAAAACAAAAAGTTCTTCGCTGAAGAATCTTTCGCAAAAAAAAAGTTTCTTTCAAAAATATTAAACCGAATCCTATTAGCCAAGTCAAACACCTTGGTAGATATTCAACAGATGAAGCTGTTTTTCTACAAAAAAACTTGGCGTGCCTGCGACTAGCTCCCGTACATAGTCCGTTGGAGTGAGTGCGGGAGAAGACAATTTTTAATTATAATATAACTATATTTTCGCTGCTAGCTATTTTGTTCCGTAGAACGGATATTCGGTGGCGCCACCACAGCGTTCCCGCGCAGCGTTCACGCGCAGCGAATTCCCGCGCAGCGAACGAAACTTTCGGCGGTCGGTCGAGGGGGGATCGGTGGGGGTTCCCGGGCCGGAAAAGGAGGGACGGGAACGAGAGAACAAAGTCAGTCGCTCTTGAGCAGCCAAGTGATTAACTTCTGGACAAGAGTTCGACATTTTTTCGGGTTCAACCTGTATTCAACGTATTATACGATCATTTGCAATCGTGAGAATTCGTATCAACTCGTCGTGGTCGCGTTAGTGGGTTTTCTACTTTTTCGGTCGTGATAAATACGCGTTCGCTTCAGATAGGATTAGATTCTCGGTTTCGGTTTAATCGGTCGACGGTATTCGAACGGAAGTTCTCGCAAAACCTTTGACAAGTAGGTGTTCTGAACACCATCAGAAAAACGCGATCTGAGAACGAAATCAGATCCGTGTGGCTCGTGCCACTGAAACGCGATCTTTCGATCCACAGGAGGTGCGCACTCCTTACTATCTTGCAAATATACACATACACACACGCACACACGATCCACACCTTACCCTTTCTTATTTTCGCAGCGTGTAATCATTCTTTGAGGGGGGTTTTATGCCGCGAGGCTTTCCCCCCTCTATCGAGCCAAATAAATATATTATCATTCACGGCTCAAAACATCGAGTGTATAATTTAATCTCACCCTTCCTCGTAAATTAAACATCGGGATTTATTCGAAAAAGAAAAAATCTCGACCCACAATTCATGGTGCCTCCTGTGAGGTGTGGATCACACCTTTATCTAAAATTACACAAAAAAACAACGTGCAAGTTAGTGCCGGCAACGGACGAGCTCGCCACACAAAGACAAAGGATCCTCGCAGCCCGCCAAGCCACCTCACTCCCGGCTGCCAAGTGCATCGTTGGACTTCGCATCTCATAAAGATAAGTTTTCTATTGTTTGTTCTGTAACGTGGTAAAATTGTAATGATCGATGCAAGCTCCTCGCGATACGACGACCCATACAGCATTGAGTCGTCTTCAAGACATCTTTAAGACATCTTCCGAATTTCAATGACGTCTTGAAGTAGAACTAAAAGACGTTATGGAGACGTCAATAAGACTTCTTATGTCCCCATTTTCCATGTCTTAAAGTCGTCGTCTGAGACCAGCAGTAGGTAGTCTTGCAGAAGACTTATATTGGATATAGGCGGAGCGGGAAATTTGAAACTGCGAACGCTTGCAAAAAATGATTAAAGTTATACGTGGAAGTGCATTAAGAGAATTTGTAAAAAGAGTACAATGAATCTTTCACGAATTCTCTTATTGCACTTCCATATATAACTTTAATCATCTTTTGCAACGAATGCAGCTGAAAGAAGTATACATTTATTATTTCATACATAGATGCTCTTTATTAAAGCTCTTTAATAAGTAAAGAGCAGAAGAATAAATCATAAAATGATTGGCTAAAGTTATTCTAAAACATACATAGCAGACAAGCGACTAGTCTCGAGCAGTCTTTACGGCTATCAAGAGACGCGGTAGCGTCTCGACGTCAAGTATAAAAATATAATTATTGCCGTATCCCTTATGTATGCTGTATTGCCTTCAGCTCCTTTTTTAGCTGATACCGCACCCTATCTCCAGCGTGACGCAGCCACTCTTTGACAGTATTTTGGAGATCCGTCAAAGTCGTGTTTCCACTTTTCATGATGGTTTCTGAAACATTTAATAACATCAGATTTTATCCATAAAGGTGACAGATTTTCAAATAAATATTTTCAACTCGTCAATATTATATCGCGTTACTAAAGGCCATTGGGCTTATCCGCCAAAAAGCCGATTATAATGGCAAAAGGGCGTATATGACTATAGATAAAGGCATAAAGTCGTATGTGTAAAACATAGCGTATGGACCGGAAAAAAGAAGACCTAAAATCCATATTGTGATTGACCAGAAAAATAACTAAAAGCCATAGGGCGTATGTACAGGAGACACGCCCTTGTGCCCTTATCTTAATTTTTAAATTTTACATGGAGTTGCATGCAGATACGCCCTTATGGCTTTTAAATTCTAAAAGGGCGTAACTTGGCGGATAAGCCCCATGGCCTTTAGTAACGCGATAAAGCTCAGGAGATATGTAAAGAGGTCGGTGGAGTTGACAATTACCGATTATTCCGTCGACGATCTTGTGCTGCGAAAACTTAATCGTTTTCTTTAGCCCCGTCCACGAATACCTCACGGCAACCTCGTCAGTGAGGATCGCTTTCAAAGCACTTCTAACCGCAGCTTCGGGATTATCGCCGCCGATCCTGCTAATCTTCGTTTTCTGCAAACGAAAAGATAATGATAATAAAAATAATTGCTTATTAAACGCAATCTTTAATAAAAAAAACTTGTGCAATATTTACGTATAGTTCCATTAGAGAATCATCCTCTTTGAGTCGACTCTCAAAGTTCTCGACGTCCTTCACCGATTGGAGCGGAAAATTTCCCAGCCGTGAGAAGTCGGGAATGTTAGCCGTTCCGACCTTGTAATTGGAAGCATTGAGCAGTTCAATTATTTCGTTGAGTTTGCACAGAATGATGCGATTGACATCCTTGCAACGGTCTGAAAACATAAATATTCACTATATTCATTAGAAATACCGAGCCTATTTATCGTTAAATAAAATTTTACCGCAACACGCGCTTTGTACCACATTTCTACACGACTCTACTTCCTTTGGATCTATGGGCTGGATTTGGTGATCCTGAGGGTTCGTCTCTTCGCTAGATAAAATAATGTTATGTAATGTAAGGAAATGTGTTGTTATTAGTACGGTTTTACATTCAAACTCACGTGTTATCTGACTCGTCGCAACCTTCGATCGAATTGTTCGAATAACTATTTGATGAATTATTATTTTCATCTCCGTCATGCGTCTTTATTTTCTCCGTGCTGTCGTCAAATTCTTCGTCTTTCTCCGAGTGATATATTTTTTCTTCACCCGCTTCGTTTGCGAATAATGCATCATTGAGCATCTCGATATCCTCGTACTCCATTGTCTCATTATCTTGCTCCTCTGAAATGACATCACCATACACGATCATATGATTTCCCTGGAACTCTGCTTTGGTGACATCATCTCCTGCATTATGTGAATATTATATAATTGTGTATATGTTCATACTTTTATATCAGTACAAACATTATAATAGACCAGCACATACCAGTATTGATATCGTTCAGTGGCACACTCTTTTTGCCAACGCTCGTCCGTAGATTGTCGAATCCTGAAAGTCTCGATCGCGTAGTCGAGGGCGCCGTCGAGTTTTTGGTGATACAGTTGATCTGTGCACTCTGGCTGTAAGCCTTGGATGGAACAATGTTGGAGGGTGGAGAGTTCACTGACTTACGTTGATTCGTTACAGCTGTAATAAGTTGAACATAATATAATACAACATATGTAATAAAAATTCATTAGCCATCTGTGAGGGATAAAATACAAACACTTTTGTTTTTGGCGAACCGCTGCGGCACATATCTTTGGGCTTGAGAGTTTTTGGTTGGTCGGTATCAGTCCTTTTGCTACATTAGGCGTAAGCAATTTTTTCACAGCGCCAGTTTTATTCTGTGTGGAAGTTTTTGTCATCGCTGCGGATGCTATAAAATCGATATTTGAATTAAACATTTTATTTGTCAATATTAAACTTAAGAATATAATTGAAATTGAGATCGGATGCATGCATCGTACAAGCATCTATCTTACTTGAGTCTGTAATTGTTGCGGCAAGCTTTTTCGCAACATGTATTTCAGGATTCTTATTGACTACGCGTATGACTGGCTTATTTGGTGTTGCTGTATCCTGCTGTTTATCCTTGTGCCACACAACTGTAAATGTTACATCACGAATTTGTTAACAAACTACAAATAGGTTTTGCACGCAATATTTGTAATAAATTATTTTTAAGAAGACATACCGATGTTTTTACGAGTGTTATCTCGCTTTTGAGACATCTCGGGTATCAGAGATGGTTGTTTTGTAAGATGAATCTATACAAATTTCGAAAAACAAGCGTTTCAATACACAGTTAAATCGGTTGTGCTTCAACATAACCTCTACTTTTGGTACGGAATACTGGATGTCATGAATGGGTTGTATATCATACGCGGATTTGAAGCAAAATAAAACGAATGACGATTGGATTTACGTACAAGTGCATGTGGGCATTTTGCAATTGCTCAGAGCATACCTTAATTGTCTTTTTCCGAAGTCGGTGATTGCGGAAGAGCGCTAACAAAAAGCGGGAAACCTGCCGATTTTCCTTGTCTCTGAGTGGTCTATACGGTCTATACGGACGAAGAACAGTCTGGAACACAATAAGTAATATTTGGTAAGGTATTTCGCATTCTTGTATTTTTGACAAAGCGCCCCTCCTCCCGATCCAAATAATTATACTTTTTTTGCGGAAATTAGTAAATAAAATTTACCACTTTCTCATCAAATGTCATGTGATTATAAAAAAAAAGTGTATGTAATGCATTCATAATTAGTTTCAGTTAGTTTAAGTAAAACAAAGGTCAATTTTAAAAAGTGATGAATACTTACTATTCAACATCATAAGTGGCTCTGGTATGAACAAGTGGGATAATGTAGTTATGCGAGTCGCTCAGTGGCATGCGAAACATTTTCCGTCTGATGAGAAGTACTGGCCATACATGCAATTCTCTTGATAACTCGCAGGCTATAAAGATGTCCAATACCCTTGAGTCACATGGATAATCGGGTATCTGGGCCGGTGAATCGAATTTTCGACCAATCACTACTTGTTCATCTCCTCTGTATCCTATATGTTCGACAATTATTATCGTGCCATCCAAAAGCAAACAACAGCTGTCATTGTCCGTAGTACGAATCATGAAATTCTTGAATCTGATTGAGCGATGCGCATTATGACAGTTCTTTGGTAATTTTTCTTTCGATTGATTTAGCAAGTAAGGATAATTACAAGCTTCTTGTGTACTTGGGGCTGTGGTATGCGTCTGCTCACTGATCCGATTATACAGTTGAGCAAGTGCATTGTCACTTTTTCGCAACAATTTTTTCAGTGGTCCAAAAGCACTCTCGTATGGAAAGGCACTAAAGTCATCAAGAGGTCCCAAATTTTTAACATCAGCAGCAATGTGGATTAAACTGTGAATGTTATACACCACCGATACGTCGTCGTACAATTCACGCATCGTTTTAACGAAATATATTAGAAGACAATTAGCGTAGTCATTGTTGCGTATACATTCTTCAGGATCGCTGAGTATCATTACAGCACAACTGAGTGAAGCAAAATGCTTGTAGTGAACTTTAGGCAATACATCCTTCAAGAGGGCGAGACCGACATATAAAAAAAGACGCAATTCCGTTGCTTTCCAGCGCTCAAGTTCGTCAAGAGCTCTACACTTGCGAGCGAATTCCTTTGGAACGTAATCTCTCAGTGCCACAAGATTATCCGACAGAATCTTCAAGTTATATGCGGTTATAATCTTTTTGTCTATCCATAGTTTCAGTAGCCTCTTCACCACGCCCAAACATACTAGATGCATATAATCCAATGGAAACTGTGTGACCATTCCAAGGCCCAATTCTTCAAACGGTGATTTGTCTAGATGGTGCTGTATTTGCGTTCTGTCTTTGAAGTTGGCATCGGTACGAAGTTGACAATCAGTCTCGATAAACACAGTTGTTGATTCCACGCGGGTACCACGTATAAAGCACTTTCCACAGCCATAAAAACCATTGAAGGATTTTGTGCAGGTGGCAAAAGACCGAGCTGGTGAGTCTGCAATGACTGCTCTGATCGTTACTGAGTAGTGGTCTCCGTCAAAGTTAAAACCATCAACGGTGAGTCTCGAGTATTCCTCACAGAACTTCTGTAAGTACTCCGAAATAGATTTTGGTTTTCCATAAGAAGCATATGCACCAATGAAAAATGGTTTCTCAAAGTCGGGGCTGTAGATTTTACCCATAATTGGCCACAGTTGGAGCTTGGAACTGTTTGATATAGCCACGCCATCCAGATGTATATCAATTGAAATCGCTCTGGGTCTATCCGATTTTACAACATTTTTTAACTGGTCAGTTATAGCCCTCTCTACACCGTAGTGAATGTATTTACCCCATGCCATTTGCTGTACGTTGGTGAATTTTGGAGTGGCCAAAAGAGTTCTGGCATCAATCGGCAAATCAACATGCGAGGCAGATCTCAAGATCTTGAGTAAACCATTTATAGCATTGTGAGGTATGTTGAACTGTAATGCCCAGTTTCTTACCTCTCCTTGTAATTGGGATTCCACAGGTGCTTCATCATGAGTGCTATTATTTTCTTCTGAATCAGAACCTCTGCATGATTCCTCATCCTCTGGAAATGCAATCTCCAGGTGTCCTTCCTTAGATGTTGATGGAAATGACGAGTCACCTGAGGTTGAATCGCCTGAATTATCATTTCGTACTGACAAATTCGAACAGCTTTCATTTAAGCCACTGCTTTCGGGAATTGGGTCCGTTGGTGATTGCGAGCTCTCTTGATTTGAAGTACACGTTTCCCGATGGCATAACGATAATTCTTTTTCTACAATTTCTGCAATGCGCCGATTTTTCTGTCGTTTTGATATTACCATAAAATTACTCTGTCTTTTCATTTTTACTAATATTGTGGAATAATACGGCGACGCGCGACCACGCACTCTACTCGGCGTTCTCTCGAAAAAAAAACAACGCGGAGTAAGCAAGATGTCCGCCAAGCGTGCGTGTTTATTTTTATAAGTATAAAATAAGAACATATTTCTTAGTCTCAAAGACGTCTTCAATAAGACTACCTACAAAATGCATCCTTGGGGAAAAAAGTCGTGAAAGCGACGTCTAGCAGACAGCTCTACTTGGACGTCTTACACAAGACCGTGGAGCCATCTGTCGTGAGAACGACATATTCAAGCGGTCTCAAGAAAGACGTACACAAGACGTCTATACGACCTGAATGCTGTATGGGGACTCCCGACAGATCCGTAGGGCCTCATAAGAACAACGAATATTATTATTAATTTCCGCTTATTTTTATTTTTTTTTATCATGTACGAGAGACGAGGAAACATCGACGTATACTCTTCGAATTTTCTACGCCATATTCCCTCCGAGCAGCGAGATAGAGTTGCTTACGAGACGTCACCCACTCCCTGAAACGTCGAGGAAGTCGCCGTGCACGAGGGATGCAAGAACATCTATGAAAACCGCCGTCGATTGCGTTACGCTTCCGAATTGGGACTTCGCGCGCCAGAGGCGCCAACCGTTTATCGTTTCCAAAAGATCGCGAAAAGGTAGAGTTGGCCGCCTGATTTTTCGCCGGCGAATTAATTAGAGTAGGGATGAGAAGGCTCGTGCTTCCGTGAGCGACACTTCTCAGGGCGGTGCCGAGGAAACCTTCGAGACGAGAGGAGCTTGCGACGTAGCATTGGGAAAAATTATTGTCGAGGTAAGCCCCGTCTCTTGGATGTCTCTATAGGAATAAATACCGGTGACGACGATACTTCGCGCGTGGAAGGAGCCCGCGAGCTTATTTGGTTCGTGATTTGGTATTGTTTAAGTCCCGCGTGGCTTTACGGCGAAGTCGTTGTTCCCGCGAGTGTATTAAATTAGTTATAAGCAATTATTACTGTCGGGAGTGTTACCCGGGACTAGCCATTTTCTATTTCTTTTTGTTACTTTCCCTCTTGTTTCGGGAATATTTTTGTGCGCGGGAACGATCGTGTTGTCCAGTGTGAGTGTGCTTCGCGTAAAACCTATTTTTTTGTAAGCAGTGGACTGAGTAGCTGCATTTTTATCGGGGAGAGCGTGCGTGTCGCGAAAAGTATGTAAAGTTGTTTGACGCGAGTGTAAGAATCGTTCCCGTGGCACGCTGTAAGTGTGAGAGAGAGAGAGAGAGACGGTCGAGAGCGCGTCGCTTAGCGAGAATGAGAGAGAAGCGCGCGATCTCTTTTCCTTCAAGTAAAATATATTGTCTTAAATCGGATTTCCCTCGTTATTCCCTCGTTTTGGAGAGAGGATACTTGGGGTTTTTCATTGTATTGCTTATTTAACAAGTCAGGTGGATCCGCGGAGCCATCCTGAAAGAATTAGAAGCTATTAATCGTTTTGACTATTTGCAAAATATAATTCCCGCTCTCTCTCGTGTGTGTGTCATAGCGTGTTGGTGCGAGTGTTGAGAGCCGCGCCGTGCGGTACCTCACAAAGGTCATCGAGGCCTATTGATAAAGTCGTGGGAGAATTATTTCCTTTCTCCCTCTTAATTTGTTAAATTAAAATAAAGAATATCTTTTGTTATTTTGGAACTCCCTCGAAAAGATTGACTAATGGTTGTTTTATTTCTGTCACGAGAAAAGTCTTAAGAATCCCGCCACTCTACATTTCTTGACGGCTGCGGCTAGTCCGGCAAAAGCAGCTTGGTCCCTGAACATCACGAGTTTTTCCCGGCGCGAAAGCGCCTGGCGCCCATTGAAAATAAAGGGGAAAACTCGGGACTTTAGCTTTGTAGTGTGTTTGGCATTTTTGGGGAAATTTACACTACAAAATTGGCGCCCAACGTGGGGCCAGAGCTTATTTCTCGTTTGATTTATTTTTTTTAATTTTGTTGTAATCGTGAGAATTGACATTTTGGAAATTGGAAAAATTATTAAAAAGTTAGGAATTGTTAAAAGCTTAAATTAAATAAATTATGAATTGTCCTATATTTTTAAAGTAGTTAAAATCATTAAAATTATTAATATCTTTAAAAGTATTAAAAGTTTAAATTATTATAAATCTAATAAATTGGCAATTCTCTTCCAAAAGTAAAATTATGAATTATTAAAGTTATTAAATCATTTTAAATATAAATTATTTGAAATTTTGAAAAGTTATAAATTAGTAAAATTTTAGATTGACAGAATTACTGATTCCCTAAAAATTATTGAAAAATTATTAAAATTAGTAGATTATTTAAAATTCTAAATTCCCTCAAATAGGATATTTATCAAAAATTAAAAGCTTTTTATTTATTTATGGAAATTATGCAAACCTCTTAAATTGTTAAAAATTGAAATTTGTTTAAATTGGAAAAATTATTAAATTACTTAAATACAAATTTTTGGAATATTTAAAGGTTTAAAAATTATAAAAGTATCGATTCCTTAAAAATTATTTAAAAAAAAAAAAAATGATAATTTGAATTAATAAATTATTTTGATTATTACTTACCGGAAAATTATTTAAAATATTTAAACATTCATATTGTCAATTCCCTCCAATTATATTATTGACAGAATTGATCATCGAAAACTAGAAGAATATATTTGCAGGGGCCTCGATTGCAATTATTTGAAATTATTTGGAAAATAGCGCTGGTGCTGTGAGTCCGTGCGCGCGCGAGGTACGGCAGCGGTCGCGCCGACCTTCGCAGCAACATACCCGCCTGCGAGCTCTCACCACTCGTGTTTATAGTTTTGTGTGTTTGTCGCGTTTCGTGTGCTTAGTTTTCGACGTTTATACCCGAATTAAGAACGCTAAACACTTAGCATTACGTACGAAATATTTATTCGAATTTCCTTGATTCTCGAGTTGAAGCGAGTTTGCGGGAGCCATAGTCGCGGTGTCAGCAGATTAATCTCAGCTGTCATTGGACTTAGAAAATTTACTCCCTCGCCTCTAAATTAAACTCATTCCCTTTTCAAGCAGTATTAACTTATTTATTTATTAATTATTTATTGACAGTTCGGTAAATGATGAAATAGCGATTATCGTTTTTTCCATATTGTCAAATTTATTTTTTTTTACAATAACATTTAACGATTCCCTCTTAATAAGTAATTATTTTTGACAAAATTATTTTCTAGGATTGATTATTAAATTATTACTATTTGTTTATTTTACGAGAAAATTATTTCTAAACAAAATTGACTTAGGAATAACAATTATTTTTGACAAATTCTTTTCATATTTTGACTAGTCTTAGGACTATTGATCTTAAATACTTGACTTCGTGAATCCCTCGGTCTGACTTTCTATATTTTATTCATCTTGACTTTTTGATTTTATTATTGACATGCCCTTGTGTAATTTCTGACCTTACTGTTTTATCTATTTGACATTTTTATTTATTTTATTTTAGTATTGACTCTTCTTTAGGTGATTTTGACACCCTAATTTTTATTCATGGACAGTTTGATCTTTATTTATTAACGTCAGATATTTGCCGAACCTTTAATTATTTAAAATTGAAAATATTAAGATCCCTTACTGACTTTTTTTTATTATTGAAATTTATTTATTTATTGAAGCGAAGCTCCTGCCACTCCTCGAGAAAATTGACAATGTTTATTTTATTTTATCTTCGATATCTTTGTTTATTTTGTGTTGTGTATTTATTATTGTGTATCGATTATTTATTGCCTGCTTATATTTTTGCTGGATCTTGAGGGACTCCGCCATACATTTCCGGACATTATTTATTCTGTTTTATAAAAAAAAAAAAAAAAAAAAAAAAGGGGGAAAAAAAAAAAGAAATTTTCCGCTTTCTGAATCGGGAGAGCGCACGTACCGCCGTTTTTTTTGTTTTATATTAGGAACGTCTGTGCTCGCCGATTAATTGCGTAATTGTCAGTCAGTTCGAACCGTTTTGCGTTGTCATTCCCTCGTGCGAATATGGATCGCTTATTGAGCGCAGAAGAGATCGCGGCGCTCACAGACGAACAGGTGAAGGCCGAATTAACTATTCGAGGATTACCAGAGGATGGTACTTCCGCTTCTTTGCGGGAAAGATTATATTTTTCCAGTCGGTTAGCGAACCCCAGTGTAACAACGAATCCCTCGGGGATGATCACCGTGAGCGAGCTCCATGGAAGACAAACAACCGCCAACAACAACCGTCCAAATAACGTCGGGAGTCCAAGTTACCAGTCATCTCCGCACCATCGAGGAACTCTCTACCGAACGCCAGCGCTAACAGCCTACGACGTCATGCGTCGGTGGAACCTCAGCTTCTCAGGTACACGTGGTGAAGAAGTCGACGCCTTTCTGTCACGAATCGAGGATGGACGGAAATTGGTGGCCTTATCGAACGAAGATCTGTTAGACTACATCCCGCTATTTTTAAAAGGGATTGCCTACCACTGGTTCAAGGCTGAACGTCCCCGGTTTCGCACTTGGAAAGCGTGCGAAGAAGAATTTACCAGACGGTTTTGCAACGGAGATCTACAGTTGGCTTTGGAGGAAGAGCTCAAATCACGCGTACAGGGGGCCAATGAAGGTGTGGCAGACTTTCTCACTTGCATGAGAGGCTTGATGATGCGAGTCGTCCCTACCTTAACCGTCGAGAAACAGCTAGACTTGGTTCATCGAAATCTACTCCCGCGCCTACAAGTCTCCGTGCTACGTTCCGAGGTGAGGACGTTGGAGGAGTTGGAACGAGACGTGATACGAGTCGAAAGAAGTTATCGTGCGGCCGAGATGGGTCGTGTGCCATTACCTCCCGAGAGATCTCTCTTCCCGAATTTGCGTATCGGGATACATCAAATGGACGGCCCAGAGTATCATTTGGCGCTAACCACTACGGATTTTCACCAAGAAGACCTCAAAATCCCGCATACTTCGTCCAGGGGGGGGAGTACCTCTCACATGGACATGACACCAACTTTTATGGTAACGACGGAAGAGCAACGTTTCCAGAATCTCCACGTCAACCACCAACATACTCGAGACCTAATCACACCGCTTACGGATCCGGGAATGTTGAAACACCATCCCGCCTAGCACCAAGACCTGCTACGCCTATGAAGCCTGTAACGCCAACCAACAGCGCTAATCCGTTCTTGCCGAGTACAGGAGGATCCAGAGGGAATATAGACGGCCGAAGATCTGCGCCAGTTAATCCAGATGAGGTTATTTGCAATAACTGCAACAAGCCAGGACATTACGCCAAGGGATGCGCACAACCACTGCGCCTAAGATGTTATGACTGTGGGAAAGGAGGCATCACCCGAAGAACTCCACACAACTGTCCGGGAAACGCGCAAGGGAGCCGCCAGTAGGGACTTTGGAGACTCCTTCCAGTAAATCGATGTCCCCAACTGTAATTCCCGCCAACGAGTATGCGAAATTGGCTCTCCAAACGATCGAGAGCCAGGGAAAATCAGTATTGGTACTATTACTCTTCATTCAGGGAAGAACTCTTCCCGCTGTTGTCGATACTGGAGCGACAAGTACGTTCATCGGCTCTGAGGGAATGTTATTTTCAGCCAGGCTTGGGTTTTTCAGAAGATCAACTCCGAATCGTCCCTGTACAGTCGGGAATGGCCAAGAAGTCATCTGCAACGAAGAGGTGGAATTTAACATTTCCACCTAGTCGCTCTGGTGCTGCTTATGTGTTAGTGATACAAGATCTCTTCACGAAATGGATAGAGTGTGTACCTTTGAAGAAAGCGACGGGGAAGAAGATACGCGAGTCGATGGAAGAGTTGATCATCTCTCGTTGGGGAACTCCAGAAGTTATTTTAACAGATAACGGTATGGAGTTTGTTAATAAATGTCTGAAGGAGATAGCGGCCGAGTTGGGGATTTATCACACCACAACTCCGCCATACCATCCTCAGGCCAATCCCGTAGAACGAGTCAATCGCGTCCTCAAGACTATGGTTATTTCATACTTAGAAGGAGATCATAGGTCGTGGGATTTGCATCTTCCTGAATTCCGCTTCGCTTATAACACGGCACACCATTCGGCTATCGCCACCAGTCCCGCTTTTCTTAATTTTGGCCGAGTGCCTAAACCTCACCGATTTTTCAAGAGAATAGAGGGTGAAAAGGAGGTAGTTCCGAGAAATCGTGAACAATGGTCGGAGAAGATGCGGCAGCTCGAAATTTTGCGTGAGAAGGTCCAACACGATTTGGAAGAGGCGTATAGGCGTCAGGCGACGCAATTTAACAAAAATCGTAATCCCGCACCGTTTAAAGTAGAAGATCGCGTTCTCAAGCGTCAACGAATCTTATCGAATGCGTCTCGATATGTTGCAGCTAAGTTAGCGCAGAAATTGCAAGGGTACTTTACTATTTCGATAGTATTATCTCCCGGGTTTTACGAGCTGACTGATGATCGAGGGAATGTCATCAAAAAGTTTGCGTTTTTTAAAATGAATATTACATTTATTTATTTATTTTGTTTTGTTGCTTTTCGGGCCCTCGGATCTGCGCGTCGAGGTGTTGTCGTCGTCGTTTTTTTTAAACTGAAAGACGGAGGCTTGCTCGACCGGGGCGGTCGATTTTTAAGGGGGGGAGACTTGTAACGTGGTAAAATTGTAATGATCGATGCAAGCTCCTCGCGATACGACGACTCCCGACAGATCCGTAGGGCCTCATAAGAACAACGAATATTATTATTAATTTCCGCTTATTTCTATTTTTTTTTATCATGTACGAGAGACGAGGAAACATCGACGTATACTCTTCGAATTTTCTACGCCATATTCCCTCCGAGCAGCGAGATAGAGTTGCTTACGAGACGTCACCCACTCCCTGAAACGTCGAGGAAGTCGCCGTGCACGAGGGATGCAAGAACATCTATGAAAACCGCCGTCGATTGCGTTACGCTTCCGAATTGGGACTTCGCGCGCCAGAGGCGCCAACCGTTTATCGTTTCCAAAAGATCGCGAAAAGGTAGAGTTGGCCGCCTGATTTTTCGCCGGCGAATTAATTAGAGTAGGGATGAGAAGGCTCGTGCTTCCGTGAGCGACACTTCTCAGGGCGGTGCCGAGGAAACCTTCGAGACGAGAGGAGCTTGCGACGTAGCATTGGGAAAAATTATTGTCGAGGTAAGCCCCGTCTCTTGGATGTCTCTATAGGAATAAATACCGGTGACGACGATACTTCGCGCGTGGAAGGAGCCCGCGAGCTTATTTGGTTCGTGATTTGGTATTGTTTAAGTCCCGCGTGGCTTTACGGCGAAGTCGTTGTTCCCGCGAGTGTATTAAATTAGTTATAAGCAATTATTACTGTCGGGAGTGTTACCCGGGACTAGCCATTTTCTATTTCTTTTTGTTACTTTCCCTCTTGTTTCGGGAATATTTTTGTGCGCGGGAACGATCGTGTTGTCCAGTGTGAGTGTGCTTCGCGTAAAACCTATTTTTTTGTAAGCAGTGGACTGAGTAGCTGCATTTTTATCGGGGAGAGCGTGCGTGTCGCGAAAAGTATGTAAAGTTGTTTGACGCGAGTGTAAGAATCGTTCCCGTGGCACGCTGTAAGTGTGAGAGAGAGAGAGAGAGAGAGAGACGGTCGAGAGCGCGTCGCTTAGCGAGAATGAGAGAGAAGCGCGCGATCTCTTTTCCTTCAAGTAAAATATATTGTCTTAAATCGGATTTCCCTCGTTATTCCCTCGTTTTGGAGAGAGGATACTTGGGGTTTTTCATTGTATTGCTTATTTAACAAGTCAGGTGGATCCGCGGAGCCATCCTGAAAGAATTAGAAGCTATTAATCGTTTTGACTATTTGCAAAATATAATTCCCGCTCTCTCTCGTGTGTGTGTCATAGCGTGTTGGTGCGAGTGTTGAGAGCCGCGCCGTGCGGTACCTCACAAAGGTCATCGAGGCCTATTGATAAAGTCGTGGGAGAATTATTTTCTTTCTCCCTCTTAATTTGTTAAATTAAAATAAAGAATATCTTTTGTTATTTTGGAACTCCCTCGAAAAGATTGACTAATGGTTGTTTTATTTCTGTCACGAGAAAAGTCTTAAGAATCCCGCCCCTCTACATTTCTTGACGGCTGCGGCTAGTCCGGCAAAAGCAGCTTGGTCCCTGAACATCACGAGTTTTTCCCGGCGCGAAAGCGCCTGGCGCCCATTGAAAATAAAGGGGAAAACTCGGGACTTTAGCTTTGTAGTGTGTTTGGCATTTTTGGGGAAATTTACACTACAGTTCTTTCATCAACTCTTCCCTAAATTCTCTTTTCTTTTTTTCTCGCTTGAAGCCATAATTATTCCGCGTTTAAACTAACAAAGAAGGTTCTTCTCAAGCCTTTGTACTTACACAAGCATCTAGAAGGATAAAATAAAATAATAAGATACAATTACGCGCATTCATTTATAATCGGGCTTGTTTCGTGTAGCCGGGGCCGACACGTCGGTGCCGGTCACTGCGCGCGTCGCAGATTCGCGCGTGCGCGTCAACGTTTAATCAGCGGTTAGCAACGCGGTTGAATAGCTTCACGCGCCGCGAAGTCGTCTGATAAACATGGCCGGTAGGATAGCACTCATAGCGGAAAAGCGCATCGCTTTAACTAGACAACTCGAGACGTTGCACACCGCGATCGCGGAAGACGGGTTCGACCGCATCGAAGCGCGGTTACGTTTGGATCGGGCGCGCACACTGTTTCATGCGTATAAAGAATTACACGACGAGTTAGCACTTCTCGAGGTTGACAGGGAGGCCGTTGATCGAATGGAACAAATCAGCCGAACTTTCTACACGATCGCAGCGAGAATCGAGTCCGTTAACAACGAAGAGCGCGCGAACGCGAACTGAACCGCGTTGGGCATTCCCATCGGCAATTCGACTTTTCTCGAAAAACAACGCCAACTTAAACTCCCCGTCGCGGAATTACCGTAGTTCGATGGGAACCTCGAACACTGGCTGTCCTTTAGAAACTCCTTCAAGGTCATGGTCGAGTCACGGTCAGATATTAGCGATCTCGTGAAGTTTATGTATTTAAAAAATTGCCTCGTCGGAGAGGCCGCGAACAAAATCGATGTTTACGACGTGAATGAGGCGAGTTACGCAAATGCGTGGGCCATTCTCACGGACGCATACGAGCGAAAACGCATTTTATTGTCTAAGCATCTCGACGCCATCCTCGACATCCCGCGTCTGACAGACACGTCGTCAAGTAGCTTATCAAAACTCATCGACACGGTTCGTCAACACGTCACGATGCTCGGCCTCCTCGATTTCACTATTCCTGATTACGTCATCGTGCGCACGCTTGAAAAGGCGCTGCCGAACAACATCCGACTGAAATGGGAGAAATCATTGTCTTTAGATACCATTCCAACTCTCCGAGACTTTTATAAATTCATCGGGGGAGCAGTATTTCGAATGCAAACTATGGAGCGTGAGGTCGCGAATAATAAAGGTGGGAAAGGGGAAAAACGCCCGTGTGATCACGAATATCGGGGTTCGAAGGCAAAGAAGTTTGAATCAGGCGCCCGTGCGCTAATAACGTCGTTCGCGGTTTCGTGTTTGCATTGTCAGGGAAATCATTTCATTTATCAGTGCCCCGCGTTCGAGAAGCTGACAACTCAACAAAGATGGGACACGATAAAGGCAAAAAAGCTTTGTCGAAATTGCTTGCGCAGTCGCGCAGGCACGCCGGCGAGTGCAGGTCGACCCGATGTAAGCACTGCAATCGCTTTCACCACTCTATGCTACACACCTCCCGTTCAAACGCGCCGACTTCCGCGAACGCGTCAACTTCCGCGAACACGTCGACTTCCGTAAACGCGTCGACTTCCACGAACGCGTTTAACAATCCTACCTCCGGGAAATCAATGTGACTAGGCGTAGGAGTTTTCAGCACCGCATCACGACATTTCCAATCTCAGCTCATGATGAGCGCGGTCGTACGAGTCAGAGACATCAATGGATTGTTTGTAGAAGCACGCGTGCTTTTAGATACCTGCGCGACAGCACATTTCATCACATCCGAATTCGCGCGTAAGATACGATTGCCATTACGCTCATGTTCGGTTCCGGTTGGCGCGATTAATGAAATGCAAACGATGTCCGAGAATAGTGTCGACGTTTCCTTTCGAGCTTTACATTCCGATTTTGAAAAGAGTTTGACCGTTCTTACGATTCCGAAAATCTCTGATTCAACACCGAACGAGGTTTTTCCCCGCAGTTCAATTTACATTCCTCGCAATATACGATTAGCAGATCCGAGATTTCACATTCCTAGACCAGTTGACATGCTGATAGGATCAGGCGCGACTTTATCGTTGTTATCGATCGGACAAATTAACCTTTCTCGAGAAAACTGCGATTTATATCTACAGAAAACTCAATTGGGTTGGGTTGTTGTAGGCGGTGTAAAGGAAGGCAAGGGTTCCGCAGCGTCCTGTCACTTGTCCGAATTAGTTCAATTATTAACGAAATACTGGGTTATCGAAGACGCGTCGAACAGATCCAATGAATCTAACACAGATGCGGTTTGCGACGCCTACTACAAAGACACGACTACACGAACACCGGACGGACGCTACGTAGTACGGTTACCGTTCAAAGAAAATAGGATCGATTTAGGTGAATCACGCGCGCAGGCATTGCGACGCTTCGTTAGTCTTGAGAGAAAGTTCACTAAAACAATTGGATTAAAACTAGAATACTTTAACGTCATGCAAGAATATATCGATTTAGGGCACATGTCGTTGTTGCAAGACGAAGTCGAGAGCGGATACTATTTGCCCCATCATGCCATTCTCAAACCAAACAGCGCGACCACCAAGGTTCGGGTAGTTTTTTATGCGTCTGCCAAATCAGACAAGGGTGTGTCTCTCAACGACGTTTTGCTTGTAGGACCAACAATTCAAGATAAGTTATTCACCCATCTCATAAGATTCCGCTCTCACGCGTATGTTTTGACGGCCGATATTGAGAAAATGTATCGACAAATTCTCATTCACCCGGAAGATCGTCGTTATCAACGCGTTTTTTGGTATCACGAAGGCGCGGTTCGAGTTTTCGAATTGAACACCGTGACGTTCGGTGTTTCTTCCACTTCGTATCTCGCGATCCGCACGATTCACCAACTCGCAGACGACCAAAAAACAGTTTATCCGGAAGCGGCCGCAATTTTGAAGCGCGATTTATATGTAGACGACCTCTTGACCAGCGCAAATTCACTTCGAGAGGTTTCTCAGATTCGCGACGACGTAATAGCGCTTCTTCATCAGACAATGGGCTTTTAATCACGGTCACGCGTTAGACAACCTCGATGAAAAGGTTTTGAATTTAAACACGGCGGAAGACCATTCGATTTTAAAAACTCTCGGGGTGTCGTGGGCTTCGCGACGCGACGAACTAGTATACTCGGTGAAACCAATCGAAATCCCGGACATGGTTACGAAACGAATTATTCTCTCAGAAATCGCGAAGATTTTCGATCCGTTGGGACTTTTAGGACCGGTCGTTTTATACACGAAATCGATTATACAGGAGTGTTGGAAAGCGCAGGTCACTTGGGACGAATCCGTACCACAAGAGTTGCATACGCTTTGGGTCAAGTTCGCACGTCAATTACCTCTGCTATGCAACGTGTCGGTAAAACGGCATCTTATCGAAAAAAATCCTTCGCGTGTTGAAATTCACGGTTTCTGCGATGCGAGTCAGGCGGGGTACGGAGCATGCATTTGTATCCGATCTACTGGCGAGAATCACAACATCACTGTCCGATTAGCGTGCGCTAAATCTCGAGTGGCCCCGTTAAAACAGCAGACCATTCCCCGACTCGAATTGTGCGGAGCTTTGACGCTTTGCAGGCTCTTCTCGGAATCACGTCCCGCTTTTAATTTCTCCTTCGACAGAACTGTCTTTTGGTCTGACTCAACCATTGTTTTACATTGGCTGAAGAAGGCGCCACAAACTCTAAAGACGTTCGAGTCGAATCGTGTTCGCGAAATTCAGGAGTTAGCAGAAAATGTGGAGTGGCGCCACGTCTCGACGAAACACAATCCGGCCGACGCGATATCGCGCGGTGAACTTCCGTCGGAATTCGTAAAGAACGAGACCTGGTTTTGTGGTCCAATATGGCTGCAACAACCTGAAGACACCTGGCCTAGTAGCACCATCCCTTCAATACCCGATCTCCCTGGTCTAAAGGGAACAACTTGTCTCCTTGTAAATCCTACGAGCGACGAGTTTCTGACGCGATTTTCGTCTTATCGCACTTTGCTTAATACCATCGGGTTTTGTCTACGTTGGCGCCTTTCGAATACGTTTAAGGGCAAACACATAGGCGTCTCGGAGAAACTAGGAGCAGAAACGCGAGTCATCAAAATCATTCAGAGCAAACAATTCGCGGATACCCTTGCTAGGCTCTCCAAAGGCGGAGAGGTCAAAGAGTCGCGTCTCGCCGCGTTTAATGCGTTTATAGACGAAGACGGTATTCTTCGAGTCGGCGGAAGATTAAAGGGCGCGAACATTTCTTTTCCGCAAAAACATCCGATCCTTTTGCCATCGCGTCATCATGTCACGGATCTCATAATTCGAGAAGTTCACGAGTCTAATCATCATGCCGGGCTTCAAACGACCCTCTTCACTTTACGACAACGTTTCTGGTTGTTGGACGGAAAAAACCAAGTACGCAAAATCGTACGTCGATGCGTCACGTGTATAAGACACAAACCCGCACTGCCTTATAGTCGAATGGGAGATCTGCCTCACGCGCGCGTCATAGAGGCCGCCGCGTTTGCACATGTCGGCGTAGATTATTTCGGACCGATCCTCATCAAAGAGAAAAAACACCGCAATCGTACTACATTAAAGTCATATGGATGCGTTTTCATTTGTATGGTTACGAAGGCCGTGCATATCGAAATAGTTAGTGATCTGACCACAGAAGGTTTTCTCGCGGCTTTTCGACGTTTTATAGGACGTAGAGGGATTCCGGCGCATGTCTACTCGGATAATGGCACAAATTTCGTCGGTGCGAACAACCAATTACGCGAATTGTACGCTTTGCTTAATTCAGACGCCTTTAAGGAAAGAGTCAGCTCGGTTGCAGTTCAACGGAATGTCGAGTGGCACTTCAACCCTCCTCTATCACCCCATTTCGGCGGTATTTGGGAGGCCGCAGTAAAATCATTTAAACACCATTTTTTGCACGTCATACGCGGTCAGCTCCTCACGTTTGAAGAAGTCAACACGCTAGCTATTGAAATCGAAGCTATCTTGAACTCTCGACCACTTTGTTCCATCTCAACTGATCCTAATGATCCCATGGCGCTTACACCTGCTCACATTTTAGTGGGTCGTCCTTTGACAACCCTACCTGAGACTGATTTGACTTCTGTTTCAGCTAATCGCCTGACCATATGGAGGTTCATCTCCAGAGCCCGCCAGGATTTCTGGAAGCGGTGGCATCTGGAGTATCTTAATGAACTCCAAAAACGGCAGAAATGGCATCATTCCACAGGCGAATTGAGTCCAGGGATGGTCGTAATCATCGTAGACCGCAATCAACCTTGCACGCAGTGGCAGCTGGGAGTGGTCATCGAGGTGCATCCCGGCAGCGACGGAATCTCCCGGGTCGCAACGCTGCGCACATCACGCGGCCAATTCAAACGAAACATCACGATGTTGTGCCCCCTTCCTGCTTCATCGGCTTCAGCTTCAAATAAACATGAAACTACTACACAAACATAGACTCACACATGACACGTACTTGCTCAAAACCCTCGCAACGGGGGAGTATGTTCCGTAGAACGGATATTCGGTGGCGCCACCACAGCGTTTCCGCGCAGCGTAACGTAACAAAACTTTCGGCGGTCGGTCGAGGGGGGTTCGGTGGGGGTTCCCGGGCCGGAAAAGGAGGGACGGGAACGAGAGAACAAAGTCAGTCGCTCTTGAGCAGCCAAGTGATTAACTTCTGGACAAGAGTTCGACATTTTTTCGGGTTCAACCTGTATTCAACGTATTATACGATCGTTTGCAATCGTGAGAATTCGTATCAACTCGTCGTAGTCGCGTTAGTGGGTTTTCTACTTTTTCGGTCGCGATAAATACGCGTTCGCTTCAGATAGGATTAGATTCTCGGTTTCGGTTTAATCGGTCGACGGTATTCGAACGAAAGTTCTCGCAAAACCTTTGACAAGTAGGTGTTCTGAACACCATCAGAAAAACGCGATCTGAGAACGAAATCAGATCCGTGTGGCTCGTGCCACTGAAACGCGATCTTTCGATCCACAGGAGGTGCGCACTCCTTACTATCTTGCAAATACACACATACACACATACACACACGCTCACACGATCCACACCTTACCCTTTCTTATTTTCGCAGCGTGTAATCATTCTTCGAGGGGGGTTTTATGCCGCGAGGCTTTCCCCCCTCTATCGAGCCAAATAAATATATTATCATTCACGGCTCAAAACATCGAGTGTATAATTTAATCTCACCCTTCCTCGTAAATTAAACATCGGGATTTATTCGAAAAAGAAAAAATCTCGACCCACAATTCATATTTCGTAGGTCTCATCGTTTGGGATTATACTCGTTTTGATTTAACGAAGTTTTTTTAAGGGTCCAGTTTCAACTCGGGACTATGGATCTCATTACTAGCGCCACTCAGAAATGAACCATTGTAGATGGTGCTTTTCGCATAAGCTCTCGGAATCGCTCAATAAAAATTTGCGGATTTCCAGAAGGTTCTTCGTCGATAAAATACTCACCAGGAAGTCATAGAGTTATTCCGTACACCATCTTGGCTGCTGTTACTTTGATATCTTACACCCAGAAAAAAGATAGAGTAATATTAACTAAAATTGCCTATTCAACATGCGTTCATTTCAATCAACGAAAATTTTCTTTCCCTGGAACAAATATGTATTTCATTCAATTTTGCAGTTTATTTATTTCGAACATATTTATTTCTTTGAAGCTGTTTTCACTGTGCAGCGGACACTAAATAAATATTATATTCGTTAGTACTAAATACTTTCTTCATCCGGAAAAAATATCTAGTTAAAACGACTGAATACATGCATTCGATCTTTTTTTATTCAAAATCAATTAGAACTTTCTTTTAATCCAATACGTATTTATTTTCTTTAATCATTAGATATTACTTCTCTGTAATTGATTTAGTTATTTTAATCAACGTTTCGTTAATAATCTAGTAATGAAACACTAAACTTAACTCTAGTTCAATCGACTTGTTATATATTTATATAAAATATATATATTGTTTAAATCAACTTTTATATAAGTGTCGAATTTTCATAATGGAAGACTATATAATGAGGAAGATTCTCGAAGTACGCATTCCCGCTTTCTGTTTGTCAGTAACGGATTCATGATCGGTTTTATTTTTTATTTTTGAAAAAATTCCACTTAATCGATATTGACCTTACATAAAATAGATTGTTGTAAATAACAACATTTCAACAGACCTATTCATTCTTTAAATGTGTGTATGTATACATGTTTAATAATAAGGGAGCCATAGAGTACAACGAATAAATATATTTATACAGTTCAAATGTACCGCTTAGGTTTCCGTACGACGTACGCAACGCCTCGATAAGGTTCCGGGCTTTAACGCGCTTTCCCTCGTATTTCGTGCGTGTTAATTCGCGTACGGCGTACGCGTCGTTTTTAGAAACGTCCGGATCCGGAAAAAACGCGCGTTCCCGCGTACTTTTTGCGAGTTGATTCGCGAACGGCCTACACATCGACTCGAGAACATTCTCGACATTATCAAACCACGCTCTTTATCTTTTGTGCTTCCACAGCTCACGGTGTATAGTTTAGTGCTTTGTGCCAATATTTTGTGCGCGTTGATGAGTGTACGGGATTTTTATTTGTAAAGTGCGACTCCTCACGATGGATCCCAAAATCAAGAAGTTACTTACAAACAATAATCTATCCGAGTATATCAATGTGTTCAAGTCAGTACGTGTTTTCTTGTTTATTTATTACTCGCGACTGACGATTCGTAAATAATGAACTTGAGAATCATTAACTGCGTCGTACCGTCGTATCATCAATCAAGTTCATCCTCGTCGAGTAATAAGGATATTATTTAACTGTTAAGACCTGTAAAGCGTGTATTGTTTATGAATAAATATTTTTGAACTACAATACCGTTTACTTACTATACCACTTTATTTGCTCCAGACAAATAATAAATTTCTGTCAAATACGTATTTCTTACACATAACGAAAAATGTATTCAACTTGAATATATAATTACTAGACATGACGAAACACGTATTCGACACAAATATATATTTGCTAAATACGAAGAAAAATGTAATCTAGATAAATATATCTTCAATGAATAAGAAGAAAAACGTAGTCTGTAGTATTGAGCACTCAATTTGGATTCCATCCTGGACACAAAAAAATTTCCCGGACTCCATCTGGGATACCAAATACTCTCCTGGACTCCACCCTGGACGATCGGTTAATTAATCGCAGAGTCCATCCTGATGTCCATTTTGGATTCTCGCCTGTCTGTTTTGGTCTCCATCCCAGACTCTACCCTGGTCTTCATCCTGGACAGAGTCCATCCCGATACCAGGACCAAACGGTATCGACTTTGGACACCTTGGTGTCCAGACGGTCGATTTTGGATCGTCAACGAAGGGTAGGCCCCTCGTGTGTTGTTGAACTCAGGACAGCTTTGCAGTCTTATATACGCTGAAGCTTCAAGTCACTTGCAAGAAACGTATCGACCGCTCGCCATCTAGCGGAACATTGTGCATATGTGTTTCATATGATGCCACTAGATGGCGAACGGACGGAGCGTTTCTCGCAAGTGTTTTGAAGCCCTAGCGTATATAAGACTGTGTTAAGTTGTCCTGAGTTCGACTACACACGAGGCGTGTACCCTTCGTTGACAGTCCAAAATAGACTGTCTGGACACCGAGGTGTCCAAGGTGGATACCGTCTGGTCCTGGTGTCCACCAGGATGGACTATGTCCAGGATGGAGTCCAGGCTAGAGTCTAGGATGGTGACCAAAACAGTCCAGGCGAGAATCCAAAATGGACACCAATATGGACTCTGCGATTGATTCGCCGAGATTCGCTGATCGTCCAAGGTGGAGTCCAGGAGAGTATTTGGCATCCCAGATGGAGTCCTGAATGGAGTCCGGGAAAGTTTTTTTAAATTCCGGGATGGAATCCAGATTGAGTCCTTTCGGGAGTCTCGTATGGAGTGATGGAGTTCAGGATGGACTTCGGGATCGGATTAAAAGCCGAAGTCCATATGAGAGTCCATCTGGACTCCATCTCGGACTGCCCAGATTCCATCCGGGACTACATTCTGGACATTATCCTGGACTCTGTCCCAGACTCCATCCCGGACTATTTTTTTCTGCACGAGAAGGCATACACTGAAACCAAATTGAAATATTATTGCCTTTATTTTTCGATCATCAACAACACTTATACATCATATTGTACTTTTATTACATTTCGGGACATATATATGTTTAGTACAAATCATACTAAATCATGAAAATCGTTAGCAACCGGTCCATTGTTATTATTCGATACCGCGATATTGCAATTAGTTTCAACGCATGTGCAAGTATGTTTGGAGTTAAGCGAATTGATTCGACCCACGTAAGGCGTGTTGCAATAAGCACCCTCTAAACCAACACACTCAATAGTGTGTCGTGCCGAAAATCGTGGAACGATGCAGCCAAAGCATGTTGTTTCAACACGCAAGTCGACCAACACTCTTGATATTAATGCATTTGCATAGAACAACATAAGTAATATGTGTGTTGTGCGTTGTATCAACACACGTAACTTCAACCCAGGCGGTAGTACAGTCGAACCTCGATATAACGGACAAGTTTGGACTGGATATCCGTTATATCGATGGATTGCAATGGGTTGCACTACTGGAACGCCTATGATCAGTAACGTAGTATATGGTCCTCGAGACCCACCTCGTGATTTTTATTTCAGTACAAATATATAGCTGCTTTTTCGTATAGATTTTTTACAAATTCGATATAATATTGTCAAGTTATCATAAAAGTTTAGATTGTATACATCTTTATACAGCAAACATTATTGAACGAGAGACGCGGTATTACAAAATATGAACATAGTCATTTTGTATACACACTCCTTTTTTTCATTCAATTCGATTGTTCTTACATGTAAATGAGAATTCTGAGAGTGTTTTCTAAAATAGTTTTTTATTTATAGTGTTTTGAACGCAAACAGCAGAATTTTACATGATTTAACATCATATAAATTATATTTTCGTTTTCTTAATAAAAGTATAATAAGATAAGAAAATAATGAGAATGTTTGGTCTTTTACCGTTAAGTTTCGTTGATATCTCCCTCGTTTTCGCGTATATTTGCCAATACTTCCTGATCTTCAGGAGTACAGTTTTCATTTTGCTCATACCATGTGTCTCCAACGTGGATAGCAGACAGGATATTGACTTTTTTTCCGAGATCGCGACGTATACTCTGTCTGTCCATGATCTTTTGACGGCGCACAGTGGACGGATTAACAGAAAAGTCGGCAAAATAAGGCAAGTACGCGTACTGAAAAATGTAATGGTGATTATAAAAGTTTTGGACCTCGCTGATTTCAAATCTCGAATAAAAATTTCGAAAAAACAAAGTGGCGAACCGGTAATATATTTTTTATCTCACGCATCGGCAACTTTTTCTATCAGAAATCAAAATTTGTGTATTTTGAAGGTTGTTTTTTCGAAATTTTTAATAAGATTTGGGAAAAACAAAACGTTTATCTGGAAGGAGGGGAAGTTCTTAAAGAATTTCGGAAAAATAGATGTAATGCATTTTAAACCAATTTTATTGCTGAATACAGTTAAAAAAGCAATCCACACTTTACAAATTAAATATTACCTAAAATAAAACGTAAGTTACGAACCATAATTATTCCTAACTTTTAAATTAATCATAATTTTTAGCGCCGACGTCGTCTTCGTCATAGGAATTGATAGATTTTGATTCATCACTGGAGTATTCCATCGATTCATCTAAAACATACTTATCGCGAGAACTATCGATACAGAGCAAAAATTGCAAAGCTTCTGATGATACATTTTTTGCGTTTTTGGGATACTGCTCGTCCGTACTCTATATGTACGGATCTGAAGTTAAGCGGAGTCGATTCAAAACGTCTTGCATGGTCGCTGTTCTTGAGTGTTTTCGAGCAAAACACTCATTTAATATCTTTGTTACGGGCTTCCTGTGCTTCGTCCGACATTTGCCCGATAGGAGGCGGGGACCGTTCAATTATCAAAGGACCGTGAATCAAAATTTTGTGAACTGTGGTTGGCATGCAATGCCAAGAATACAGAGTTACGAACATTACAGCAGTTTCAAGACAATATTCCTTGAAAGCTGTCACATTTACGGCAAAGCCACTTGAAAGGACTTGCAATATGATGTAAAATCTTTTCATTATACTCTCGTCTACATCCAAAATTTTGGCTGAAATTTGAGTGTTTTCAAAAATCGTCGCGCAGTTTTTCTGTCGTTGCTGCTACCATAGCCGTCTTTTGGTTTATCAACATCAAAATCCAAATTTCCTTTGAATGCGACTTGAATAACTCGTTTTCGCTCAGCAACTACTGATTTTTCTTCATCTTCTCATGCGTCATGATGAGAACTTGCAGAATCTATTGCGAGTCAATATAAAATTTATTAAACGTGTTTTTATTTTAATAACTCCATATGCGATTATGTAAATGTCTACGATTGGTTCACGTTTCAACTTTCCGTAGACATTAAATAGACAATAAAAATATAAATTTACAAAGATGTGAATAGCCTTGCGGTTTAAGGCTCAGATTCATATCCGCAGGGTTCCAGGTTCGAATCCCCCGATGACCTAAAAAATTTTATTTTTTTTCCGCGATTAAATAGTACCAAACTGACTAATAAGTTAAAATATGAAAATCAAAATCGAATTAAAGTCGTTTAGTTAAACTCAACAAAGCCAATAATTTTTTTCTAAAAAAAAGTTCGGTCCTTTTTTGGTTTTTGCAACCAAAAACGGACCCCAAGCATTAACAGAAAAAAACAGTCCGTTCTGCTTTTTGCGGTCCGTTTCGTTCCCCAATGAACGTGTCCATTTGTCGGTCTGTTTTTGGTTGTTTTTTTTCCTAAATAGCGGCAGTCGCACAACTTGTTAGGGTAACTATGAACCATGCAAAATGAGGAATATAGGGATGAAAGTAGTGAAATAAAAAAACGAAAAAAATCAGCGGTTTTCAAGTGCTCCATTTGGTTGAGCGACCTCCAAATATTTATATAACTACACTTACTTTAACTCCTCTAAAATAATCATATTATGTGCGTGCAATACGGGCACAAAATCAGTGGATATTCACCAATGACTGGTGCTTGTCTCCCCACGAGACAGTATGGCTATTTTTTACCGGAATCGGAAAAAAAATTGTGTGTTACGCGGGAGCAAGCGTATTTTCACCTCGTGTAATTGCTACAAACTTCACTGTCGACCAAACTGACACATTTTACTCCCTTGTACCGCAATACACTATTGCCAGTCTTCGTTTTCCGTGAGCTTGATTGTGTGATCATAAAGGTCAATAATTTCGGGTGAGACCAAGAATTAAAAAATAGAAGCTAAAACAAATATCCTAGTATGTATAAGTAAAAAATGAATAGAGGAAAATTGTGTATTTCACTCAAAGTTTATTGCATACGCAAGTCTCGTAAAAACCTGTGAAAGAACAATCCAACAATCCTTTAAATCATGATCACAAATACGAAGGGCATAACAAAGTTGCTTAAAATATCATTAATCGGTAAACGCTTCCTCATGATTTATTCCTCTTTTACTCAGTGAGAGGTCGAAATGGAAGGTGTACTTTTTTCTAACGGTTGCTATTTTGTTCCGAATTTATTGGAACGAGCACAGAACGGTGAAATAAGACATTGACGTGCGAACAATCTGCAA
Source organism: Ephialtes manifestator (assembly GCA_963970395.1). Classification (NCBI taxonomy): domain Eukaryota; kingdom Metazoa; phylum Arthropoda; class Insecta; order Hymenoptera; family Ichneumonidae; genus Ephialtes; species Ephialtes manifestator. Next base: position 11,772,680 of record OZ019968.1, on the reverse strand, counting down.
AAAAGACAATCGGTTCTTACTTAAACTTTTTCAAATCTAATAATTTTAACAGCAGGGGTGAACGACATTTGACAACCATTATTTTACAATCTTTATCGAATAACTATAAATAATTATTTCAGAGCAATGTAATCATCAATTTTACCATAGCGAAAGTTTGGCTTTTACGAAAGTATTTGTACTACCAAATAGAAAAAGCTTTATTGTGGATAAAATATGCTTTACTTTAATGTCAGAAATTATTTTATTGACTGCAACGTCCGAAAAATAGCTCGTTCATTTTACAGCATTAATCTTCGAAATCCATATTATTGCTCATGTAATACAAATTATCCAGTTGTTCGTTCTGATCATGAACAGTATTTAAAAATAAATCATCAATGTAATAACACCCGTCTCTGGATTGTGTACACGGAGAGAAGGATCTGAAAAAATTTACCAGACACTATGGTAAGAATTATCAAACGCGCCTGGTATTGTAAGTTATTATTTAGGGAGGTATGGTCAGTCGGTGCAGGATACCCAGAATGCAATACGCGGCTCCAATAGTGACAACATTTACGGCGTACAAAAAAAACGAAGCGTCGCTTACCCCGCACCGCTGCTAATGTCAACTAACTTATCGACATGTATTTCGCGCCTACGCAAATTGATTTTTTTTCTTTTCTTTTTTCTTTTAAGGATAATCATAAATTGTTATGCATGTAATAAAAATAAGTAGTTGGCATCAGCAGCGGCGGGGGGTAAAGCACGCTTCTTTTTTTTTTGTGCGCCGTGAACATTGTCACTATTGAAGCCGAACAATGCATTCTGGGTATCCTGGACCGACTGACCATACCTCCCTAAATAATACCTTAGTATTGGGAAGCAATAGCCACCACCTGACCAAAAGTACGAGAACTATGAGAATTTCTACCATATACATAGAAGTATTTATCATATTTCGTGGTAAAAATTCTCGTAGTTCTCGAACTTCTTGATAGGTCGCGTCGTGGCTCCTTGTACCAGGAATTTACGATACTTTTTACCAGAAATATGGTAAAAAGTATCAGATCCTTTTCTCTGTATATTGATTGTATGGAAAGAAAGAGGCACCCACTTTGCTGAAGTTCTCCATCGACAAATCATAGATTTTTCCGGCTCTCAAGGTGCAAGGTATCACACTTCTTAGAAGCATGAAGTTCAACAATTTTCTTGTTCTCATTGACGTCTTGTACCACCTCGCTTTGTTTCTATAATTCGAAAATGTTAATAAAAGGTCATATGAGTCAAAGTAGTATGGCAAATGAAACTTACAAAGCTTCGTACACACAAAGGCTGTGATCCGTGAGTCTTTGGGATAAATAATTCTCGAAGAAAAGATGCACCATCTCTCCTCCAGTGAAGATTCCTTGTCGGATCGCTTCATCCACGCTGTCTAATTTTGTGATAATCTGAACAAGTATTAAATATTATAATATCAACGACTCATTGCGAAAATTTAAAAATTCGACCAATTAGATCATCGATAAATAGACAACCTGAAAACCGGTAAAAGTTAGAAGCGCCATGTTGAATCCGACGACAAAGAAGAATGACCAGCAGTACGCAGACTCAAGGAGCTCTGTAAATCTTGTTAAAATGTGAGATGAATTAATTAATTAATTGAGTAAAAATGTAATAATTATTCGAATAGTGAAGGAAATGACAAATACAAAAAAATTGCTACTGGCGTGACGCAACAAGTGACTTTCTCATCACGATTGTTACTGGCGTGACGTTAGTGTTGTGAAGTTAGTTTGGGAAATTGATGATAAAGGATGAATGATACAGAGTTGAAATAACGATTTTGTTTTAGATTAGTCAATCCTTTTAGTTGTATCAATTAATAAATCAAATTTATTATTTTGTTATTTGCTAATTATAATTCTTTTTTTTTATTGAATAAATGTTTCCTTGCATTCTAAACTACTTTACTCGATGTTTCAGACAATTTTATATATGGGGCATTCCATCCCGATTCGAGGTCTGACCCTCGGCCTCCCCGATTTGGCTGGTAATTTTTTGTAGGATTGGTTGGACCCTCAAATGCACCAGATTGTTATTTTTTTAAATATGCGAACATTTTTTTAAAATATTTTTTCAAAGTGACATGTCAAATGCCATAATTTAAAAATCTGAAAAAATTCTGAAAAATACTTTGTAGAATATCAAAATTTTCTAGCTAATAACCAAAGAGGGCCAGATTTTTCTTTTTACAGTTTTTAAGCTATTTTTATTTTTAAAAATTATTAAAACACTGAATAACAAATTAATCTACTACAGACGACTGGTCAAACGTTTATTTATGTATAAATACGGATTTTAAAAAAATCAGATTTTCAGGAATTTTTCAGATTTAAAAAAATGAAGACTATTCCAGCACCATATACAAGCCACATTCTAACACCAGCATGCCACAATTTGAAAATCTGAAAAAATTCTGAAAAATACTCTGTTGAATATCAACATTTTTTAGCTTAGAGTCAAAGTGAGGAAAATTTGTCTTCACATAGTTTTTATGCTTTTTTATTTGAAAAATCATTAACAAATAGAAAAAAAATGTCTGTACATGAAACTGTACTTTTGAGAATTTTTTCAGATTTACATAAATAAACGTTTGACCAGTCGTCTGTAGTAGATTAATTTTGTTTTCTATTTTTTAATAATTTTTTTTTAATCAGAAAAGCTTAAAAACTATAAGAAAAATGTTGCCCACGTTGGCTATAAACTAGAAAATTTTGATACTAAACAATGTACTTTACAGCATTTTTTCAGATTTTTATATTATGGCATTCGATATGTCACTTTCAACAAATATTTTTAAAAAAATGTTTGCATGGAAAATATTTTAAAAATAAAATCTGGTGCATTTGAGGGTCTAACCAATCCTTCAAAAATTACGAGTCAAATCGAAGAGGTCGAGGGTCAAACTTATACTGAAATTAACATCTCGAATAATAAATATGTTTAACTTGGCGTCGAGTAGCTACCGCGACTCTTGATTCATGAAAACAAAGCTTTGTTCCTTCCGCGCAAGTCAGTGCGTGGCTATGCCGTCACCCATCCAAGTTATGACCGCAAGAAATGCTGCTTGACTAAGGGGACCGCCGAAACCACACACTGACCATACGTCCTCTGCTGTCGGTCCGGGTAGAGCCTCCTTTATCAACATCCCTCTAGCAGAAGGCAAACGTCTTCTCAGGCAAAAGTAACTCGGCGCAGCCCACGGTCTTACATACAGGTCTTGCGACTTCGATGAATTTTAGTGGTGGGGAGTGGCACTCATATTGAAGCAGTTTTGTAGTACATAGCATCGCCTATACCTGTCGCTGCTATCGAGTGCTATCGAACAACATAACCCTAAATTCGAGTTTTGTTTATAGGTGTTCTTTCATCTGATAATTAAAGTTATTATTATTATCAGTTATATAGAAGCAACTGGATCTAAAAAGTTTACACATATGTAACAAAATGGGGAGATCGTGCGCCGTCCTGGGCTGCAAGTCCAATTACAAAAATGTAAAAAAACTCCATTTTCAAAGTGCCGAATGATGTCGATATGATCAAACGATGGGAAGCTGCTATTCCTGGTGAAGTGATACTCACGTCCTCGAGTTTTGTTTGCAAAAAGCATTTCGACGAGACATTCATTATAAGTAAGTGAGTTAAGCTTGATGAACACAACAACGTCATTGCAGAAGTAAGTTTGTTCATTTACTTTCAAATACATTCAGTCGGCCATACATCAGCATAAACGTTCGATGCGTTTATTGGTTCGTGTAACTAAAGAATTAATTGGTTCAACAATTATTCACATCGGCCGATTAAAATACATTTAAGTTCACCAATATCTTTTCATGTACTAACTATAAATTCGATCAAACATTGGCAAACACTAATCTAGCTCATCCAGCTACTTTTTTTCTCAGTGATTCGATACAAAATCTCGTGAAGCAATCTCACATCCGTGTTTGAGATCGAGCCCTTTCAGCCGAATTAAGCTTACATATGTTACGAAACTCTTATATACTTTAGGCACCCGCGGTTATGTGAAAAAATGTGCTTCACTTGAAGTTTATAATTCAATTGTATCTTTTATTTATTTATTTATTTCTCTTATATAATGTTTATTAGATTTCATTGTATGTGTGTTTATCGCTTAGCTTATTCGAATAATCATAGTTAAGTTATACAGTGGACTCTTGCTATTAGAGAGAAAAAGAGAAAATTATTTCTTTCTATCTCTGTCATACGAGGAGCACTCGATCATAGCGCCTTTGGCGGCCAAACTGAGCAGCGTCAAGCTCGACTTCAAGATACGTGTCACCCACCACCATCGGAGTCGCAAGACCTGTATGTAACATCGTGGCGCAGCCCACTGGCAACCGACACACTAGCGACCCTTCAGAATGCCTCCATCCGCGGTGTGACGCTAGTAGTCATCTGAGCGATCCAGTATATATGGCCGTATATGCACGCAATACAATTTAAAAACAATAAAAAGTATTGCAATAGCGCAACGTACATTTTTTTAAAGGAGTTTGGGTCGGGAGACGTAAAATAAATAACATATTTTAATACAAGTATAGAATTGTAGATTAATACAAGTATAGAATTGTAGATATTTTTATTCTGTACAATAACATATACAATATCGATTCGACTGCGTTTTAAGATATGCAAAACTTGGACGATTCAGACAAAAGAGTTTATTTTTATTTTAAGGGCTAGTTTTTCCTGACCGATGAAAAATTTAAAATAATCATATTTTTTTAGGATCGCAGTGCAGGATTTTTTGACACTAGGTACAAAAATCCTTTGCTGCGATCCAAAAAGCATATAATTATGTCAAATTCTTTCAATGGTGAGGAGAAAGTTGCCCTTATAATAAAAATAAACATTTTGGACTGACTCAGTCCCCTTAAACCTTACCTTGAATAATCATAACACTTACAACATGTAAGTGGTTTGAGATGCCAAATCTCTCGGGATTGTAAAAAAATTAAATTTTCCAGGATTCGGCTTGTATCTGGATAACAATCTGGCACGATGCACGGTGGCATTTTCACTACGGGAGACGCACTGGACGCACTTATCCCGAATAGGAAAAAAAATTCTCGGCAAACACTTTTATTATTTTACAGTTTTTCGAATAAATTTACCAAATTTACTTTTTGTTTGTTGAGTTTACGATGGTTACGATCATTGAATGTTGACGAAACATTTATATATACATGCGAAATCGCTCAGACTACCTGCAGCGCCACACTCCGGAACTATTTCGATGGCGACATTCCAACGTGAAAGTTAATGTATTAGAATAAGTCAGAACGTCCCCGGCCGACTCGGCGTATATACATTGAGACAAAATCTCCTCTTCTCTCCTTCTTTATTTAATATTTTCTTTGATCTATGCAATTTTATTTAGAATTTATATGTAGAAGAGATTTCACCCGGCGCGGCCTGGGTCAGGGGCTGCCGGGGCTCAAAATATTTTATTTTATTGTTGGGCGCCAATTGGTTTTAGAGGCCAATAACTCATTGATCAAATTGTTCGAAATACTTCGTCTTGAAAATGTGGTAGGGTTCGGTCTGGGTGACCCAAAGAAGTTGCAGAGACAATAGTATTTGTGTAACGTGAATCTACTTACAATTTTATTCCTCGTGGTACACAATACAGAATAGACCTCTCGCCTGGTCGAATACAAATTTGGGAACGCGTTTCCCGTCGATCGATGACCTTTTCCTCCTATTCGGAATCGGACTATTGTTTAATGTGAGACTGTCGGACGCACACGACCAATTCTGATGCCGTGACGCTCACGTGCAATAACGCAAGAAATCTAGACCGACGCAACGTGCTCTCCGGCCTAAGATCTACCGACGAGTCTGGTGCTCTCCGGTCTAAAATCTACCGACGAGTCTATCGATATCGCTCGTGCGTCGGGTACCTCGAAAATCGATATTCCCGCGCCTGCGCGCGGCTCGCTACGTTTAGGTCTATTTTCCGTTGGCGCTGTCGCGCGAGACGTCGAGCACGAAATTACTGTCACAATCCTCCCCCTCCGAACCTTGACGTCGTGGCGAGACTGGGCCGCTGTTGATCTGTCATCTGTAAATTCACGGTTAGCACAAACACCTTCACCCATTGACCTGTGGGTGATATTATCTCTGCAGCTTTTACAGGAATTACAACACCGAATACTATGAAATGAACAGTTTATTATAAAATACATAAAACTTCATGGTTAAGATTCTCTTGACCAATTACTTGTCAACTAAAACAAAACGAAACAAAAAGATGCATTTGTGATATAAAAAAATAAGGATAACCTTCTTTCCTCTTTGGTCAACTAAAACAGAACGAAACGAAAAGATACATTGGTGATATATAAAACTAAGGACAATCTTCTTTCTTCTTTGGTCAATGAGATCCATGAGCAGGGTCAGCTTAGTGCTGATCAGGTCGGCCAGGTTGGTTTAGGTCCGGAGATCAATTAGCCGTTTTCATATATTTTGTAGGTACGATGACCTTGAAGACCGCGCCGTCTTCCAGTTCAGGACGTTCCTTGGACACTTGGTCGAGAGCTTTCTTGGCGCGTGGCGCTTGAATGGCCTTGACTGCTAGCTGTCGCTTCTCCTCTGACAGAGTTTGAATCGCGTGTTTAGCGGCCTCGTTGGACGGTGCGGCAGTAAGGAGAGCGTTTTCTCGGATTAAAAGAGATCGAACTTGGTTAGGGCGATCGCTCGGATTGTCGAATCTGGCTTTGACCCTGCGGTTCAGGACGCCTTCTCCTTCGCCGACGAGATAACGGTGGTCGGCCGGGATCATCCAGGTGGGCCAGGTCGAATAATTGAGCCGCAGCCAGTCCACAAGACCCTCGTAGCGTATATTACAATCCGGACATTCCGGGCAGTAAAGGTCGAGGCTCCGAGCACAACCAGGGCAGCGTCCCAAGGCCTGCTCGTGTTCTACTCCATGAGGATATATGCAGTCTTCCTCGTCAAAGCCCTCGGCACCGCAGACTTTGCAGAAACCAGGTCTAGAGGGCAATTTGCAAGCCTTGAACGCATGTTCCTTTGATTTGCAATTGACACACCCAGCGGGATATTGTTTGCCGACGTGTGTTATGAACGTCTGTGTTCCCCGATTGACCTTCTTGAACTCGAGCTGTTTGACCAAATGTTCCGCTCTTTTAATGACGAGGGATTTGAGCAGGTCTTCACTGAGTATGCGGCAATCGGCGAAATACAAGGGCTTCCTTCCATCCTTGGCATTTGGCAAGGGCGTTACCCCGAGTTCTTGAAGAACTGTCTCGAACGGTGCCATTTTGCTCATTGGCAACGGGTCGACCTTCAACGACGGGGCCAACTTTGATCCAGATTGATTCATAAGTTTCTTGCCGGGGTTGGAGCGTGGAGGAAACCCGAAACGGTGGCGTCGCTGGTTCTCTTCCAGCAGTTCAAGTTGAGACACTCTTCGGACTGCAGCAGGTGGTAGACTTGGTGTAGAAAGAGCCTGGATTTCCTTGACCAATTCGACGGGGTCCAGCTTGACTTCCGTAGACTCGTGCTGTCCCGGAGGTAGAGTGAGAGACTTGTCGAAAAGGTCTGCCATGAATTCTTCTTCAGAATTGTCGCCGTTGTCCTCCTCTAGACCGTTATCTTCGGACGAGGCGTAGCTGGTCTCATAGCGGACTTGCTCTTCCAATTCCCTGACTCTGGCGAGGAGCCTTGATTTTTCGTCCTCGTACTCCTTCAGCTTCTCCTCCATGGTCGACGTTGACCTGCTGCTTGTCGGTGAGGACATCTGGCTGTTGACCGTTGATGGCGCTTCTTTTTGCTGCGAGACGAAGGTTTCGCTTAGGTATTTTTAGGTCTGTTACATAGTATTTGCCTACGACTACGTTATTCTTATCGGCTAATTCTACGATCATTTGACCTAGCTTTCTTTTGACAAAGGCAGGCCCTGCGTACCTGTGCGCAAATTTTGCTGAATACCCCTCTACTTTGTTACTAAGCTTTTTATTAGGGTAATAGACCTCCGTTCCCACATTAATATCTACAGATACCGCTTTACTAGCGCTAGCCTTGGCAATACGTTGTTTCGAATATTTAGTCAGTTGAATTTCGATTTTGTGGCGGAATTCATCCATTTTTTTGATACGATCAACCCAATATTTGACCAAGTCACCTGTTTGCCCTAGGTCAAGATTTTTCACGGTATTAATAGGATGTTTTACAACGGCTTCTCGGCCATGATTTAGAAAGAAAGGTGATATTCTTGTGCCCGAGTGTGGTACAGTATTGTACGCGAATTGAAATTTCGAAAGATACTCATCCCATTCATTGTGCCTGTCTTTGACGAACGCGGCTATCATCGGTTTGATTGTTCTATTTACGCGCTCGACCGGATTCGCTTGCGGATGCGAGATGGGGGTAGTAATATGCTCAACGCCCCTAGCGATAAAGAACGACTTTACTTCTTTATTGTTGTATTCGGTGTTGTTATCAGAGATAACAGATTTTGGAGTACCCCAGCGGTCAAAGACAGTATCTAGAATTTTAGTCACCAATTTACCAGTTCTCCTTCGCATTGGGTGTAGCTCGATGTATTCGGTAGAGAGGTCCTGAATGACCAAGATACTCGTATTTCCCTTTTTTGACCATAGATGCGGAACGACAATGTCGATCGAGATTTGGGCCCAAGGCAGATGTGTTAGTGGTCCTTTAACTGTTCTCTGCATAGGCCGCCAGTCTTTAAAAGAGCTTCCATCAGTGCTCTGTGTACTCGTCAGGACGGAACACTCCACTTCGTGTGTCAACAACACGGAACAGGAAGGTTGGTGTTGGAATTCGCTCGGTGCAAAAATTGCAGCTTCCACATCGGAATCGGACATCTCCGAATTTTGAGTGTTCTCCGTTATTACGTCCAATTTAATACCACTGTTGATCGTCCCCTCAGTTTCCGTACAACAATCCTGTTTATCAGAACTGTCTAGATTTTTGGTTTGATCTATGTTTACTGGCGATTTCATCTTGTGCGATTTTGACAAAAAGTTAGGTTTTTGTACCCCATTAGTGCCCTTTGGATCAGTAAGTTGAGGTTTGACTACTGAAGGCACTACTCGTTTCCCTGTACCTTAAGGCAGTCCTTGACCTGGTGATCCGTTTTTCGACAAAATGAACATACAACCTGTCGTTCGGCAGTACAAAAGCGAGATGCATGTCCATATTGCCCGCAGTTGAAACAGAATATTTTAGTCAGATCAAAGTTGCGAGGTTGATTGCCTTTCGGAGACGCAGCTTGACTTGAAGTACCATTATTTTGATCATGGGTTTTATCAAAATTCTGTAAATTCTTTTCTAGTCGTTGTCGACCGAGTGGTTTCGATTTGTGGAAGTCACCGCTTTGTGCCTTATCGGTCTTGTTATTAAAGGCATTTAAGTCAGTTACTTGTTCGTTATCATTCTCTTCTTCGTAACTTGAAGCGTCTGTTACGTCCCGTACAGCCTTTAGATCGAATGGTTTTGATCTATTGCGATATGAATTAAATTCACCGGACCTCTGGCTCTGATACTGACGTTCGTTCAAGTAGCTGAAGAGTTCGTGGTAATTTTGGTGTTGCAAGTTCAGAACTTCACTAGAAAGTCGTGAGCCGAAACGTGTCAGAATTTGTTTTAGTTCAGTCCTGAAATCCGGGGGCTTCACCATCCGTTCATAGATAAATCGAACGCGACAAGCATATTCGAGCAGTGTCTCGCTCTTCTCTAATTTCAGATTTTGTACTTCGGCTAGAAGATCGGGGTCCGTCTTCCTTACTCCCCAGTCACATATGAAAGCCGTAGTGAAGTCCTTCCACGAACGCCACGATTGTTTGTTTACCAAATACCATGCGCGGTATGGACCCTCAAAGATTTTGGAGAGGAATGGAACAAAAAGATCTTTCTTGATTCCACTTTGACCTAAATAATCCTTAAGCAAGAGTAAAAACTGGTCTGGGTCTTTCTCAGTTTTCGGAAAGCTGATTTCCCATGAATTAACGATTCGACCAATCTGGATGGGATTGTATTCCGAGCCGGATTCGTTTCGATTTCTACCGGTGATGTTCGCGATGCGATCGGCTGCTTCGTCGCCGCTAGGCTCACTAGCTTGGTATGAAAGTGCGCCGGGTGTTGTTGGTCTAAGTGACGCTACCGAGTGTGGCCTTGGATTTGGTAGGCTACTGGTTGTTTGTCGGTAGTTACTCGACGTCATGTCCTGTGAGCTGTTCAACATCTGATTATATCTGTCTCGGGTTACGAAAATCTCCTCGTCCCGAATACTGCCATCGTTTAACGGTCGACCTATTATCACCCTGATCAATGAAGCGGTTGACGAATGGGCCAGTTGTTGATCAAGACTCGTAGTAGGATTTGAATTGAAGACCGTCGGTTGTCCGTGCACTGAATTTCTACAGTCTGTCGGCTGGAGATAGGACAGCGAATTGTGGCTCTGTGTTCCCGGTAAACTATTACTCTGAAACCGTACGTTACAAGGTCGCGTCAGGTCTAGATTGTTAGTCGGAGGGTTAGCACCGGTGTGATTTCCCGTCGTACGTGTGGGATGATATTGCGCGAAAGCCCCCGAGGTGCTGGGTATGGTACCGCGAGATGTCACTTTGTTTTGCCGTCTTGTATTAATCGCGTTTGGCTGAGGATCCATTTCCTCGTCGCTTGAACCATCTGGGCTATAGCCAGCTTCAACGTCTCCCCCTCCGGACGCGAGGTTACCCCGGGAATTTTGTAGTCTCAACGTATCGCGTGATTCGGTTCGTACATTACGGGTATTGTCTGGTCGTGTGGCCAGATCCTCCACCGTGGACTTGACCGATGCTAACATATTTTCTAGAACCGCGAAACGGAGATCTACGGTTGATTCGAGTAAATTCATTCTTTGTTCGAGTTTATCAAAACGCTCCTCACAAGCGTGCCTCGTTTTAGGTCCGCGTGGGCAAGCATCTGGCGTTGGCGTACGATTATTCCAACCTCTACCGAAGGACGTTCGTCGTCCTTCCTCAACTAACACGGTTGGGGCGAACGCGTTCGAAACCGATTGATCGTTAGTCGATCCCGACCCAATAACCTGTTGGTCTATATTGGCCATCGTATCAGTTTGGGTTGATGGCGTCGGTTCTATTCGTTGATTTTTATTAGGGGGCCTTTTTGGAGGCGAACGATATAAGCTCATTTCAACCGGTCGATCAACAATTCGTCGTGCCAAGGCCTAATCTGTTAACGATTAATTATTCTGCAGATAATAGTCGTGCAGATTTTCGTATTAAATTTTGCAATTATAATATTTGACCTTACCGAAGGAACGTAGATCTATTTAGAATTATCGGTATGCAATAACGAACAATATACTACACGATATAAATAATATACAATATAAATAATAAGCAATATATACAATATTTACAATACAGATATTCTTTTGCATTAAAGCACGATTAAATATTACAGTCATACGTGAACACAGAATGTAGGGACTCCGTTATCCTATCATTCAATGTTCGGTAATCCTGCAGGTTATTTATTAAGAAGTGTAAGCACTTCCACTCCGCTGTGTATCAGAGCAACATCTAAACACACAGCGATCCGCAAACTACAGAATGTAGGGTCTCGTTATCCTATCGTTCAGTTCTCGAATTTCGATTAATTTATTAATTATTATTGAATGCAGGGACTTCGTTATCCTGACAATTCAAATTTGATTGCGGAATGTAGGGACTTCGTTATCCTACTATTTAGCAAAGTAATGATCTACGTGACGTAAGGGCGAGTTAGCTTAACACTCACGCAGGTCAAAACAATTTGTTCGAGGACGAATGACAGGGAAGAGACTATGTCAAACGACCTCGATTTAATTTAATTATTTATTTTCCGATAGGATTTGACCTTTATCGAAGCTATTCTTATTAATGATTTCAATTAAAAATTTCTTTTTTATTGATCGAACTTTGACAAATGTTCCTGTCCTTTGTCATTAGAACTTTTCGATCAACATATAACGATTAGCCTTTTTACTGTAATATTCGACATTCAGTTCATTTAAATAATTTAATAATTGGCGTGCACAATTGCAATAAATTAGTACGTACAATTACCTTGATAAACAATCGACATTTCAAGCCAAGAAAGATTATTACTTTACATTTCTTACTGTATAATATTTGCCAATGCTAACATTCAATTTGAAATAATTTGAGAGCACGGGTCACTGGCTATAAAGTCGCCCGAATATTTCTCTTTATTTTCTAATCCCTGAAAGAGTGTAAATACCTCTAATTATTTTGCCGTGTGTCAGAGCAATATCTTAACACACAACGATTCTCGAAATAACGTATGCAGGGACTCGTTATCCTGTCATTCCGTTTTCAAATCTCGATCAATTTATTAATTGATGAATGCAGGGACTTGTTATCCTGTCATCATAACGTTAATGTTTTAATGGAAATAGGCAAGTTCATCTATTTTCCAAAAACTTCGATCCACGTGACGCAAGGGCGAGTTAGCTTAACACTCACGTAGATCAAAACAAATCTGTCGGGCACCGAATGGCAGGGAAGAGACTATGACAGTCGGTGTCCGTTTGAGTATAATATTACTCTTTCTCATTTGTATTTATATTCCTCCCGACGGGCTTGACCTTGGTCGAGGCAATTCTTTTATTTGATTTCAATTTCCAATTATATTGATCGAAATTTGATTGATTTTATTTTGACCACTTGGACAGCTTAATAATTTAATAATTTAATAATTGACATTCACGAATTCAATAACTTAGTACGCACATGTCGTCTAATAAATTCACATTTTCTTACTGTAGAGGTTCCGATTTTACAGTCAATACAACATTTTATTTCTTACGTCGAAATTCAACTCGAATATTCAGAGTGTAGGAGTCATTGGCTATAGAGCCGCCCGAATATACTTCTGTTATCTCTACTCGTGCCCTACGAGCGGTTTGTTTACGTGCCGCGCGGCCGGGCGTCACTGTTTACATGCTTGGCAGCCTCGAGTTGGCTTCTACTGTTACAAAGCAAAGCGAAGTCGATGTATTTCGAATGTTCATTTATTCTTTCACTTTAGATTTTCAATTATATTTTCACTTATTAATTCCCAAACGTGCCCCACGTTGGGCGCCAATTGAGACAAAATCTCCTCTTCTCTCCTTCTTTATTTAATATTTTCTTTGATCTATGCAATTTTATTTAGAATTTATATGTAGAAGAGATTTCACCCGGCGCGGCCTGGGTCAGGGGCTGCCGGGGCTCAAAATATTTTATTTTATTGTTGGGCGCCAATTGGTTTTAGAGGCCAATAACTCATTGATCAAATTGTTCGAAATACTTCGTCTTGAAAATGTGGTAGGGTTCGGTCTGGGTGACCCAAAGAAGTTGCAGAGACAATAGTATTTGTGTAACGTGAATCTACTTACAATTTTATTCCTCGTGGTACACAATACAGAATAGACCTCTCGCCTGGTCGAATACAAATTTGGGAACGCGTTTCCCGTCGATCGATGACATTTTCCTCCTATTCGGAATCGGACTATTGTTTAATGTGAGACTGTCGGACGCACACGACCAATTCTGATGCCGTGACGCTCACGTGCAATAACGCAAGAAATCTAGACCGACGCAACGTGCTCTCCGGCCTAAGATCTACCGACGAGTCTGGTGCTCTCCGGTCTAAAATCTACCGACGAGTCTATCGATATCGCTCGTGCGTCGGGTACCTCGAAAATCGATATTCCCGCGCCTGCGCGCGGCTCGCTACGTTTAGGTCTATTTTCCGTTGGCGCTGTCGCGCGAGACGTCGAGCACGAAATTACTGTCACAACATGATATTTGCATGTTTATTATTTAGCGAGGGAAATTTATCGAAGTACTTTTGTGCAATAAATTAAACGAGATGTAGTTTCGATCTGATGCAACGTGAAACGGACTTAAAAACCTAAAATCTTTTCCTCGTTTTCATGGTATTAGTATCTTCGCTGCGATCAAAAGTTGTATTTACATCTCGGTCATTTTAATATGAAAGGCACTTATCAAAAGTTGTAGTGAATACGAGGTCTGAGCAGGACAGAAAAATTTGTGCTTCGTATTAAGAGGCAGTGGTACTTCCCCAACCCCCACTAAAAATTTCGAAACCTATTTTCTCCTAAACTACTCGACAGATAGGGCTCAAATTTTGAGAGAATATGCGGAAATACGGCAGAATTGGGCTAAGCTTCTGGCTCCTCAGTCGATTCAGTCGTTTTTTGGTGAGAATTAAAAGAAAAATAGTGCGAGAGAGACAGGCCTATAGGCGTTTAACATTGGGCGAAGAAATTCTCACCGGTGTATCATTGCCTCTTAAAAGCTGTGGGAGCCATAAAAACTATTATAAAATGAGTATATGGTACCCTATCAGAAATCACCGACGCATAACGAGGGTAAACCGACACACGGTCTTGGACACTTTCCCGAAGGTTTTTCAGCCTAAACCGAAGATTAATATGTACCATCGTGTAGAGAAGGACGAAATATCTAATTAAAAGTGCAGCATTACTCAACTAAATAATAACAAATATATATTATTAATTTTAATTTCTTTATTATTTTAGTAAGGACTTAATAGGGCAGCCTTAAAAGGTCCTCATTATTTTGCCTTTAAAGGGCCCGAAGAAAAAAGCGTGACCATCATGTGCGAAACCCTATGAGGTTTCCACATAAGGCCCCTAAGAGAATTAGGGAATATTAATCGGGGCCTTGGAAGAAGCCTGATAAGATTTCTTCACGGGAGGGGCCGTCTATAAATGACGTCACCGCGGATTTGATCTTTTTGGACCCCCCCTCCCCCCTCCAAACCCCCTGGTTACGTATCGTCACAATTGCAAAGCCCTCCCCTCAAACATGACATCACGCGATCTCGCCTGACCCCCCGTAATAAATATTTTTATGTTATTTATGAATAATAGGAACAATAATGTAACTTTTGATACACCGGTTTAACAAAAATGTAAATACTCTATTCGTTGACTAAAAATGCTCCAAGCTAGTAAAAACGAAGATTACAAATGAAATAATCGGAAGAGATCATTTCGTTATAGGGAAATCGAAATTGAAAAAAAATTCCCCAAGAGATGGCAAATTTTGCGTAAGGTCTTAAAAAAATGAAAAATGCGTGACGTCACAATTGCGACTCCCCTCCCCCCTCCTCTATCGTCACAAAACGTCACTTTTTTCGGGACTCCCCCCCCCCCCCTTGTGTGGTGACGTCATTTACGCACGGCCCCATAGCAGATATACGATTTTTTACGTCATGAAGTCGTCAAAATATATCGTTTTCATCGCCATCTTCGCTCGTCCCCTGCCAATCATTGTTTTTCGTGTCTGCCAATCACTATGTTATGAGCAGTGTCGGATTTATGACACCGAGTCGGCGCGCAACGCTCGTAGACCTCCAACAGATCTAAAATATCGAGGTCATTAAAACCTCTCTTTTAATAAAACCGCTGGTTTCATACGATACTTAAATTATTATTACCCTGGCAAGTTATGTCACCGTAGTGTTAACCGAAAATAACTGAAGTTTACCGACTTTTTAACCGAGAAAAGACAAGTCTCAATTAGCCCACTGATTCACCGGCTTTAACCGACAATTTAACCGATTGAAAACTATTCGTTCGGATAAATTGTCAGTTAAAATCGGTTGAATTCACCAGACAAAATTGATTTTTAAAAAATCGGTAAGAATGTTGGTTACAATCGGTTAATTCACCAGTAAAAATCGCTTAAAAAATAACAATTTGGGTTAAAAGGTCAGTTAATCTGGGTGGAACAGGGGATAATCGAGATTGGTTAAAACACCGGTTAAAAAGTCGGTGACACTGTTTGCCAGGGTAGATATCTTAGAGCGCTTTGCTACCTTAAATTATACAATATCTAACTTTCATAACATATTATTAAAACTACTTTACTATAAAAGAGTCCACTGAGCTATTGCGGATTTGCATTACTACGTTTGGACGCTCAGGAACGCTTACGTGAGTTCGCATCAGTATGGGCTGCCGCCATGTTATCGAGTGCGCTGTAAATTACTGTCTTGCTCGGAGTTCTACTTTGTCGGCACGAGGTATTCTCTTGAATTGATATCGACCAAGCTAATTTGTAGGCTCGAAATGTGTTGGAAAACTTTGCGTTGGATCGACCGTGAAGGATTAAAGCGCGCTGCAATGCCACTGCGTATAATTGGGTTGTGTAGTAAAGAACGTGTACGATTTATTTGAGTTCAAATAAAATGTTTTGATAAATGCTTGTGAATAATTTGATTGTGCAAACAACTCAACATAAGGTTCATGTCTGTATAACAAGCAACATGTAGAATCGAAATGTGTAGGGTCAACATGTTGTGGAAAAAACGTGTAAACATTAGAAATGTGAAGAAAAAGCACATTTATTATCGAGTTTGTAGAAGAACGAATGTGTAGTTTCGAGACTGCGGTGTATCGGATTGTGCGGTAAACCGAGTGTATTAAAACTGTTTGCGTGAAAAGAAATGTGTGGAATCAAAATATGTCGGAATCAAATGTCGTGGAAAAAGCATGTGAACATTAGAAACCTGAACGAAAAACGGTATATAGGATATAATTTATGAAGGACTGAATATCGAAGAATGTCTCTACTGTCGTAGATAGAATTGTGCGGGGTAGAAGGACTGCCAAAAAAAAAGAAGCGTGGCTTACCCCGCGTCGCTGCTAATGTCAACTAACTTACCGACATGTATTTCGCGCCTACGCAAATTTTTTTTTTCCTTTTTTCTTTTAAGAATAATTATTAATTGTCATGCATGGAACCAAAATAAGTAGTTGGCATCAGTAGCAGCGCGTGGTAAAGCACGCTTCTGTTTTTTTTTTTTTTTTGTGCGCCATGAATGTTGTCACCAGTAGAGCCTCGCAATGCATTCTGGGTATCCTGGACCGGCTGACCATACCTCCCTAAATAATACCTTAGCCGTAAAATGGATGGGTGACCACTTAGCCATGCACCGACTGGCGCATCAACCATTGAACGGGAGGTCAGTTCTTCTGAGGCCTCGGTGTATATACTTAAGTAAAAATGACTTTCGTGTATACATCGGGAACTCAGAAGAATATACGGCCATCTGTACCGGTACGGATTATCCGCAGTTACCCCGTGCCTATGGCGTATGCCGTACACTGTAGCTAAGTCGGCTGCGGACGCAGGAAGTTAGGTTAGCTTCGTGTGGGTAGGGAGTGATAGGAGTAAGGGTGGGAAGGGCGGTAAAAGGCGATTAAAGCCATACCATGGAAGAATGAAATATATACATATAACTTCGTTGCTTCAAAATAGGTATTGTTTTTTTTTGTAAATAAGAAAACTGCAGTGTTTAAAAACCGTTATTTAAAAAATTATATACCACCAATTACCCAGTCACGTCCGGGAGGCGCAATCCACTCAAAAACGGAGGAAATAATATTTATTTTGTTGTGTCTTTAGAATGAGATAATTAAATACACGTCCCTGTCAGATTAGGCAACCGCGGCTACAACCATTTTTCTACCGCGAAACAACCGGTCGCCTTCCGCCGTACAATTTACCGCTGAACGACTATGAAACAACCTTGATGCTGGTGGATAGACGGTTGTTTTACGGTTGTTTTCGGTTGCTGCAGTCGGAAGTGTAAAAAAACAGCATTGGCAGAAACGCGGTTCCTTCGCAGTTACAATGGTAGCATCGCGGTTGCCAAGCGGTTAATTTCACAGCGTTTTGATACCGTTGTTTTACGGGTTGTTTTGAGGTTGCGGTGATTCGATACGAGTAACACCTTCAATTGGCTTTAAAATTAAATCAATGGGTTTAACATATAATTAACGGAAGCAGGAAAATTTGAACCGTACTTACTTTATGGCCGAATTTTGCTTTCTAATGCAATCGGCTACGACCCAAAATGTCTCATCATCTACACGTTGAGGGTAAAGGTCGAGATCCAAATCTTCGTCCTCTACTAAATGTTCCAAAGTGTGACTGCATAAGCAAATATTTAAGTAATATTCCGAAGTTGGTATATGGAAAGATTGTTTGGAAGCAGCGCTGGGTTATATTTTTCTAATCAAATAACTTTGGATATTTTTTTTTAGTAAAAAAGATACTATTCGCCAAAAATCTTAATGGTGAATTAGGTGGCTTCATTTAACAAATTTTCCATCAATACTGATCATAGTTGTATCCAAAGGTTGTATGCAAATCATAGTTAATTATTTACTCTTCTCATTCAAATATTGCTGTTCCTTTTGTAAGAGTTATAGTTTTCTTTTTCTTACCTGACAGCCGAAAACATGCCACAAGCATGCTGAACAAGCATAATGAACATTATGTCGGAAGCTATGATTATCGTGCACATCAAGGTAACTGCGATGCATAGATGAAACTGGAGGTAGACGTAGTACTCGTGATCGTCTACGTAATAATCGACTGGAACCTGAAACCGTACTGGTTCTGATATGTTGGCCCATCCGAAAGCAACTATTGCTTTTGGTATGACCGGTAGAATAAGAAATAATGTCATCGAACAATATATCCACACTAAAAAATCATGAAAAAGTATATTATTTAGCTAGGACAAACTTTTATGATATATATATCCATAAACTTCAAACAGTTGAGCTGGGCACCTTTTGTTTATTTATCTCATGATTTATTTATAGCTGCTTTTCTCTCTATATTATAAAAATATCTTGCCACCGCCGCTGTGTGGGAGAATCGAGGCGGGTATTCAAGGACTGGATTATTCTAAGTCTCTCATGGGCCCCCAGGTCTGGATTATTCTACATCCCTCGAGAACCTTCAAGCTTAGATTATTCTAAGTCTCTTACGGGTACCAGTAAGTCGGATAAGTCGGAGTCCACGTGGCACTATAATAAACACATAATGAAAACAACGCCTATATATGAAAATACCGGAAAAATAAATATATATATTAAAAATGGCCAGGATATTAGGCACTTCGATACTTCTGTCACTCCAAGGAATCAGTGACTGTTGCTAAAGGCTGCTACTCTCCGTGAATGTATTCACACCCGGTCTATAACATCTCCAGAACACTGGCCACGCCAGCCTGTACTCTTTCCGGAATATCTTAATCACTTAAGATCCCGAGACCTTCAACCTTAGACAATCTTGGTAAGACTTTCAGTCCTGTCCAGAATTTTTGCTACTGAAGAAGAACTGCAGCATTGCCAGAATCTGAGTCTCTGAAGAACTCATCCATTCGAGGACAGAAGTTACACCGTCATGTTAGCCATTCCGAAACTATAGAGTACATTTTGCGGAAAATGTAGTGTACACCAGACCTTTAGCCTCTTCAGGATTTCAACATCTATGGTCTGCTAATAGGATATTAGAGTATCATCTGATCTGTTTTGATAAAATTAACAATAAACTAAGAGGTAATAGTAGCTCGCGTGCTCGCATTCTGGGACACTACCCGTGCAGAAATTAGTTCGAGCAGCCGCGATTAAAAAAGGAGCCTTCTTAAGTATAAACGTAGTATTCACAATAGGGAATCCACTCTAGAATCCTACTAGGCTCAATAGAGGCGACCACGACATAATATATAGTCAAAATGTCCACTTCGGGGCCTAATCAGGCTTAAATGTGGAACCCTCAATAGGGTCGCCCATATTGAGCTGCTTCGTTGCCTACAAAGGTACCCGTTATAGGCAACTGTATGGGCAACGTATAGGGAACTTTATATGCCCTTTACAATTTGATTGTTTAATATTTCCGATATGTATTCTACAACAGGCGTGACAATTTATTCTCTTACTAAGGTAAACGTATCAATGGTGGGACAGGTCCCAATGGTGGGACAGGTCCCAATGGAGGGACACTAAAGGGATATTTGTAGATATTGAGAGTTTAATGGATAAAATATTTAAAAATAACTCTTCCAATTGTATCTGTTATATATAATTAACATAGGCGAAAAAATTTCATCTTTTTCATCGTAAATTGAAAATTTAAATAATAAGTATATTAGCGAACCTATGGTGTTCAAGCTTTTTTAGCAAATCCCTAAACGAATTAGCTAAGGAGAGCCGAATAATCATTAATATGAGACCCCGGAGATTATAGTTCGTTCGAGACTTTCCATAGGTATTTCAAATTCAGAAATTCTTAAGGTTTAAGATTACACTGTCAAATATTACGTACAATATCTTAAAACTCGTAATTTTTGTATCCCGTTATTCGAGCTGGCCGAATATACGTTGGCACCTCTGTCCAACGTGTGTTCCGCGACTGAGGCAAGTACTAAGCAATCTCGCTACGACCCAGAGTCGGGACACAATCGCACGATTGACATTTTAACGCGGATGTTGGGTTATGCGGTTGTAAGAACTTCATTGTTAATTTATTCAAATATATATATATATATATATATATTTTATAAACATATACGTTTTATGTATTGCATCATAGGTGTAAATTTGTGTACCGCACATTTTTTGGCATTTCTTTTCAAGCAGATGTATTAAAATTTGTAGATGCCCACTGATACGCACATTTGATGTCCCGACAGCGGGACATGCACAAAAATACCCGTCCTGGCACTGGTACATCTACACTTTTCAGCGTTTGATCAATAACTGTTTATCAAACAATCAGAAATACTTTTATTGTATAGTTTTTGGAAAATAGAAACTCTAATCTTACAATTCGTTATCACCATTTGCTAAAATAATTAATATATGCATGCGAAAATTGGCATACAAAACAGACACCGCCTTAAACGTCCCGCCATTGGTACGTTTACCTTATAACCCGTCGGAGTTAACCAGGTGTTCACCCATCTAAGTATTGAAGGTCAGTGTCGGCTAAGCGGTCACCCATCTATGTATCGACCATCAGTCGTCAGCCCTGCGGTCATCCATCTAAGTAATGATCGCCAGGCTATGTGGTTACCCAACCTCGTACTGACAGTCAGAGTTAGCAAAGCGGTCACCCATCTAAGTATTGGCCATCAGTCGTCAGCCACGCGGTCACCCATCTAAGTAATGACTGCCAGACTAGGCGGTTACCCATCCTAGTACTAACCCTCAGGTTAGTCAGACGATTATCAACCCAAACACTAACGAACTAATTCGCGCAAACAACGGAAACATGCAACTTCGTCGAACATGTTTATAGATGTCACGAACGATACAATGTATCCTTTCCGATATAACCGATTGCCGTAAAAATAACCGAATTTGCGTCTATTATTACCACATCAAACCCAATCATATAAATCTATTAAGTTCGGACTATATTATACTAATTCCATTTTATATTTCATTATACCGATATTCAAATAGACAACAAAAATTGTATAATTATATTATCTGAATAGCCGAGTGAGCTAAAGCGCAGCGCAACAACACCATCTGGAAGGTCCCAGGTCGGATTCCTGTCAATGTAAAAAAAATTTTATATCTTTTTCTCAGTGATTAATATGTACCATCATGTACAGAAAGATGTAATATCTACTTAAAATGCAGGATTACTCGATTTAATAAGCACAAATTAATATTTTTCAATCAATTTCCTTTATTATTTTAGTAGGAGCTTAATAGGGCAGCCTTTATAGGCCCTAACACGGAAATCTATAAAGGCCCCGTAGTCTGAAGCGCGACCAACCTAGTAGGGCTGTGCTTAGATTTCCATACTGGGCCCCTAATAGAATTGGGACAAACTTGAAAGGGCCAAGTAAGAGCCCGAACTATTTTTCTGCATGGATAGTGGCGCCGTGAGTTTGTATAATTAAGGCTAAAAGGGGCCTCATAGGAAGGATTAGATAACCACCGCAAAGTGGTGAACTTGCAGGGTAGTTGAGGTATTACGATCCGAGGGGAAGGCTTGTTGGAACGCTTAGGAAAAGCCGGTCCTAGGCGAAAGCTTCTTGGAAGGCTTAGAAAAAGCCGGCCCTATGGAGAGTCTGCCCAATTCTCCTACACGGCGCCAGTGACAGCTGCGGCAAGATTTGTTTATAATATGTCCTAATTTTTGTATAATAGAATAAATTCTACTATAAAGGAATGAAAAGTTGGTATTTGAAAGTAACAAAATGTCCCTTTACGGTATGGAAAAGGTATCTTTTCCATAATTACCTGCGTAAATAACGTTAAGCATATGGCCTTCATCAGCAAATTCTGTAAGAATCCTTCGCTCCTCTCCCACAATATCTTTCCAATCGGCTTCAACGTATTTCAGCATCTGATGTAACTGAAGTATCTCATTCATTGAATTCCGAAATAAAATCCTATTAATTCAATAAATCAATACATACTATTTGAAAATTGAAGACGTTATTCAGTAGGTTTGACCCACATATGCCTTCAAATATAAATGGAGCTACGGCTTCGAACACAACCTGCATGTTGTCACGTTCGAAGTATACCTTTCGTACCTATTCACATATTAGAATATATTTATATTTATTAACGACATACGTTAAAAAATGTGTTGAATCATTTTTACAATGGTTACCATGGAATTTACAAGTATTTACATCGATTTCTTCGACCGAGTACGTACCTGGGCAATAAAAAGAGTACAACTGAAAAAAAGTGTTACTCCAAAAACAAATCGTCTCTGGGTCGTCTCCTGATACGGCCATTGTCCAACCACAGTTAGTAAAATAACATTGATTCTGTAACGTGATTGCTGAAAAACATCCACCATTTTTTCGTCACCCCTCACTAAATCAATCCCAAAATTGTCAGCGCATCCCTAAAATTGCCAATGCATGAATTATTTATTAATGCATATGCTGTCATTAATTTCGGATTATAATTTCTAATTATTCATTTCATATATGGAAATTTAATCAAGTGGTTCGATGCAATTAAAATAGTATTGTAATATATATTACACGACGGCCAATAGTATTTTAGTAGATGTTTCTAAATACTTAGTAACCCATTTGTTTTTGAAAACCCAAATAAAAATATAAATGCCGCTAAAATCTGAACTCTTTTAACCGACCTCCACTAAATGTATTGTTTGCATATAAATATTGATTAATCCTGATGAAAATTTGAACTGTGTTGTTCGAATTAGAGTTAAGGTAGAAAAACAACATGAATTTAAAACAAAAATTGAACATTTCGTCCAATCCGAATCACTTTATACGTATAGCTCAAATTCAATATCGATAGGTCGTTAACATAACTTTATTAATGTGTATGTTCCAGACTTGCAACATTAAAACCCCTAATTTCAAGAACAGTTTTATCAATCGAGCTGGAATTTGTAACACAAGTAGAAATGTTATGTATTATTGGAAAAGTTCATTTCAAATTGTCTGCAGAAAAGGAAAATTGTAGATTGAAAGGATAAATGTAGATATTAGATATTATATTTGGTAAAGGTCGGTAAAGTCGATCAGATTTTATAGCAATTTCAATTTTTTAATATTGTTACTGCTTCTACTTACACATTCGGTATAAGGTGCTGAATCTTCCTATACGAAATATTGTTAAAAAATATTTACTTTGAACTTTCGAAAATTTTGTATTTTTATATTTATGATATCGAGACTTAAATTAAATTAAAATTCGCACCGGTTTTCATCCACCTTCATTTTTGTTTATTTTAAATTGATGCATTATAGTGTTGTTCTTCTTTAAAAGTAGTCTAACTTAACAATAATTATACCAGAATGACAATATTTACCATAACTATGTCCCGCGTGAGGACCTATATGATGTATTGCGAAGAACTACCTCTACTACGAATAGCGAGTGGCAAAGCTATACGCTAAGTTACTGTATAGATTCTTCCATTTACATATTCAGCAGACCGATGTTGCTTAGTAAAGACAGTGATGCGTTGCATTATAGTGGCGCAAAACGTCTATCATTCGCTGACACATCTTACCGGTAGTATTACCGTTCGGGGAGTAATTTTCATTCAGTTTCAGTAATCGCTCGTCAGTGAAATATGCGTTAGATTCACAAGTCGATAGGATGTAGAAGGGAAGTTCACGACGCATGTCAGCAAGTGAAAAAAGAGGGATTGAAGCCCCATGCAACTTGATAGTGATTTTTCATTTTTATTATAGAAAACATTTCCAACATTTCTAGCTACAGTGTTCGTACTCAGTCTTTTATAAACCTGTGCAACATCAATACGTGATTCTACGTGAACTTCAAGACGACTGCTTGAAGTACATAATCTTCGTGCGTGTCTCCTTTGTATCAAGAGTCGCGGTAGCGACTCGACGCCAATTTAAAAAAGAAATTAATGTTGCCTTCACACTACGATTTGTCGGTCGCTGCTGCTACTCTATTCCGAAGGCGGCCACTCACCGGCCGTTTTCAAATTATAACTCGATTCTTGTATTCCTGGAGAAATGAGGAGCGTACTGTCAATATTATCCTATCATTACATATTAGGGTGGTTGAAAAAACTGGTTTTTATTTTTTATGTCGTTCTTCATTGATGTTTTCTCACCTTTTCCGTAGAAAAGAAGACGAACATTTTTACTTTCTCATCACATACAAAGTATTAAAAAAGAGAACGTATTGCAAACCAAAAAAAAATCGGCACCTGGATTTCGATGAAAATACATGTTTTGAATGTTCTAGATTCCAAAAAACACATTCGGTCATTTCTGTCTGTCTGGCGTCTGTATGTCTGAAAACACAATAACGTTAGTATAAAGCTGTGGGCCGCAATGAAATTTGGTTATGTGCCTTCTCCCTGGCAAGCTGTGTCACCGTAGTATTAACCGAAAATAACTGAAGTTAACAGAATTTTTAACCGAGAAAAGATAAGTCTCGATTAGCCCACTGTTTCACCGCCTTTAACCGACAATTGAACCAATTAAAAACGTTTCGTTCAGTTAAATTGTCGGTTAAAGCCGGTGAAACAGTAGGATAATCGGGACTTATCTTTTCTCGGTTAAAAAGTCGATTAACTTCAGTTTAATTTAACCGAATGAAACGTTAAAGCCGTTGAAACTGTGGACTAATCGAGATTTATCTCTTCTCGGTTAAAAAGTCAGTTAACCTCAGTTTAATTTAATCGAACGAAACGTTAAGCCGTTGAAACAGTGGGCTAATCGAGACTTATCTTTTCTCGGTTAAAAAGTCGGTTAACTTCAGTTTAATTTAACCGACCGAAACGTTTTTAATCGGTTAAATTGTCAGTTAAAATCGGCTGTATTCACCGAGCAAAATTGATTTTCAGTAAAAATCTCTTGAAAAATAACAATTTTGGTTAAAAGGTCAGTTAAACTGGGTGAAACAGGGGCTAATCGAGACTGGTTAAAACACTGGTTAAAAAGTCGGTGACACTGTTTTCCAGGGCTAAATAAAAAATGTAGTTTTGGTATTGAAATCCAATCCAAAATCTTCACTGCTTCTGATACTTAACCTGAAATATTTACAAAAATAAAATAAAATTTTTAATTCATTTTAGGACCGCAAGGTAATATAAAAATTATAATGCTTTGACCTGACACATACAGATAGAATTACTAGTAAATGAGCAATGAACAAACATATGTGTTTCAGTACATCCGAGAGATTGATATTATCTTTTCTATCATTCACATGTAATTTGTGCAATCATCACTTATGAAAAATTCCTATTAACTGAAATATGGATTGTGTTACAGGTCTACCCAATTATTATAACTGGTATTAATTCATTATCAGATGGCAAGCTGATTTAAAAATTACTAAGCTATAATTTAAGATGTTTAAACAGAATTACTAGCAAATTAACAGTGAACAATGAGTGTTTCAGTACAGCAAAGAGTTTATTGTCTTTTCGTCACCAAAATATAAATTCTCAAATGGTTAGCTATGAAAAACTTCTATTGAATAGAATATATATTGTGTTGCAGGTCTACTAAATTATTATCACTCTTACTAAACGGTTTTTATTAAGAAATCTAGTAAAAATGTTCACAGTAAATGTTAAAATCAAATAAAAAATTGCATAAACAGATTTGAGGTTATAAACACTCATGAAGTTGGGATTGTAAATACTTATATACTCATCTTATAATATTTTTTATAGCTCCCAGAGCTTTTAATACGGAGCGCAAATTATTTTGTCCTGTTCAGACCTCGTATTCACAAATTCATAAATTCAACTTTCAAAAAATCGCAGCGAGGACAATAACACCACTCAAATGAGGAAAAGCTTTGAGGTGTTTAACTCCGCTGCGCTGTATGAGCTAGATTATTGACCGAGAGTAGTCGCATACGACGAGAAATGAATATTGGATGATTTTCCCTAGACATTAATATTTTTTTTTCAAATGTCCTGGAGGTTTCTCCTCGCCAGAACATTTTCCCTAGATAAGCATCAATATTTCAAGAATGTCCTGGAGGATTCTCCCCGCAAGAACATTTGCCCGAGCCGAGCAGTGATATTTTTTATCAAATGTCCTGTTTCTCCCCGCCAGGAAATTTTTTAAATATTGATGCTAATTATAATAAACAAATAATAGTACTTTATGAAACTAGTGCGGCAAGCATGAAGGTTAGAAAGCGGTGCACGAGCCGAACCGAGCACGAGAACGATGTAGTAATAAACCCGGAGAAGCCCTTCCCTGCCGCAGCACTGAGATCGTGAAGCTCGCCTTGACGGCAGGTGGTTAGTTCGATTTTGCATTATATGCGACACTGGGGACGCATCAAGGCCGGATTTCAAAATGGATACGAATAAAATCATGAGGTTTCTTTCGCAAATCTTAAATAAAATCGTTTATATTTATTGTTACCCAGTTCGACAGAGCGGCACGAAACATTTATTCGGCATCTCACATTTTTTTCATACGTCACTTTTTTTACACATGCGATTTATTCGTATACATTTTTAAAGAAATCAACTACGGACAAGGAACTTGTGCAACCCGCGACTTTGGTATAAATATGCAAACACGCTTCAACAAGTTGTGACAGGCAAAACTAACTGACAACAACAGGGGTACACCTACGTGCCCGCTACACGGAGAGAAGAGTCTGGTAATCATTACCCGATTTAGTATAGTAAGCTCGGTTTATTCAGCGCTTCTAGCGTCTATATTTTCCTATAGAGTACTGTATCGTGTTTTACTGTGTGCTGCATGCCATACAAGAATCGTTACTATGTTTCAGTTTTCAAACCGTACTGTAAATAATCCAAAGTTTGTAAGGATGTACAGTGGACTCTCCGATAAGTTAAGTTTCGAAAAGTTAAGGCACTCTGATAAGTTAAGGATTAACGCTCTGGTAAGTTTCTACCTACTGGCGAGGAAGCCGCGCAGAAAAAAGTAGTCCAGGATGGAGTCCCAGATGGAATCTTGACAGTCCAGGATGAAGTACCGGATGCAGTCTCAGATGGTGTCCGCCGACTCTGGCTTTTAATCGGAACCCGGAGTCGGCGGAGTCCATCCTGGACGACCCGTGAATCTCGGCTGTCCAATGGTAGAATCCATCCTGGTGTCCATTATGGATTCTCACCTGGACTGTCTTACAGTCCATCTCGGACTCCATCCTGGATGACCCGCGAATCTCGGCTATCCAATGGGAGAACCCATCCAGGTGTCCATTATGAATTCTCACCTGGACTGTTTTACAGTACATCCTGGACTCCATTCTGGACGGTCCGCGAATCTCGGCTGTCCGATGGCAATATCCATCCTGGTGCCCATTTTGGATTCTCGCCTGGACGGTCTCGCCGTCGATCCCGGACTCCATCCTGGACGGTCCATGAAATCTCAGCTGTCCGACGGAAGAATCCAGCCTGGACTCCATCCTGGACGATCCGGGTGTCCACCAGGAGGTTGACACCAGGACCAGACCGCGCCTTGGTGTCCAGACGATCCATTTTGGACCACTCTTACTACGTTAACGGAGGGTAGACCTCTCGTGTGTAGTCAAACTGAGGACAGCTTTCTAGTCTTATATACGCTCAGGCTTCAAGTCACTTGCGAGAAACGGTGTGTCCGTTTGCCATCTAGTGGCATCATGCGAAACACGGATACACAATGGTCTGCTAGATGGCGAGCGGTCGAAGCGTTTCTCGCAAGTGACTTGAAGCCTGAGCGTATATAAGACTGGAAAGCTGTTTTGAGTTCGACTACACACGAGAGGCTTACCCTCCGTTGACGTAATAAGAGTGGTCCAACATGGATCGTCTGGACACCAAGATGCCCAAGGTGGACACCCTGATCGTCCAGGATGAAGTACAGAATGGAATCCAGGATGGAGTCCGGGATGGACTACGAGACAGTCCAGGCAAGAATCCATAATGCACAACAGGATGGATTCTGCCACCGGACAGCCGGGATTCGCGGACCGTCGAGGATGGAGTCCGGGATGGACTGCGCCACAGTCCAGCGAGAATCCATAGTGGAAATTAGGATGGATTCTACTATCGGGCTTCCGAGATCCGCGGACCGTCCAGTATGGACTGTGAGACAGTCCAGGCGAGAATCCATTATGGACACCAGGATGGATTCTGCCATCAGACAGCCGAGATTGACGGGTCGTCCAGGATGGAGTCCGGGATGGACTGTAAGACAGTCCAGGTGAGAATCCATAATAGACACCAGGATGAATTCTGCCATTGGACAACCGAGATTCACGGGTCGTCTAGGATGGAGTCCGCCGACTCCGGGATCCGATTAAAAGCCGGAGTCGGCGGACACCATCTGAGACTCCATCCTGTACTCCATCCTGGACTGCCAAGATTCCATCCTGGACTGCCAAGATTCCATCCGGGACTCCATCCTGGACTCCATCCGGGACTCCATCCTGGACTACTTTTTTCTGCGCGGGAAGCAAATTACCCTTTCTACTTTACACTACCTGCAGTTGAACGCGTTGCTTCTGCAAGAGTGACAGAGAGGTAACGCGGCAGCTAGTTTCGTGCGAGACAAGGACCGATGAAAGACCCCCACTGCACTTTTTTCCCCTCTCGTCGTTTGGTCGAGTCAGCCGATGTCGAGTCAGTTAGGTAAAATGACGCTCATGTTAGAAACAAGAATTATCTTACGCTTAACAGTTGCTTAGACATCGTCTGTAGAAAAAAAAGTCTATTGTATCTCAAGAATAATTAGACTGTTACGTCATGGCTTTTTGGAAAGTATGACGCCATGAGACTAAATTTGCTTTAACTTCTCCGTTTTAGGGCGGAATTTGCCGCCTCAGGGGCCGGAGATCAAAGTCAATGCGAGTTTGTGTTTTGCTTACCCTTGGTTTCTTTTAAATGCTCTTATTTTAAACGTTTATATTCATGATATTATGCGAAATGCGTAAAAACGGGGCATTCGGGCCCGATAAGGCCAAACGATCGTCGCACTTACCTTTTACTCCTGGTAGAGAACGTGGATGTCGGGATCGGCAGTTTCTTCCCAGATTTGGGATTCTGGCTCTGTCGCGGGCTCCTGGTCGCTACCCTCGCTTTCGGTTGAGAGCTCGTGTACGTTTAACGGTCTCGGTGCGCCCCCTTCCTCGTCAATTACGTGAGTTGGGAACGCTAAAACCGTTCTATTCCGGGGTCCAATTCCGAAAAGAGGAATATTTTCCCTTGAAATAGCCGGTCCTTTATACTCCGCTGGCCGTTCCTCGGTAATTATTGAAGGCCTGACGGCGGGCACACCGATCACAACACAAACCGGCACCGGTATTATAGGTTTGCCAACCACATCGGGCGTCACGACTATGGCTGGTTCTGTTAATGTAAGAACGACTGGACTTGAGGGGCTGGCGTCGACACTAGCCGCGCCCAACCGAGTCTCACCCGGACTAAACCCCGTTGAATTTTCTATTGAACTCGCAAAGCCTTGTTGAATACTCAGGCGTTTGCGGTTCTGTACATTTTTTCCTGCTCGCTTTCGTTTTACCATCTAAGAGGGATAGCTAATTGAGGTTTGAGGTTCTGGACGGTGTGAAATGAAGTCACCACCGTCAAGCTGGTAAGCTGGACGGAGGGTCTTAAAGATAGTAGATAACGCCAACGTCAAGCTGATAAGCTGGACGAAGGGTCGTGAAACAAGAGTCACCAACGTCAAGCTGGTAAGCTGGACGAAGGGTCGTAAAGATAATAGATAACGCCAACGTCAAGCTGGTAAGCTGGACGAAGGGTCGTGAAACAAGAGTCACCAACGTCAAGCTGGTAAGCTGGACGAAGGGTCGTAAAGATAATAGATAACGCCTACGTCAAGCTGGTAAGCTGGACGAAGGGTCGTGAAGATAATAGATAACGCCAACGTCAAGCTGGTAAGCTGGACGAAGGGTCGTGAAACAAGAGTCACCAACGTCAAGCTGGTAAGCTGGACGAAGGGTCGTAAAGATAATAGATAACGCCAACGTCAAGCTGGTAAGCTGGACGAAGGGTCGTGAGACAAAAAGTCACCAACGTCAAGCTGGTAAGCTGGACGGAGGGTCGTAAAGATGGTAGGTTAGGAAGATTTCGGGAAGATTTTAAAAAGAATTAACTCTTAGGGTTTTTTTTCTGGGGCGTCAAGACCCTTTAATTATTAGAGAAAAACAATTGCAAATAAGTTACAATTTTGTAAACAAATTATTTGTAAAATAATATTGATATAAAATTTTATTAAAACGAATTTTTGAATGAACGAAGTTGGGGTCGAGGTTTGTTTATTGTCGAAAGGCAAGCCTCATGTTGGCAATTTATAAACGAATCAAATTAAGGCAGCGTCTAACTTGTCAATAAACAATCCTCGTGTAAACAATTTTAAATAATGAAATTGAAACAGAGTTTTAATTTGTTGTCAATAGACAAATTCTCGTGTAAACAATTTTAAATAATGAAATTGAAACAGAGTTTTAATTTGTTGTTAATAGACAAATCCTCGTGTAAACAATTTTAAATAATGAAATTGAAACAGAGTTTTAATTTGTTGTTAATAGACAAATCCTCGTGTAAACAATTTTAAATAATGAAATTGAGACAGAGTTTTAGTTTGTTGTTAATTAACAATTAATGACAAAAAAAATAATGTAAATGGAAAACGAGTTTTGGTCTTACAGTAGCTTAAGGTTTCTAAGTCCCGGTGAGACCCCAATCGAGAGCGATATCGTCACGATGAAACACCAGCTTACACGCGCTTTTACTCGGAGCCTGACGAGTTCAGGTATTTCTTCACTCAAGGGTGTATACCGTTTGGAATCGCGTCGAGAACTGATTTTATTCTCCTCTTCATAAGCTAGCTTGACCGAAGTCTTAATTGTCCCCACTAACTGTGTCTTTGCAATATTTTGCTTAGTTGCAGTTCCCGCGGGTCTTTATCGGACTTAGTTACCGGGACTCTGGGCCCGAGCATCTATCTGTATCGTCTTCGCGTCTTATCGCTCTCGCTTGGGTCTTTGGTGCTCGAGTGCAACTCACCGGCTCGTGGGATTGCTTAGCCTAGCTGTTAAATCGTACTTTCTGCGCAACATTAATATGTTCCTCTACAGCAGGAAACTTTTATAAAGCGAACGAAAATATTCGTGAGAGCATGTTTAAGATATATTCAACAGATTGTGTTGGAAATATAATCATTGTTTCAGCAATGATTATATTTCCAATGCTAACATTGTTTTTAATAAAGAAAATAAATTTTTTTTTTTTTTTTTTTTTTTTTTTCCGTAAAATGTAAAATATTTCTATTATAGTAAGTGCATATTTTATATGGGGCGTCGAGCCATGACGTAACATAGACATTGGGACATTTATTAATCGTAAGTTTATTAAAAAAAAAAAAATTCATGTTCTTTAATCCTTGAAAAAAATGTTTAAAAAATATAGATTTTTCCTTTTTTAATCCCATATAGCATTTCCACATACATTGCATATACATCGTATAGACATTTGCGGATATACAATGTCCTATGGATATACGTATGCACGTCGTATCACATTATATGTATATGAAATGTATCTGTAAAGGAGACACCTATTCATGTACAATGCCCGTCATCGATGCCTGGTTGACGCTTTCCGTTCATGACGTTTCCCATCTAAACAAATCCACTAGTTTTGGTAAAATCAGGATGTGGCGCTGCGAGCACACGGAACGATGGATTTGGACTGAATGACACGCGGGAACTGTCAAAGTTTTAAAGTGTCATTTCGTTTAAACATATGTTTTTGGTCATAGTATAGTGTATAATAATATGCATCCTGACTTGCATCGTAGCGGAAGAATTATCACTCTTACAATTCCTTTGCAAATTTCACAAGTGAGAAAAATCGTGTATGGAATTTCGTTGCGATCGATTTTTGCACAGTGCGACATCGGAAATCGATAATTTTGCCTGGAAAATGATTCCACGCAGTAGCAATTGACATTATTACGCAGACTTTTTTTAATATGAAATGAATTATATTAACATCCGGTATCTCATCATTATATTTCTCAGCATTTTCGTTGTCGTCCTTGACGGGTTAATCTATATTTACTTTAATAAACTGATCACTAATCCACTTGATTGAACTTAATCCACTTAATTGAAAAGTAGCAGCTTTTCATTTTTACTTTCTCGGAAAGTTGTTTATTGTCGATTTGACAATAAGCAATTGCTGCGAAAGGGAGATTCATTTTTTTTTACCAAAAATCATCATCGAATAAACATCCACCGGTAATTATCGGTAGTTTTAATCATGGACCGGTGGTTGAGTGGAAAGTCTGCGACCTGATATCCGGAAGGTTTAGGGTTCAAAACCAAATAATTCTTTTTTTTTTCTCGCAAGCACTTTTCCGTTGTCGACTTGACGACGAAAAAGTCCCTGCGAACAAAGATATTCATTTTTGTTCCCAACTTTGGAGCACAACAACAGGAGTATTGGCGTCACAATGCAAAGTCGATTGGTGGTTGTGAGAAATGACGGCCAATTCACGATCGTGGAGCACAAGTTTCAATACTCAAAGTTGGTTGTTAATTTTCTATGTTACGTGGTAACACCTCGGGAGTACGAAAATTCAGTGCAAGATAAACGTAAGGTTAGAGCCAGGTTAGAGCAAAGTTCGAGCAATTTGTAACTAAGGTCAGAGCAACGTGAGAGTAAAGGGAACGTAAGGTGAGAACAATGTAATTGCAAGGGAGGAGGAACGTGAGCACAATGTGAGAGTAAGGGAAACGTAAGGTGAGAACAATGTAAGAGCAAGGGAGGAGGAAGGTGAGCACAATGTGAGAGTAAGGGAAACGTAAGGTGAGAATAATGTGAGAGCAAGGGAGGAGGAAGGTGAGCACAATGTGAGAGTAAGGGGAACGTAAAGTGAGAACAATGTGAGAGCAAGGGAGGCGGAAGAAAAATTTCTTTGGCGTGTTGGCTTTCGCATAATTCGTGATACCCAGTTTAAATCTCATTCACTCACGAATTGACACGACGCATAGGCCAGGTACGAATTTGACACACACCGTACGAGTGGTTCAAATTCTATGACTCAGGCCGTGGACTTTCCATTCGGCCACCGGTCTACGTTCGGAACTACTGATTGTTACCTGTGCATGTTTATTCGATGATTGTTTTTGGTCAAAAAAAAAAAAAATATTCTCCCTTTCGAAGCATCTATTTGTTGTGAAATCGTCTACAAACAAAATCCTGCGAAAGGGAGAATAAAGGACGGCTGCTTCATACACAAAAACACCGTAATGGAATATTAAAAAAATAAAGAAACTACAGGAAGTCAATGGCGATCAAATCCTCTTCTTACTTCAACATTTCGTTTCATCTTACGAGGTAACATTTACATAAGGGTCATTCCACGGGATTTCGCACAAAAAAAAAACCCGACCGACTCCAATTTTCGCCTAATTTTTTTATATTGTTGACTATGTCAAACGGAGCATCTGTGAATTTTTTGAGAATTTTATTCTTATATTTCGACGAGCCATAAAATAAAAGGTGAAAAAAATGAAAAAAATTCTGACGTCAAGTGGAATAATGATATCGACAAAAATAACTAGGTCAAAATTTTCGTAATTCAACACAGTTTACGGTAAAAATAATCAAAATAAAAAATAAACATAACTTCTATTTTATTTATGTCTTCTACCAAGAAAAGGTACCATTTCGCTAATTTGGCCCCCTCCGATTTCAATACAAAAAATCACGAATATACTACATGGAGTCCCAAACATTTTAAGCACAAGCCCAAGATGGAGAACGCATTTAACCCATTTTTAAAAAAATATTTCGGGTAATTGATTTTTTAAATTTTCTTCCAATCTTCTGCGTATTTTTTTATGTAATTGGTAATATTAAAAGGAGCTTATGTGATTTTTTTCATAATTTTATATGTAGATGTATTCGATTCATTAAATGTAATCGAATTACAAATTTTTAAAATTTTAAAAAAAGAAAGCGATCAGCTGATCGCTTTCTTACTCACTCAGTGGCCGCTCGAGCGCTGGCGTCGCGAAATTCGCCAGGGGTACGCCTGGGGTGCGCGATCAGCTGATCGTCTCGTTACGCACGCAGTGGCCGCTCTAGCGCTAGCGTCGCGAGATACGCCTGAGGCGTATAGTAATTTTGTTATTTTTTTAACTTAATCGGAGAAGTCCATATAAGTGAAAAGGGACCTTTTTTTGTAAAAGACGCAACGAAAATACAATTTTTTTAAAATTGTAATTCGATTACATTTAATGAATCGAATACATCTACATATAAAATTATGAAAAAAATCACATAAGCTCCTTTTAATATTACCAATTACATAAAAAAATACGCAGAAGATTGGAAGAAAATTAAAAAAATCAATTACCCGAAATATTTTTTCAAAAATGGGTAAAATGCGTTCTCCATCTTGGGCTTGTGCTTAAAATGTTTGGGTCTCCATGTAGTATATTCGTGATTTTTTGTATTGAAATCGAAGGGGGCCAAATTAGCGAATTGGTACCTTTTCTTGGTAAAAGACATAAATAAAATAGAAGTTATGTTTATTTTTTATTTTGATTATTTTTACCGTAAACTGTGTTGAATTACGAAAATTTTGACCTAGTTATTTTTGTCGATATCATTATTCCACTTGACGTCAGATTTTTTTTCATTTTTTTCACCTTTTATTTTCCGGCTCGTCGAAATATAAGAATAAAATTCTCAAAAAATTCACAGATGCACCGTTTGACATAGTCAACAATATAAAAAAATTAGGCGAAAATTGGAGTCGGTCGGGTTTTTTTTGTGCGAAATCCCGTGGAATGACCCATAAAGTTTTGGAGTTAACTCTGCAATTTTATACATTTTTATGATCAAATATTGTTCGTGAAAAGAAAAGTATGACGGTGGTCGACAATTCTTAGACTAATCTGTTTCGAGCTTTCACTGTGCTTTAAATTTACTCTTACCTTGTTCTCACCTTCCTCCTCCCTTGCTCTCACGTTGTTCTCACCTAACATTCCCTTTGCTCTCACGTTGCTCTCGCCTTGTTCTCACCTTACGTTTCCCTTACTCTCACATTGTGCTTACCTTCCTCCTCCCTTGCTCTCACATTGTTCTCACCTTACATTCCCTTTGCTCCCACGTTGCTCTGACCTTGGTTCCAAATTCTTCTTCGAGAGAGAGAAAAAAATAAAAAAATAAAAACAGAATTATTTGGTTTTGAACCTCAAACCCTCTGGATATCAAGCCGCAGACTTTCCACTCGACCACCGGTCTATGTTTGAAACTACCGATTGTTACCGGTGCATGTTTATCCGATGATGGTTTTTCGTTAAAAAAAAATTATTCTCCCTTTCGCAGCAATTGTTTATTGTCAAATCGACAACAAACAACTTCCAGCAAAAGTAAAAATTTAAAGCTGCTATTCAATTAAGTGTATTAAGTTCAATCAAATGGATTATTGTTCAGTTTATTAAAGTAAATATAGATGAACCCATCGACAACGATAATGCTGAGAAATATAATAATGAAATACCGGATGCTAATATAATTCATTTCATATTAATAAAGATCTGCGGAATAATGTCAACAGCTATTGCGTGGAATTATTTTTCAGGCAAAATTATCGATTTCCGATGTCGCACTATGCGAAAATCGATCACAACAAAATTCCATAAACGATTTTTCTCACTTGTGAAATCTGCGAAAGAAATGTATAAGTAATGAATCTTTTGCTACGATGCAAATCACGATGCACATTATTGTACACTATACTATCACCAAAAACATATGTTTGAACAAATTGACAGTTCGTAACTTTGACAGTTCCCACGTGACATTTGGTCCAAATCCATCGTTTCGTGTGCTCGCAGCGCCACGAAGTAACAATCGTTGTACTTTCGAGCTAGATTGGAAAGCTGACTACTCATCTCAAAATGACAACGGAAGGGGAAACCAGGCATCGATGACGGGCATTGTACATCGAACATACACTGGATATCCATGAGGATATACATATTATGTGCACCGTATGTACCCATATGTTCTGTCTAAAAAAAAATGGAAAAATTAATTAAAAAATCATGATCTGCATTCGTTGTAGTCGGTTTATCTTGCACTTTTAGTTGGATATTCGGATTTATTGCATTGATCGGTACATATTTATTGCTGAAAAAACATATGAAAATTACTCGCTGTTGGTGGGAATCGAACTCTTCATGACTGCCGGGTGACTCACTGCGTGCTAAAGCTGCTTGCGTGACTAACGTGCTTTATATCGCTATGTGCTTTTTCATAATTCCCGAGTGTTTAATAAACTTTGCGGAGTCGTAAAGTGCACCAGTCTGTGCATAATTGATCGATCTTTGGAACAAATTTGTTCTTCAAGAAAGTGCTTTTTATCCGCGCTATTGCTGATTGCAAATTTCTGTAGCCGGCGTGCTTCTGGCACGTACGGCAGTGCCTATAATGGCGACGCGACGTGCGACGCTAACGGCTCTTTCGAGCTCCGAGATGGACGCTTCTCGATTAAAACGGGATAAACATTTTCCGAAATTAAACTCTGTGGCTTAGATCGCCTTTATATGCGGGTTTTAAATGACTCTGAGAAAAAACCGTCTGGTAAAGTGTCCGCGATACCAAACCTAAACCCGGCGCGTAATAAGCGAAAAATGATCTCGACGCCGCAGCAGATTATTGGCGCTGCAGGTCCTAGTAACTCCCATAATGCATCGGACCCATGGGAGTTACCGAAGAAATCGACGAAACGTGGTCGTAAATCTGTTCCCAATCCAAATAAGATTGAGGCTAGTCAGAACCAATTTGATGTGCTTTCTGAAGATTCTGATATGGAGATTTTATTTTTTCACCCAGAGTGATAAAAGGCCTAAATCTTTCCTAATTAAGGGAATCCGTGGTCCGTTCTCAGCCCAGGACATAAAAAAGAACTATTAGATCTCAATCCTCAAGGAGTTGAAATTCTCAGCGTATCTGAGTTTACGATTCAAACTAATTCAGATAATACTCACCCGCAAACGCATCACCCTTGGTACAAGTCTCGAGTGCTAGTGTAATTGGCGAACTCTTTTAAGTTAAAACCTTCGCTTATCAGAAGATAAGGTGGGACCCAGTGCGTAAACCTGCATTGTTACAATATAAGAAGTGTCAGCGAGTCGGTCATGCGAGTATGAACTGTTCTTTAAAATTCAGATGCGTTAAGTGTGCCGAGTCGCACATCCCTGGGGATGTGTAAAGTCACCTGTGATGACGACAAGACAGTATTAAAATGTGCTAACTGTGGCCAACCCTGCAACTTATCGAGGTTGCCCTTATATTAAGATGGCAATGAACATTAAAAAAGACAACCCGCGCAGAAAAAGTAGTCCAGGATGGAGTCCCGGATGGAGTTCAGGATGGAGTCCAGGATGGAGTTCAGGATGGAGTCCCGGATGGAATCTCGGCAGTCCAGGATGGAGTCCCAAATGGAATCATGACAGTCCAGGATGGAGTACCGGATGCAGTCTCAGATGATATCCGCCGACTCCGGCTTTTAATCGGATCCCGGAGTCGGCGGACTCCATCCTGGACGACCCGTGAATCTCGGCTGTCCAATGGCAGAATCCATCCTGGTGTTCATTATGGATTCTTCCCTAGACCGTCTTACAGTCCATCCTGGATGGTCCGCGAATCTCGGCTGTCCGATGGCAGTATCCATCCTGGTGCCCATTTTGGATTCTCACCTGGACGGTCTCGCCGTCCATCCCGGACTCCATCCTGAACGGTCCATGGAATCTCAGCTGTCCGACGGAAGATTCTCCGACGGACTGCCAAGATACCATCCGGGACTCCATCCTGGACTCGATCCGGGACTCCATCCGGGACTCCATCCGGGACTCCATCCTGGACTACTTTTTTCTGCGCGGGTATAATCAGTGCATATGCTAGAAATGATAACAGACGATTGTATGGACCTGAAACTGGCAGACGAAGCTGGCAGATGGGGCGCCGTAGCGGGTAGTAGTTTTGGAAGGGACTGTACGCGCCCCACTACCGAGCTAGCGTACCGGGCTAGCCCAGCTGACGGGCCGCACACGCATTTAAATCGTAATAAAAATTACGAATCGTGTGTAGATCCACATTGTCATGTAAATTTAATATTCTATAAATATTCTATAAATGCAGACAAATTTAATGTAACATTTATTTATTTCAGTGACGACATATGGTTAAAAAAAAATCTTTCTCCTTTTCGCAGCGCGCGGCAGAAGAAATTAACAAGTAAATCGAACGCAGGCCTACAGAATTCTGTAGATTTACACAAATATTCTATAGGCAGTTACAAATAGAGTAGAAAGTGTCTCATCCTGGTTAGGACTTTGTTTATTAAAAAATAAATTGTTAACGTCCGATTCTCGCAGTACGCGGCAGAAAAAACTATCATAAATTAAAAGCAGACCTAGAGAACTCTGTAGATTTCCACAAATATTCTATAGGAAGATACAAATAGAGTAGAAAATGTCCCATCCCGATTACGAACTTTGTTTAGCAACAACTAAATTGTAAGAATCCGATTCTCGTAGAGCGCGGCAGAAAAAATTATCAAGCAAATAGAAAGCAGGTCTACATAACCCTGTAGATTTACACAAATATTCTATAGGCAGATACAAATAGAGTAGAAAGTGTCTCATCTCGGTTACGAACTTTGTTTATTAAAAAATAAATTGTTAACGTCCGATTCTCGCAGTACGCGGCAGACAAAACTCCAAGCAAATTAAAAGCAGGCCTAGAGAACTCTGTAGATTTACACACATATCATATAGGGAGATAGAAATACAGTGAAAAACGTCTCATTCCGGTTACGGCCTTTGTTTATTAAAATAAAAATTGTTAAAGTCCTATTCTCGCAGCGCGTGGCAGTAAAACTTAACAAGCAAATTGAAAGCAGGCCTGCAGGAGCCTGTAGATTTACACAAATAGTCTATAGGCAGATACAAATAAAGTAGAAAATGTCTCAACCCGGTTACGATCTTTGATTATTAAAAAATAAATTGTTTAAGTCTGATTCTCGCAGCGCGCGGCAGAAAAGATTAACAAGCAAATTGAAAGCAGGCCTACAGAATTCTGTAGATTTACACAAATATTCTATGGGCAGATACAAATAGAGTAGAGAGTGTCTCATCCTGGTTACGACTTTGTTTATTAAAAAATAAATTGTTAAAGTCCGATTTTCGCAGTATGCATCAGAAAAAATAAGAAAATTGAAAGCAGGCCTACAGAACCCTGTACAGTTACACAAATATTATATAGGGAAATAGAAATATATTGAAAAACGTCTCATTCCGGTTACGGCCTTTGTTTGTTAAAATAAAAATTGTTAAATTCCTATTCTCGCAGCGCGCGGCAGAAAAGATTAACAAGCAAATTGAAAGCAGGCCTACAGAACCCTGTAGATTTACACAAATATTCTATAGGCAGATGCAAATAGAGTAGAAAATGTATTAACCCGGTTACGACCTTTGTTTATTAAAAAATAAATTGTTTAAGTCCGATTCTCGCAGCGCGCGGCAAAAAAGATTAATAAGAAAATTGAAAGCAGGCCTACAGAACTTTGCAGATTTACACATATATTCTATAGACATATACGAATAAAGTACGAAACGTCTCATCCCGGTTACGGCCTTTGTTTATTAATAAATAAATTGTTAATATTCGAATCTCGCAGCGCGCCGTAGGAAAAATTAACAAGCAAATTGAAAGCAGGCCTACAGAACCCTGTAAATTTACAGAAACATTATTTAGGAAGATACAAATACAGTGAAAAACCTCTTATTCCGGTTACGAACTTTGTTTAGCAACAAATAAATTGTTAAAGTCCGATTCTCGTAGAGCGCGACAGAAAAAATTATCAAGCAAATAGAAAGCAGGCCTACAGAATCCTGTAGATTTACACAAATATTCTATAGGCAGATACAAATAGAGTAGAAAGCGTCACATCCCGGTTACGACCTTTGTTTATTAAAAAATAAATTGTTAAAGTCCGATTCTCGCAGTACATGGCAGAAAAAATTAATAAGAAAATTGAAAGCAGGTCTACAGAAGCCTGTAGATTTACATACATATTTTATAGGCAGATACAAATAGAGTAGAAACTTCTCATCCTGGTTACGACCTTTGTTTATTAAAAAATAAATTGTTAAAGTCCGATTCTCGCAGCGTGCGGCAGGAAAGATTAACAAGCAAATTGAAAGCAGGCTTACAGAATTCTGTAGATTTACACAAATATTCTATAGGCAGTTACAAATAGAGTAGAAAGTGTCTCATCCTGGTTAGGACTTTGTTTATTAAAAAATAAATTGTTAACGTCCGATTCTCGCAGTACGCGGCAGAAAAAACTATCAAGCAAATTAAAAGCAGGCCTAGAGAACTCTGTAGATTTCCACAAATATTCTATAGGAAGATACAAATAGAGTAGAAAATGTCCCATCCCGGTTACGAACTTTGTTTAGCAACAAATAAATTGTAAGTATCCGATTCTCGTAGAGCGCAGCAGAAAAAATTATCAAGCAAATAGAAAGCAGGTCTACATAACCCTGTAGATTTACACAAATATTCTATAGGCAGATACAAATAGAGTAGAAAGTGTCTCATCTCGGTTACGAACTTTGTTTATTAAAAAATAAATTGTTAACGTCCGATTCTCGCAGTACGCGGCAGACAAAACTAACAAGGAAATTAAAAGCAGGCCTAGAGAACTCTGTAGATTTACACACATATCATATAGGGAGATAGAAATACAGTGAAAAACGTCTCATTCCGGTTACGGCCTTTGTTTATTAAAATAAAAATTGTTAAAGTCCTATTCTCGCAGCGCGTGGCAGTAAAACTTAACAAGCAAATTGAAAGCAGGCCTGCAGGAGCCTGTAGATTTACACAAATATTCTATAGGCAGATACAAATAAAGTAGAAAATGTCTCAACCCGGTTACGATCTTTGTTTATTAAAAAATAAATTGTTTAAGTCCGATTCTCGCAGCGCGCGGCAGAAAAGATTAACAAGCAAATTGAAAGCAGGCCTACAGAATTCTGTAGATTTACACAAAAATTCTATGGGCAGATACAAATAGAGTAGAAAGTGTCTCATCCTGGTTACGACTTTGTTTATTAAAAAATAAATTGTTAAAGTCCGATTCTCGCAGTACGCAGCAGAAAAAATAAGAAAATTGAAAGCAGGCCTACAGAACCCTGTACAATTACACAAATATTATATAGGGAGATAGAAATACATTGAAAAACGTCTCATTCCGGTTACGGCCTTTGTTTGTTAAAATAAAAATTGTTAAATTCCTATTCTCGCAGCGCGCGGCAGAAAAGATTAACAAGCAAATTGAAAGCAGGCCTACAGAACCCTGTAGATTTACACAAATATTCTATAGGCAGATGCAAATAGAGTAGAAAATGTCTTAACCCGGTTACGACCTTTGTTTATTAAAAAATAAATTGTTTAAGTCCGAATCTCGCAGCGCGCGGTAGGAAGAATTAACAAGCAAATTGAAAGCAGGACTACAGAACCCTTTAAATTTACACAAACATTATTTAGGGAGGTACAAATACAGTGAAAAATGTCTCATTCCGATCACGAACTTTGTTTAGCAACAAATAAATTGTTTAAGTCCGATTCTCGCAGCGCGCGGCAGAAAAGATTAACAAGCAAATTGAAAGCAGGCCTACAGAATTCTGTAGATTTACACAAAAATTCTATGGGCAGATACAAATAGAGTAGAAAGTGTCTCATCCCTGTTACGACCTTTGTTTATTAAAAAATAAATTGTTAAAGTCCGATTCTCGCAGTACGCCGCAGAAAAAATTATCAAGCAAATAGAAAACAGGCCCGCCGAATTTCTTATATTTTCCCACTTAGTAATTATATTACCATTAATAAATGGTTGAAGTACATTTCTCCTTTTGCAATAGTAAATAAGGGACTAGGAACTAGGAAATAAGATTGATAACATCCCATCTTGTGTAACCATATTTTTACTTTATTAAGATACACATACGTGAAAAATATGTACAATATATATGTTCTATATGCAGACGCATTTGTACAACCTTTATACGCACTTTTATTGTGTTATCTATTGTAACAAAGTAGATTGTTTACAAGCTTCGCCCTGTAGGCCGGCTCGAAGGCCATCACACGCCGCCCATATTTGGTTTTTTTTTATTTCGTAATTATATTCTAGGGTTAGTAGAGATTAATATTTTATGTAGAGATCACGCTTTCCCTCTCCCTTCCCCATTGATATCCCTGGTATGAGCGCGTAGTTTTAAGGAACGAAGAGCAACGAGATCCTCAAGGACGAGATAGAGAGACTACGGCCGCTTAGGCAGACTGACGTGGGGAGAGTGTGGGCTGGAGAGGAATCATCTGACCCCGGACAGCATCTACAGCCAGCTAATGAGTACACTCCGCACCACACGAGTAGCCTCCACGCTCGTGTGGACATATGTTGGAGTTAGCCGCCCAACTGCGTGAGTGTACTCGCACTACAAGGATCGCCAGCGGCAGTCAAACAGCCCGCGGCGATCACACCGTCCAGCTGCGCTACACTGCTCCGCCACAGCACTGCTCGAGCGCCACTGACCAGCCACACTCGATCCGCTGATCGATGCCGATGCGCCGTAGTGCTCTCGAGCCGAAAACATCGAGGAAGAAGGCGAAGGACATTTTCGTCACTTCGAGCCTTGCCGTCGTCGCCGTTAGGAAGAGTGATTAGAGAATAAGTCGAGAGTGACCGGTGGGAATTGTCCCCGGTACTGTTTTGTGTGTGATTGAGTGATATTTTGAGTGAGTAATTTGTGTGATATCTTGAGTCTCTTTTTTCCCCCTTTTGCCCCGTATTTTTCGAGTATTGTTTTTGTATTGCGTTAACCGGCTGCCACCACGTGGAGACCGGCATTTTTTCGATAGAGTTAATTAGTGTTTATTTCGAGTGTTTTCTGCGTGCGAGGTAGTGTGGTGGTGACCGCGAATACCTCGGCGATATTTTTTTAGTCCGTTATTTTTTTTCCTCATTATTATTTTTGCCCGTTATTATTCTCCCATTATTATTTTCGCCAGTATTATCCTCCCATTGTCAGTTTTGCCCAGTATTATTTTCCCATTATTACTTTCCATTATTATTTTCCCGTTATTTTTGCCCTGTTAGTGAATATCCGCCCCCCCCCCCCCCTTCAGCCACACCGAGGTAATATTTAA
Source organism: Ephialtes manifestator (assembly GCA_963970395.1). NCBI lineage: Eukaryota > Metazoa > Arthropoda > Insecta > Hymenoptera > Ichneumonidae > Ephialtes > Ephialtes manifestator. Next base: position 11,728,980 of record OZ019968.1, on the reverse strand, counting down.
GTAGCCATCGAGTTCGGGAATTTACGTCCTTGAGACCCGTCTCTTCTCCCAGCTAGCCGTGCCCGTGTATTATTATTTTTGAATCTATTTTCTTTTGTTTGGGATTATTAAACAACCGTGAAACGTCACCGGTAAAGTAACGTTGCTACACGATACGTAGCTGGCGCCCATTCTCCTCGTAAATTCAATTATTGCCATTTTTCCCCTTTAATCCAATTATTTCTATTTTTCCCCGTAAATTCAGTTATTTCCATTTTTCCCCGTAAATTCAATTACTTCTATTTTTCCTCGTAGATTCGATTATTTCTAGTCCCCCCCCCCCCGCCCCCGTTAGCGAAAATCCCTCCCTTCCCCCTTGTCCTGATATTTATTTAATTCCAGCGATTATATTAAGTTTATTTAGATTATTTTATCGAGTTTTTCTTTTGCTGTCATCGAGATTTTTTTGGTATTAAATAGACCTTTGTTATTTTTCTTATAATTATTTTCTTGTTTCTTCTGTATTTTTCACTGACCCCTTCCCCCTCCTAATAAAAAGGGAAGCCGGTTATACTATCAACAAGCAACTTTAAAACGCCACCAGCGCAACGTTAAATTCTTTTTCATTCGTATTGAATACGCGTCATTCAGTTATCACATAAAATGGTATCGTTGGAAATGCCACTAATGTGAATAGTGCATCAACTTCTATCTTACAGAACAGCCTGTCTTATATGCTAATTTTGACGTATATAGATATAAACAACCTTTTATAGTTTTTTACCGATTTTAAAAAATCTAGTTTCCATCACCGTATGGCACTTATATCAGTCTCGTTGTATATGGACATTTTTCTTAAGTCCACTGTGATCAACCATGCTGGTTGCTTCTCACAGTATATTTTTGTTTGTTACTCGCTTGCGATGTTGATGATTTTTCTACCATATTCATTTTTTTAATTTTAATAACTTGCACACCGTAATAACGCAAACGCAACGTTTAATTTTTTCTCGTTCATATTAAACACATATCACCATTTTATCTCTCAAAATATTAACTTTGAAATGGCATTAATATGACTAGCGAAAGCAAATCTTACACGATTCCCAGTCCTTTTTATGGACATAGGTTTACGAAAACAGATTTACTCACAATTACCGTCCTCATATAAGGCACAGCCTTTCTACCATATAGTTTCAACGTATATACATCTTAACATTACTATATATATATATTTTTAAAATTTTCTATTATCGAATTTCCATCACAGTATGTTACTTATATCAGTCTCGTAGTACAAGGAGAGATCTGCAGACGAACATTTTTGCTCATCTTCAATATATCTAGCTGGAGCAAAAAATCTTTTCTCAATTCACTGTAATAATCATAATGGTTGCTTATGACAGTACATTTTTTCCATTATTCGGTCGCAATGCTGATTTTTTTAATTTTTGTTTTTTACGTTTATTATGATCAAGTTTACCACGTTATGAGGTGAACGCAAAGTTAAGTTTTTCTTCTCGTTTTATATCAAGGACGCATCACAGTTACACTATTTAAAATATCAATGTTTGAAATGACGCTAATATAACTAGTCAATGAAAATCAAACAAGATCACCAATCGATTTTGAGGTCATAAACTTGTGAAAACTAACTTAAAACTCACGTCCTTATATGAAGCATTCTCTGTCGATTCAGCCACTTTTTTTCAACCCTCTCCGAACTGCACCATAATTGGTTATACTAATGTACCGCTAAACGGTACTCTATGTGAATTTTTAAAAATAATATTTCAGAAAATGCCCTAATTTCTTCAAGTACAAATATCTCGGAAATTTGAAGTTACTGAAAAAAAATGTCTACACATAAAAGTTGTCATGACATTTTTTTCAGTAACTTCAAGTTTCCGAGATATTTTGAGACAGAATTCCTTTTTACTTTTAATATTTGCGTTCTTTATAAATTTTAAAGGAATTCCCACCTGACGGGGCCTGGGTCAGTGGCTGACAGGGCTCACAGTAATTTATTTTATGATCTTTATTCGAACAAATGTTGGGCGCCAGTCGATCTATTATCGACAATTTCGTGTGAATTTTAATATTAATATGCCGGCTAGTAGCCTCTCAAGGGGGTAACAGGGTAGACCCAAATAAATGATAACTCTTGCTTTACGAATTCCAGGTATATGTATTGACAAAGAGTTGCAAGCGTAATTTACATAGTACTTACGTTCGTACGATGAACACAGTTCGGTTATAACAATGGACTTTTATATTGTTCACGCTTCGAACGGACTCGATCCTGGGTTTTCTTTCGATAGCCTTTTCAACGAACCGACTTCTGTTCGAACTTCTTCCTTTTGGATAGTTGCCGTCAATTTTTGAACGGGTTTTGATCGAAATATGTCCCTTTGTACCAATAACTCCGTCGCTGCGTGAGAGACGTGTATACTTCGCGAGGCCCAAGGGTCGAGTGAGTTCCTTAGCGTATCTATCGTCTTCGATCGACAACTTATGACGCCTGCGCTGTGACGCCGCGCCGTCGACGGCATTTCGGGTAATTTCTCGATGTCTCGATCTATTTCCCGATCGACTTATTGAACTTGTAGTTCTTATAAATTAATTATAATCACGTTCGAAGGATGAAAGGTTTGACGTTGCAGCAACTACGATTATTCCTGTTACAATTTGTATTTGGAAAAATAAGGCCATTTTCTGAAATAATGTTTTAAAAAATCGGAAAAATTTCACATAGGGTACCTTTTAGTGGTAAATTGGTATAACCAATTATGGTGCAGATCGAAGAGGGTTGAAAAAAAAGTGGCTGAATCGACAGAGAATGCTTCATATATGGCAAACTTTCTTGTATACTAATTTGAACGTATATACTATAACCGGCTTCCCTTTTTATTAGGAGGGGGAAGGGGTTAGTGAAAAATACAGAATAAACAAGAAAATAATTATAAGAAAAATAACAAAGGTCTATTTAATCACAAAAATCTCAATAACAACCAAAAGAAAAAAACTCGATAAAATACTCTAAATAAACTAAATATAATCACTCGAATTAAATAAATATCAGAGCAAGGGGGAAGGGAGGGATTTTCGCCAACGGGGTGGGGGGGAAACTAGAAATGATCGAATCTACGGGGAAAAATAGAAATAATTGAATTTACGGGGAAAAATGGAAATAATTGAATTCACGGGGAAAAATAGAAATTGAATTTAAGAGGAAAAATGGCAATAATTGAATTTACGGGGAGAATGGGCGCCAGCTACGTATCGTGTAGCAACGTTACTTTACCGGTGACGTTTCACGGTCGTTTAATAATCCCAAACAAAAGAAAATAGAACTCAAAAATAATAATACACGGGCACGGCTAGCTGGGAGAAGAGACGGGTCTCAAGGACGTGAATTCCCGAACTCGACGGCTACTTAGATATTACCTCGGTGTGGCTGAAGGGGGGGGGGGAATATTCACTAACAGGGCAAAAATAACGGGAAAATAATAATGGGCAAAACTGATAATGGGAGGATAATACTGGCGAAAATAATAATGGGAGAATAATAACGGGCTAAAATAATAATGGGGAAAATAATAACGAACTAAAACAATATCGCCGGGGGGTTCGCGATCACCACCACACTACCTCGCACGCAGAAAACACTCGAATAAATACTAATTAGCTCGATCGCAAAAAATGCCTCCACGTAGTGGCGGCCGGTTAACTCAATACAAAAACACTGACAATTAAAACTCGAAAAATACGGGGCAAAAGGGGTAAAAAAGGGGTCTCAAAATATACGAAAAATCACTCACTCAATTATCACTCAAACACACAAAAATAGCACCGGGAACAACACCCACCGGTCACTCTCGAAATATAATATAAATTTTACGGGTAACGGCGCTGACGGCCAGGTTCGAAGTGACGAAAATGTCCTCTCCGTCTTCTTCGATTTATTCGGTGGTCTTCGGCGATCCTCGGGACGTTGTCGGCTCGAGAGCACTATGGCGCGTCGGCATCGATTAGCGGATCGAGTGTGGCTGGTCAGTGGCGCTCGAGCAGTGCTGTGGCGAAGCAGTGTAGCGCAGCTGGACGGTGTGATCGCCGTGGCCTGTTTGACTGCCGCTGGCGATCCTTGTAGTGCGAGTACACTCACGCAGTTGGGCGGCTAACAACCAACATATGTCCACACGAGCGTGGAGGCTACTCGTGTGGTGCGGAGTGTACTCATCAGCTGGCGGTAGATGCTGTCCGGGGTCAGATGGTTCCTCTCCAGTCCACACTCTCCCCACGTCACTCTGCCTAAGCGGCCGTAGTCTCTCTATCACGTCCTTGAGGGCCTCGTTGCTCTTCGTTCCTTAAAACTACGCACTCATACCAGGGATATCAATGGGGAGGGGAGAGGGAAAGCGTGATCTCTACACAAAATATTAATCTCTACTAATTCTAGAGTATAATTACAAAATAAAACAAAAACCAAATATGGGCGGCGTGTGATGGCCTTCCAGCCAGCCTACAGGGCGAAGCTTGTAAACAATCTACTTTTTTACAATACATATAAACATGCTTAATTATATACATTTTTTCACCGATTTTCTGTTTTCAATTCCTCCCTGGTACGAAATTAAACCAACAATGCTATTTGCTTATCTTTTATGGATGCAACGAAGTGAGACGTAGACTCAAATGCTAAAGGTGGGGACCGTGTTAATGGAATTACAGAGAGCATATTTCTCACTTCCGGTACTGAATCGTACGACTCAAACAAACTTTTTACTGTTGCGATGCGTTCGGCATTTTTCTTCTTTGTATTCGGGAACTCTATGAGCATCTTAGCAATACCTCGTCGGGCTCCATTCATATGTTTTTCTTCAAAACGTGCGTACGACCTGCTGACGATTGCGTAAACCCACATGCAGACGTGCACCCCACAGTTACCCGTTATCTCGCCGAGATCGTTTGTTTGAGCCGGAGTATCAATTGGTGCCGAATACTGCCACGATTTCCACTGCGTTAGTTTGGCACGTCTAGCTGAGCGTGAATTCGCAATAAAACTACAAATTCTGTCGATCAAAATTTTCGGTGGCAATCCATGGCACGAATCAAAATAAATCATCACTCTGTGTGTGAGCATTATCACAAGGAGAGTCCAGTGACAGTCGTTGACCATTACCAGCAAGAGCCAGATGTCGAGCTTGAGTGGCTGGACCTTTTTCGCCCAATTCGTAAATCCGATTGAATTTGCTTCCTTCAGTAACTTCGTTGAGAAGTAAGTATCGAAGGTCAGCAAACTTCAGCTGTTGTTATCAGCTATCTCTTGGAGATCGAAGAAAAATCTGTTGATTATTTCGCCATCCAGCCATACATCCGGCAGCAGCCTTGCAAAGAGTACTGGGTTTAACTGAAATCCACCAACGTTCTTGCGATAGTTTGGGAAGTTCGGTGGATATCTCATTTCGTTCAGAAATCGTGTGTCCACATCTTGGTCAAATTTACCGGTGAAATTGCCCGACTCTCCGATGTTTTCTCTATTAATAACTGTTGGATCTGGAACTTCCGGTGCTGCAGCTTGCTCGGAATCATCGAGTATTATCGTCTCTTCCAGAATTCGCTCACGTGGGCATTCTGGCTGAATATCTAACGGGTTCTATACTTGGACCTCAAAATCATTTCGCTGGCCGCTGGTAGATTTCGAACTGCTTACTGTGTTCAGGACGAACATCGAATTCGGAAAATAAATATTTTCTTTTCTTCGCTTCGGTGGGTCCTTTTTGAATTGTTCCGTGGCTAAGTTTTCGTCAACGTGAGCAGCTTTTGGCACATTTCGTTTGACTTTCCCACCTTTTGCCTATTCGTTACGAGCGGGTAGTGTCGTTCTCGGAGCCAACCTTCCAGCAGTTGCTCCACTTTTAGGAAGAATCTCGGCGCTGATATATTCAATCTCTTCTGCAGAACTATGTTTTTGATTATTTTAAAATAATTTTCAACCGTAGCATTGCTATCACGCAAGAGATTCAGTCGTGTTATTACGACAGCTGACCATAGTGGGTAGTAAGGAAGGATATACGAAAGAAGGTACCTTATAAATTCGTCACAGTACCATTCGTTTTTGTCCAATCTCGCATATTCTGACATTTCGTTCCATACTTTGTCGTAGATTGTTGCAAAATACTTATAAAACGGTGAGTCTTTGCGTCCACTGTCGGCTTCGTCGAACAGCTCGACATCGTACTTCAATTCGAAGTCTGCAGGGTCGTCTTCTTCATCGTCCACTTGTTCTTTCATCTCCTTCGTCAGGTCCTTTTCCTCCACGATCTTCATCATCTCTTCCGTCTCATCCTTCGTCAGCTTCTCTTTCTCTTCGTTCGTCATATTTCCTTTCTTTCTCTCCTTCGTCAGCTTCTCTTTCTTCTCCTTTATAAGCTTCTCATTCGCCTTCTGTTTTGTCGTCGCTCTTTTTTTTTCCTTTTTTTTCTTCTCTTTTGTCTCCTTTCTCAAACTCATCTTGATCTCTTTGGCGTACAATTCCAAAATCGGCACTTTGTACGGCAAACCAAAAACTACAACAACCATAGTAAATGCTTCCGTTGCAGCGGCCATTGTCTCGGCATGAATTAATTTTGTTACCAAAACAGCTGTCAAGTTGTACTGGTCCTGATTACAAAAAGTCTCCTTGCACTTCCTTTGCACTGTCTTCAGGATATGAGACGCGCAAATGTGGACAAGTGTAAATCCGGGGAGTTGACGGCTGCCTGTGATTACAAGTACTAGTGATGCCGTGAGACGAAACGAGACGAGAATCTGTCATTTCTCGTCTCGTCTCGAGTTGGCGAGAAAAGTATCTCGTCTCGTCTCGGAGAAACGCCGAGAAATCTGTCTCGTCTCGTCTCGAAATATTTTCTCGAGACGATGTCTCGTCTCGTCTCGTCTCGAAATATGTTCTCGAGACAAGGTTCCGTCTCGTCCCATCTCGAAATATGTTCTCGAGACAAGGTTCCGTCTCGTCTCGTCTCGTCTCGTCTCGCCAGTTTCTCGAATTTTCTCGAGACGAGGTTTCGTCTCGTCTCGTCTCGCCAATTTCTCGAATTTTCCCGATATGAGATTCCGTTTCGTCTCGGAAATTTATCGATATTTATCGAGACGAGGCTTCGTCTCGTCTCGACACGTCTCGAAGCCGCACCAAAACATCAACTCTTTCGTGAAACTGAGAGGCGAGCTCGGAAATACGACGAACGATATCGTCGCAGGATAATGATTCGTTTGATCTGTACGCCCTGTACGAATCATCTTCACAGATCTGGCATAAGTCAAAAGAAAGGTAGTTATTTTACTTTCATTTCACTTTTTCTTGAACAAATTTTCGTTCTTACGGAACATTTTTTTGTCTGTTTGAGATTTCACAGAAAAAAAAATCATTCTCCGCGTTTTTTTCGTCAAATTAAAAAATTTGCAGGCAAACAAGTGCTTTTCCGAATCAGCGAGAAATTTGCAATCGGATAGGGTTTACGAACTTTTAAAAATCATTTTTTCGCAAAAAAAAAGAATTTTTTTTCGATTTTTGCGGTTTTAAATTTCTATGAAAAATGCAGGAATCAATTTATCGTGTTCTGCCTTGAAAAGAAGTAACCTTAATTTTAGTGAAGTCTGGAAATTTAAAAAAAGTGCGAAAACAGTTTTTATTTATTTTTTTTTTAACACATATTCGATGTATTTTTTTCCCGTAAATAACGAATTCGCCATTCGTTTAACGTAATAAAACGTTTGACTTCAGGAAATCGAAAATATGTCCTTCTACGTTTTTAACCCTACATCCAAAATAATCGAGACTTCTCGATTTCTCACCCGAGAGTCTCGGCGGTCGAGACGTATTTCTCTTCTCGTCTCGAGATGTCGAGACGAGAATATATTTATTCGAGACGAGAAATTTCTCGTCTCGGCGGCATCACTAACAAGTACGTAGAGCGCGTTCAAATATCTAGAGATCGTCATGTCATTGAAGCTTTTTAAAACGGTCGCGATTAGCGCAATGCTGAAATCCGTCTCAATTTTCGTGATGACCAATTTGCGCGTTGTGTACATCTTTATAGCATGGTTCACCGTTGACAAAAAGTACGTTATTTGCAGTACTGTATGAGTGTTTGATAGGAACTCAGCTAATGGCATTGGACCGTATTCGTGATCGAGACGAGTGCAACCAGGGAGGACCAGAGCGTAGTAAAATACTCGTTTATCGAAGTAAGGTAATGACGATACAATTGACGCTGTGGCATCCAGGTAGCAGAAGACTTGGTTTTTCGGCAACAATAATAACACATGCAGAATTTGTTTCTCTGTGAAGGCTGTACAACTGAAAAGATCCTGAATGTATCGGACTACAGGACTTCCATATCATTTAGGATCTTTTCTGTACAGCTCTGCGCGTTTCTGCAGATGAACTAAAGGGTCACGGTCCAGGTCCTGCTTCGTTTCATTTTCGCTTGATATTTTTTGCAAAATCGTGAGACTTGGTGCCTCATCTCTGTTACCGGACTCTAAAACATCGAGCGAAACGTCCTGGATTTTTTTGCTTCTCACTACGCTGGGCTTATCTATTTGCAAAAGATTTCCGTAACGGTCACGTTGCGCCCCTCTTATAAACCTGCGATGTATTTCAGATCCATCATGCTTAATCACTTTATTTCGATAGACTTTGATTTCGCTGTCTTTGAACGGTATCGTGATTGGATCGAGAACTTCAAATTTGTAGGCAGTGCACGACGAATTTTTACACTGCATCGACGCATAAAAGTGCACTCTTATATTCTTCTTCGCTTCGTAACATCGGTGGTAATTAACTTTAAATACGCAACACTTGTAACGTTCGACACTCTTGACGTATTCAAGGAATGGGTCAGCCCAGCCTTTTCGAAGCTGACGTTCGCAGGACCAATACTTCATCCAAAACTGCCTCGGTATCACAAGCCCTTCGTCTTCTGTGTATGTCGAATGTTCCGAACACTTCACCTCAGTGTTACTGTTCTGCGAGAGGGAGCTCTCGTTTGGGCAAAGTTAATTATATGAAGCTGCTGCGTCACTTACTTCGTTATTACACAGAATAGGGCTAGCCGCTTTCATTGCAGTGTCGTCATCAAAACTTTTTTTCAGTTATATCTGCTCACAGTCTTCGTTTCTCATCTGGTCCGATTTTTCTCCCGCAGTGACACTGAGCGTTGTCTTTTTGTCATTTCTCCCAATGTCGATCGCAGCGTCTCCCTTATAGCCCTCAAATGAAACTGGACGTACACTAATGGAAAAAATAAAATTGCATATAGATACCGGACCAGTGTTTATGGGGCATTACACCGATCGGACCACCTTTTACCACGGTCATTGTCGATATAGTTGATTATTTTTTTAGTTATTCCCCTAATGGATGGAGCATACTCCATTTTTTACAACTATTCACCTATTTCGCGCCATTGTGAACTTCTAAATATTGCTCTAAAAAGTGCGTTTTAAAACTTTCGAATACTAAAATACTACTGGATAAAAAAAGTTGGGTGTTGGACAATTTTGTAATTTCTTTTTTTACGCGTTTTGATTTTTGTTCCAGTTTTTCAAACACTCATTAAAAAATGTAACAAAATATATCCAGTTCTTATTTTTTTGTACTCAATTTTTTTTGTGTGGGACAATTTTTTCAGATTTTTCGGAGAGTTTTAATTTTTTATTTAATTTTCTAAGTCATAAAAAATCGGAAAGATTGTCTCACTTCCGGTCTATGTTTAAAATATTCATCTTTATGGGTAGTATTTTAAAAATGTTTTTAGAAGAAATAAAAAATGTCTAAGCTTTTGAAAAATCGATTTTTATGTTTAAACATTACAAAAAATCAATGCTTCGGAGGAATTGAAGAATTTTTTACATAAATTTACATAAAAGTGTACTTTAAAATAAGAAAATTGTATGAAGGTTTTTTACGATACGACTTATATCCAAGAAGATACGTGCATTCGAAAGTTTTTGAACGCAATTTTTACAGCAATTTTTAGAAATTTACAATTGAGCGAAATATGCGATAGAAAAATTAGAGTGAATGATTTTAAAAATAATCAAGTATATCGACGATGGTCATGGTAAACGATAGTCCGGTTTATAAAGTCCCTTATACAAAATAGTAAAATTATATTTTGATAAGCTCAGTTAAACACCATTTTTTCGTGAACTAATTATTCCCTGAGACTGCTAAGTGTGGCTAGCTGAGGTTTTTCAAGCCATTACATTATTTAATTTTGCTCAATCACAATTTTTCTTGCATCAAATCGTTACTGTTATTTTTAATTTTACAGCGGTACTGATTATAAAAGTGCAATTATAAAAAAACATGTATCGTTAACTTCTAATATAATACGTTTAGACCAGAGTTGTCTGGTCCCATTAATTCATGATATACAGTTTATAGCACAGTTTGTTTTGTAATTATGATTTCATAATAATAATATGTAGTGATTATAAAATAGAGTGTAAACATTTCAATAGCTGCAAAAAAATACTAATTTTCGCTTAAATATCGGAAGAAATAGTGGAAAAAGTGGAAGTGGTAATTAATACATTTCTTTCTTAATGCATTAATTATTTTTCTTCATTTTTTCAAAAAGTTTACCTAAAAATTTTATTAAAACATAATAATTTTTGGAGCTATTCAAAACTTTAGTCATCGTATTATAATCGCTATATGTTATTATTCTGAAATCATAATTATAGAGCTCATTGTATCATCATCTTTGTTTCTATAAGAATTAGGCATTTATAACTCTGGTTTAGACTATATACAAAAAACCGTAATTAGCTCCATGACTGAACATTGTTTTTTCCTTGATACCGTTTGACCTGTCCAAAAACTTAATAATATCTAATAGCAACCGTAATTGAAGAGAGGGCAAATAAAGATGCCTTATTTTTGTTTCGCAAATGCGTATAACCACAGTGAAGTGGTAGGCGATATACAAATTACAATTTAGTAAAAATAATTTTTGGTTCTAACAACTTTGAATCTTCACAACCCTGGCCAACAAAACTTTCTTACTTCTCACGTCATAAAATTATAGATTGGACCATATCATTGAATCTCGAAAAAAAAATCGTACATATTTGTTCAGAGAAGTCCGATTGGCTTTGGTATTTCCCATTCGGTGAAGATAGACTGTGAAAAATATTTGGAAAATTCATATGAGACATTCCACACCAATTCAGCCACCCGATTTTACAAGATTCACGAAAAATGTAATAATTTTGCGGTATTGTAATACTATATACTGAGACAGGAATCCTTTTTAGCCATAATAAATCTATACGAATGAAGTTGATTTGATTCCTTTACATCTAACGCAGCCTGGGTCATGACGGTTAGGGCTCAAAGTTAAATTAATTTCGACAAAATACGTTGGGCGCCAGCCGTCCACTAGACGAGAATTTAATTATTCGCAAAGAAAAATTTTTCGCTCGACTAAACCCCAGGGAGGGTAAAGGGTTGACCCGATAACGAAAGTCGACACAATTTCCAGGAAAACGTTAGTTTACTTAATGGCAATTTCCTTGGTACTTACGGTTACAATTGTTGTACAGTTCCCACACAAGATTCGCACAATTTCAATAATAATTTCGGAAAAGACTATGACTAAACGAAGGACGGGTCGATCCTCGGACCCAACTCGCCAATTCCTTTACGATCGAATACGTTTCTCTTTCTTCTATAGAACGTCCTTATACCACGAGGTCCGAGGATCTTCTTCTTCTTCTTCTTCTCTCTATTTGGCAGGGTACAATACCCACGCCTGGCCACTGGCAAATAAGCGTATCGGCCAAAGCTCGATGTAGCTGATTGGTATATGGAGTTCCACCAATAGCTTCACAATGATAGAAGCTTTTTACATTATATTTAGGTCGTGGAGTGGCGCTGAAGTGCAGCCTAACGTAAGGCGGGAAGATTGAAAATTTTTACGAACTTTTGATTCGTTGTATGGTTTCAATTAGTTTATAACTACATTTATTATTTGTGTCTGAAATTCCTTATTCCATATTTCCAACTAACCCTGTTTTACGCCCAGGGATTCTCACAGGTATATAAAGAGTTGAGTAACTAAATAATATGTGACCAGAAAGCAAGATCATAACAGGATGGGTGGCGAAGGTCAGGTGTAAGTAAGAGCACTAAAACTAGAGATTTTGAAAGCAAAGTCTATTATAGCATTCAAGATTTCAATGGAGTCCGAAAAATCAAGACTCCTGACTTCAAAGGGGGGGGAAAATACCCTTCCCCATCAGAAATTTAGCGAGAGTTCTTGAATGTTCATGAGTTTCCTCACAATTCCAAAAAAGGTGACTTAAGTATTGGAGATCTACACCACAGACACAAGAGGGGCTATCAACTAAGCCAATTCGAAAGAGGTGTTCGTTTGTGCCTATGTGGCTCGCTCTTATTCTATTAATTAAAGTGATCTTTTCTCTAGAGATTTTTAGATTATTGAACCAGTTATCTTTTTGGTCAATCTTTCTAAGGCTGCCATAAACACACCCTTTGCTCTGAAATGAGGCCTGTCTGTCTTTTGCTTGACTTATTTTAAATTTATCTATACTAAGTTTGGCAATACTTTTTGGAGTGCATTTAAAATCTAAGTTCTCACCTTTTTTACGAGCTTCGACCGCTAGTTTGTCCGCCGTTTCATTTCCCACTATACCGCAGTGAGATGGGCACCAAATAAAAATAATTTCTCTTTTAGGAAATGCGTTTGTAATTCTATAGTACAGAGATTTAATTTCCAAAATCAAGGGATGCGTCTTGGCGTCAATAAAATAATTACCTAGAGCTATAAGAACACTCAAGGAGTCTGAACAAATCAGAACATTTTTTTCAGGAGCGTTTTTGAAAAATTTTAAAGCTTGGACGATCGCGAGGGCCTCAGCCTCAAATATGTTGGCAACAGAATCGATTTTGTAGGAACGGGAAAAACCGATTTTCGGAATACAAAAAGCAAGGCCAAGTGACTCTTCCCCATTTTTAGACCCATCTGTGAAAATATGAGTCCAATCATCCCAATTTTCTTTAATTTTTCTCTGAAACATATCTTGAGCTTTATTATTAGGATTAAGAGAGATGGTTTTGCCCAACTCAGTATTTACCTGAATAAAAGAAATCTGAGGGGAAATAGGGATTTCATAACAGGGAGGCCTTTCATGTCTATAGGACTTCCTCAATGTATTTGATATTATTAGCCATGTTTTGAAAATAAATGATCGGCAACATACCGGAATATTTTTCTTCCTTGTGCATCTTTCTTTAAGAGCTTGGAGTTTTGGAATTAAAGGATGGGATCTAAGAGAAAAAACTCTACATAAGTAATTAGTTATAAGATGCTTGGCCCTGTATTCTATGGAAGGTTCATTGGCTAGATCGAGTAAAATATTTGTCGGAGTGGATCTAAAGCAGTCCAGGATTAAGCGAAGAGCTGCAAATTGTTTCCTTTCCAAATTTTTCAACAGCGACCTAGATGCAGAGTGAGAGCAAAAATATGCCCATTCAATTGCCTTGCCCTGATTAATCCTCTATAAACGAGTAGCATGGTGGACGGGTGTGAACCCCACGACTTATGAGCTAGACACTTAACAATATTTAAGCTTTGAGAGACCTTTTGAGAAATATACGCAATGAGTGCCTTCCAATTGAGCTTCGAATCCATAAGAACGCCCAGAAATTTTGTAACATGGGATCTACGAAAAGAAATGTCTCCAAAAGCCAACTGGACATCATTTGGAATAGATCTTTTCCTGGAAAAAACCATGAATTTTGATTTGCTACTAGAAATTTTCAAACCACTAGCCATTAATTGGTTAATTAAGCCATGCATTGAGATTAATCATCCCTTCTTCAAGGTTGCTCAAGCAGACGTCTAGATCTTTATGATTAGAATACACCACAATATCGTCAGCGTACTGCAGAGACTTACAGTAACGACCAATATACTCATTTATTTTCCTTAAGTACACATTAAACAAGCAAGGACTGAGAACAGAACCCTGAGGCAGTCCTTTATAAGCGATTCTACTATTAATATGAGATCCGTTCGAATAAAAGTCTAGATTTCTTTTTTTAATAATATTTATAATTAAATTGATTACACATTTAGGTAATCTTAATTCGATTAAATTATCGATGAGAATCTCGGGTATGACATTGTCATACGCGCCCTCTAAATCAATAAAAAGAGCAGCAACAATTTCTCCCTTTGAAAAAGCATTGAGAATATCCGTGGTTAAAATCGCAATGTTATCTGTACACGATTTAGATTTTCGAAAGCCAAATTGAGAATTTGGTATAACTAGGTCTGTTTCCAGGAAAAAATCTAATCGATTTTTAACCATTCTTTCGAAGGATTTTAAGAGACATGAAGCCAGCGCGATCGGCCTAAAGCCCTTGGATGGTTTTGGAATTAGACAAACATCATATAAATTCCAATCATCAGGGATGACACCGGTGAATAGAATTTTATTGAAAATTTTTGCGATTACTTCTATAGTACTAAACGGAAGATTAGTCAGCACCGAATTGTTGATTAAATCGCGTCCTGCTGCAGATTTGCATTTAAGTTTAGAGAAAATGGCTTCAAGTTCATGACCAGAACATGGGATCCAAATACCTCTGGCCACGTCTCTCCTCCCTAGGTTGTGTGTGTCGTTAAACCGACCCTAATTAGAGTTAATATGGGCTAATTTATTTATTACATTAAGAATTTCATTCTTGTGATCCTCTGAATTATAATTCATAATAATTATTCACAGAAGAAATCTTGTTAACGCCATTAAACTTCCTTACTGTGTCCCATACCCTGTTAATGGGCATGTTAGGATTAATAGACCCTGCAAAATTTTTAAAGGAAGAGAATTTTTCCTGTTTAAAGACATGCTTGGCTTTCTCATCGCAACCATCCAAGCTACGAAAGTTTTTTGCTTATCTTTTTTATTACATTTTTTATGGGCTATCGGGCTATTATGGGCTAAAGCATCATTTCTTTTCCCTGCGACAATTTTACACTTATCATTCCACCATAACTTAGAGGATCTACGAGACGACTTATTACTGTTGAGAGGTGAAGAGACTTGGGCTCCAGAAGACATGAGTTCCGATTTTATATCTGAGACGAGAGACTCATAACAATGAATGAAGTTATGGGAATTGCACGCCGGTAATTGTAGAGTTTTGCTTCCAATGTTAGTCTGAAAGTCCTTCCAATCCACCTTGTTAGTCTTTAGAGAAGGTCTCAGTTTTTTATCTTGAATAGAACAATTATTTATACGCATATTAACTAAGACGTGATCACTGCCTAAAAGGGTGTCTGAGGTTGACCATGTGCAAGATGCAGCAATCTCAGGACTAGCAAACGACAAATCCAAAGCATTGGGCCTCCCTCCATTAGGGAAGAAAGTAGGGTCACCATTGTTAAGGAGAATGAGATCCATGTCAAGACAGATGAGATAAGATTTTACCAGCTGAGTTCCAAGACTTGCAGCCCCAAGACGGAGAGTGTGCATTAAAATCACCACCAAGAATAAGATGGTTTCCTCTGGCCATTGTGACCAATTCTTCGAAAATTCCAGCCCAAGTATGCAGAGATGGAGTAAAGTTTGGCGGTCTATAAAAGCTCGCAATAAACAAGCTTTTACCCTCCTTGAGAAAAATCTCTATAATCAGGATTTCAAATTTCGTACTATTAGAGAACTTATTAGAGAGATATCGGGCTCGATATGGGATACTTTTCCTCACCGCAATCGCAACTCCTCCTCCAACATGCGACGAGGCTCTATCCTTCCTACATAAATTGAAGAACGGTATTTTATAATCCTGGTCCTCCCTAAACCACGTTTCAGAGAGAATCAAAACATCAGCATTTTCGATTAGTAAAGGCAATTCATGGGATTTATTGAGCAAACTCCTACAGTTCCACTGTGTAATCCTTAAGTTATTCAAAGAGTGAGAGCCAGCAATCAATGATAAAGGCTATAAATACAAAAAAAAAAAATAAACATATACGAGCCATGAGAAGACTGAGAGGAGTTCAAAGGAACGCGGAGCTCACTATCAAAACAAAGACTCTATATCGCCATAGGGACGTGAGACTTATGCTCTATAGATGCTACCGTGCTAGTGGTGCTGGGACCACTAGGATTGGATATATCTGAAGTACTTTGGTTGACTTGACTATCGTATAGAAACTTTGGTTTTGGATATACTTTATCTAAATCTTTAACAACAATGCCAGAGCTCGTTGTATAGAAAACTTTTTCGTTATTATTGTTATTGTTGATGTTTTCGATTCCAGAATGTGGAGTATCTGAAGTTTCTAGCATATCGTCGTGAATCTCTTTTGAGTTATCAAAAAGAGGTGAACCAGAGGAGAGACGATTCTCCACCTCCTCCTCTGGGACCTTTCTCAGAGAGGAAGGGGGGGAAACCCCCGCATCAAAGACCCTCGGGTTCCGATGCTCCGGGGATTTTTCAGGAGAACGGCAGTCCAGCGTGATCCGACCTCTTTCCACCGATGAGTTTTTTGAGGAGCTCGTGTCCTCTTTCCTGATTTTCCTTCGAGTCAGATAGGCCGATTTCCTCGATCGTTGAGATTGATGACGTTGAAACGCGGAATTGAGGTCTGGCCAAGCTCTATTCCACTCTTCCGTAATTTCCTTCGGAGTGAGGATGCGGTTAGGAACCTCAGAATGAACCTCATCCTGGCGACAAGTAGTCCGAGAGTTAACCACATCGGCTATAGATGGGGGTTTGTTTTGGAGAAATGCCTCAGCTCTATAAATATTGGAAAGATTATTAGTTCTGATTAAGTCTGAAGCCGTTTGTCGGTCTACATTCTCGTGAGCCATGACTTTGCTAGTAATTTTTTGTTTTATGAAAGTATCACAGTGAGGATCATTTGCCGAGTGGCCACCACCACAGTTCACACATAGAGAAGTTCGACTCGTACACAGGGAAGTATGATGACCTTCACCGCATTGGCCACATCTCTCTTTCCCTCTACAATGCTTACTTAGGTGACCGAATCTCTGACATTTGTTACATCTCTTAATACGGGGTTCGAAAACGTCAATTGATACTCTCATTTTATAGATTATCAGTTTTTCTGGTATTACATTGCCTTCAAAAAAGATTTTTACTGATGAAGTCGGCACGAGTTTCCCTGCGTCTCTGCCTGTTTTAGCAAGTCTTTGTATTCTCTCTAGTTTAACAATTTTAATGGGCTCCGACACCCATTCTACACCTTTTAGAATTTCTGAATCTGTAAGAAACGGATCGACATCCTTCGCTACACCAACTCTAGTTACCCTTGAATCTGGGATGTAGGCTCTCCATGAGAGAGGTAGTTTCGAGTCCTGAGAATCAACGAGTTTATTTGCAAATTGGTAACTAGCCATAGTAACTTCGACCAAATTTCTACCCTTTCTTTTGGTCTCCACAATTCCCTGATTAGAATCGCGGAGTCTTTTTCCTATCATCATAGGATGCAGGTTACCTACACCATAGGACGAAGGAGAAAACTGGTCGTTGTCTTTATTAATATTAGGTTCTAGTACCTGGGTCACGAGCACTACCCATCGAGCCTTGCTTTTGTCGTTATATCTGTTTTTCCGTTCAGGAAAATTCCTGATGCGTTCCCTGAGACGTTTAGCTGGGATTTCCCTCAAGATATTTTGTGCAAGAGAGTTAGGAGGATTCTCGTTCGACTGATCCGTTGGATCTGTACCTTCGCCACCCAGCTTCCTCTTACAAGATTTTGATCTATTTTGAATATCTACTTGCGAGCCCAAAATAACCTCTCGGATTGACTCAAAATCCATACTATCGAAATTTGTTTCGTCATCCTTACAACTATCAGCCTTATTATTATCACTTTGCCTAGGATTAGGTAAGTCACTGTTTTTTTGATCCATCATTAGACAGTATAGTTTCTAACCTCAAAGTGAGGTGAGTCAGCAGGAATCCCGGCGCAAAAAAAGGTGAGAAGAGAAAAATAAATTATAAATACCTGAGTTCTTGATAAAAAGAAAACAAATAGTTTTATCCTCTTTTTTTATATATTAAATTAAGGTAGACACACTACTTTCCTTGAGGATATAATAATTTCAATAGATTCAATCTTCCCTTTGCCCTCAAGTAGCCGGTTTGGGCCACCTGTAGAAAACCGGCAAAGGTCCGCCGTCTCGTGTAGCCTCGAATGTAGTCTATTCGTATTTCTTGTATAATATATTTTTCTTTATTCCTTGAAAAATATTGTCATCACCGGCTCTTGGTTCACTTCTGCTTCAATTTTATATACTTTATTTAATTAACACTATTACGATTATATATTCTTCCTAAGAAAGGACGTGTGTACGGTTCGCCATCTTTCAAGCCACCCGGCTAAATCGAGGTCCGAGGATCGAATGTCACCTCTTACGCGCCCGTCCTTCTCGTTCGAAATTCGATCGCAGCTCCCCTTGTTCGTAATCTCTTATTCGTACTTACAGTACTCGGTCGATAACTTTCCCTTTTCTCCCAGTCTACGATCGAACTTCCCATTATAGGAATTATTTTTCGATCTATGCTGCGCGTGACATTGCAGCGTTATATTTATTATTTACGATCCTGTTACAATACCTTTAGAAAAAGTACTAAATTTCAAGATCCTACCCAGTTCCGTTTTCGAGATAAACCGTTTGCCTATATTTTGTTTGGTTGGTGATATCTCGATAACCGCAAAGCGTATTGTAACTTAAAAAATACAAAAAATCTTTTTTTCCCATACTCTATATATAATTGGTTTTCAAGTTTATTAAAACGCGTTAAATTATATTTTTTTTTTACTTTCAACCTAAGTTTTCTAAGTTAAGGCCTTCCTCTATTGAACTGATTTTTTTCTTCTGTTTGACTGATCCATTTTAAAGAAGTATTGAAAAGGGCTAAGTGACAAACGCAATAATGTACGAGATATGATTTAAGAATAATTAAAAGGAAAAAAACCTATAATCAAATTATATCTCGTACATTATTGCGTTTGTAACCTAGACATTCTGCATACGCCTTCATAATGGATCAATCAGTCCATTATGAAGGCGTATGCATGGCCATCAGTCAAATAGAAGAAAAAAACGAGTCCAATAGAGGAAAGCCCTTACTTAGAAAACTTATATTGAAAGTAAGAGAAATGTATAAGCAAATTTCTTTGTTCTAATGAAGATATTAAAAATGCAAACAGCGGCACATAATCTAAAAAAAATCCTTACGAAGATTTTCATTTTCACGGTTCAATGCCATGGTCCAAACTATGGATTTATGACGTGGCGAGTAAATTGGAAGTTTTATTTTTTAAACAATCATTATATGAGAGCATAAATATTTTTGTGAATAAACTAAACAAATTTATAGTAAAATTCTTAAAAATATTAGTCTCTTTCAACTCTCGCCGGCCACGTAGCGAGCGGACAACTCTCGTGTCACATGTTAAATCTGCTACGACTCAACCGACAAGCATTGGCCGCGATGCGAGATGCCCGCGCAAGTTCAGATCGACGACACTTGAAGACTACAGTTGAACTGATGACATCTGAAATACAGCGGGTATAAAAAGTCCCTCAACTTGTGCATGTAAGATCATCGATAGAAAGAGAGCACGCGCGGTACGTTAAGCCGGGTTGCCCAGACGGATTATTTCCGCGGTTGTGGTACCTTGGCACGCGCTCACGGAAAAATTTATTTCTAACTATAAAATATTACTATTATTATTATTATTAAAATAACAATTTTATATATAAAATAACTATAACTATCTTATATATCAAATAACTATTTTTTATATATAATAGTTACAACAGGCAGTCATTTTTACCGAAATAAATTTTTCCGTGAAAGCTTGTATATATGCAAGCTTTTTCTTGGCTCGTTATATTAATCAAACTACATAAAACTAGTGCGTTTCATATAGCGAACTTACAGTATTGTTGCACGGAGAAAAGGGTGTAGTTGTAGGAACTATGGAATTGATACCTGCTGTGATGAGCTGAGGTATAGAGCGTCATCACTATATCGGATTTTATCATAAGCTACATTACCGAGAGTCTCCCGGTATAGTAGAACGCTGTTATTAAGTACTCGCGCAGCGCGAATCACTTTTAAATTAACGCAGCATGCCTCAGCTACAACTTTCTCCTCAGCTCACATAATTTAACATACAGTTTCCTGTATAATATTGTATTTATGTTTGTGCACGTTCATCATAAATCACCCAAAAATGAAGCCTCGTTCCCAGGGTTTTCTAGCAATAAAACTCAAGAGTGCACACGCCTGATCAGCGTCTCCGCGCGAGCCTGGTTAACGTCGTCGAGCGGGCCTGCTTTTTGTCAACCACACGTGCTGACCAGAGACAGATCCTTTCGCCTACTTGGGTCCGACGCTGAGATTTTCCCGCGGAACTTTCCATCCTCTCCCCCACTTTTCTTATTTTCCTGCTTTTTAGCAACGAAGGACTTTGGAAGCGTACACGCTGATTTTCGAGAGTTAGTTCGAGAGCAACCAGCAACGGATAAAGATCGTTTTATTCGAGTAACGCGTGGTTTGCTATTTTTGCTGTTCGCGCATTTTTCTGAATTCCAACGTTCGTGCGATAGCAGCAGTTATAAGTTTGTGTAAAAGTTAGCTTCGTAAAATAATTAAGTTTTGTCTTATATTGCGTTTTTAATAAACAGTAAAATCAGTGAAAGTACATTAGAAGACAGTGTTGATCATTTAAAAGTTCCCGGTCCCATTGCTCTATTTCTATAGTTAATTCAGCAGCGAATCCACAACGAGCGAGCGGTCGTGGATGACCAATAGGAGAGAAGCTACATCCACCAACTGCTCTGGGACGTAATACTGCCAACCAACAGGCGTGGTAAAATATGGCATTAGCGAGTTATTGCGTGTCAGAACCAACCGATTGGTAATGCCAACTAACCGATTGGTGGCGCCAACTAACCGATTGGTAGTGCCAACCAACCGATTGGAAATGCCAACCAAACTACATCTAACGTTCCAAGCATTTAAAGGTTAGTAATATCGAACGTAAGCGGCTACGATGCGGCCAATTTTTTCTTTTTTAGTTGGGAGATGATTGAACGAAAATCTCCGTGTTTGTAACGTTTCGGTCCTAGGTGTGGACCTTCTTCAGACCGTTTTTTATTTTATTAACGTGTCTGTGGTGCAAAATACAAAAAATAAAACGGTGTGTGGTCACCAAACGGCATAGTAATTAAAAAATCCACAATTAATTATACATGTCGAATATGTAAAAATAAGGTGTGTAAACCGATTTTAATGATGATATGTGATAATACTAACAATATTTGTTTTTATTTTTGTAGTGAGACGTATAATTAGTTTATTGTTTAATTATGACATGTGTGTTCGTGTGAAAGTATTAATTCATTGTGTGTTGTTGATTGCAATGATTGTTGTTTATAATTTATGTTATCGATTTTCTTTTTGTCTATTTATTCTGTAAGCGATATTTCTTTAGTAAATTGTAAATTGTCCTTGGTCTGTTGGTACAACCATCTTGTGTTCAAACCGTAACTATATTATTGTGTGTGTCTTATTATGTACGGAAAAACTGACCTGTGTATCTCGGAAACGTATAATGTCCTCTAGCTTCATATCCCCCTAATGCCTTATAGTTTTTGTCAATCATATTGTAATATCAATCTTGGTGGAGAATTTGAATATTATCCAGAAAGTTAGTAAAATGTGAGTCATGTAGAGTGTTGCTTGACAAGTTTCATGTTCTGTGGAGTCAATATAGTAATACAAGATGATAGTAAATTGTGAAACAATCGTCTAAGAATAAACGCTGTGGCTATTCGCACAGAAGAGTGTCTCTAATAGAGTCACGCAAGCGACACGCGAAAAATTGGAGTGTCTGGAGTGTCTGTAACGAAATGCGGAAAATTGACGTGTCCGCTCACACAGAAGTGTGTCTCTAATATAGTCACGCAAGCGACACGCGAAAAATTGGAGTGTCTGTAGCGCAACTCGGAAAATTGACGTGCCTATATGATTTTTGGAGTGGATTTTACAACTTTTGAAGCGGGCTGTACATTTTCGTGTCTCTACAGTTTGTACACCCCTGATTTCAGTAAGACGCGGCAATATCCACATAGCGGGCAACTCAAACTCTATATACTTGGTATTCCCACATACTTTGAACACGTGTGTTACATGCAAACTATAATACTAATTTATACTCATTGCTGCGGTATTAAATTATTATGGAAGTTAAAAAGACTCCACTGCCGATCCTTTATTTTCTTTCAATGGTGCATGCATTCAATTTACATCTCGTGTTCATGCAACTATTCTATGTGCATCACGTGGTTACGTGTGTACTCAATTTGCAACGATTATTCTTGATTAAGATGGAATGATGAACTAATACTTATGCTTCGATGTTGTAGGGTAATGTCATTTTTGGAGTGACTGTTACGATTCCGTATTAGAGACACGCTATTCTTGGAGTGGTCAATACGTGTCCGTATCGAGTAGCGTTCATACGTTGCAATTCTCCGCTCAATCTGCTTTTTTAAAATAAATAAACATTACATCTACACTTAGTTTGTCATCCATAACACTACGATAATTCCTAAAAGTCATAATGATGAAAATTTAACGAAGAACAGATTTTTAGGCCAGCGTTTTAGGGAGGTGTCATTTTTGGAGTGTCTTTTGCGTTTCTGTATTAGAGACGTGCTATTTTTTGAGTGTCTCGCGTTTCCGTATTGAAGACACGCTATTCTTGAAGTGTCTTTAACGTTTCCGTATTGAAGACACGCTATTCTTGGAGTGTCTTTTGCGTTTCCGTATCGTACAGCAGACATACTTTGTAATTGTCTTTTCGATTTTTTTTCATCATTTTTTAAGAAATGCAGTGTCGATGAGCATGATATAGGTAAAGGAGCAGATATGGATCCTGGAACGCGGAATCAAAATCACAAAAGGATAAAGCTGTAACTTATTTTTTATTATTAGTAATACTGACGCAGAACATCCCAGGCTCTTCAATGTCTTGATACAATATATTTTTGATAATTCGTTAATGCAGTGTAATAGGATAGAACAATGGGTGAATAACAATGGCCATATGCACAGCAAGTGATTTCGGGAGGTTTAGTAATATACGATCTTTTTCATTTATTGTACGTTTTCACCAAATATTCGAATGTACGTCCACTCGTTTATGTTGATATTACAATCGTGTACAATTTGAAGCATGTTTGCAGCGTATTAACGAAGAATAATCAAAACTACGAAAAAGCCTGTTTTTACCGACCAAAGTCGGTAATAAAATCTACACCAGCATCCCCTTAACTCAGGTATGAAACGGTGATTTAAACGAAAAAAATTTGATCATCAATGAACTTTGATCTCGTAGTCAGAGACACGAGAATTTTAGTCTCTCGACCTGATGAACTTAAGCTTTCGGATTAATCACTAATATCGATAAATGAGAACATCCAAACGCCAGCACCTTAGACTTTCAAATTGAATACTATGCTGCGAAATTGCTCGTCGTGAAAAGTGATAGGTTTATGTTTTTTATAATAGAACACGCTCGATTTTTTACGCGATATAAAAAATTCTGATTAACAATGCTTATATTGTTTATTATATCTATTATTTGGTGTAGAAATTAATCATTTTTCGGATCGTGTGAATCGTTTCGTTTTTTTGGGATGCGAAGCGTGGTTGCTAAAGCTCCCTTTGGACGACCCACAATTTTTATCGCAGACGGAAGTTTAATATCAGTAATCGTTGTTCTCACAGCTATCTGTGTTGGTCGATTAGCATCCTCGGAATGAGATCGCCTTCTTGTCTCATCTATTGATAGATTCTGCAGCTCTAATTGAATCCCGGAAGTAGGCTCAAATGATTGACGCGCATTTTCGGCAGCGGGAAAACTTCCATGAGTCCCAGCTACGTTTCGAACGATAGAAACCTCGATTCCTCGGCGCCAGCAATCTTCGATCTCTTTAAGCATACATAATTTCTTTTTATACACTTCTTGTGGAGAAATACTCGCAGTATAGAGCATGTCATTTAAGACTGTACGAAGTGCCGTCCTCTTTTGCGTAACAGTTAATGTATGTGGAGGCTTTACCTTTGCAATTACGGTTGGAGTGTGATCTCGATCACGATGCAACTCGGGCACAGACGAGAGCAATGGGTTGGTTTTCAGAGAATATTCTTTGGTCCAGCGAGTGGTACACAAGGTTTGGTCGAACAGTGGCAATTTGTGGAGCTTCCTAATTGCGAAAATATGCCTGCAAGGAAGGAGCAACGAAGACCAAGTTGCGCATTCACAGGTGATCACCTGAAATTTGTCCATCCTTAGAAGCAATCGAGAACTTCGTTGATTCGGACTCCGAGAATGTGGAGAAAGTTATGAATTTGGATTTTTTTATTTCGTCGTTAACAAATGAAAATGCATAATCAGTCAATCCGTCTTTGTATTTCTGTTCGTCAAATCCAGACTCGAAACTCACGACTTCCTGCCTCAAAACCTGTTGCACTCGCTTGTGTGTCGCTTCTCGATCACGGTAACCTAAAAACTTAAAAAAGCTTTTTACGAAACCAACCATTGTGCTCTGGCGTTGCACAACTTGCTTTATTTTGCTGTTTAGAGACTCGAGTCTGTTGTTGATCATGTTTCCGAGATTTCCACGTATCATACTGTATGCACTCCATTCTGATTTAATGGGGTGCCAATTTTTATTAAAGTAGCGAGAAACTTCTTCGGGAACCTTTTCGCAGAATTCCTTATATGTTTGCTTGTAATTTTCTTCGCATGAACTTTTTGTAAGTCGATCCAAAAATTCTAATGAAACTATCCTCTCTCGTGACGAAATGTTCATTTTGTTTAAGGCCACCTCTCGGCTAAAGATTCTCAAAGTGTGGAACTGGCAGATGTACGTATTCACGTCGGGAAATAATTCTTTAATTACAGATCTTTCAGTAAGATCTTTGTCACTCATAAAACATCGAATTTTTTCACACGCCGCTTCATTATGTCTTTTGAAGCATTCCATGAACCACTTCAATGACAATCGTTCTTCATCAGCCATGATCCCGACGCCAACAATCTTGCTTCGTGCTTCCGAATCTTCTACGACCAGGAGCATGAGCGTAAAATTGCGTTTGAACAATTTGTACGTTCCATCAACGAATACTATTTCCGGATACGAAGACATATCGTGACACATCGCCTCAGTGCAGAAATACAGTCCCTTGAACTACTTGTCTTCATGTAAAACACTTACACTTGCATCTGTAGTAAAATCAAATGAAAATATGATAATGTCGATAACATCGTCAATTTTTGTACTTTCATATATTAGATAGAATTATACGATTTAAATTTTACCGTATGTCTTTTCCAACAGTTCAACCGTTGCTGGCAGAGTATCGTCGTCAACGTGTTGGAGTTGGCATGCAAGATTATGTAAATCCTTTCTTGATACGTGCTTTTTGTCTTCTTTCTCTAGCTTTTCTTGTAGGGCTTTTTTATCGCATCTCAGTTCCAATAATTCCAGAGCTTTCTTTTTCTCTGTCGTCAGACGTCTGTTTTCCGGTAGGTACTCGAACAATGCCTTAGAAAATATCATTAAGAAATTTCGATTTGAATTTTAGAATTCTTTTTGCACGACAAAAGCAAATGTATTTTGTGGTTAGTTGATATTTTTTGTGCAATATGACCAAACCGGACTGTTCGAGAGTACCCGCTATGGGTGGAGTACTACTAAGTGCGACATAGGAATAACCATTAAACTTTGATTGAGCTTGTTTTGAATTTTTGATACCTCAGAACCCTCGTGATTTTGGTGCTCCTCATAGAATTTACATATCTCTAAATATTCCTTCGACCGAGATAAAGCTATTCTGATCATTGCTGGGCAGTCACTCTTGAACGTTCTTAAAAAAAAATATTGATGTTAAAAGTATTAGTTTAAGTCAAGTATTATATGTAACATGTAATGTAACTCTTCTCGATGAAACACAATAATAAAGTTAAGAAGTAAAATAAAACTACAGCTCCTTTACATGGCAATAAAAACCAGTTGGAGGGAAAAACGTCAACTATTATACCTGCTAGATCTTTGAGAAGCTGTTGATTTGACAACGCCACCAAATTTACACCTGTAAATTATTTCACGATACTGAAGCCTCGCATTTGGCAGAGGTTTTTCTTTATTCTCTTTCGGTAGGCTGCTATGCCGTTTTACGAATTGCTGCCTGGTTTCAATTTGATATTGCTTAAGAAATAATTCCCATTCTTCATAAGAGGCGAATCGTTTTCCACAAGTTAGCTTCCATTCAGTGGGCAGAGCGACAGTACATATAGGCACTCTCGGTACTTCGACTTCAACACTAGGTGGATCAATGCAGCTTGCCATCTGTGATAAATGTTTAGAAATCAATTTATAGCTGATGTGTTGTTATCTATCAGACCCCACAATATAATCGGGTTTCTCCCCAAAGGTTCACAGTGCTTTAACATTACATTTACTACATATGAATGTATAATCACCAATAATGCTTCATACTAAAGCATAGAAAATGAAACACTACTTACATTGTTGTAGTCTATCTTTCCTTGGAGAAATAAAACCTGTAATCACGTTTGCACTGGACACAAGCCATGCGTTCGTACGGCAATTATGCTTACAATGTAAAAATAACGGATGAGCACTCTTGTTCGTACGCAATCAAATCGAGATAAACCGGGATCTATTACGTAAACGCTCACAGCCTACCAACTTACGAAGCTGTCGCCATGAAATAGTAGGTCGATACAGATCGTAAATTGCAGAAGCCCCTCGGATTTGTTGTCTTTGGCGTTAGTGTGCATATCCAGATGTGATGGCTTGCGCGACGATCGTTATTGTTCAAAAGCAACTACTAGATGGCACTGTAAGCACCTCGTTTCAATGATTCGATCACGCTCTACATTTGCCGCTAGCCGCGACAAAGCCACATACGGAAAATTTGCGCAGTTGGTTAGCCTGTTTACACGTGAATCGTTGATATTATGAATCGTGAAGTGAACGTGGATTATTTTTGAAATTTCTTTGTCTTAACGACGAACTGACTAAGGTGTCACAGACGAAGAAAGTTGTTTATTCTTCAACGTATAGTCAATTGCAGATGCATCATATTCCCTGTCTGAACGTAAGTACGCGATAAACTTTCAATACCTTTATAATCACTATATATATTCACTGAACACAAAATATCTCCGATCTCGAAGTGCAAATTAAGCTTGCCTTACACTTTTGAAACCAATTGCGTGTCGCGTGTATTTAGGCGGAATTCGTGTTCATGCATGTCCATAATACAGACACGCAAAAGACACGCAAAAGACACGCAAGAGGTACGCAAAAGCCGGGATCTGAAGATACGAAAACATAGTCTTCAATTATTCAAAATGTATACTTTCAATGCAGATTAGTATGGATTCCCATCTTAAGAAAGGGCAACTCTTCAAATCACTTGAAGAAGTTAAAACATGGATAGCGGAGCTTGAAAAACGTCAAGGCCAGCACTATACTCGTTTTCGAAGCAAAACCCTGGAAGCTGTTAAACTCAAAAGAATTATCAATCCTGAGCTCACCTACTATTCACTGTGTTATAAGTGCCAATATGGTGGATCCTTTAAATCCAAAGGAAAAAATATAAGACAGCGAAAGTATAATACAAAATTTAGCTTAATAAACTAATTTTCATTGCATCATATGGAATATTATCTTTATCAATGTTTTTTCAGATCAATGAGGATTGGATGCCCAGCGTTTTTTTAAAATGGCCGTATCGAAGGATGGACAGTTTCTCACATTGACGGAGTTCAATGAAGAACATAATCATGAAGATACACAGAGAATAGTAAGTCTACTTAGTGTATAAATTAAGATTTCAATGTTTTAAATTTTACAATGGTCATGTGCTACTCTAAAAAAAGATACGTACAGTTGGAATATTGGCTGTAATAACGGTCTGTTGGTTGCTCATACCAGGTTTCTAATCAGTTTCCTGTATATTATTGTCGACAGACCGTGATTTGCTACAAATCTGTTACTTTTTTAGGAATCACGGACAACTTCGGTCCAAAGCCGCATGGAAAGTCCAACCGAAAACGTCGATGAAAGCGCCACCAGGGAAGAATCTCAGACTATAGTCGGGGAACCGGTCAGTAAAAGAGCGAGTGTGATAGAAACGGTACCCGGCGAATCTGTGGAAGTCTTCGAAATCGGAATGTCTTACGATATCTCTTCGCAAGCTTTCGAGCTTCCGTTCGAACCTGGGTTCGAAAATGACCAGCTTATTAACATATCGGAAAACTCACTGGTCAAATATTTGGACACGGGCGCTGAGACAACGGCAATTGAGACAATGCCAATAGTGATTGCTCAAAACGTTCATGTCAATTCGGGAACCGAAAAAATAGAAATTGAACCCGAACATGTTGATCCTTCAGAATCGGGAATTAATAATAAATACACGGGCTTAGCTGAGCGGCAAGATTATGTCGAAAAAAAATCACAGCTGTCAACTTCTGCGATACTCTATAGGGCGCCAAGAGCTGAAGAAAGTAACGAAAATCACGCTCCTGATGATAAAATAACGGACATTACCTCTATTGTAATGCCATTAACTAGGGCGTCTAGAGGTCGACCCAAAGGATCAGTTTTGACAGCTATTGGTCTTCCAAAAAAGGGGCGACCGGTCAGTTTCGCAAAAAAAACGAACGCGGAAAAGATTAGGTATCTATTAAGTTGCTTGTTTGCTTCAAATATGGCTAAGAATATCGCGAAAAAAGAATACATTGTTACGGCAAACGACATAACCGACGACATGGACAGTCTCTCCGACGTGGTCGCTGACGATGTAGTAGATTTAAAGATTTTGCAACCGTATTTCGAAAAAGCAGCATTTCAAAAACTTTCTAAAATGACCAGAATAAAGAAGAAAGCGGACAAATTTAGCTGCGCCGTATGCCAAAAGATTATTGTCACTGACAGTGTACTTAGCGATTGTTGTATAAAATGGTACCATTACAAGTGCGTAGCGCTGAAGAAAGCTCCGCGAACTGAAACTTGGTACTGTCCGAGCTGTAGCGAACAATAAATGTTGCGACGCGTCATCATCTATAAGTATTTTTAAGCAGATTTTTTAATGTTCAGTGCAAACCCGATCGTTCTATTATTTTATTATTCATTCTATTATTCATCGTTTTATTATTTTTATTATTTAATTATTAAATATTAAATATTAAATATTAATTATTAAAATGCTGTCGTGTGGTACAAAATGATCGTTTTCTTTTGTGATTTTCTTTCCTCGTTCCAGACATCTTTCATACGCTGGGGTACACGGATGCTGTTGCAAAACACACTCCAATAATAGCGTATCTCTAATACAGAATCGTAAAAGACACTCCAAAAATGATATTTCCCTGAAACACCGGCATACAAATTGTTCATCATTCGATCTTCATGATCATAACTTTCAAGAATTATCGTAACGTTACAAACGACAAACTGAGAGTACATGTAATGTTTCTATTATTTTCAAAAAAAGCAGATTGAGCAGAGAATTGCAACGTACGACTGCTACGCAATATTGAGATGTATTGGCCACTCGAAGAATAGCGTGCCTCTAATACAGAGACGCAAAAGACACTCCAAAAATGACACCAAAATGCTGGCATAAAAATTTGTTCTTCATTCAATTTTCATCATTAAAACTTTTAGGAATTGTCCTAATGTTATAAATGACAAACTGAGTGTACATCTAATGTTTATTTATTTAAAAAAAAACAGATTGAGCAGAGAATCGCAACGTATGAACGCTACTCGATACGGACACTATTGGCCACTCCAAGAATAGCGCGTCTCTAATACGAAATCGTATCGGCAGTCTTTTTAACTTAAAAAATGATGCAATACCGCAATAATGAGTATACATTAGTTTTATAATTTGCATGTAACACATGTCTTTCAAGTATGTGGAAATACCAAGTATATAGAGTTTGAATTGCGCGCCATTTGGGTATTGCCGCGTCTTACTGAAATCAGGGGTGTACAAACTCTAAAGACACGAAAATGTACAGTCCGCTTCAAAAGTTGTAAAATCCACACCAAAAATCATATAGACACGTCAATTTTCCGAATTACGCTACAGACACTCCAGACACTCCAATTTTTCGCGTGTCGCTTGCGTGACTCTATTAGAGACACACTTCTGTGTGAGCGGACACGTCAATTTTCTGCATTTCATTACAGACACTCCGGACACTCCAATTTTTCGCGTGTCGCTTGCGTGACTCTATTAGAGATACTCTTCTGTGCGAATAGCCACAGCGAAGAATAAAATGTCAATGCTTTAAAATGATAGTGAATTGTTAAATAATTGTCTGAGATTAAAATGTCAATATTTAAAAACAAAACAACACATTTTTTTTATATATAGTAAATTGTAAAATAGTTGTCTACGAATAAAATGTCACATAAGTGTCTGAGATGAAAATGTCAATAATTAAAAAAAAAAAACAACAAATTTTTTGATAGTAAATTGTAAAATAGTTGTCTAAGAATAAAATGTCAATGTTTTAAATTAATATTTACCACATGTTTAACTATAACTTATTCTTCTGTATGATTGGCAATCTAATCGAGGCTCGCAGGAGGCTCGGAGCACAAGGCAGTTACATGCTTTCGTGTTGAAGAGCGAACCGAGACTGTTTATTATGTGACTTCTGACCATGGTCGTCAAAGTCGTAAATAATGCTGTATCTAATTTTGGTGCCCTGTTCTTATTTCTAGTCTATTACTTACTTTGGTTCTTTAATAATAATTTAAATAATTGTGTTATAAATAATGCTAAGGTGTTCTATGTCGGATCTATAATTTATCGACTTTTCATGCTTTTTTATCTGTATCATTTCCAATATTAGTCGTTTGTAGTAATTTTGTTTGTTATTCAATATCTTCATATCATCAAATTTAAATGTATGTAGGTTGTTCATGATATGCGTAGTGAGTGCTGTGTGTTGTGTATCTACATGTCTTATGATATTTTTGTGTTCGTAAATTCTTGTTTTTAAATACCATTTTGTTTGACCAATATAAATCGATTCACAATCATTGCAAGTAGTACTATAAACAACATTGGTTTTATCCAGTTTTTAAATTTTGTCTTTTGTCAATCCAGTGAGAGAGAGAATGTTGTTTTTGTTGTTGGTAACTAAGGACATTTTTAATTCTTTGCAAAGTTTATATATTTGGTTATAGATAGAATGTACATAGGGAAAATTCAACAATTTTGAGGTGTCAAAGGGTTCTTTTTCGGTTGTCTGGTTTGTTTGGTTTCTAATTGTAGCAAGTCGGCAGTTTATCAATTTTTGCGTGAATTGGAGTGGATAGCAATTCAGTGTCATTGTTTTTCTGATTAATTCCAAGTTTTCATTATGGAACATGGGATGAGAAAGATTTATTGCCCTGTCTACCAGCATGTAAATTATGCCTTTTTTTGGTGTAACGGGTGATGTGAGAAAAAATTAATAAATCTTCCTGACCACGTGGGTTTTCGGTACCAGTTTGTAAGGATAGTGTTGTTTTGGTGTATTAGTAAGATATTAAGAAAGGGAATATTTTTAGATTAAGATTCTGTTTCTACTGTGAATTGTAGTTTTGGGTGGTAGCTATTGAAGATAGCAAGTGTCGAATGGATGTGTGTGGTAGGCAGGGCAATAATTATGTCATCCACGTATCTTTTATATAGAGATACATTAAAATCCAATTGTTGTAAGCAGAAATCTTCTAAGTCAATCATTACAATGTCGGAAAGAATCGGTGCTAATGGTGATCCCATAGGTAACCCGAAGAGTGGTTTGTAAATTTTGTCTTGGAAAGTGAAATAAATCGAGGACATAATGAATTCAATAATGGAGATAAACTCTGTGATAGGAAAGGAAGTAGAAAATAAATTTGCTCTTTTTTGTAAACTTTGGGTGACCAGTTCAAGTGGAACATTCGTGTAAAATACAACGTCAAATGAAGCGAGTGAATAGTTTGATGGTAAACGGATATCGGAAACTAATTTTTTCAGTTCAAAGCTATCTTTTATGTGTGATCTGCATGGCTGTATTATTTTTGATATTTTCTTCTGGATGAAATCAGCAATGTCGTGAGTTGGGCTATTGTTGGACGCTACTATGGGTCTGACTGGGTAGTTTCTTTTGTGGATTTTGGGTAAAGTGTATAAACGTGCTAGATTGCAATTTTCGGATTTTAATGTTTTGTATGCGAGTTCAGATATGAATTTTTTATTTTTCCATCTCAATAGGAACGAATTGACTTGATCTTGTAGTTTTTTGCACGGATTTTTGTTGATGATTTTGTATGTGTTTGTATCAGACAGTAGTGCTTTAGTTTTTGTGATATAGTCTATGGTGTTCATGACAACTGTGGTATTTCCTTTATCTGCTCTCGTGATGAGAATGTTGGGGTGATTTTTGAGGAAGTTTTTAGTGTCTTGTATGATTTTGTCTGTTTTCTGATGGGCGAGGGGTGATTTCATTTTTTGTAAAATATTAACTAGTTTTCCTCTAATACTATCATGTTTTGGTTTTTCAACGAGAAGTGTGATTTTTTATTCCAGTTCGCAACTAGTGTTGTGGATACATTTTGAGATTTCATAAGGTTTGAGATAGGGGAAACAGAATTTTTGTCCCAGAGACAGGAAAGTCTTTATGCTAGCGGGGATTGTGACCTCGGAAAGGTTTATGAGCCAATTATTGTTACTATTTTCATCTTGGTGTTGTAAAATGTTATCAAGAGGATCAGAATTGTCGTTGTTGTTGATATCATGGGTGACAATGTTATTGTTAGTTAGAGCATTCCTGTAGTTTTGGAGAGTTAGGCAGTTTACGTTTTGTATTTGCATATTACGTGTGTGATATGTGGAAGCAATGTTGTGATTATAGATATTTTCTTGAGAAGGTAGTGCCGTTAAAAATTCCAATGGGTTGAATATGTGATCATGAATATGTTGTTATCGTATTATCCACAATGATTGTAATTTTTTCTGGTGAACAAAAAAATATTTTTTGGAAATTCGCTTCAGTTTTTCCGTTTCTAGTTCTAGGAACCTATTATAAATATGTGCTGGTCCATGTGTAACGTGTGTTGTTGAGTTCTAAAATTTAGGTCGTCGATTTCAAGGTTTAAGATTGTGTTATGTGTGCGGTGCGTTGTATGTCTAAATTTGTATACGCACTTTTGGTTAATAAGAGCGATGTTGATATGGAGCTAGAGGACATTATACGTTTCCGAGATACACAGGTCAGTTTTTCCGTACATAATAAGACACACACAATAATATAGTTACGGTTTGAACACAAGATGGTTGTACCAACAGACCAAGGACAATTTACAATTTACTAAAGAAATATCGCTTACAGAACAAATAGACAAAAAGAAAATCGATAACATATAAATTATAAACAACAATCATTACAATCAACAACACACAATGAATTAATACTTTCACACGAACACACATGTCATAATTAAACAATAAATTAATTATACGTCTCACTACAAAAATAAAAACAAAAATTGTTAGTATTATCACATATCATCATTAAAATCGGTTTACAAACCTTATTTTTACATATTCGACATGTATAATTAATTGCGGATTTTTTTATTACTATTCTGTTTGGTGACCACACACCGTTTTATTTTTCGTATTTTGCACCACAGACACGTTAATAAAATAAAAAACGGTCTGAAGAAGGTCCACACCTAGGACCGAAACGTTACAAACACGGAGATTTTCTTTCAATCATCTCCCAACTAAAAAAGAAAAAATTGGCCGCATCGTAGCCGTTTACGTTCGATATTATAAATCTCTGACGGCCGCATATCATATCAATTGATTTAAAGGTAGGTTTTCTCATCTAACCCGTTTTCTCCGTGTGCACGCTTATACATATACAGTTCAATATGATTTTTACGTGCAGAAATATTATATGATTAATTAATTAAATTACATTAAAAATAGGTATAGTTTTACATACCTGTTGTTATTAACATCTTCGTCTTTGGTGTAGTCCGAAGCCGTTAACTCGCCGATAGAGTCCAATTTCTCGTAGACCGTCATTATTTGTTTAAAGTTATTCCGGAAGGTATTGTAGCACTTCTGAATATTCTTCCGCAAAGTAATTACATGCAGGGAAGGTTGCATTATATCGCAGACATCGACCCATATACACGTTTTTGGGTTTCGTGACGAAAACCTCGGATCCCTCAGGAAACTATTGAAATCCCTTCCCGGACACAGCTTCACAATTGCTACTGCGATTTTAGACGGATCATTCGCCACTTTCGGAGGTCATCGGAAATAAAAATGATCACGTAATAAATCGCAACGATAGGCAGGTAAATGAAACGCTCGGAATGACACATTGATGCAAACTGATGTTAGAGGTGCCGTCCGAACCCTTCCGAGTACCGAGTCGCAGGAGTTACAGATGGTGGGGTGCAGGTACCAAAAATGTACCTGCAGAACACCCCACCGCAATAGTTGCGGATAAGAAACTAGGTGCCACCTACCTACAACCCCTACAACGCTACAAATCGTCGAAACATCACAGTAAAACGAATAACATGGAACCCCTTTCTCTGTAGCACGTGGCTGCACCGTTTACTGAGTCAGAAATACGCACGCCCACGGATCTTCAACAATATATGAGGCATTCCACCGGTTATCGATAGGGTCGCGACCCTCATATTTAAACATTTTTTTTCCTTCTGAGATGTTGCAGAGCAATATAAAAAAACACTAGAAATTTTTTCAGATTAAAAAAAAATTGTGTTTTTAATTACCTATAATTTGATTTTTTTAAAAAGTACGTCGACGATTTTTTTTCTTTTTTACAGTAAATTCTGTGTCGAAAAACAAAATGTTTGAGCCTTGAGTCAGAGTGGGGCGAGGCCTAGATTATCAGCTAAAAATAAAACGAAATAAAAAAAAAATACCCCAAACTTGAATCTCTCTAAAAGTACGTCTATGATTTTTTTTCAAAATTCTAGAACGAAAAGACAAAAGACTAGAACGAAAATGGAAGGCAATCTAGAATAGCAACTAAAAATAAAATTCTTCCCTAAAAAAATTTCAATTTGAATTGTAGAGAATTTACTACAAAAATTTTGGAAAAAATCATCGACATATTTTTAGAGAGATTCAAATTTGGGCTATTTATTTTAATTTTCTTTTATTTTTAGCTGATAATCTAGGCCTCACCCCACTCTGGGTCTAGACTAAAAAATTTTGTTTTTGAACACAGAATTTACTGTAAAAAAAGAAAAAAAGATCATCGACGTATTTTTTGAGAAAATCAAATTGTAAGTTATTTAAAAAAACACAATTTTTTTTGAAAAACTAAAGAAAATTCTACAGTGTTTTGTATATTGCTCTACAACATCTCAAAAGGATATTTTTTTTTTAAATATGAGGGTCGCGACCCTGTTGATAACCGGTGGAATGCCCCATATACAAATACAACTGTAGACATTGATCAATTGAATGAACAACACTCGAATGATAGTCTTCTTTCAAAATAAAATGGAACAATTCTGATTTTCAGTGCAAGCGGTTGAAGGAGTCCAGGTGGCTTATAGGTCGCGTGGCATATAATTTGCCTCACTTTAAGGAAATAATATGACGCCTCCCTAGCAGGTCCAATGACCATACAAAATGACCGTAAAAATAACCAGGTTCTTTTTTGCCCAAAAGTAACGGTTATTCACGGTTCAGAATAACCACTGTGTGAAATTTTGAACTGTTTAACCACACCGAGTGACTACCTCGATAACTGTCCCACGAAGATCCAGCTGTTAGTTGTTTCAAGAGTTAACCGCTACCGAATAACCACGTCGATAACTGTCCCACGAACATCCGGCTCCTAGTTGTTTTGTAAGTTAACCTAACTGAATAACCAGCTTCATAACTGTCCCGCGAATTTCCGGCCATGGTTGTGTCGATAGTTAACCATACAGAGTAACCATCTTCATAACTATCCCGCAAACATCCGGCTACTGGTTGTTTCGAGAGTTACTCATACGGAGTAACCGTCAATTTAACTACCTCACCACCATTTAGCTGCTGGTTATTTCAGGAGTTAACTGTACCGAACAACCGCAGAAGCAACCGCTATATAAAACGCACCGTGGAATATCAGTCGATGCACTTACCATGAGATATTGTTTCAAACCATTTTCGACGATGTCATCAATGTTTTATTTTTATTTGGGTTTAATGTTTTATACATTTTTATAAACAGCTGATATTGTGATACAGATTTTGTTTTCAGCCACTTTTTTGTCACCGACGGATTTATACAAGTTTTAGCTTAAATGAACCGGCACTTTTTAGAATAATGCATAAAATATCTGAAAATATATAGGAAATACTAGCAAGTAGTATTAAAATGAGACTGATTAAGAAACATATCCGTGGGTCGAAAAAACAGTAATTGACTTGTCGGAGAATGATTCATATACTATCAGTCAATAATCTCTTCTTAAATATACGCGGCACCTGCAAAACAATTCAATAAAAAATATTCAATAAAAAACAACTCCAACGTCGTACATATTTTTGTTAATATAAAGTGCAGTCTTTTCTTTGTGATAATAACTATTCGGCATTACGCAGATTTCTGCACAAATGCGTCAAGTTTTCTTTAATAATTGTTCTACCATCTAGCTCAGACAATTGTTCGATTTTCGTAACTTGACAGTGTCCGTTCGTCTCGAAGAATTCGCAGTGCTGGCAGATCAGTGTCGCGCATACATCATCGGAGATATCTACAGAAATAATACAAACAAGTTATCTAAGGCTTACGAAAACAACTGAATACTATAATAATAAATTATAAAACAAATAACTCACTGCAATAAGGGATTGTTGCTTCACATTGCGCCACGAGATGACGTACTTCATCCCATTTCGGAGTATTGACAAGTTCACAATACATCACGGAACTGTATATTTTCGCCTTTTGCCACCTTTCATTTGAACTTTTGTTGAATTAAGGCCACAGTCTTAAAATATGATTATTAACTGAAATTCTTATATTCAGTACCTGTAAAATGACAGCTTCGACGTGATGGAAACTTTGCCCGTTTTCTCTGCGTACTTGTGGAAAACGTAGTGTATGACTTCCTCGGGAATGTCCTCGTTTATCAATATACTTGTATGCTGATACAAAATTTCGTCTGCGGCACTCTTGTGCATCTCGGCATTTGCACACATGTGCCGTAACACCAAGTTCTCGTACTCGATGTCAACGACACAGCATTTTCCTGAGTAACGTAATTTGCAAATAATTGCGAATATATTTTTTTAATCAATGTTCAAAAACAATAAGAGTTACTACAAGTTTTAGTCAAAATGCATAACTTTACAGACGTTATTGAACACACCTCGCAGAATTACGTGAGCGTCAGTTGTTAGTATCGTCGCGAGCTGGGCCTCGGTAAGTCCTGACAGGTCTCGTATCTCCTTTATGCTGATGCGGTTTTTAAAATAGTCATGATTCTGTATATTGACAGTTTTTAACGGCTGACCCAGATACGATAGGAACGTCGAGATGAAATCTGCGTCGATAGTGATACGTATTTTGATGTCAACAAGATAAAATTATTTGTGCTATTAAGGGCTGCTGGAGTAGATGTAGTTACGTACGTACTTAATATTTGAAAGATGTTATGTGTATATAAGCGAGTCGGCATCAGTGTGAATTTCGGTTCAAAAAAACTAAGCGAAAATGTAAAAAATCGTATATTTCTGAACCTCTCAAAATCAATATGGCCGCTCGAAACGTCAACAGAACCTTACATATAATTGTTACAGGAATTCAAACTTGCCAAATCAGACCGTACGCCAATTCTTTGAAGTTTTCTGTATATTAGAGTACCTGCGAAATGTCGACTACATATCGACTATATCCACGTATAGTGTAAACTGCGGTTGCGTCGTCTCTTGTAGGTCTAACGTCGGAATCATGCTCTTCTTTATCGCCCGAATTAAATCTACTCCAGCAGCCCCTTAACAAGTACCAATATGAAAACGTTTTTTAATTACTTGATGTACGATGATCGTTGCTCGTGTCGCCGTCGCTACAACGGTCGTTCCGTCGCACATGTTCCACTGGTCTTTCGCCGCGTTCCTCGTGGTCACTCGAATTTCGATCAGCCTCGTTGAGGCTGATCGAGATTCAATTTTCTTTTATTGTTGGAAAAGTAACACGATTTTCGTAAGTTAGAAAACCATCTACTACACCCACAAATTGTCCGGGCAATTGTTTAAGTAGATTCCCAAATGCAGCTCAAACATTTTGAAAAATGTGGTTTTCAAAAAATGTAAAAATAAATCTGATAAAATGTATACGTACTTAAAACAATGGACAACTAATTTTCATTTGAAGAAAAAGTTGGGTTAACGGATTATTTGTTAAAATTTTTTTTTCATCAATAACATTTTAATTACTAGTATACAAAATTAACCTTTTTAGCGCCTTCAATATACTTGAGTTTTTACATTTTTATCCCATCGAGAAGTGATCGATATTTTCTCTGAAACTCACGTTTTACAGGAATATATATATCACTGTATTAAGTGTCTTAAATTGCAAATGATACATTTCATTGTTCACCTCTCTAGAAATAGCGATATTATATACTTGTAATGTTTCGTATTACCTTGCCATCGTCGTCTGGTTGTGTCGGTAGTTGGCACGGAACTTCACCTGCACTCGTGTCTTCATCGTCATCGCCATAATTGTTCTCACCATATTGTGGTTTTCGTGAAGTTTTACGAATAGCCGCAATTATTTGTGTTTTCATTTTTGTTAACATCGGTTGCAGCGTCTTCTGGATCATCACAGTCTGATCTCTTTCCTTATCTTCTTTTCTCGCATCTCCTTGGATCTTACTCTTCGTAGATTTTGATTTATTTTTCTTTTCATTACTTTCGTCATCGTCTGTAACGGTGTCGTCAACAATATCGTCTTGGACATTGTTATCGACGTCCTCGATATAATAATCGTTGTCTTGCTGCTCTGTTGATGCTTTCACCGCTATAGAAACCGCCGCCTTTGACATTGATTCCTGTCCCTAGTACGTAATATACGGTAAGGAAAGGGTGCATTACGAATTACGAGTATCAGCATGTTCAACAAACGAGAACCTTCCAAGATCTTTCGATTGTCGTCGGATCGGTTGGCTCATTCTTTCCGATACGCTGTTAGATTATAATCTATCCTGTTTAAATGATGGTCTAGCCACCCATAAATTAGATCACTTGCTCAATAATCATAATTTTTATTCAGCTATAGACTTAACTCTAGTTTCTCCACATTTGGTTCCTCTCTGCTCGTGGCATGTCGAAGATGACTCTATGTTCAGTGATCATTATCCTATCTTCATCTTTCTAGGTATTTCCTTCTCTACACTCTCTTTCTCTTCTCATCGCCTTCCAATTAAACAAATAAATTGGTCTTTATTCAAATCTTCCCTCGATTCCCTAGCTCCTTCGCTGCCAGATTCTACTGCTTTAACTCAAAACCATAACATTATTAACGCTATAAATGAATCGGTATCAGCGTCTATTCCAAATCCTCACAATAAAAACAATACTTCTTCCGTAGAGCCCATCAAGTCTCGCCATGCTACTTGGTGGAATCAGGAATGCCAAAATGCCAATAATGACCGTAGGCAAGCCTGGGCTGCTCTCAGGCGTTCGACTAACTTGGAAAATTTTATTAATGCCGAAAAGTATGAAGCTATTGCTAAAAAAACATTTAGAAAGGCTAAAAGAGAGTCATGGATTAGCTTCACAAAAACTATCGATTTTAGGACTTCTTCCTATTTTGTTTGGAAAAAAATTAAACGTTTTAGAGACAGGCATATCCCCGATGCATGAACATTTCCTACAAATATAGCTTCCAAGGAGAAAATGCTAAATTTAATCCCTTCTATCTGTCCTCCCACCTGTTTTTATCCTAACTTTCCTTATCTCTTCCGTAACAACCCTCACCTTGAAGGTTCTTTCACTCTTAGTGAAATGAAAGCGGCCAATAGCTTAGGTAACCATAGATCTGCTCCCGGTATTGACAAAATTGATTTTACGATTATTCAGCATCTCCCGGACTCGATT
This sequence comes from Ephialtes manifestator, assembly GCA_963970395.1. Taxonomy (NCBI): domain Eukaryota; kingdom Metazoa; phylum Arthropoda; class Insecta; order Hymenoptera; family Ichneumonidae; genus Ephialtes; species Ephialtes manifestator. The sequence goes on along the minus strand of OZ019968.1, from coordinate 11,688,668 downwards.
TTAAATCTTTTATTGGATACTTTTAATAAATTCTTTGAGCAAGGCATCTTTCCCAATTCTTGGCACTACTTTCTTCTTTTTTTTATCCCTAAATCCACTCCTGGTAAATTCCGCCCTATATCATTGGCTTCCTGCCTACTTAAACTTATGGAGAGATTGGTTCACGTGCGCGTGATCCAGTGGCTTGAAAGTAATTTACTTCTCTCTGCCTCACAATTTGGTTTTCGGAAATCTCGATCTTGTACAGATACTCTCTCCATTTTAACTACCGAGATTTATACCGGCTTTGCAAATAATCAATCTACGGCCTGTATTTTCCTAGACGTTGCCAGTGCCTTCGATAATGTTGATCCTGGCTTGCTTACACACTACCTTAGGGACATTGGCTTCCCTTGGAGCTATTGCAAATTTGTTTATAATTTGACTTCCTCACGTTCTATCTTTTTTAAGATAGCCGGAGAAATGTTTGGCCCTTTCATTTCTCACAGGGGAGTCCCTCAGGGGTGCATATTAAGCCCGCTTCTTTATGTTCTTTATACTAACAAATTAGACAACAAACTTCATCCTCAGTCATTGCTTGCAACTTGCTGATGATATCGTAATTTATTCAAGATCCAATAATCTACAGGACTGTATTTTTTCCATTCAGACCAGCCTTAACAATATTTCAGTATGTCTCCTAGAAAAAGGCCTTTCTATCGAACCTACCAAATCAAAATTAGTAGTATTTTCCCATAAACACTTTGATCCGATTCTTCCTTCAGTTACCATCAATTCAGTTGTTGTCTCTGGTACTACAGAAGCTAAGTTCTTGGGCTTAGCCATGGGTTCTCATGGAAATCCCACCTTACTTTCCTTATTTCCAAATGTAAAAATTTAATTAACATTATTAAGTGTCTCCACTCCACTTGGCGGGGCGCGGATCCCTCCTCTCTGATTTCGGTATACAGAGCGCTTATCAGAAGCACCATTGAATACGGCTCTCCCGCTATTCCTTATAAATCTCATCCTCTTCTAAGCAAATTGGAGGTTATTCAGAGGAAGGCTCTGAGATTGTCTATGGGGCTTAGAAATTCTTCTCCAAATAACTTAGTGTTGGCAGAGGCAGGAGAACCAATTCTCCATTTCCGACTGCAAACACCCAGATAATTATCTTCTTAGAATATTTTTAACGACATGACATCCACTTCTCACTATGCTCCGGCAATTACAACAATCATTCTTAGCTCAGGATAATCCATCATTCGCTTCTTGATCTTCCTATGCTTCAAGCGTATTACAGACTTTTTCACTTCAAATCGTTTATTGAATCTTTTGCCTTCCCGCCTATTTTCACTATCATCCCCTCTCACTCTTTCCCATCTTCTACTATTGACATTTCTACGGGTAGATCCATTCAGTCATCGAGCGACCCTAAATTGGAATTTTTCTACTCGTTTCAGAATCAATTGGTTAACTCAGTTTCATTTTACACAGACGGTTCTAAAAAGGAGGAAAGCAATTATGTTGGCTTCGCTGTTCATTGTCCGTCTCTCTCCCTTTCTCTTAAATATCGCATTTCCTCTCATTCCTCTATTTTTTCTGCAAAAGCTCTTGCAATACTTCAAGCTATTAAAGTTATCAAGGAAAACAACATTAAAAATTCTTGTATTTTTACAGTTTCGCTTAGCGTCTTACAAGCTCTGCGCTCTCCAGCTCTCTCAAGTTACTGCTCTCCTATAATTTTGACAATTCGTTCTGAGTTAATTTCGGCTGTGGACTCGAATCTCATCATTCAATTAGTTTGGATTCCCAGTCATGTTGGCATTCCGAGCAATGAAAAGGTTGACTCTTTAGCCAAAGCAGCTATTCGCGATGGCACTCATTTTGACGCACATTTTCCTTCTTTGGAATTCTTTCCAGTCTCCCGGAAAAAATGTTTTTCTTCGACAAAACGTATTCTCTGATTAATAGCAATTATAGAGGCAAATTATATTTTGATCTATTCTACAATCACTCTGATAAACCGTGGTTTTCAAATTTCAAACGTTTAGACAGAAAATCGATAGTTATATTTAACAAGATGAGATCTAATCATTACAATTTAGCGGCCAGCTTATTTAGGAAAAACCTGAGTGACTCTCCATTCTGTCCATGTGGTTTTGAAGTGGAAGACCTCAACCACGTCTTCTGGGCTTGCCCTCGTTTTGTCAATCAACGCTCCTCTTTAATTCGTTCTCTAATTTCGTCAAAAATCCTTCCCCCATTTAACATTGAATCTCTTATTGCGAAACCCTCCTTACGTACAATTACTCCAATAATGGCTTTTATTAATTCCTGCAAAATGGACTTTTAATTTCTCCATATAAGGCTTCCGCATACACTCCAGTTTTTCCCGGTGCTCATGTATTTATCAGCCATGAACTAAATATTATTAAGCTCAATTCCGAAGTTGCGTCGTCTGCCCGGCGACGGCAGCTCATGTTAGAACATGGCCGTATGGTTGAAAACGCACTACTGCGTGTACCGGGGCCAGCCCTAAGGCAGAAGAAGAAGAAGAAGCTTCGCTGCGGGAGAGTAATAAACACACTGAGAAAAAAAATTGTTGGGCACAGCGAAATAGAGGTTGACTCAACCTGTCCGAGAGGTTATATACGGCGACTGGAACGAGAAAGTTGGGTCAAACTTACCAAATAATTGTCGGACTTTCTACGATTTAAATGTTTCATGTTGTAATAAATTTTGTTAATAATCATAAATAAATTAACACCCAAAAATGTTTTTTCAAAACAAAAATGGTACGCCAAGTATTAAAAGTGTAACCATCCCATAAAAAAAATCACTTGAAAACAAAAAGATCTTCGCTGAAGAATCTTTCGCAAAAAAAAATTTCTTTCAAAAATATTAAACCGAATCCTATTAGCCAAGTCAAACTACTTGGTAGATGTTCAACAGATGAAGATGTTTTTCTACAAAAAACTTGGCGTGCCTGCGACTAGCTCCCATACATAGTCCGTTGGAGTAAGTGCGGGAGAAGACAATTTTTAATTATAATATAATTATATTTTCGCTGTTAGCTATTTCGTAGGTCTCATCGTTTGGGATTATACTCGTTTTGATTTAACGAAGGTTTTTTAAGGGTCCAGTTTCAACTCGGGATGTATTGCCAATAATTTCTTAACTAAGTACTTGGGAATTCTTATGTCGTCTAATAAATGTTGAAAAGTCATGTATTCCGCAGCGGTTCAGTTTTCTTCCCTTAAGATATCTGCTGCCTTTAACCTCATTTGGTTATTCTTTCTTTTTGAAACTGACCACTCGGATCTTTTTCAGAACATTCATAATCATTCAACGAATAATCATAATTGGAGACACGCTGTCCTCCCGTCCTGATTTCAATGGACTATGTACGGGAGCTAGTCGCAGGCACGCCAAGTTTTTTGTAGAAAAACATCTTCACGTGTTGAATATCTACCAAGGGGTTTGACTTGGCTAATAGGATTCGGTTTAATATTTTTGAAAGAAATTTTTTTTTTGCGAAAGATTCTTCAGCGAAGATCTTTTTGTTTTCAAGTGATTTTTTTTATGGGACGGTTACGCTTTTAATACTTGGCGTACCATTTTTGTTTTGAAAAAACATTTTTGGGTGGATTTGCTGTCTTTTTAAAAGTCAAAACGTCATGAAAAAAAACAAACTGTTGAGTTCATTTACAGTAATCAGTAAATAAAGTTCACTAGACTCTACTAAATATATACAAGGACAAGCCTATATACTAAATGTATATAGGCTGCAAGAGGAATTTTAAAAGATGCTTCGTCTAATAATTGGAACGACTGACAACAGCTTTAATATAGGCGCTGAAACGTGATAACGTTGCATTAAAAAATGTTAAGCAACGTTATCACTTTTTCGTTCGTTTTAAAAATTATATGTACGCGTCTTTAGAATTATAAGTGAATCAATGTGAATTCATTTTATTTTCATTCTCACCATGATCGATATCACACTCGTATCTTTATAATTATGATCGTTGACTTTCTCTGAAGATGTAGGCACTGATTCAATGCTGATAGTTTTGTTTATTATTTTTGCTTCATTTATTTCAAATATTTGTCATTTAATTTGTAATCAATACGAGCTTGATTGAAGATCTACTGCGGAGGCGCAATAAATCACCAATAAGTAAGTACAATGCAAAGACCTCGAAGCAGTGTTCTCTGGATCGTGCGCACTGTGTAAAACTCATTAATCTGGTTTCAAAGTAACTGGTTGACCAAATTGGTTGGTCAATTTTCAACAAAATCCTTCGATGTCATCATGAAGGGAGGGCATTATTTAGAATTTTTTCTTTGCTGAGCGAAAACGGTGTCCTTATGAGCAAATAAAACTTTTTTTATTGACTCGACCCCCTTCAGGACCATTGAAAAAAAGTGCTCCACTTGAGTGGTGTGTAGTGTAACTACGAAGAGTATGTGACCTAGCGAATACCAATCCTTGGAGCAGTATTTTCTGGATCATGGACAGAGTGTAAAAACTCATGAATTTGGTTTCTAAGCAGCGAGTTGACCCAATTGGTTGGTCCACTTATAAAAAATCCTTCAGGTTTATCCTGAAAAGAAGTAATTATCAAGAGACGCGGTAGCGTCTCGACGCCAAGAATTAAAAGAAAATTTGTAATGCCTTACGAGACTCCTCACGACTGAGACGCTAGCGCTACTCTTATTATTTGGACGTTCGCCCTTTTTCATCTGCTACGAAATTCTAACTGGAATTATCTCAGTCGAAACGTTGCAGACGCCACGTGCATGGCGCGTACCAGCACACTCACATGTCGTCTGAAACTCTAATTATCTCAGGCAATACATCGCGGACGCTAAATGTTTCAGCCCCAAAATTTTTTATTTTTTCCCCCCTTTTTAATGAGACCGGTTGCGATAAAATCGGTTCCGGAAATGCTAATATCTGGCCAATATTTCACATTAGTCCGAACTCACACATCGAAACAGATTTGTCCGATCGCATATACGTGTGCATACGTGTGAATAAAAAAGCACGCATAACACAACTGGTGACGTCGGGCGCCCACAGCGGCAGCCCGAAGAAGTTGCGGCGATCGTCTGCTGACCGGCTCGCATTTATAGTAGACACAAGAACAGTCTGCTAAAAACTTGTATTTTTGTTCTGAATTAGTATTTTTGTTCTCAATTAGGAACTAATTGCAATTATTTTGCTATTATTATAATATTTGTAATGTTTGGTATCGTCGTCTCGAGCCGAATATATATAGATATAGTAGCGTATGCTCATTCATAATAATTTTGACGTTTTGTGCTACAAGGATAACCTTGCAATAAATCGTGAGATAACGACAATAAATATCAATAAGTAAGTACAAAATACAAAGACACTATTTTCTTTTAAATTTTCAATTATACATAAGTGGAATGGTCAGTCAAAAAATAATTTTTTTACATGAAGACCACTCTCGCTCTCACTGAAGGAAAAATAAAAAATAATACCCTCCCTTCAGAATAAACCCGAAGGATTTTTTTGTAAATGCACCAACCAATTAGGCTGTCATTTACAAATTCATTGCCCGGCTTGCTCTGAAAGCCCTTACGAGTGCTTGTTTATTCCATGCTGCAGCCAAAAAAGCATTTTTTTATTATAAGGATCACTCTCCCCTTCAGCAAAGAAAAAATAAAAAATGACTTCTTTTCAGGATAAACCTGAAGGATTTTTTATAAGAGGGCCAACCAATTGGGTCAACTGGCTGCTTAGAAACCAAATTCATGAGTTTTTACACTCTGTCCATAATCCAGAGAACACAGCTCCAAGGATTGGTATTCGCTAGGTCACATACTCTTCACAGTTACACTACACACCACTCAAGCAGAGCACTTTTTTTCAATGGTCGTTAAGGGGGACGAGTCAGTAAAAAAAGTTTTATTTGCTCATAAGGACACCGTTTTCCCTCAGCGAAGAAAAAATTCTAAATAATATCCTCCCTTCATGATGACACCGAAGGATTTTGTTGAAAATTGACCAACCAATTTGGTCAACGAGTTACTTTGAAATCAGATTAATGAGTTTGACACAGTGCGCATGATCCAGAGAACACTGCTTTGAGGATTGGCCTTCGCTAGATCTCATTCTATTTGCAGTTGCACTGCACACCAATTAAAAGCAGCAATTTTTTAAAAGATCCTTATAACAGACTCTATAGACAAGAACATAAAATGTGAGAATAATACTGACATAGATCTTTAAAAAAATTTAAACATTTTTTTTTAAATTGCTCTGCTTAATTGGTGTGCAAGGAGAATGAGACTTAGCGAAGGCCAATCCTCGAAGCAGTGTCCTCTAGATCACACCCAAAGTGTGAAATATCATGAACTTGGTTTTGAAGCAACCAGTTGACCTAATCAGCTGGTCCGTTTACAAGAAAACATTGGGCTCCATCCTGAAAGGAGAGAATTATTTTTTTTTAAATTTCTATGAAGAGGAGAATTGTCCTTATAATAAAAAAAACTTTCTTAACTGCAGCGTTTAAGTTAAAAACTACTCGCAGTGGCTTTCAGACCAAGCTGGTCAATGAGTTATAGTTATTGATTTTAGAAAACAAATGGAAAAACGACCACAGTGACTTTCAGATCATGCTGGGAAATGCAATATAAATGTTGATGCAGAGAATATGCAGTAAGTCGAGAAAAAAAATCCATTAACCAGCTTGATCTGAATGCTACTACAAGTGCTTTTCGATTTGACTCCACTTATGCTTACACCGATCAATGGATTTTGGTTTTTGACTCACTACATATTCTTTGCCTCGACAACTATAATCCACTGCTTGCGGTTGGACCAGTAACTGGGTTTGGCTTATCGATTTAAGGAATGTGCATTGAGTCTAAAACCAAAATACTAGAATGACACCTAGCAAACACCAATCCTTGAAGCAGTGTTGTTTGGATTACGCGCAGAGTGTAACACTCATAAATCTGGTTTCAAAGCACCCGGTTGGTCCATTTACAAAAACATTCTTTGGGTTTATTCTGAAGGGGAGAATTATTTTTTATTTTTCCTTGAGTAAGGGAGAGAGTGGTCTTCGTAATGAAAAAAATTCTTTCTTGACTGACCATCCTGTTATGTATAATTAAAAATAAAACGAAGTGCTTTAAAAGTGGATACTGTCTTTGCATTGTACTTACTTCTTGGTGATTTATTGCGCCTCCGCAGGAGATCTTCAATCAAGCTTGTATTGATTACAAATTAAATGACAAATATTTGAAATAAATTAAGCAAAAATAATAAACAAAACTATCAGCATTGAATCAGTGCCTACATCTTCAGAGAAAGTCAACAATCATAATTATAAAGATGCGAGTGTGATACCGATCATGGTGAGAATGAAAATAAAACGAATTCACATTGATTCACTTGGATACTCATCGACGATTTAACAGTTGAACTAGGGAATTGGCCTCATAATTCCAAAGACGCGTAGATATAATTTTTAGAACGAACGAAAAAGTGACAACGTTGCTCAACATTTTTTTAATGCAACGTTATCACTTTTCAGCGCCTATATTAAGGCTTAATGGAATAAACAAGCACTCGTAAGGGCTTTCAGAGCAAGCCGGACAATGAATTTGTTAATGACAGCCTAATCGGTTGTTCCATTTACAAAAAAATCCTTCGGGTTTATTCTGAAGGGAGGGTATTATTTTTTATTTTTCCTTTGGTGAGAGCGAGAGTGGTCTTCATGTAAAAAAATACTTTTTTGACTGCACGTTCCACTTATGTATAATTGAAAATTTAAAAGTAAATAGTGTCTTTGTACTTTGTACTTACTTATTGATATTTATTGTCGTTATCTCACGATTGATTGCAAGGTTATCCATGTAGCACAAAACGTCAAAATTATTATGAACGAGCATACGCTACTTTATCTACATATATTCGGCTCGAGACGACGATACCAAACATTACAAATATTATAATAATTGAAAAATAATTGCAATTAGTAATAATTGAGAACAAAAATACTAATTCAGAACAAAAATACAAGTCTTTAGCAGACTGTTCTTGTGTCTTTTTATTTTTTTTTTTTTTTTATAGCCTAGATGGCTCGTCCCGCGTTGGGGACCTGTGCCACTCTCTTCATGTTCTTGTGTCTACTATAATTGCGAGCCGGTCAGCAGACGATCGCCGCAACTTCTTCGGGCTGCCGCTGCAGGCGCCCGGCGCCACCAGTTGTGTTATGTGTGCGTTTTTATTCACACGTATGCACACGTATATGCGATCGGACAAATCTGTTTCGATGTGTGAGTTCGGACAAATGTGAAATATTGGCCAGATATGAGCACTTCGGGAACCAATTTTATTACAACCGTTCTCATTAAAAAGGGGGGAAAAAATATAAAATTTTGGGGCTGAAACATTTAGCGTCCGCGATGTATTGCCTGAGATAATTAGCGTTATCGACGAGATGTGAGTGTCCGGTACGCGCCATGCACGTATATCGTCGGACAAATTCGATGTGCAAGTGCGGACAGAATGAAAAATTTCGACAGAATCCAAATTGTACGTGGCCAAATATTAGCATTGCGGGCACCGATTTGATTGAACCAGGGCTCATTGGATAGAAAAAAATAAATAAAAAATATTGAGCCAGATACATTTGGCGTCCGCGACGTTTCGACTGAGATAATTCCAGTTAGAATTTCATAGCAGACGAAAAAGGGCGAGCGTCCAAAAAATACGAGTCGCGCTAGCGTCTCGGTTGTGCAGAGTCTCGTAAGGCATTACAATTTTTTTTTTAATACTTGGCATCGAGACGCTACCGCGTCTCTTGATACATCGTCGCTCTCTGTCTCTTTTCCTTACATAACCAAGCTAGCTTGGCAGGTTCAAATCAATATTGGAGCAGAAGAAAAGCGTACGGCTGTTACTTAAATTTGATGTTTAACGACAACCAAAGCTAGTCGATGAATTCGTAATTTCAAGTTGGTGGTTATGTTATTATTTAGCCATTGTTTGCATTGCATTATGGGTATTATTACCCTAACGAAACGCCGTGTCGTGGCATCTTCACAAAGTAAAATAGACATCCCTAAGCGATCACCTCCCACCGTGCAAATTCAGCGGAATTTCATGAACTGTATGTAAGACCGTGGCCACGGCCGCAGCTACGAGTGCTCCTACCGGGTTTGTTGCTACATCGTTAGCGCGAGAGAAGGCGAGTGCAACCTGCATCCTAACCGCCTGTTTTTTTTTAAGGAATCAAGGGTATGTCCCGTGTCCCGTGCCTATGGCGGGTGTGCGGGGAAACTATCATCAGAAGTACCTACTTCTCGCACTGAGAAAATCTACTTGAAATTTAATGTACTTTTACTGGAAGATTTTATGCATAAACTAGTATATTAAATTTAATGTACAAATGTAATGTAAAATTAATGTATGGTACAGCACGTTCCATAGTTTAGTTTAATTTTACTGGAAAATTACATGAATTTTATACCACAATTGTACATTTAAGGTAATTCGGTGAGGAACAGCGTTTGCAAAAAGTATTTTATTTTATGTTGTCAAAATATTAATTATTGAAATCACCTATTTTAAGGTATTCCGAGCGCCTAGGTGCGGGTTTTGTGGGTGCATGTGCGGGGCCCCTAATATCCTCGAGCATGTAACGCTGTACCACCGTGAAATTATTTGAGCATCTTTTTAAATATCCGATTAAACTCCCTGATGCACAAAATATGCAGAATTTGTGTTTTTGAAAATAATTTTTCACTTTTTCAAATCTTACGGGCCTGAGCTTTCACGAACGATCTGACAACGCTGATGTAGCGTACCACGTGATTGAGCGCCATATTTGCAGAAGGGGCATGAAAATAATAGCTGCGTATGTCGAAATATGACGGAAACTCCAAAACGCGCTGGCCGCTAACCTAACAACTATTGCTATTTCCTTCACCCCTATCACTGTGTATTCGAACCTCTATTCTATTCATTATACTATTTTTATCTCTATACATCACACGGAAAAAAAGATTAGTTGCCATAACCAAGAAATGAGTTGACACAACCAATCGATCATTCTATTTCCCTTACAACTCAAATAGTAATACCAACGATTCGAATGGTAATACCGACGATTCGAATGGTAATACCAACGATTCGAATGGTAGTCCCAACTATTCGAGTGGTAGTCCCAACGATTGGATTAGTTAACCTAACTAATCTCGCGAGAACTAATCGTGAATAGTTGAGGTTACTATTCGATATGGTTGAGGCAACTAATTTTTTAGACATTGTGTACAGCAAATCGAAAACGTAGTTGCCACAACCAAACATTTCTTGCCGTGCAGATATGGGCATTCATCCAATGAAAATGTGTTTAAAATACTTTCATGCCCACACTGTAAAAGAAACGTGAAATTTAATGCACAAGTACTGGAAGTTTTATATACAAACCGGTGTACGAAATTTAATATACAAATGCGATGTATAATTAAGATATGGTACAGTAATTTTAATAATTGACTTCAACTTTACTGTGAAAATACTTTAATTTTAATAATTTGCTTTAGTTTTACTGTAACCGTAGATTATTTTTTAAAATTACACTTTTATATTTTATTGACGAGTTCATACATAAAGACTTCCAGACTTTTCTAACAGCGTAAATAATGAAGGATTATTAAACCTACTAAATAATAGAAGTCATTGTAAAAGAATTATTCATTTCAATTAGCCATAATCATTGCAAACATGTGAAAAAGTTGCACAACTCTGGACAAAGACAAGTCGACACGAATGACTGTACACGCAGGCAACTCAACGTGTGTAGAGTCATTCGTATCGACTTTTTACGTCGACTTATCTTTGTACAGAGTTGGAACGTGTAGAGTCGGTCCCTTGCCGTTGAGTTTTGCCGAATAATCAATCATATTTATCTTATACAAGCAGTATTTTTAATACACTTTCATTAACGAATGTCAACCCCTGCTAAACACAGTACGACAAATGCGTTGGACTAATTGCATTATTAATGTGAATTTGTAACCTGAAAATGAGACCGCCATTAACGTCAAATATTTTTTCAATTTCGCGCGCATGCCGGCGAACGTCATAAGCACAGCGGACGATGTACAACGTTGCCAGTTATCACGTCACAGGTCCCGCCATGACTGCCACGTGATATTAGACCTTTTTTCACACCTTTAGATAATATTTTCTCGTGAAAACGAGATTCGGTCGGGATAATTTTTTAAGCACGATAATTTATCTCCGAAATCCGCAGTGTCCATTGCATATTTTATTTTTCCGATGTCGAGATGTTTGACTAATGAAATCTGCAATTGAAACGTGGCCAGGAGCTTTTCCCATATCTTTCTGTGCTCATATTGCACTTTTTGAAGGGATAAATAATCATTAAATAGGTGGCTACCTCGCCTGGGATTTTTTGACACAATTCTACGTAATAAAACTATAGTATAGCCGAAAATTATAGAATTTAAAGACTATGCCCTCACGCTCAGAATACCTTAACGTGAGAGTGTAGAAAAAGATTTTTTATTTTGTGAATAACACCTAATTGTACAAAAACTGTTGCAAAAAGTATATTTAAAAACATAACAATCGAAGGAGAAGATTCTGAGGAAGTATAGAGTGAAACAGAGACACGATCGACCGTATAGTTTTTGAGATATTACAAATGAAAGAAAGTTTGCTATTTGTCTCTTTTCCTCTCGTACGGCGCATCTTTTTGCACGCTACCCACCCTTCATGTCGCCGCGCCTTCGCATTTATCCCGCCTCTACCTTCATGACCGGACTACCTTAATTTCGTTTACGAGTTTATGCATTAAAACTTTCAGTCTTTTCTAACAGTGTACTATAATACGCCATTTTTAGCACTCATTAAGGCACGAAACGTGGGACATTCCGTGCATGAGTTATAAAAAATAATAAATCGATACAACTAAAAAGACTTATCACTAATGTCATAAACTGACTTCACAACGCTAATATGACGCCAGTAACAATGGGGATGAGAAAGTCACGTGTTGCGCCACGCCAGTAGCAATTTTTTTCTTTTAATTTAAGAAAGTAATTGCCGTAATTTAACGAATTGATTTTTTTTTCTATCTTCACGGACTCATTATGAAAAAGTATGTAGAAAGGCTAGTTGGGAAACGCAATAATGTACGAGATATAATGTGATTATATGTAGGTTTATTTTCTTTTAAGGATGTTATACAGGTTAACAGTTTTGAAGATTTATTTGTATCCTATTTTTTTATGTTATAGAGAAAAGCGCGACACATTTCCAAGTATTTTACTGAACATTTTTGCCCACATGGTTGCTAAGATATAAATTAACAAAGTTCATGCAATTTCAGTTATTTAACATTACCGTTATTCAAAAACCACGTTCTTACGCCGTATAAACGGATGCTGCAAGAAGTTGTGAAAAGATTTTCACTCAAAAAACATACTGGTGGCAAGGGGATACTATCAAAAAACATATATTTAAATTTCAAAGCAACTTACAAAGTAGTTTTTGAGATAGCACGAGTGAAATGAAACTTTCCAGCTTTTTTCTCGACACGCACTGGGATATCCACCGCGGACCTCTTACTCGCCAAGGATGGGCAAAGTGTATTTAAAGAAAAAAAAAATAACGAAAGTTTTTTCACTCATTACTTAGTTTTGTTTAAAATAATGAGTGGATTTCTACTCATTATTTTTCCGAGTCCAAATTGTGAGTGGTTCTTCATTCATTATCTTTTCAGATATAAATAATGAGTGGTCTTTCACTCACAATTTATTTTGGTTTAAATAATGATTTCTTATCCAATCATCATTCATTTCAAGTTTAAATGATGAGTGGAAACCACTCATTATTTATTTCGAGTTTAAATAACAAACGGGTTACCAGAACGAGAAAAAACGCTATGAATAATGAAAAATTTACTAGCAATAATTAATAATATTTAATAATAATCAATAATATTTAATATAATTACTTAATAATGAATTATTAATAACGTTTTTCTTGCTCAGGAAAACCACTCGTTATTTAAACTCGGAATAAATTGTGAGTGGAAATCCATTCGCTATTTACACTAGAAATAAATGATGAGTGGAAAATCACTCATTATTTATACCTGAAAAGATAATAAATGAAAAACCACTCATCATTTGAACTCAAAAAGACAATGAGTGAAAAACCATGCATTATTTCAAGCGAAAATAAATAATGAGTGGAAAATCATTCAGTATTTAAATCGTGTATTTAAAAACTTTTTCACTCGAATGTGCCCATCCCTTTTACTCGCTAAGTATTTGCCTGCACTCCGCGCGCCTCTACGCCCCATCCCCGGCGAGCCTAGCTGTATAACCTCCTTAAGCTTACTTTTCTAAGTAAGGCAATCGCTATCGTTTAAAAATGAGGTGATATCCCTCGTCCACCGATAGTACGATTGTGACTATGACGATTAGTATATCTACCGTTGTTTACCCATAAAAAGGGAAAGTGACCCATATTATTTTTACATAATAAGAAAAGAAAAATAAAACCGAAAATTTTTAAAACACACGAAATATCTCCAAAAAATTTTTAAAACATTACAAATCTTAAAAAATATATAATCCGGGCTTCCGACAAAATGAAAAAAAAAAAAAATTCCGCCGTTTTTCGAAACTTCCACACGAATAATTTTTTTTAATACCGTAAGCTCGATCCGTACCACTCTGATGATTTTTTTTGCAATATCTACAGTCATGCAACAATACTCTGTAATTTTATTAGCAAAAAAAAAAAAAGTAACCTTTTTTTTATCAAAAAAATAATAATGCCCCCGTTTTTCGGAATTTTCACAGAAATGCATTTTTAATACCAGAAGATCGATCGGTGCTACTCTGGCGATTTTTTTGTGATATCAACAGTCATGTAGCAATACTCTGTAATTTTTTCAGTAAAAAAAAAATATCCTTTTTTTAATTAAAAAATAATTCCTCTATTTTTCGGAAAAAATCATAATCACAGGAACGTGACAATTATTTAGAATATTCCGCTCGAAAGCTAACAATAAACGACAACTTTTATGTGCAGACATTTTTTTTCAGTAACTTCAAAATTCTGAGATATTTGCACTTGAATAAAAAAAGTCATTTTCTCAAAAATTATTTTCAAAAATCTGAAAAAATTCACATAGAGTGTCTTTTAGTGGTACATTCATATAATCAATTACACGGCAAATCGGAGAGGGTCGAAAAAAAAAGTGGCTGAATTGACAGAGAATGCTTCATAAATGAAACACCGTAGGCTCTTGAAATTTAGGACTTTTACTGAGGGCACATTAGTACTTTGCGATACAAGGGCGACAAAGTGATCATTATACGCAGGTTGGGAAGTTGTTCGCACGAGCCCCACGAGTATCACAGCAGCACTGTGGTACGAGTGTGTCTGTGGTAGTGCGAGTGCGAGTGCGATCAACTTCACAACCGCCGTATGATGATCGCTCTCTCGCTCTGTATCGCATAATATTTTTTATAACAAATGCATGAGAAGTGCTACTGAGTGTAATGTCGCGCGCATGCGAGAAGTGCGTGCGAGAAGTGATTCCCGTGCGAGAAGTAAAATAGCATCGGTGGCCGTCAAGCGCCACTTACGCCACGCGCGGCAGGCACGAGAAGTAGCACTTCTCATGCATGCGTTACAAAAATAATATTACAACATCGCAAAATTACAATATTTGTTTAAGTACATTGAAAAATCGGGTGGCGGAATTGGTATGGAATACCCATATGTATTGTACAGGAAAAACATACTCTCATATTTGAAGCTAGAATAAAAATAAATAAAAATATGCATTCAAAGAAAAATAATATGAGCTCGAAATTATCGATATAACTTTTAATAATAAATTAATTAATTTGATTGTACAAAAAATTAGACCTCAGCCCTCAGCGAGTTTATATAGTGAAATGAACATTCAGTTATTAACTAATTTACTACAACTTATCAAGTACTGAGGCCTTATTTTTTCATATTGTTTTACTTTGTATCCAAATTTCTATTTATTTATATTCCAGCTTAAAATTTGAGAATATGTGATTACTTTACAACAAATATATTGTCTTTATATATGTAATGTTGAACCACATGTGTTTGACCACACTTGTTGCGGGTATGTTAGTTTATTTCACAACTTTTTGTACATATATGTAGTAAATCACTCTGATTTTTCCCACACTGGATTCTTCTGGATGTGCAGGAAACCATGCACGCCAATGTAGTTGGCTTAAATCTTTTTTCTGGCGATTAGATTACTTTAAAAATGTTGAAATATTGCCTAATTAAAAGTATTAAGATGCAAATGTGATAAAAATTTCCAACGAGTATTGTACAAAATTTTAATTCTCAAGATGTTTTAATTCACAAGATAACACCGATGGCAGGTCTTTGTTCTATATTCCTGCAATAGCATTCAAATCATCTTCTATTTGTTTTTGTTGCAGGATACTCGAGCACAAAATGCAAATTGTGCAATGAATTCTATAATTCAGGCATTGCCTTTTCTACGAAAAATCTTTCCGAATCTGATTCTGCCTGCGCTATATCACTGTGTCCTTACACACAACACGGTTACTGTAAAATCTTAAATCCTGATGGCAGGCACTATTAACAACAAAGCCAGTATTAAGAGGCAGTGGTACTTCCCCCAGCACACCTCAAAATTTCGAAAGCTGTTTTCTCTCAAAAAACAAAACAGATTGGGCTTGCATTTTGAGGGGATACGCGGAAGTATCGTAGAATTGGGCTAAGCTTCTGGCTCCTCAGTCGATTCAGTCGTTTTTTTGTGAGAATTAAAAGAAAAATAGTGCGAGAGAGACAGAGTTATGTGCGAGAGAGACAGACCTATAGGCGTTTAACATTGGGCGAAGAAATTCTCACCGGTGTATCATTGTCTCTTAAGAGAATCTCAGAATTTGCTGTGCCCTATGCAACAAGTGGTTAGAGCAAATAAACATTCACTTGTAATATCACAAGAGCTTTGAAATTATCGGATATTTCCTGACAGGTTCGTTGCAAACAAATGAACGAGTCAAGTTCTCCAGGTTAAAAAATCACGAGCGCGTAGCGCAAGTGATTTTTCTGGAAAACTTGACGAGAAATTTTACTCAAAATTTCACAGAATTTCCGTTATTAGATCCACTAATTACACCGAAAATTGCGCGATGTGAACATGTGAATTGTGTATGATTCAGCAAATAACCGAGCCGTACATTGTGATGATATCAATTTGCCATCGTGTTGATTTTTTCGTAATTTTTTAACATTATGACGGAAATTCTGCGAAATTTTGAGTAAAATAAAAATGGTCCCTCACAACGAAAAAAAATGAAATGGGATTATTTTGCCAAAAAATGCCTGAAAATGTATCTCTTTTAATTTGGAAACATTTTTATCAAAAAGTATACGCGAAACCCTATATTTTATTCCGGAATTTTGTTATGTCATAGATAGTTTTAAATCGGCAGCGAACGGAAAAAAAATAAAAATAAAAAAAGCGAATTTTTTTGTGGAAAAATTATGGGGATCAAAAATCTGACATAACTCGTATGTGTCCGGGGAACTCTAAATACTCTGGAAAAAAAATTATGAACCCACGAACATTGAAAATCAGGGTGGCCCGCTTCTTATGGAATGCCTCATGTATAAGTCATTATAATTAATGTACACATTAATGTATACATGAATAATAATAAATCATAGAGTGTTATGGTACACATATTTTTCGTCATTTATGAATGTTACCTATCATCTACCACATTTTTCGGCGCGTTTTATCGTAGTTTTTTGTTGCAGTTGAATCCTCGGTCACTCGTCTTGCCTTTGCAAGTGTGTGTGACTTTGTCTATACGTCAAGATACCAGTTGTCAAGTTCAAACGAATAAATACAAATGGGTTAACATACACATTCAAAATGCTTGCTTTATTATGATTCCAAACGCGTGTAAGAAAAAAAATCTTTTCTTTTCTATTCTTTCTTTTCTTTTTTATCACTTAGAAATAGAAATATATATTTTTAAGAAATTTTTTTTTTTTTCACTTACAAACACAATCGATATGCGTGAACAAGTAACGAAAATTATATTCCAAAGTCGATCGGTGGTCCTGTGGAAAGTCCGCAGATTTACAATCATGAGGTACCGGGTTCGTGTCCCGCAGTTGCATTTTTTTTTCGAATTATTTTTATTTATTTATTTTTTTTATTTTTCAATTAACCCGGCTTCAGATAACACATATCCATAATGCAAGTAACGAATGGCCGGGTTACTTGAAAAAAAAAAAATAATAATACGAAATATAAGTTTTTAATATAAGTTACACTCAAAAAAATTGACGGTGAATTCAACTTTTATACACATGTTTCCCTGAGACGACAACTATGTTTTTGTGGTTGCTGTAACAATAAATAATGTATCTAGCAACTAAATTATGGCGCGTTTTATTATTTTTATAGTAGAACATACTATAAAAATATTATTTTTCTCAGTGTAACTTTAATTTTACCACATGTACATTGAATTTTTATTTTCTTTGGTATATTAAATTGATTCCCTACACTGGTTTAGTATAAGTTACTACACAGTGTATGGATTATCCAAATATTTTAGACAATGTAGTATCTGCCAAAGTAAACTAAATGATAAAAAAGAAATGCAGTTTATCGGGGCACAATATGTAAAAATGTAAAGCAAGCGTTTTGAATGTGTATGTTAACGCTAGGACCCGGATCTCGCATCGCTAAAGGTAACAAATGACCTTTGTCTTTTGTTTACAACGATACGATTGAAACAGACTCGACAAACGGCGCGCGAGGCAACGCGTCACTGCGTGTTGAGTGTAGAGTGGTGGTTCGCAATAATTCAGTCGAACGTCGAAGCTCGCGCAGTGCAGTCCGCATTAATCATCGTTTCTTTTCTTTAACAATAAATATATACATATCTATATACTGGTAAGTAAAACGAATAATACCGAGGACCAAATATTTAATATCCGTACCGATGGACGTACACGGATATTTTAGTATTAGTCAATACACTGTTAACAAAATGTACTAGAAAATTACAGTACCAGAGTGGAAGTTTTTATTCATAATCTGTACCACAAAATTATTGTCAATCTGTACTAGATATTTAAAGTAACAATACAGATAAAGATTTGAGAAATTAGTAAATTTACTGTCACTAGGAATTTACATTCTGTATTATTTTTTTGGATGTCGTTCGTAAATTATGTGCACATGTTTCTTATAAAATCAAAAGCCAGTACAATGGGAATAACGATTTTGAATTTCTGAAATTAAAGTTGTGTTTGACTGAAAATTTATTATCCACATTCAATATTTTTGTTCCCAAGACGTATGAAAATTAACGTTTTGAAAAATTCCATGATGTTGAACAACTAATTTTTATACAGATATAAATGTCCTGCATATGAATTTAAAAATCGGTTAACTAATATTGAGAACTTAAGTGAAATTTTACAATTTTTGTGTTGTCATAACTAGATTACTACAGAAATTTTGTAATTTTCATAAACATATTCGAAAATTTAATCTTCACTTACATAAATTTACTCTACTAATGATAATTTTACAGCGAATGTTATACTAATCATGATTTCACACCCCAGTTTTGTAAATTCCGTATAGCTTGACACAATAAATTTACAATCTTTTTCAACAGTGTACTACGTGTCGATATCTCTGCCGAACATGACGGACAAGGTTGAGTGTTTTTTTTATCGCCGTACCGAGTACCTCCCTACATCAGTAATTTCCTTCGAATTTTCCTAACGTGGAGGCGATTTCTTACTGATTTCTACTTTCTTGAAATCATGATTCGAATCCTTTTTAGTCTTCCGAAATCACTCGAAAAAATATCAAATCTACGAAATCACAAAATATTTGAAATCACTGAAATCACACAGGAAATCACACGAAATCGGGCAGTCATTCAAATTATTCGTGAATCGAAAAAGAGAGTGGCCCCTCGGATCAGACCATAGGACTCAGCAAGGAGGGCCTCCTTTATTGAAACAGCGTTCAACGTGGTGAGTTTTTCATATACAATACGATACAAAAATCGGTCAAATGAGATATTCTATGGCAATTGAACCACCGACATTTTTTTTTCTTCATAAAATTCTCACAAAAAAAAATTCCCAAACGTTTTTGGAAATATTTTTTAAATTATGGCTCAACTCATATGGAACGCCTCATATATGAATAACGAATGTTTAGAACTATTTTTGTAATGGCATTACAATGAGAGAATCCACCATGTTATAGGAACTATCTGTATTTTTTCAACGATTTGTAATCTCATTATAAAAATCGTTCCAATCATTCGTCCTTTATATACTTAATTCAAAGAAATAAATGGGGCTCAAATATAGCAAGGCTTTCGCAAAAAAAAAATTAATTATTCGGCCCTAAACGTGGCCAGCGATTCGAAATCCCATTCCAAAAAAAAATCTTAATAATTCGTTATTCATGTACAGTATATATTGAAATTTATTCGGCTCAAAATAGCAGTACCTTTGGTGAAAAAAAAAACAAATATTTTTGATAATTTTTTCATAAAATTTGAGTTAGTTTGAGCTGAAATGTGTCATATAAATCTGTATTTATTTTATTTCTTGTAGTCCATAAAATTCCACAATTTTTTTTATGTCTGGATTTGTTCCAAGATGAAAAATACAGACTACTACTATCTCATCTGATTTATTTTTTATCGTATTGAAGTTTCTTATTGAAAAATTCCGTCACGGAATTGACATGAAATGTCTCATATGTTCGTCTCATTAATGACCTGGTCATTATTCCGATTGTATATGGAAAATATAAATATTTATTGTTCCTTGAAAGACAAAAAAATGTAGGAAAAAAATTTATGATGACACAGAAAAGGAATAGTTGAGTCAACCAAATCCAGCGATCACCGGCTGTCAAATAAACATTTAGTTACAGCAACAAATATTTTGTTTCTTTAACAGTTTTTCGGTTCAGCAGACCAACAGATGTTTAAGGGGATCAAGTCACCTAAAAAAAGTCATAAGAAAAAAAATTCTGTAAATGATACCCGTCTTTTAAAAAATCTTACATTTGAACATCATTAGGTACATAAGAAGCATTATAATTCTGCAATTTTGTAAAGACATTCAGTGGACAAGAATGGTGTGAGGTCAAAAGTAAAATTTTTCATTTGTCGTAGCTTTCAGACCAAACCGGTGAACCAATTTTAGTGTTCGATGTCTTATTTTATCTGTAGAAGAGTGCATTCTGGATTGAATATAGCGATTTTGAATGCGGTGAAAATTAGATTTACTGTAACTAATTGTTTAGTGAGTTTTTAATAGAATAGAATAGAATAGAATAGAATATTTATTTGTTGAGGTGTTTTGACACCTATTACAAATTGGATAACTCAGTTATCACGTACAACTTAAAATTAGCTTAGGTTTAACAGTTCTTACATTTCTTACCTACTAAGTTATAAAAATATTTTCGAAGGCTTTTCTTAAACATATAGTTAACTTCTCTTAGTAATTAACACGAAATTAGTATCAGTAAACAATCTCTTATTGATATCTTAGTTCGAGAGGATAAATGCTCGCAATTTACAGCATGAAGAGATGTACATCGACAGATTTTTAGTTTGAGTATATGACATATTATATAAGCCGTCAGGAAAATTCAGATTTCGTAGGTATTGTTCTCTTAGCGGCGCTTATGCTGGGCATTTTGCTATTAAATGGGTTAGCGTTTCTTGTTTTTGGAGATTGCACGTATTACACATGACTTCACCATCTATCGTGTATATATAGTTTTTCACTTTAAATACTGCTTTGTTCCGACCTGCAAGTCTGCATTGTGCTACTAATCTGATCAACGGCAGTGGTAAGTTTGACATTAGGTATTCTTCACATTTTGGCTCATTCAGCTCCGTAATATTTTTATAAATTGGACTGTACGTTGATAGCATAGCTCTGACCGCATCCCTAATAAACTGGTTTTGTTCTACACTGGCCATAACAGGTTCGATCTTTAACGACAATGCCTCTGGGCTTATATTATCTAGAATGGTATGTAATCCGTGTTTTTTGAGATTTGCTCGAATAGAGGAAAACCAATTGTATTTATGATTGTTAAAATCCGATGCATCGAGCGCCACTAACCGGTCTAAGCAAAGTTGAGGGAATCTGAAGTGTGCCATTTCTAGAATTCTTTTCAGCAAATTCAGAGCCCTTTTGAATACCATCTGCTCTATGGTAGAACTTCCGGTTTCTAACCTTATCATGTACCCCGGCGTGTAGGCTGGTAAAGCTAGAAGTGATTTATAAAAACGTCTCTGAATCAAATCTAATTCCTCTATGTGCCGCAGCCCCCACACTCCTGAGTCGTATAATAGTGTCGATGTAACGACTGCTTTATATAGTTTTATTCTAGCCTCCCATTTGTTCACTTTGGCCGCTGCCATCGGCCCCCATATCGAACCTAATGCAATTTTGGCTTTCGATCAGAAATGCTTAACCGCTACTCCTTGTAGTCCTGAATATGTAAACGGGACTCCTAAGTAGCAGTAATTATTCACTTTTTCAATTGGTACTCCGTTAAGTTTCAACTGTCGTATTTTTTTCGCACGTCCCGCTTTCTGAAAAACCAACAGTTTGGTTTTGTTTATATTCACCTCTAATTTATTGTCCTCGCAATATAATGCTAATGTGTCTAGTTTGTGTTGAAGTTCAATGACTTCGTCTGTCATTAAAATTAAATCATCTGCAAATAATAGCAACTCAATTCTATCGTTAATTTTATCATGACCATGATCGATGACGAATTTGTCGATATCTGCTAATAATAAGGAAAACAGAATTGGGCTTAACGGGTCTCCCTGGAGTACCCCTTGCGTCATCTCAATCTCTTCTGATCTACAGTTCTCGTTGATTTTAACTCTGAACGCAGCTAGACTGTATAGGTTCTGGAGAACCTCTATAATTCGTGTGCTCACACCTAGTTTGAAGAGTTTATTCCAAAGCGTACTGTGATTTACTGAATCGAATGCACGACGAAAGTCCACAAATACAGCGAATAATTTCCCGCGCGGTTTAGAGAGGGCTAACTCGATTTTCGCATTTAGAATGAATAGATTATCTTCACACGACCTGTTGCGTCTAAAGCCAGCCTGTGCTTCCGGGAGGATACTATTTTGTTCATACCATAAATTTAGTCTTTTTGCTATTATTGATGTAAAGAGTTTGGCTACCGTATTTGCTAACGCTATTCCTCTCCAGTTTAGCGGATCAAGTTCATCTCCTTTTTTGTAGAAAAGACTAATCTCGGCTTTACCCCAGCTAGGGGGAATTATTTTTGTTGCTAAAATTCGATTAAATAGTGTGACTAACACAACTTTCCATTCAATCGGAAGAGACTTATAGAGCTCTACAGGTATGCCATCAGGGCCAGGAGATTTGTTTTGCTTCGCCAATCTTAACACCTTAAAGACCTCTTCTAGTGTAATGTCATCATCTAATTCTTTTACTTGTCTTTCCGGAAATGTCTGAAACTTTTCCTCTCTAGGGGGCAATAGTCTGTCATAGAATTTTCTCCATTCACTGTCAGCAATAGGACATCTTTTGAACGGTTTGGCTTTGAGTCGTTTGTATGTTTGCCAGAAGGAGCGGGCATCTCGAGTGCAGGAGAGTGCTTGCTGAATATCGAGAGCATGTTTCTTTTTTAGAGATTTAATAAGCTTTATGTATTTTTTCCGCGAGTCCTTATATTTCCTCTCATAACTGGAGAGCTTTTTTTTAACCAAGCACGGTAGTGTTTTTTAGTTGTTAATTTGGTGTGTCGACAATCTGAGTTGAACCAGGGTTTATTTTTTGGGACTTGAGAATTCCGAGACGCCGGAATGTATGTCATATTAAGTTGACTCGCGACTAGCTTGACTGATTCAGCTAACTGTTCGTTTAATGTAATTGTGTCAACATCCTCTGTAACCGTAATAATGAGGTCTTTCATTAGAGAGCTAAAATCGTCATCTTTATTTGAGTCCCATTTAATTCTCGGCAGAACCTGCACGTCTGGCATATTATTCAGTTTTCTGGCAGGGGATGGACTTCGATTTGCACTCTGATTGGGAGGTGGTCTGAGGAGCCTAGATTAAGTATAGCCATATCAGTAAACCAGTCTAATCCCAGTGTGTTTGTCCACGCTAGATCGATTGTACTATTACCTTGACCCCAAAAAGTAAATCCTCCCATATTATCCGAGATTGATCGTCCATTTAGTACAAAAAGGCCTAATTCTTCAAAGTTTTCTACGAGCAAGGCGCCGTTTGTATTTATTTTCGTATCCTTCGAGGATCTATGATGCAGTACCTTTGAGCCTGCTGTTATCATCTCGTCTAGCTGGTTAAGTGTGCCTATCCTACCATTAAAATCTCCACCTATCAATATGGGTATTTTGTACATTTCGATTAAATCTAGCAAATTATCTGTTAGTAATTGCATTCTATCCTCGTAGTAATTATCACGAAGGTATACATTAACAGCGATAAACTCAACATTCTGAGTTCTACATTTAACAGAAATTGCAATATCGTTTTGTTCTAGAATTCTATAATCCTCGACTATTTTGGTATTTATCAATACACATAAACCTCCACTAGCTCTACCGTGGGTGTAATCTTTGGTTGCGGGACTAGTGATACATATAAATTCGCTTAAACTTTCTGGTAAAAAGATTTTCTCTTCCACACGCCAAGTTTCGCTGAGACCGATTATAGCACAGTCCGCAAATATTGTGATTAGCTCCTCATCTATACTATCATACAGAGATTGTAGGCCTCGTACATTCCAAAAAAGGATACCAGGATATCGAGGGTGTAGAATTGCTGTGTGTACGTCTTCTCCATTATTGATTGAAGAATTTGATTGTGAATCTTCCATATCTATAGGGTCCAGCGAATTCCTTAAATTCTCGTTGTCAGGTTGGTCTTCGTATGATGTATGCCTGGTGTTTCCTTGTTTCCGCTGTGTCGAGTGAGTCTTATCTTCTTTTGTTAGCATGGCGTTTCGGACATCCGCTGTACATACTTTAAGGCTACGTTTAGATACTGATGGTGATAGATTAATTTTTCTGTGGCGAGAACGGTCTGGTAGAGGAATCTTTTGAAGGAGAACGAAAGGACTCGATTAGGCCTCGACCTTCTTTCCAAGTGTACAGACGATCATCCACATAAAGTTTTTTGTAACCAATCTGCACACGTTTGCCTTGCTGCTCTTCGTCTCGTGCTATGTTAACTATTTTCCTCTGGATGTCTCGTTCTACTATGGTTCTGTCGTGATTTATAAATACCTGTGAACCCTTTAGTTTAGATTTGCATTCCATAATTCTGGCTTTACTGGCTGCATCGCATAGTTGTACAACCAGGAATTTAACCTTGCCTGACACCTTAATCGGATTAATCTCTTGTATGTCAGAGTCAATTCCCATGTCCTTGCCAATGAAGTCAGTGACGACTGATCCGATATTGTCTTCCGTAACTTCGAATCCACTTATTAAAATGTTGTTTCTCTTCTCTTCTTTTTGTCTTGTTTCTTCATACTTCTCTAGTGCATTTATTCGATTTCTAAGCACATCGTTTTCAACTTCCAACTGTGTTACTTTGCTGCGCATTTCCTTGGTGAAGGTGTCGAATTTTGTCACTGTACCTTTAATGCTGGCACTGTCCTTTTTGACGTCGCTGATGACAATTGTGAGAGCCTTTATGCTATCCAAAATCTCTTGGAAGCCTGATGGATGAGGGCTTGACCCTTCCTTGGGTGCGTCATCCTCGAGACCTTGGCTATTTAATGCTTCGTTGTTGTTGTTTCTGTTTGATTCTTTTTTTTTGTATAAACGGACTGCTTTTTTTCAGGTGATTGGTGATCTTATCATTACCGTCCTTTGTGCTTTGACGCGTATTAATTTTGCCACTTCCTACCATCGTGACTTGTATAGCTAGCGACGACGCCAACTGTACCTAACCTCACTTTTCTTAGTATTGTTTTATTGCCGTTGTTCGAGCGTCTAACTACAAAATTATGTTCTATGCGCGTAATTTACCGATGGATTGAACTTTTTGGGCATAATTAGCTACTGATATCACTTGACTGACACTAAAATCTACTGAAATTGTTAGCGTCGTTAGAACCAAACTTCCTCACAGCGCCATCCCCACCATCTTCGAGTTTTTAATAGAGAGAGATTTATTTACACATTTAAAATCATAGCTTTGTCATAAAGACCTGAAATAAAATTTCCTATATTCAATCCAGAATGCACTCTACGACAGATAAAATAAGACATTGAACACTAAAATTTGTCCACCGGTTTGATCTGAAACCTAGGACAAGTAAAAATTTTTACTTTTTACCTCACACCATTTTGGTACACTCTATGTCTTTGTAAAATGGCAGAATTATAATGCTCATTATGTATTTAATGAAGTTTTAATGTAAGCTTTTTTAAAAGAAGTGTATTATCCAGAAAACGGAATCAGAGAAGAAAAAGGCGGCGCCAATTAAAGCGGCTGCAAGCGCAAGGGCAGATAGCCGCAACAGCCTGCCAATGCCTCTAACGGTTAAGCCATATGGTCATAAACGGAGAAGTACTAACCCCCACCCCAGGGGCAACTACAACCGAAGGTAACGTTTCATATTTGTTATAGATACAAAATTAATTGACCATAATTTTTCATGACATTTCTATGAGACAATTATTGTTTCTACAATTTTCCAATGTAAAGAATAATTTTAAAAAATTATGGTTTATCAATTGATGAAAATTTATCAGTCCACCCGTTTGAGCGTTATCGGAAAACTAACGGCCTAGTACGGGCTCCCATTGACGACGTTTTGAAATTTTTTTTGAAATTTTTTTATTTTTTAATGTGTTTATTGTTGAATTTTCATAAATTCGTGAAATACACTAATATCGTAAGTAAAATATCATAACTCGCATGATATATTTTCGAATCATATCTCTATAATTTATTCGATGTTGGCATGCAAAAAATCTGCCATTCAATATACATCTAACTATGTTATGTGACACGCTAAATAAAGTACCAACTAAATAGGAATAAAGGATGCAGTAACAACTTTTTGTCAATCGAGTTTTAACGCGTCGTATGCATGTAGAAATGCAGCTGAACGCATGCGTCTGATATGCTTTGAGCATAGAAGGACTGTATGCTTTTGCCCACGTTTTTCAGAGCGTGGATGTATGCGATTGTATTGGAACTCTGATTAACTAACAGTTTAATTTGCATCTTTCTTGTAGACTTAGCTTTCAGAGTACATATATCAACAATCTTAAGCATTATTTTTACCCGTCACTATAAAATGAGACTGAAAGTTGCAGTATCGACCTCTGATTCGTCAATCGAGTTTTAATGCATCGTATGCATGTAGAAATGCAGTCGAACGCATGCGTCTGATATGCTTTGAGCATAGAAGGACTGTATGCGTTTGCCCACGTTTTTTCGGAGCGTGGATGTAGATGATTGTATTGAAACTCTGATTGACGAACAGTTTAATTTACACTTTTCATATAGAAATAGCTTTCAGAGTACATATACTAATAAGCCTAAGCATCATCTTTAAACGTCACTATAAAATGACACTGAAAGTTGCAGTATCGACCTCTGATTCGTCAATCGAGTTTTAATGCATCGTATGCATGTAGAAATGCAGCCGAACGCATGCGTGTGCTGTGCTTTGAGCATAGAAGGACTGTATGCTATTGCCCACGTTTTTCGAAACGTGGGTGTAGATGATTGTGCTGGAACTCTGATTAACGGAAGAAGTTTAGACTGCACCTTTATTTAGCGTGTCTGTCTGTAGAATCTTAAATCCTGATGACAGGCACTGTTAACAACAAAGCCAGTATTAAGAGGCAGTGGTACTTCCCCCAGCACACCTCAAAATTGCGAAAGCTGTTTTCTCTCAAAAACCAGAACAGATTGGGCTTGCATTTTGAGGGAATACGCGGAAGTATCGTAGAATTGGGCCAAGCTTCTGGCTCCTCAGTCGATTCATTCGTTTTTTGTGAGAATTAAAAGAAAAATAGTGCGAGAGAGACAGAGCTATGTGCGAGAGAGACAGAGCTATGTGCGAGAGAGACAATCCTATAGGCGTTTAACATTGGCCGAAGAAATTCTCACCGGTGTATCATTGTCTCTTAAGAGAATCTCAGAATTTGCTGTGCTCTATGCAACAGGTGGTTAGAGCAAATAAATATTCACTTGTAATATCACAAGAGCTTTGAAATTATCGGATATTTCCTGACAGGTTCGTTGCAAACAAATGAACGAGTCAAGTTTCCCAGGTTAAAAAATCACGAGCGCGTAGCGCGAGTGATTTTTCTGGAAAACTTGACGAGAAATTTTACTCACAATTTCACAGAATTTCCGTTATTAAGTCCACTAATTACACCGAAAATTGCGCGATGTGAACATGTGAATTGTATATGATTCAGCAAATAACCGAGCCGTACATTGTGATGATATCAATTTGCCATCGTGTTGATTTTTTCGTAATTTTTTAACATTATGACGGAAATTCTGCGAAATTTTGAGTAAAATAAAAATGGTCCCTCACAACGACAAAAAATGAAATGGGATTATTTTGCCAAAAAATGCCTGAAAATGTATCTCTTTTAATTTGGAAACATTTTTATCAAAAAGTATACGCTAAACCCTATATTTTATTCCGGAATTTTGTTATGTCATAGATAGTTTTAAATCGGCAACGAACGGAATAAAAATAAAAATAAAAAAAGCGAATTTTTTTGTGGAAAAATTATGGGGATCAAAAATCTGACATAACTCGTATGTGTCCGGGGAACTCTAAATACTCTGGAAAAAAAATTATGAACCCACGAACATTGAAAATCAGGGTGGCCCGCTTCTTATGGAATGCCTCATGTATAAGTCATTATAATTAATGTACACATTAATGTATACATGAATAATAATAACTCATAGAGTGTTATGGTACATATATTTTTCATCATTTATGAATGTTACCTATCGTCTACCACATTTTTCGGCGCGTTTTATCGTAGTTTTTTGTTGCAGTTGAATCCTCGGTCACTCGTCTTGCCTTTGCAAGTGTGTGTGACTTTGTTTATACGTCAAGATACCAGTTGTCAAGTTCAAACGAATAAATACAAATGGGTTAACATACACATTCAAAATGCTTGCTTTATTATGATCCCAAACGCGTGTAAGAATAAAAATCTTTTCTTTTCTATTCTTTCTTTTCTTTTTTATCACCTAGAAATAGAAATATATATTTTTAAGAAATATATATTTTTTTCACTTACAAACACAATCGATATACGTGAACAAGTAACGAAAATTATATTCCAAAGTCGATCGGTGGTCCTGTGGAAAGTCCGCAGATTGACAATCATGAGGTACCGCGTTCGCGTCCCGCAGTTGCATTTTTTTTTCGTATTATTTTTATTTATTTTTTTTTTTTTTTTTCAATTAACCCGGCTTCAGATAACACATATCCATAATCCAAGTAACGAATGGCCGGGTTACTTGAAAAAAAAAATAATAATAATACGAAATATAAGTTTTTAATATAACTTACACTCAAAAAAATTGACGGTGAATTCAACTTTTATACACATGTTTCCCTGAGACGACAACTATGTTTTTGTGGTTGCTGTAACAATAAATAATGTATCTAGCAACTAAATTATGGCGCGTTTTATTATTTTTATAGTAGAACACACTATAAAAATATTATTTTTCTCAGTGTAACTTTAATTTTACCACATGTACATTGAATTTTTATTTTCTTTCGTATATTAAATTGAATTCCCTACACTGGTTTAGTATAAGTTACTACACATTGTATGGATTATCCAAATATTTTAGACAATGTAGTATCTGCCAAAGTAAATTAAATGTTAAAAAAGAAATGCATTTTATCGGGGCACAAAATGTAAAAATGTAAAGCAAGCGTTTTGAATGTGTATGTTAACGCTAGGACCCGGATCTCGCATCGCTAAAGGTAACAAATGACCTTTGTCTTTTGTTTACAACGATACGATTGAAACAGACTTGACAAACAGCGCGCGAGTCAACGCGTCACAACGTGTTGAGTGTAGAGTGGTGGTTCGCAATAATTCAGTCGAACGTCGAAGCTCGCGCAGTGCAGTCTGCATTAATCATCGTTTCTTTTCTTTAACAATAAATATATACATATCTATATACTGGTAAGTAAAACGAATAATACCGAGGACCAAATATTTAATATCCGTACCGATAGACGTACACGGATATTTTAGTATTAGTCAATACACTGTTAACAAAATGTACTAGAAAATTACAGTACCAGAGTGGAAGTTTTTATTCATAATCTGTACCACAAAATTATTGTCAATCTGTACTAGATATTTAAAGTAATAATACAGATAAAGATTTGAGAAATTAGTCAATTTACTGTCACTTGGAATTTACATTCTGTATTCTTTTTTTGGATGTCGTTCGTAAATTATGTGCACATGTTTCTTATAAAATCAAAAGCCACCTACAATGGGAATAACGATTTTGAATTTCTGAAATTAAAGTTGTGTTTGACTGAAAATTTATTATCCACATTCAATATTTTTGTTCCCAAGACGTATGAAAATTAACGTTTTGAAAAATTCCATGATGTTGAACAACTAATTTTTATACAGATATAAATGTCCTGCATATGAATTTAAAAATCGGTTAACTAATATGGAGAACTTAAGTGAAATTTTACAATTTTTGTGTTGTCATAACTAGATTACTACAGAAATTTTGTAATTTTCATAAACATATTCGAAAATTTAATCTTCACTTACATAAATTTACTCTACTAATGATAATTGTACAGCGAATGTTATACTAATCATGATTTCACACCCCAGTTTTGTAAATTCCGTATAGCTTGACACAATAAATTTACAATCTTTTTCAACAGCGTACTACGTGTCGATATCTCTGCCGAACATGACGGACAAGGTTGAGTGTTTTTTTTATCGCTGTACCGAGTACCTCCCTACATCAGTAATTTCCTTCGAATTTTCCTAACGTGGAGGCGATTTCTTACTGATTTCTACTTTCTTGAAATCATGATTCGAATCCTTTTTAGTCTTCCGAAATCACTCGAAAAATATGAAATCTACGAAATCACACAGGGAATCACACGAAATCGGGCAGTCATTCAAATTATTCGTGAATCGAAAAAGAGTGTGGCCCCTCGGATCAGACTATAGGACTCAGCAACGAGGGCCTGCTTTATTGAAACAGCGTCCAACGCGGTGAGTTTTTCATATACAATACGATACAAAAATCGGTCAAATGAGATATTCCATGGCAATTGAACCACCGACATTTTTTTTCTTCATAAAATTCTCACAAAAAAAAATTCCCAAACGTTTTTGGAAATATTTTTTAAATTATGGCTCAACTCATATGAAACGCCTCATATATGAATAACGAATGTTTAGAACTATTTTTGTAATGGGATTACAATGGGAGAATCCACCATGTTATGGGAACTATCTGTATTTTTTCAACGATTTGTAATCTCATTATAAAAATCGTTCCAATCATTCGTCCTTTATATACATAATTCAAAGAAATAAATGGGGCTCAAATATAGCAAGGCTTTCGCAAAAAAAAAATTAATTATTCGGCCCTAAACGTGGCCAGCGATTCGAAATCCCATTCCAAAAAAAAATCTTAATAATTCGTTATTCATGTACAGTATATATTGAAATTTATTCGGCTCAAAATAGCAGTACCTTTGGTGAAAAAAAAAACAAATATTTTTGATAATTTTTTCATAAAATTTGAGTTAGTTTGAGCTGAAATGTGTCATATAAATCTGTATTTATTTTATTTCTTGTAGTCCATAAAATTCCACAATTTTTTTTATGTCTGGATTTGTTCCAAGATGAAAAATACAGACTACTACTATCTCATGTGATTTATTTTTTATCGTATTGAAGTTTCTTATTGAAAAATTCCGTCACGGAATTGACATGAAATGTCTCATATGTTCGTCTCATTAATGACCTGGTCATTATTCCGATTGTATATGGAAAATATAAATATTTATTGTTCCTTGAAAGACAAAAAAATGTAGGAAACAAATTTATGATGACACAGAAAAGGAATAGTTGAGTCAACCAAATCCAGCGATCACCGGCTGTCAAATAAACATTTAGTTACAGCAACGAAATATTTTGTTTCTTTAACAGTTTTTCGGTTCAGCAGACCAACAGATGTTTAAGGGGATCAAGTCACCTAAAAAAAGTCATAAGAAAAAAAATTCTGTAAATGATACCCGTCTTTTAAAAAATCTTACATTTGAACATCATTAGGTACATAAGAAGCATTATAATTCTGCAATTTTGTAAAGACATTCAGTGGACAAGAATGGTGTGAGGTCAAAAGTAAAATTTTTCACTTGTCGTAGCTTTCAGACCAAACCGGTGAACCAATTTTAGTGTTCGATGTCTTATTTTATCTGTAGAAGAGTGCATTCTGGATTGAATATAGCGATTTTGGATGCAGTGAAAATTAGATTTACTGTAACTAACTGTTTAGTGAGTTTTTAATAGAGAGAGATTTATTTACACATTTAAAATCATAGCTTTGTCATAAAGACCTGAAATAAAATTTCCTATATTCAATCCAGAATGCACTCTTCTACAGATAAAATAAGACATTGAACACTAAAATTTGTCCACCGGTTTGATCTGAAACCTAGGACAAGTAAACATTTTTACTTTTCACCTCACACCATTTTGGTGCACTGTATGTCTTTGTAAAATGGCAGAATTATAATGCTCATTATGTATTTAATGAAGTTTTAATGTAAGCTTTTTTAAAAGAAATGTATTATCCAG
This sequence comes from Ephialtes manifestator, assembly GCA_963970395.1. Taxonomy (NCBI): domain Eukaryota; kingdom Metazoa; phylum Arthropoda; class Insecta; order Hymenoptera; family Ichneumonidae; genus Ephialtes; species Ephialtes manifestator. The sequence goes on along the minus strand of OZ019968.1, from coordinate 11,656,650 downwards.
AAAACGGAATCAGAGAAGTAAAAGGCGGCGCCAATTAAAGCGGCTGCAAGCGCAAGGGGTAGATAGCCGCAACAGCCTGCCAATGCCTCTAACGGTTAAGCCATACGGTCATAAACCGTGAAGTACTAACCCCCACCCCAGGGGCAACTACAACCGAAGGTAACGTTTCATATTTGTTATAGATACAAAATTAATTGACCATAATTTTTCATGACATTTCTCTGAGACAATTATTGTTTCTACAATTTTCCAATGTAAAGAATAATTTTAAAAAATTATGGTTTATCTATTTTGTATCTTCTGAAATGTTACACGTGTACATCGTAAATAGTGTTTAGCCAATTAATGAAAATTTATCAGTCCACCCGTTTGAGCGTTATCGGAAAACTAACGGGCTAGTACGGGCTCCCATGGCCGACGTTTTGAAATTTTTTTATTTTTTAATGTGTTTATTGTTGAATTTTCATAAATTCGTGAAATACCCTAATATCGTAAGTAAAATATCATATCTCGCATGATATATTTTCGAATCATATCTCTATAATTTATTCGATGTTGGCATGCAAAAAATCTGGCATTCAATATACATCTAACTATGTTATGTGACACGCTAAATAAAGTACCAACTGAATAGGGATAAAGGATGCAGTAACAACTTTTTGTCAATCGAGTGTTAACGCGTCGTATGCATGTAGAAATGCAGCCGAACGCATGCGTCTGATATGCTTTGAGCATAGAAGGACTGTATGCGTTTGCCCACGTTTTTTCGGAGCGTGGATGTATGCGATTGTATTGGAACTCTAATTAACAAACAGTTTAATTTGCATCTTTTTTGTAGACCTAGCTTTCAGAGTACATATATCAACAATCTTAAGCATTATTTTTACACGTCACTATAAAATGAGACTGAAAGTTGCAGTATCGACCTCTGATTCGTCAATCGAGTTTTAATGCATCGTATGCATGTAGAAATGCAGCCGAACGCATGCGTCTGATATACTTTGAGCATAGAAGGACTGTATGCTTTTGCCCACGTTTTTCAGAGCGTGGATGTACGCGATTGTATTGGAACTCTGATTAACTAACAGTTTAATTTGCATCTTTCTTGTAGACCTAGCTTTCAGAGTACATATATCAACAATCTTAAGCATTATTTTTACACGTCACTATAAAATGAGACTGAAAGTTGCAGTATCGACCTCTGATTCGTCAATCGAGTTTTAATGCGTCATATGCATGTAGAAATGCAGCCGAAAGCATGCGTCTGCTGTGCTTTGAGTATAGAAGGACTGTATGCTTTTGCCCACGTTTTTCGAAACGTGGATGTAGATGATTGTGCTGGAACTCTGATTAACGGAAGAAGTTTAAACTGCACCTTTATTTAGCGTGTCTGTCACATAAGCAGTTCAAAATGGGTCAACAGGTCTGGGATTCGAATTCCGCAAATATAATTTATTTTAGTTCGTTACGAAAATATCATATCTATGGACGATATGCCTTTTTGAGTTTTTAGATATTAAATAAATAATAAAAATTAATGCCATTTTTATCTTTAGAGCTACCTTGGCCAGCCACTGGTGATAACTAACATTCACAACAGCAATGTGCGAAGTTCTACTTTGCATCCTTGTATCGAAAACGTTTATAAATCACAAATGAATATTTTAATTAGGTACAAAATAAAGTGAAATAATCAAAATCACGTAAAATCCGAACCGCTTTAGTCATCACAACAAATTTAATTCGATAGCTGAAAGTTCTTTCGAGCTACAGGGTTCATGCACCTTCTTCAAAATTTTAAAAATCTTATAAACATAAAATGCTTGAACCGATTCTTATAAAATTCATACCAATTGAAGATTAGCTAGTACTGTAAATGGTGTTTACATTTATGTTGATTTGGTCGATTGCCTTAAAAGGTATGGTAATATGAATTTCAGGTCTTTCATCACATACACACAAAGTGTGCGTTAATCGTTCATTATCGCACCGAGTTGAGTAAATATATACATTGCTATGCCTTAGCTTTTCTTTATGCCAAAATACTTGAACACATGTATAGGAGAATTTGGATCATCGATAAAAAGATTTCATGAGAAGTACATGAGAAGCACCTTTACGAAGGTTGCGTTCAAGGATTATGTCAGCGAGGGAGTTCGTGACACTTACGTGAAAGGTCAACATACGCAATATTTGCGTCAAAAGTTCATATTAAAAAGTACAGGAGTCGTACCGGAAAAGTACATGCGAAATTCATATTTAAAATAATCGCGTTATACTGTAAGCTTCCGGGTCACCGAAGAAGTACACAGAAAATGTACATAAAAGTTCTTAAAATGTACATATTCGAAATTTTTACGGGCAACGGTTCGGGTTGAAAAATACAGGAAACATACGAGAAGAGTTCATATTGAAGGTATCCATGCGTATCGCCGAAAGTTGGAAGACAGAAAATCATAACCCCGAAAAAAACAAAACACTGCACAGTGTGCTTACGCTTAAGTGCGAACTTAAGAGACATCTTACGACCGTACTTGAGATCAATCTTAAGTTTGAACTTAATTATTGAATACTTAAGACTGATCTTAAGTTCGTGCTTAAGTTGGCCCTTAAGTGTGATCTTAAGCTGAAACTTAAGTTGAACTTAAGTTAAGAACTTAAAATCGAGCTTAAGATCGAGCTTAAGATCGAACTCAAGATCGAACTTGAGATCAATCTTAGTGCTATGGCAACATGAATATGTATTGCTTGCTTCACGGGAAACTTCGCTTTGCCGCTTGTTTTTTGTTCTTATGAACAAACCTTCTGAAAGCTTCTGTTAATCTTCTCAAAGTTCCTGTAGAGTGAATTCTCTAGTATAAAAATGGGAACAAAGTTAAATGCCAAGGGTAAAAATGTCCAATGTCGGACCATCTCCGAAAAGACTGCAAGAGTCCGAAAAACTCGAGAAAAACCAATCGTGCCGAGGAAAATGTCATACACGGTTCACGATGACTACGTTTATCACATAAATAAGACCTACACGAGAGCGGATGGAATGAAAAAAACGTATGCAAACATCTTAAACCTTTCCTCATCTTTTATAATGTGTACTTGTCTCGCAATTTTCGGTATTCTTACGGCTAGGTCTTTGCTTCCCAATTCGTTGGCTTTTCTATTTTTGCTCCTAACCATGAATTGAATAGCAGTTTTGGCGTAATGGGAAATAAGATATTTGGGATCCCTAATTTTTTGTGCGCAATTTTGATTCCCACTCGCTTCAAACTCAACGCTGATAGGAGTATGTCTTACTCGGTGAGGCATCACGTTTTCTTTAGGATATGTCACTCGTTTTCTGCGCAACTCAACTTCTTCTTAAACTACATCGACGTTTAACCGCATAGATATTATATTTAGATTTAAATAGCGTCAATCAGATAACGAATAAAAGCAATAATATTTTGGCATCCATTTAACATGGATCAAATTATACGCTGTAAACATTGATTGCAGTTTCTGTGTATGCAAGTATCGTGGTGTCGAAAACTCGTTGGGTTGCTCAGGAAAGGGTGAGATTGACCACAACGGGGTATTCAAGCACACGAAAGCTCACGACCGTCCATGCAAACAAGCTTTTATAACAGAAAAAACTGCATTTCGTGATGCCCTATACAATGCAGTCAAAAGCTTACCCGGGACTTTGAAAGACCTCTACGAGTCAATTGCATTAAAGTATGTATACTGATTTAATTGCTTCGATAATCCAAAAAGATGAGGGTGCTGATTGGTCCGGACCCAGATATGGGATCTTTTGGTTCACTGGTCGATTGCTTTGACCACTAAGTTACGCCACGCCGATATCTACATCTTTCTCGGATTGTTCTTATCATGCAGACTTTCTCGTTTTAGTACCTACACAAATTGCCACGTTTTATTTCTGTATTCACCATTTCCGATCACCTTTATTCTATGCTAGACATCGTGTGGCAGCCCAATTCGTCACATACGTGGCTGTCGAACAGACGATGAGAAAATGGCACAATGAGAATCAACCACCGCTGCCTACGTGTGTACAATATATTCCCGAAGTTCTTGAGTGCGACCAGTGGAAAAAAATAATGTCTTACGACATGGTGTACGCGGATAATTTGACGTCAACCACAGAGACCTCGACGCATCGATTGCGAGCATGGCCTGTTGTCGATTCAAATGGAGCAAGCCATGTAATATTTGGGACGAAATCGTACGCCACTTCATTTAAGTGTTCGAGATATTTCTTTGTTGACGCGACTTATGACGTTGTCCCTAACTTATATGGAGGGTACCAACTACTTACATTGATGGCAGAAATAGACGGTGAGGTAAAAGACAAGGCCGATCTGAATTCACATAGAATAATTTTTTTGGAATGCTACTTTCGCCGTAAAATTGCACAGATAGTACCCGTCTGCTGGGCCCTGATGAGCCGAAAGACTGCGGTCGCTTATCATGCCGTTTTCCAAACGATGATCGAACATCTTATTTCAAACGTCACCCCGGCCATAATAGTAACCGACTTCGAACTTGCGTTACAGTCCACACTTCGTTTGATATTTCCGGATGCGGTGATTCAAGGGTGTTTTTTTCATTTCACTCATGTACGTAAAATTGGAGCGTTTCATTATTTAATTAGAAAAAGAAAAAAAGAATTAGGAAGCAAATGCATACTAAATCTAGTAATATTCATGGATAATTATTTCCGGCTATGTAATTTTACGTCTACAGTTAATATTAAAGAAGTGTCAATCTCTGTCGATTATATCCCGAGTACAACATGATGAGGCACTTCTTCGAACAGCGAGGTTTCTTGAACGCGATTTGATGAATCTGGCCTTGTTGCCAGCCGATTTCATCGAAGAATCTTTTTTTGCCCTTGAGGCGCGATTGGCAGAGCACGCTGAGCTTACTCCAATCATGGGACCTTTGTTTGAGTATTTTAAGGTAATGTATCCAGCGAAAACGGAAAGATATACAGATATCGAGCTGAAATTTGCACCAAAGATAGAAGTCATTCCTCAACGTTCATATCAATTTTTTGTCAAAATGCCTCCGACCGTTAAATAGTTGCGCGATTTTCAAATTTTAAAAAAATGTCTGTTTACGCGATAACTTTCAATTTTCGAGATATTAAGCGCAAAATTGTTAGAATGTGAGCTTTCATATACCGCCGATCACTATTAAATTTGGTTACCATCGGTTGAATCGGTAAAATTTGATGATATTATGATTCTTTGAATTTTTCGATTTTTTTTCTCCAATGCGAATTTTGGTATCAAGTATAGAGCTGGGAGTTGAATAAGTGCCAGATTCATAATAGAAAAAAAAATACGTCAGATACAGCCCAAAAATGATGAACGATAACATATGTTCATATTGATTTGGTACAGTCTGTTTTGTGAAAAATAGCGATTTTCGCGTTTAGGAGCCTTAAGAGGCAGTGGTACTTCCCCCACTACACCTCAAAATTTCGAAAGCTGTTTTCTCTCAAAAAACAACACCGATTGGGCTTGCATTTTGAGGGAATATGCGGGAGGATGGTATAATTGGACTAAACTTCTGGCTCCTAAATCGATTCAGTCGTTTTTTTGTGAGAATTAAAAGAAAAATAGTGCGAGAGAGACAGAGCTATGTCCGAGAGAGACAACCCTATAGGCGTTTAACATTGAGCGAAGATTTTTGCTCCGTTGTATCACTGAGACTTAACGTTGATTCCAAATAGAGTATCGGGTAACCCTCGGCATCTTTTCTTTCACAAAGCTTCCTTTATGAGGAAGCCAAAAATTAGAAATGCTTGATAGATTATATTAAAAACAAAAAATTTTCCCATTTTAAATTTAGCATTTTTTTGCAAAATAAATTATCGGAAAATGGTAATATTTCGAAACGATAAAGCAGAGACGCAGATATATGCTCAACCATGATAACTATGAACTTGATATTCAACAACCCTCAGCGCTTTTGGATTAACAAAACGGGTCCCCACGGCTTCAGCGTGTACGATCAAAAACACCGCACTAACAATGCCATTGAAAGATACCACCGGTCCTTGAAACACCGAATGGCATCGAATCCGGAAATATATAAGTTTTTAGGTATTCTTGAATTTAAGTAATTACGTTAAAAAATATTATCTTCATTTCCATTACATTTACCGTACAAAGAATCGTTGCGATCTGTACAAGAGCTGGCTCATATGGAGCTATTCATCCTGGAGCATAATGGCATCCCGACGAGGCCTAAACGCAATGCTCAAGAGCGACGGGACGCAAAAATTGTGACAGAATGGGCGAAGTTGCAAGATCTAGGATCACTGTCTCAAGTGGACAGGCTACCGAAGATCACAGCATTCTTGAAAGCGATGCGCACGGAATTTGAACCAAACTCGTTGGCAGGTGACTATCATTTGTATCCCACAAAAGTAATAAAGACACGGATGCAAATTCGAGTGTTTCACGAACTGATAAAAATGTACCAAAAAATATCGTAAAAAAAAAGAAAATTACATTTTTGTCTCCCATCCACACACGGAAAAAACGACTTAGTCGCGGTAACGAATAAAATAGTTGGACCCAACCAAGTGACTTAGTGCTCTGAGGGACAAAGCTTTACTTGGTTGGATCAACTATTTTTCGTTGGTTGGTTCTGATCGTCGCCCAAACTAAATAGTTGGGTCAACTACTATTTTGGCCACAACTATCTTACTTAGTTGTAACACGAATATAATTCGTTATGTGACATATTTAAGTCAACTAAGTCGGAATGGCTAATGTGGCTAACACTAGGTCGTAACACTGACCAATCCGATAGTTATGGCAACAAATTTTCGCACAACTAACAAATAGTTAGTTGGCCCAACTAAGCCGTTTTTTCCGTGCAAATATTATTGCAAATATTTTTTGGGTCGTTCTAACAAAAAAAAAACTCCGGTTAACAACTTTAAGGGTATCTAATTCGGATAAACGCATAATAATCATTATTCAAATTAGACACCTTTAAAGTTCATCACCATTTTTTTTTTTTTTTAGAACGACCCAAAAACTATTTTGGGTCGTTAATGTTATTTTTATTTTCCAAATTTTTTAACGATGTTTTTTTTTAATTCATATCAATTGGTAAAACACCCTAATGCAGATACCATACTTTTTTTTGTACGCATATGTATTTTGATTTCACTTTTTCAATATACTTATCAAATACTTCTCAAGCTCCGAGTACGTCTCAGACGATCGATACTTCTGAAGCTCCGAGTATGTCTCAAGCCCCCAATAGTTCTCAAGCTGCGAGTACGTCTCAGACCCCTAATACTTCTCAAGGTCCGAGTACGTCTCAGGCCCCGAATACTATTCGGACTCCGAGTACTCCTCAATCTCCGAATTCACCTCAAGCTCCGATCATCGCTTCTCAAGTGCCGACTACCCTCCGAGCTCTGAGCTTTCCTCAAACTTCGATCGCTTTCCAAGCACAGCGTCCTTTTCAGACTCCGATAACGGCTTCCAAAACTCTGCGAGTCTATCAAACTCTTGGTATCTCCCAACATTCGAGCGTTTCGAAGCAAAGTGCAAGAGAATTTAGCATTTTGCATGAGCCTGAAGCGTTATTCAACCACCATGATCAAGAGTTTACAGACTATTCATCCAAACTTCAGTATCCATCGAAATATCGAACCGAGCTGACCTCTAATCCACGCGAATATTCACTGGTGAACGAGACAACAAACACACAGGCAAAAACTGATACAAATACCTCCGCTCAAGCTCACAGTCCGTCACTTACCAATCTATGGGGGCAAGCATCGGCGAACATGTTCGCAAACGCGCTCACCTACACCCTTAAGGATGATCGCACACATTTTCACCCGAACTCACTCACTCCTGCGCGTACACAGACTTTCTCACAACTCACTAAGCACCGCACACACCTTCTCACGAATCCGCACAAGCGAGCAACAACAAATACGTCCACACACATTGAAACGGCAGCACTCACGACAGCTCATTTAGAGACACGTACGAAGTCGCCCACACCTCCCAAAAAGTTGAAATATCCACCTAAAAAGACTCACGCGTTCATGCACACACTCGAACAGCCAGGGTTTCTCGAAAAAATGGGAACTAGAAAAACTAAGCTTCAGGCTGAGATGCAATTAGATTCTCATTAACAATCTATAAGTATTCTCACGATAAAAGACTTACCTTGCATTTAATTACAAATAAACAACAACAACAAATAAAACAAAGTGGAACTAAGTTGAGTATGATCTCAAAGAAAAATGCGTATATAAATATAACTTATTTTAGCGAACTTCGGAAAAACGTTATTCTTGCTTTAAAAGTAAAATGATCAATAATAGTATTTATTTTTTGTCACATAATTAAAGGTATCCGGTGTAATGTGACAGAAACATTATAAGTTAGCTTTAAATCATTCTCCCAGCTAATGATATGGATGATTTAAACACTTGGCTAATTGTACAAGTGTATATTGAGATGGCCGTGCAACTCTTATGATTTTGTGGTATTCTCTTATTTCATTTTGACAAGCTACACTGAGAAAAAAAATGTAATGGAATTTGTTTAATATTTGAATGCATAATTAATTAATTTATAATAATCCATGTTCATGGGCTTTAAACTTATTGAACGCATTTTGTGCTAATAAAGTTTTCAGATTCGCACGGTTCATTTTCTTTCGTTGATCGAAACTTTTGTTTAAAGTTGCAAAAAACCTGAAAAACTCTCATTGTCATCGTGCTTATTTTACAAAAAAAAATTGTAGACTTGGTGAACAATTGAAATAAAATACATATGATATAGAATGACTTTTTTATTGAAGAAAAAAAGTTTAAAAGAAGATGATAATTATCGACGAAGCAATCTGCAAAGTTCCATCTTGCATCCTTATTTTGAATACATAAAAGCAGAGTTGTAAATGCCTAATACTTATAGAAATAATGATGATGATACGATCAGCTCTATAATTATGATTTTATAATAATATCATGTAGCGATTGTAATACGATGATTAAACTTTGGAATGGCTGCAAAAATTATTATTGCTCAATAAAAATCACGGTAATACTTTTGAAAAAATGGAAAAAAATAAGTAATGCATTAAGAAAGTAATGCATTACTTATTTCTTCCATTATTTCCACTATTTCTTGCAATTTTAAAGCGAAAATTAGTATTTTTTTCAGCTATTCAAATGTTTACACTCTATTTTATAATCACTACATATTATTATTATGAAATCATAACTACAAAACAAATTGTACTGTAAACTATATCTCATGAATTAATGGGGATTTACAACTCTGGTCACAGCATGTTACTTAATTTTAATACGAATCTTTAGCGCGATAGCTAAAATTTGTTCACGCTAGAGTATTTACGTACTGTTTCCAAATGTTCTAATTCTTATGAAAATGAAGTGCGTTTAGCGATTTTTATAAAATGTATACTAATTGAAGATTAGCCTGTACTGTACGTGTTGTTTATTTTTGAGCCAATTCGGTCGAATATTTTACAAGTTGCAGTTATATGAATTTTTCATAATTTATCACATACACATACATATATGCGAACAATTTTTCTAAACCATTTTTTTGTAAAGATGGGCTTTATAAAAATGATTCTATGACTTACGGCTGTTTAACTATATTTATAGAAAAGCAAAAATGTTAAACCTTTTTTCAAACGGGTCAACGTACGGTCATATACTGCACTAGACGCATAACTAGTTTCATCTTTATTATTCACGAATTTAATGTGATACTTTTAAAATACAGGGGGCTCAATTACTCTAATGCTATGATTCATAGTGTGTATCACCACTTTCATAGACGTTATCGTTAAATTAAATAAATGGCAACAGCTACAGATTCTGGGAGACTCCGATTACTCCAGGCAGTTGCCGGAACTGGAGAGTACGACGCGAGAAAATGCGAATCAATAGTTATCCTAAAGAAGACTTCAGAAGGTTTGTTGAAGCAGTTTCGATATGCACGCTCATTCGATTTTTATTCTTGCGTGTTTTTATTCGTTCAGATGATAAAAAGACATAGCTCGCAATTCGGCTTAATTCAAGTTGCAGTTATTTATTTTGAAATCCGATAACATATATATTTAATGGTATGAGCGGGACCTTAAAATTTAGACGTTTTCGCAATGTATTTTCCAGTGATCGCAATTTGAGGACGAAAGACGAATCAAGTTACGCCGTCGTGATCTTATAACGAAAACAAAAAAATAGATAAGTAAGTGCTTGAAGCAGGAAAGAAACAGAATGTTTCGATGCCGATGCAAACTCAACGGATTTCATGTTACACAATTAAATTTATTAAATTCAACTACATTGAACCGTTAAAAACAATTTCTTGCAAAAATGGCTAGAACATTTAGATTATAACCGAGGAGATAACGAGATGAAAAGGAAAAGTGATGGGCTCTCAGTAGAGTCACGGATCAAGACAGCAAATCAACATTTTCCGTGTTTATCAGTCGTTCTTGCGCTATTCGCTGAATTTTCAGTTTGACAAGTTCAGATTTTCTCTGTATGGCGAAAAGTTCTTTAGCCTGTTCTAGTTTTAGTTTCAACAGCTCTTCTTCATGTCTAATATTAATGAATGCTCTTTTGTTCTCGTGGATCAATCGAGCGTTGGCAAGATCTGCGTCCTGTTCAATCAATTTTTGTAATCGCACTTTCTGCAATTCTTCCACCGACAGCTCGAATTTCTCGCTTGTTATTTTCTTTCCTACGGAGAAAGCGGAACTGTCATTCATTTCAGAACATTTCAGACATTTTCAGAAAATTTCATAGACACTTCCAGGTCGTTTTAGGACAGTAATAAAAAAACATAATGATGAACGAAATCCAAAGTGACAAGTGTACATTTTTTTAAAATTCAAATTAACGTAAAATCCTAACCGCTTTACAGATCATCACCAAATTTGGTACGTAGCAGGGCTGAGTGTTATTGTTACAGTGTAAAAAATTTCAGTTCATTTGTTGAAAATTAACCTTAATTATAGCAAATCGAAATTTTTTCGAGAAATTCAAAATGTCAAAAACCGAACTGCTTTGCAGATTTGGCCCAAATTCAATACCAAAGGTCGCATTAATTTTTATCATTTTAATACGAAGTTTCAGTCCGATAGCTACAAAATTCGTTCGAGCTGGAGAATTTACATACTTTTTTCAAAATTAAAAAATTCTTATATAAATTAAATGTGTTAACGATTTTTTTAAAATTTATACCAATTACAGATTAGGCAGTACTGTACATGTTGTTTCAGTTTGAGCTGATTCGGTCAAATAGTTTTAAAGTTACAGTTAAATGAATTTTTTACCTTTCATCACACACACACAAACATACCTCCGGACGATTTTTCTAAACCACTTTTCTCGACGTTTTGGAGCATTCTGAGCAATCTGACATAAAAATCTCGAAATTTTTTTTTCATGGAAACAAAGCTAGTCTATGAGGAAGCAAACCCGAAAAAAATAACGTACGAATGTATGTTTGTCACTTTTAGCGAAACCGAGGGACATATTTTTCCAGGTTTTTTGTTTATGATATTTTGAAATAAGATTGAATTTGAAAGAATATGGTACCTAGTAGTTGAGAAGTGGGTGCAGTATCCAATGCGATACGAGGTCGCTTCGGAGATAATACACCCGTTTGAGGATACTCGATGTTTGGAGAGGATGATTTTTTGAATTGTGTAGCACGAAGTGTAGAAGAGCCAATACTATCCGATTCTGCACTTTCTTCATAATTTTCGTCCTCAGACACTAGGTCATTGTTCCCAGCGCTGTCTTCGCTATACGTTTTTTCAGTATTATCTGTTTTTTCACGATCCAAATTAGCATTCAAAATTTGCTTGTTATTCGCTAACAACTTCTTCAATTGAAAGACCTCCCTCTGAAAAATATCAATTGGGGTTCTTACCAGCGAATTCTTTATGGACCGTATTGCCCCATCTTATCGTATGCAAATGAATATAACGAAAGAATTCAGTGTAATATAATTAAACAATTAAATATATAAGAAATTCAGTGTAATTATATTACCCTAGCCTCAAGAATTCAGTGTAATATAATTACACTGAATTCTTGAGGCTTTTTCCATCCAACAAACTAAGGAATTAAATATATAAGAAATTCAGTGTAATTATATTACCCTAGCCTTCTTATATATTTAATTCCTTAGTTTGTTGGATGGAAAAAAATATATTGACTGAACAAAATACTTTTCCGTTTTTACTAAATATTGTAATGATTCAATCAAATTTGTTATCGTTCAATCAATATTTGTAATGGTATTTATTTGGTGGATATTTATTTAAACTTGTTTAACATTTATGTGCTCGAATTGAACGGATTTTCTAATTGAATATAAATTGGATAGCAATTTAACCTTTTAGTATATTTCAGAAGGTTTGGTCGCAGTTAAATTGAATTAGGACAAAAACAATTTTTTTTTTCAATAATTCAAAATTCCATAAAATAAAAACCGCTTTATGGATTTCGCTCAAATTCAATATTGACCTTCATTTTTCATTGCTTTATTTGTCAAGAAGCTAGAGAACGTACATATTTTTTTCGAAAAATCCCGTCTTATAAAATCTGAAATTTTTATTCAATTTTGTCGAAATTGTATACATAGGAAGGGGCATCGGTCCTCGACCAGTGTACCAAATTTTAGTTTGAATTTTGCAAGCCACTCACACACACCCACACACATACATACATCCGGACATTTTTCAAAACGACTTTACTCGACGTTTTGGACCATTCTGAGTATCCTGACATTAAAAACTATAAAATATATAAAATATATAAAATAAGGGATACAAAAAATATATGAACATACGAACCGGCGACACGATATTAGGCTGGGAGTTAAGCTCTTTGGTAATCTGCGTCCATACCATGTCATTCTTCTCGCGGGAAGCGCGATCTTTTCCTCTTCCTATTTGAAATTTATGGCGATGATATATCTCCCAAAATATCATCTTCTCGCTTTCTGCGAACCTGACAATTCTCTTTGCCGACATCTTTGAGAAGGTTAACTCATAAGAACAAAAAACAAACGGCAAAGTGAAGTTTCCCGGGAAGCAAGCAATAAATATTCATGTTGCCATAGCACTAAGTTTGATCTTAAGTTCGATATTGAGAATGGTCTTAAATTCGATCTTGAGTTCAATCTTAAGCTCGATCTTAAGTTCTTAACTTAAGTTCAACTTAAGTTTCAGCTTAAGATTACACTTAAGGGCCAACTTAAGCACGAACTTAAGATCAGTCTTAAGTATTCAATAATTAAGTTCAAACTTAAGATCGATCACAAGTACGGTCGTAAGATGACTCTTAAGTTCGCACTCAAACGTAAGCAGACTGTGCAGTGTTTTGTTTTTTTCGGGGTTATGATTTTCGGTCTTCCAACTTTCGGCGATACGCATGGATACCATATTGAAAATAGCTGCATTAAACAGTCAGCGTTCGTGCCAGAGCGGAAGTACACAATCAGTGACTTAAATGTTTATCTTTCAATCGTCGCGTAAACTTTTCGTGACGAAAAGTACATGAGATATACGTAAAAAGATTATGCGTAACCCGTATTTAAGATAGTTGCTTTTGAGTTCGCTGCATCGAGGAAGTAAGTTTTTGCGTGTAAATTTTGGATCGAAAAGTACAGGAGACATACAACAAAAGAAGATGCGAAATTCGTATTCCTAATAGTTGCGCTAAACTGTAAGTGTTCGCGTCAGCTCAGAAGTACACGAAAAATGCATGAAAGGTCCATACTTTCGAGTATTGTGTGTAAGATTCGTGTCGAGAAGTATAAAAGATATCCGTGAACCGTACATGTAAAGTCCATATTTGCGATAGTTGCGTTCAAGGTTCGCCCCAGCGCGGAAGTACACGATGAGTGCGTGCAATTTCTCCAAAATTACGACCACAATTTTCAACATTTTTTACATTGAATTCTACGTCCAAAAATACGTTTTTTCCGACTAGTGCAAAAACGAGTAGGATTTTCGAATATCAGCTAAACTAAAATAAAATTACAATATCTTTAACAATTGTATTTCATTTTTATGACAATTCTGGGCCACTCCCCATTTCTGCACTAATCTCAAAAATGTTATTTTCGGACACGTAATTTACTGTAACTTTTTAAGAAATTCAAAGTTTGCTTAATCATAAAAACACAAATTGTCGAAAAAATGTGAACAAATTTCAAGGGGATTTTTTATGTTGCCCTGCAACATCTCAAAAAGAAAAAATAAATTGTAAATGTGTGGGTGTTTCCCGCTTAGAAAACTCAATCACCAATAACTCAAGAATCGTTCCATCGATTAACCTAAAATTTGGTAGTGAAGCACTGGCTTCTCTTTAACTGTTGTAATTTTTTACATAATGTATGCAGGAATTGTGATTGCATGCTGTTTTAAATTTTTGAAAAAGGATGTGATTGGCTTACTTTTGTAAAATTTCAATTATTTTGTCCAATAGTTCTTCCTGAGTGCAGACACGTCTATGAAGAACTCTTGAGTTGAGTTGAAAACTTTTGTGTTGAATTGAGTTGATTTTTGTATTGAGCTTGGCTGAAAACGGCATAGCGGTTCGGATTTTATGAAGCATTGAATTTTTCGAAAAATGTACAATTATTGTATTTATTTTCGAAATATTTGAAATACCGAACCCACATTATCGATGTAAACAAAATACTGTTCAGTAAGTAATGCTACATATCTAATTTAATGATCATGGGTAAAAAGTTTCGAATTCTATAAGAATTTCATTTATTTTTTATTGATTATTTTTTTCAACTAAAAGTTCGCTAAAAATGAGTTTGTAAATTTATGTATGTAAAACAAGGATGCAAAATTATATTTTGTTTTCTCATAATTTTTTGCATTTTACAAAGCTTCTCTTATGGGTAAGCCATAATCGATGAACATATCTCCTCATAAAAGTAAATTTGTAAGAAGTGCAAAATAATGTGGAAGCAATATACAAGTTTCTATTTCGCATCATTGTTCAAAACCATTAACTACAGAATATCTAAGCACGTACTTAAAAATGTTTTTAAAAAAAGTAAACCTTTGCAGTCGTGAAATGTGGCCGAAGAGGCAGACATACTTATGGTCAAACATGCTTATAAAGATGCTCATCCCGAATATCCAATGTTCTATCACGGGGCAAATAACAATCAATCTGAAGAACGTACTACCACGTGATTTTTTAAAATCGCGTTCACAAGGATATTTGCTATCGATATTGTGATCGTTTGGAAGCGTTTTATAGCTGTCCCACCTCGAGTCAATGTACTCATCAAGAATAATCGCTTCCGAAAAGTTACGAAGTCGAGGCTCGGCTATCAATATTGTCTCTTTTTTTTTGGTATCTTTTATGACGTTACGAAAGATCGGCATATTCGAATCTGCCGCGAGGATGAGAGATCAGCGAAACGGGCAGCCGGACAGATGAGAATTATCATCAAGAGTCTTGCAGTTAGTTATAGACCGACGCAAGTCCAGTGACCGGTAGCGCGAGTATATTGCGTTGGAGAATGAGTAGAGATTTGTTAGTTATGCCAGAGAATGGAGCTACCTGGTTTCATTGACCATCGTCGATATAGTTGATTATTTTTTTAATCATTCGGCCCCATGGACGAATTAATGTTTTCAAATTTTTCATCGCATATTTCTTTTGTGCATTCGAATGCAGGTATCTTCTTGAATGTGTCGTATCGTAAAAAAACGTATATAAAAGTTTTTCATTTTCGAGTGTACTTTTGAGAAAATTTATTTTAAACATTCTTCAACTCCTCCGATGCATTGATTTTTTATTAATAAACATAAAAATAAATTGTTCAAAAAATTGGACATTTTCTATTTTTTCTGAAAAAATCTCTAAAATACTACTCATAAAGACGAACATTTTAAGCATAGACGGGAAGTGGGACAATCTTTTTCCGATTTTTTATGAGAGGTTTAATATTTTATTTAATTTCTAAACTCTCATAGAAAATCGAAAAAAGATTGTCCCACTTCCCGTCTGTGCTTAAAATGTTCATCTTTATGAGTAGTATTTTAGAGATTTTTTATCATTGTATTACTGTATTTTTATTTCATGTTCCTATTTATTATTTTTATTTATAGAAGGCATTATGTGTCAAGCGTCGCCTCATTTATATAGGCTATTTCGTTTGAGGTATCTCATATTAGAATTCTCTTTATACTATCACGAAACAATTTTCAATAATGAATTTGATAAAATTTAGTTAAAAAACTCAAGTGTCATCAGAAAAGCTTGGTCCGTTTTGCCATTTTTTGTGATCCGTGTTTCGGTTCTTCCCTAGAAAACCGCGAACTCCAATCTTGCTAGAGCTTCATGTAAACTCGTACAAAATATTTAGTATATAAGGAAAAACGCCACCACCTAAAGGCCTTATTCTAAAATATATTTGAAAGGATATAACCCTTGCCGATTTAATAATTTAGCGATGATTTTATTTTCTTTGATATTAGACCACAAAGTAGTATGTATATTTAAACAGTAATTAAATGTTGGAACCATTTCTGTAATATTTTGCACTGGATCAGAGCTTCTTATTCTGTACCCTCACTGCGAAGCATTTATTACTACCCCAAGAGCGAGCGGCCCGCCTAAGCCTTTTATGACTATCCCTGTTGTGCCTCACTAGCCGTCGCCATTGTTCACCCAAAAGATTCCAGGTCCAAGGCATTTATAACAGTTTAGCTGTTTTCCGAATCTGTTGAGACGCATGGCTAGACCTTCAGGTCGCCAGGACCTTTTCAGTCAGTCTCGTTTTCCTCTTCCAGGGCTTAACCCCGGCCTTTGGCCGCTGGGCCTTCCCCCTCTCTAAGGCCCTGTCGATTCTCCAATCAGCGATCTCAGATCCCCGCCACAAACGAACCTCCTACCACCATCTTTTTACGTACAGCTGCACTTCAAACATCCCTACTCACTATAATATAGTTAATCAGTGACTGTCGCATGAGTAAGAACTCGAACTTTGCAGAGGCTTAAACGAAAAATTCCTTTCGAGTGATGCATGAAGTGTTAACCAAGTGTTGTATCCTGAAATTGTGTTCTGAAGTGGTGTTTACTTCGAAATACGAAAAATTTCGTAATCACAGTGCAAAGGATACTGTACTTCGTCATTTAAGGTAAGTTGATGAAAGATTAACTTTCCAATTATACTATGACATTCTCTTTAAGATTTTGCTTACTCTTAGAAAAGGTTTTGTTTTCCCTTTTTTTCTCGCGTCTTTTATGTAATATTTTTAAAATAGGTAGAATATCAAAATATTAGATATAGAAAAAAGATTCAGATGATATGTAAGTGTTTTTGTGCGGTTGTGCATTAGACTCAACAATTAGAAATTTATATCACTCGAAAATGCGTCTCGCTATGGTGGTGAAAACGGACATGCTAGTAGAGGAATCAATGCTCATTATTCATTCCAGTGTTTGGTAAAATACTACTAGATGTTAAGATTTCACGAGACTTTGAATTTCTTCAAAAATAGACCTTCACTCGTTAGATCTTACCATTCTTCAGCTTCCGACTCATAAAACTCACACAAAAAGATCAATATGAACTTGATGAGAATTTATAGAATCGTTCAGATTGTATATTTTATTTTATACTGTATGATTCAATTTCATGGAAAACTTGTGTGCACTTCTCGAGTTGACAAATATTAAGCTATAGAGCTGAACATTTTTATAAGTGTTCAATACGAGGATCAAGCAAGTCCAACAAATACGAGGATCAAATACGATTTGTTATTTTTTGGGTTATTGAAATTCAAATATATATTTAATACCTCAATTAAATGATTTCCAGTTACTCGTATAATATTCAAGGTAGTATTGAGTGCTAATATATATAATTGAGTAGATTTATAATTGAAAGAATAATATATATATATAATTGAGTGCTAATATTTAAACGATGGTTTAAACTGTTTTTAAGGAAAATCTGGAGGAAATGAATGTGGGTCTAATTGAAAAAAGCTCATATTTACCATAGAAAAATCGTATAAGAATAATTTTAGAAAGTAATAATGCAGTTTGCATCAATAAATCCTAAGACATATTTTTTTAAGCCATTATTTAAAGAGGTAAATTTATAATTTTATTCAGATCTTAGCAACTAATAGATTATTTTATTTTTTGAAAGTTGATTCACAGATTCACTGAGCAATTTACTTTGTTTTACTTTTAATCAGGAAGAAAAGTTTGGTTATTACTTTCTGTTTGCTTTCTGTTACCTTTTATTTTCTCATCAGACACAAAGCATGTAAAAAGAGAAAGTATTACAATCCAAAAAAAAAAAAAAAAAAACAGACTCAGATTTTCATGCAAATAGATGTTTTAAATTATCGTAATTCCAAAAAAATAAAAACTCATTTCTGTCTGTCTAGTTGTGTAACGTCCAAAAATACAATAATATTTAAAAAGATTGTGGATCGGAGTGAATTTTGGTCTGTGTTTTCTTTACATAAAATTGAAATTCAATCCAAATCTCCACTCCTTGCGATACTTTACCTGAAATATGAAATAAATAAACTAAAAGTTTTATTTATTTTTGGACCTCAGACTGATATAAAAGTTGTTATGTTTTGGTGTGACAAATATAGTCAGAATTATCAGCAAATGAACAGTGAATAATAAGTGATTCAGTACAGTGAAGTCTTTGTTATTTTCTCAGCCACTTGCATGGGATTTCTGAAATCATTTGTTATGATTAAATTCTATGGAGTAAAGTATAGATTGTCTCGAAGGAATATAAAAAAAGAATTATTATCACTGATCTTAAGCAGTTTTCCACTAAAAATACACCGTAAGTGTACATGTCAAATATTAACCCTTTGATGCACACATTTTTATTTTTAAAAACTTACTTTTATTTACAATCGAGAAAGAAAACGTTGGAATATTTAAAAAATGATAATAATCTAGGTGGGATGTTCAACATCCCACTGTGCATCAAAGGGTTACATTAAGCAATTTCATAAACAAAACAGATTTAAGGTTATGAGCACTCATAAAGTTAAGACTATATAGTTCTCATCACTCATGGTATCAATCGGGGAAAAAATGATTATATATAAACGCTTCTTACATACATGCTTAGATACATTTTGTCTCATCGGATAATCATGTATGATTATATATAATGATACATAATTATTAATAATCTGACTCTAATTGATATTTAAGTAATTAAATAACCATATACGTTTGAACACGATAATATTTGATGCCATATATGGGATTATACACATCCACATACACTCATATATGATATATCATTATACATGAAGGTATGTACAAATATATATGATTGTCTATCATTTTTTTCCCGAGATAGTTTTTATCGGTCTTATAGCATATCATACGAATACCAAATTCTACGGAGGCCTCATCTACACCATAACTTTCGATACCTTTGATATATGAATGACCGAGAATTAAATCCACTTGACAAACTATCGAAGTGACGACAATAATACCACCAAAACGAGAAAAATATGTGAAGACATTTTCACGCGGCGACACCTCGCGACGACTTCTCGTATCATTACGCACAAACTTGAACACGAATTAAAAAACACGACCTCACCAAATTATAAAGAAAAACGTAGATTATAATTAAAGTACGAAATGCCCAAATTTCTATTCCTGTAATTCGTCAATATAACCCAGTAACTTCGCGATCGAAAATTCACGCCAGAAAAAAAGGGCATGAGAAAATTACGTCTTGCGAATACGCCAGCAACAACTTTTTTCATAATACATAGTGTAATTTGACAACGATGAATTTCATCATAAAAGTTTTCCTGTAAAGTTATACAGTATCTATCGAGAAACAAAATGAGCTATTACTTGACAAGATTGAAATAAAATTACAAATATACCTTATTAAAAAAATGTTGTAAACTCATTGTTGACCATTTGTTCTATATTAAGGTGTTCCTGTGGACGCCCGCTACGCGGGTGTCAGAGGGTCGGATATCAATTGTTTTCTGTGCAAGACAAACGATCAACGCGTTGGTGCGAGAGAGGGCGATAACCCGAAAATGTATGAGTCAGAGAGAGAACAGATACTTTCTCTGATGATATCTTAAAAATAAAGCAGCCAATCAACTTGAAATTTAGACACAATTTAGGGAAGAAAATTCTCTTCTCGACACAATTTTTTGGCTTATTTTCCATTTCATCATCTATTCTTTCTAAGCGAGTGTAACCTATGGCGTCCCTAACGGATCCGAAATCACCGATAAATCATTTTGTTCGATAAACGTACTGGGGGATGACTAAGTTGTAATCGATTTTCGGGGCGGTCAACCACCAGTGGTTTTGAAGTGATTTTGAAGGAATTTTTAAGTAACTTTTCAGTTATTTGACCAAAAAATTACTCGAATGATACCTGAAATTGACTTGAAACTAACCCTGTAAATGGGTGTACCAACAGTCATTCGTAGGTCGTACCTGAGTTATATGACTGAAAAACTACTCATAAGCTACCAAAAATCAACTTCAAATTTGTCGATTTACTGATTACAAACATGATAGTGACTGGAGTCACTATCCAGTCAATTGACTGGGCGATAGCGAACTTTGACTCCTTAAGAGGCAATGGTACTTCCGTCACCACATCTCAAAATTTCGAAACCTATTTTCTCCTAAACTACTCGATAGATAGGGCTTAAATTTTGAGAGACTATGCGGAAATACGGCAGAATTGGGCTAAGCTTCTGGCTCCTCAATCGATTCAGTCGTTTTTTTTGTGAGAATTAAAAGAAAAATAGTGCGAGAGAGACAGAGCTATGTCCGAGAGAGACAGACCTATAGGCCTTTAACATTGGGCGAAGAAATTCCAGCCGGTGTATCACTGCCTCTTAATGACCGCGATCGGTCAGTAACTCGCGAATAACTTAAAAATGACTGAGCAGAAGTAATTTCGGATCCGTCAGGAGTATAATGCATGAACAACTTTAACATTGCATATTTCCAAAATACGGTAGGCGATCAGATTCAAATTCTGCAGAAAATTTTAAAAATGATTGGCGAACATTCTATAAGAATTTCAGAACGATGGTATTTAAAGTGCATCGGCCATAGGAACACTTTAAGTAGGAGCTTTGTGATCCAGATCCATCTTTATTTATACCAGTTACGTCTTTGTAACGGTTCAAAGTGTTTTTGGAACTTTTAAACTTTTTATTACCGAAGGCATTACTTTGTACAAGCCTAAAAGTAGAAATTTGGTTAAAGCTTTCTCTATGAAGAAGCTAAAATTGATGAACATACTTTGTCATTGAGGGGACTTTCCATAAGGTGAAAAATAATTAAGAGGCTATGTGCAAGGTTCTACTTTGCAACCGTCTTTAATTTATTTTTATTGAAATATTATTGTATTATAAGCCATACGTATTGAAATTAATTTAAAGGAAATGAAGTACTGTATTTCCGGGCAAACAGTGTCACCGACTTTTTAACCGGTCTTTTAACCAGTCTCGATTAGGCCCTGTTTCACCTAGTTTAACTGACTTTTTAACCGAAATTATTATTTTTAAGTGATTTTTACTGGTGAATTAACCGATTGTAATCAACATTCTTACCGAATTTAAAAGAAAACATTTGTTTGGTGGATTCAACCGATTTTATCTGACAATTTAACCGAGCGAAACGTTTTTAATCGATTAAATTGTCGGTTAAAGCCGCTGAAACAGTGGACTAATCGAGACTTATCTTTTCTCAGTTAAAAAGTCGGTTAACCTCAGTTATTTTCGGTTAACACTACGGTGACACAGCTTGCCAGGATTATAAACTTGTCGTTTTATAAAATTTGAAAAAAATATCCAACTAATGTATTGCATTGATATGTTTCATGTTTAAATTAACAAGTTTTTATATGGATTTCCATGAAAAGAATTTGTCCCGTAGAGATCGAGGCGAAGATTAAGCCCCTAAATAATTGTTCAATTGAGGGTTGTAATTGTAACCGCTCTAAAAAAATTGGCAATACTAGGTGAAGAAAATTTTTCTGTTTTCAACTTGTAAATGTTCACGTTTTGTGGAAAATAAAAAAAAGGTACGAACTTGCTCATCGCTTCCTCATTATTTTTCATTATTCACAAAGCCATCCCCACTTTTTCTGAATATGATTTTCTGACTATCTGAGACATTCTAAGCACACTGACAGAAACATTTTGTTTTTTTTATGTAAACAGGACATTTTTTTCTTGAATTGATTCATTTATTTTAGAAGATTAGGACATAATTAAAACTTACAATTTTGTACATTTTCTTATAAAAATATGTGCTGTTACTTTAACATGATGTGCTACACTTTTTGTCGTTCTCCCTTGCTCCACAGCAGCTGTCAATGGAGTTTTCTCACACGCACTCACAACGACTCTGTCGGTACATACGCATAATGGTTTAAAATTTTGTTTCGAATCCTAAATATAATCCGTAAAAATAGGTGTTTTCCCTAAATTACAATATATTTTGTATTCATTTTGGTCTCAAAAGACTGTGAAAAATTGTGCAAAGTCGGGCCTTCATTGCTTCCTCATGTTCCTGCTTTACCAGAGCTACATTTACGAAGAAGTATGCTAACCAAATATGGCTTCCTCATCGAGGAAGCTTGAGAAAGGTGCAAAATGAAGAAGCAATATGCAAGACCCGATTCTGCAACGCTTTTTTAAAACAATAAGTTTAAATAATTCAATGTTGTATAAAATTGTAACTCCTCAGTTGTTTTTTTACCAAATTCGGTATCAAATATCTTTGCACGTTATTACGTACATGTCTAAAGATTCAGACCGTTTTGTCAAATGTGTCAAAAACTAAAATGGCTTAAAATGGTAGAATTCAAATTGCTATCAAATATGAACTTCTTCATCGATCTTTATGAAATTTGAGATCTATTATTACTGAATATTAGTTCACGCCTGTAGAAAATTTGAACCGAATTTGTCGAAGTTGAGAACATTTAGAACGACAACGTCAATTTTTCGAAAATTCCAAATTGTGTAAAATCCGAACCGCTTTATACATTTAGCTCAAATTTAATACCGAACGTCCTTTTACGTTACTTTTTTTGTCAAGAGCTACTTAGATCAATAGCTAAACAAATGCGACAGCTAGAGAGCGTAGAGACTTTTTTTTTAAATTCAAAGTTTCATAAAATCTGATAAAATGTTTGTTGAAGCCGTTCTTCCATAACGATAGATTTCAGACAACTACAGCGTGCCAGAATTTTTTCCAATAATTCAAAATCCAATAAAATCTTAATAGGAATTTGATTTTTTGCATAAACTCCTACAAAAATAGGTGCATAGTACGCCCAAGCTCAACTCGATTAATAAACCCTAAACTAAAAGTTTCTAAAATACTGAACTAACATTCAACGGTACTAAATATTGAATTTCGTGAAAATTCCATAAATTTTAGGCAATTAATTTTTTTAAGTTTTAATCGCTTACACGGTTAACACATTTTACGAAACAAATTCGGTTAAAATATATTTAAGCGAAGAAATTTTAGACCTCTTTGATTTTTTCTTAGGCTCTAAAATTCCGTTAGACGAACATTTCTTAGCACATGGCAGGTTTCGTTTTATTAAACATAAAATAAATATTTAGCTAAAATTAATATTAAGCATAACCATACAGTGTGAGTTTATTGAAAAAGAAATAGCTCACTAATATTTGTAATATCATTGACTGTTGCAGATAATACAATATACAAAATTTGATGGATAAAAGAGAAGCAATGTTACTTCAGATTAGCTTGATGGCGGCGGTGCTTACCCTCTGTATGGCTCAAGGTGATTGGGACCAGAGATGTGGACCGCTGTGCAAGTGCAAATGGGTCTCAGGCAAAAAGACAGCAGAATGTCT
This sequence comes from Ephialtes manifestator, assembly GCA_963970395.1. Classification (NCBI taxonomy): domain Eukaryota; kingdom Metazoa; phylum Arthropoda; class Insecta; order Hymenoptera; family Ichneumonidae; genus Ephialtes; species Ephialtes manifestator. The sequence goes on along the minus strand of OZ019968.1, from coordinate 11,632,677 downwards.
ACAACAGAAAATAACCTACGTACCCACCGAGCTGTCTTCGGAGATACAGATACTGGATCTTACTGGCAATCGCATCCCCTATCTGCCCCACAACGCTTTCAGTACCGTGAACCTCGTAAATCTACACAAGCTGGTTCTACGCGAGTGCGAAATGGAATCGATAGACACATACGCTTTCAACGGTCTGAAGATTGTCATCGAAATCGACTTGGCGGGTAACAAAATCACAAAAATCTTCCCCGGCACATTCGTCGAGACCCAGAGGCTGAGAATTCTTCATCTCAATGGTAACAGCCTTGAAGTTCTCGAGAATGGCTTGTTTCAGGATTTGATCTATCTCCAAAAGATTGTCCTGTCGGACAATCGCTTGATCCGCATAGGTGAAAGAACATTTCATAATTTACCGAGTCTTCAAACTTTGACACTAGACGGGAACAATTTGACCACCGTGCGACTGTCAACTTTCGAAAGTCTCTCAAAACTTAGCAGCCTCGAATTGCACAACAATCCCTGGAATTGTGATTGTCATTTGAAGCGATTTCGAGATTGGGTTCTGAGTCGAAGGCTCTATACGAAACCGACAAGCTGCAGCCAACCAGAAAATCTTGCCGGCAATATGTGGGATGAGGTGAGTAGCGACGATTTCGATTGCCGACCAAAAGTCCTGATCGGCCCTGACATAACGTTAGGGACTGGTGGAGGAAACGTGAAGGTCTGGTGTCGAACGTCCGGAATACCGCGGCCCCAATTGTCCTGGACACATGAGTCAGAAACTCTGAGCAACTCGTCGCGGCGGCGAAACGGCGATGGAAATTACATAGTCACCGAAGGGAACGATTGGCTTAATCTTACGATACTGGATGCCTCCCGCGCTGACAAAGGAGATTACATATGCGTGGCGAAGAGTCCCGGAGGTAGTATTGATAAAACTGTGCGATTGATGATCGCTGGTGACAATGCTAGCGGCGCAATCGGAACCATGAGCTTCCCACTTATTCTCGGACTCGGTACAACTATTCTTATACTGCTACTAGTCATCCTTGTGGGACTCATATGGTATTATCGGAAAAGAACAGCCAGAGCCCAAAATAAGAGCGCTGACGAACGCTCCCTGGAACAGCATGGTCTTGGCGAACAGGAGAAATCATTGATCGCCCCGGGAACTCCAGCAAAACAATCAGTGACATCCCATGGCTCTTACGGAGCTGGACTTAATGGCTCCCTTCTCGAAAGTGGCTCTATTTTCGGTTAGTAATATTTAAATCTTATAAACCAGGCTGAGATCTGCGAAGTGCTCAGTCTGCACCAGTGTTTGTATAAAGTTTTATGTTCATGAAATGATTTTTGTTTCTCAATACAGTAGCCGGTCCGAGGGTCGCAGTAAGAACAGGTGATGCGGAGCATCCTACTCTGGATTTGGATCAAAGCACGGTAACCCGTGGCGGAAGTTGCAGACACTTTCCGCCTGATCTCTTGGCGTTCCCCGGAGGTCGGGAAGCCTCGCAAACTAGTCAGGTTTCTACCGTACCGGACCATTCACATCCTATGATTATGCAACAGGCTGAAGGGCCTCAACAATCGGGCGCTTTCGGGTCTTCGACGGGGCTTTATCCGGCCGGATTTCGAACGCTTCCTCACAACCGTAGCTTTGGTGCAACGTCTTCACACAATAACAGTGGACTCTCGATCATGCTCCGACAGGGTTACGTGACCATACCAAGGAGACCCAGGCCCCCGAGTTGGGGTAGCAGTGGTGCGAAATCACCAACACCCGGTCCGGTCGATGAGGCCGAGCCTATCTACGACAGGCTCGGAGTGCGAACCACCGCCGACGGAAGTTCCGTGCTATCCCTGAACAAAAGTCCCGAACCCGGCTCGAAGTCGACGATACGAGGAAGACCTCTTCCAAGAACACCAACGGCAAACCCACACTATAATGCAATGCAACGTAGCACGCCGAATATCTTGACCAGTAGCCCTTTAGATAGGTCGGCCCCAGAAGGCGCTCCCGGATGGCCCACAAAATTACCGGAAGAAATTAACAAACGCATCATGCATCCCCAAGATTGTAGTACTTTAGGACGAAAACTGCCACCTAGACCACCCCCGAAACCCGAAAACAGGTTGCCAGCCGGACCTCTCTTTGAGGACGAAGACGAGGACGGCACGGAAGTGTGACCATGCGCCTAGGGGATACGTCTAGTTGGGGAAGCTTCGACTGTTTTAGTGATTTTTATTGAATTAGCGAGTGCAGAATGGAAATGTTGGAGAGCACCATTCTATTAGTGGCACAAAGTTGTCTTAAACAGCCTATCCTGTATCCTAATATGCCCTATAGGGAGAATTAGACGGTAAGAAATAAGTATATCGTGATCTCATCGGACAAGAATCCTGAATCCTGCTTGCCGGTGACCATGAGAGGTAAATACCTATTAACAGCATTGACGGTTAAAAATCTGCACTGTAGAACGACACAACGCGTTGTGTCGTTCTACAGATACGTGGCATGCTACGCTAGCTCTTTAATTGGGTCGGCCCCAGAAGGGGTTCTCGCTTGGCCCAACAAAATTACCGGACGAAATTAACAAACGGATCATTCAGTCCTGTGATTGCAGTACTTTAAGGAGAGAACAGCTCTTACCCTCTTCTCGGGCAGCCGTCAAAATCCGAAAACAGGTCGCCATGAACGGATCTATTTGAGGCCGATACAGACAGAGGCGTTTCTACCGAATAGTGGGTCAAACGAAAGGAATTAACGATTCGGTCAAAGTGGTATCTTAGCTATGAAAGTTTAGAATGAAACGTTATTGTATGGTCAAAAATTTGAATCACAGGACTGATAGAGGGGCAACGTATACGTGATGCAGCACACATCTCTTTCCCTAGTCGTTATGCCATTTAAGTCTATATGTAAGCTGTACTACTAAAAAAAGGTTGCACAGGCTAATTTAAGGTTAAGTACACTTAAAACGAGTTAGCTATCTGTGATATTAAGCCTTTAAAGATCGACAGCTATTTTTACAAAAAAAAAAAGATGAAAGGGATGGAATTATATCGTATATTCGCGAAAAATATTCGATTTTATAATATTTGAGACTCAATTACTTTATACGTTACATTTACATGCATCCTTTATTTACATGCTTTATTATAAATCCTGTATGATTAACTTAGCTAGAAAAAGTGGCACGAAATATATTAAAATACCAAAGTGATTTTAATATGTATTCTGATGGCATAAACTGCCATTTGGCATAGTCCACGCACTTTTGTATTAAGGTTTACTCTAAAATGAATAAAATAATTTGTTATATTTCTTAAATGAATTAGTTAAATGCACATCCAACACAATCAAATAGTTTTATTGTTCGTTTTTTTTTTATTACTTAAGCTCTATGTCAGTAATCCAGTTCTTCGATAAAGCCACTGGTGTTGGCTCATAAAATATTTGGACCTTATCTATCCACCTCTTACAAAACCGTTTCGCCATGTCCCACAAAAAGGCGGCCCATCTAAACGTTTTACAGCTCCCCTCTCATGCTTCATAGGTAACGGCCAAGACCATTATTTATCGAAGACGCTCGAGCATCTGATTAACCTATCAGCCGATTTTCAAGATGTGGTAAAAACGAAGTCAAATTCGCACTAAAAAATAATTCACTTGCAAATAATTGTATCAACCACATCGTTACAGTTTCACAAATTCTCGATCATGTTTGGTATTATGATTGTCACTGTCACAATGCAATATACTTCGGCGTATCGACATTTGGCACTTAAGTGAGGCAGCCCGCCTTTCATTGATGCAATTTTTTACAGAATTTGTAACGTTATTTAGATTTTATAACTTTATCGTTTGTTTTTTTTAATGTCTCGGGTCGCCATATCATTCATAAAATTAACGATATCCTCTCCTCTCCTAATAAGTTCATGAGTAACGAGATATTATCGAAACCGTTATTATCGTTTTATTCGTGCTGTGGTGGTCGACGGTGTCGTCAGACAGGTAAGCTATCTTATCGCCGAAAAGGGTATAACCGAAAGTTATAACCCCGAAAAAACAAAACACTAGTCGGCTAGTTTCAGTTCATATCAAATGGATAGTCCGAACTTCGAACTCAAGTTTAAACTCAAGTTCGAACTCAAGTTTGAACTCAAGATCGAACTCAAGTTCGAACTTAAGATGGAACTTGAGAAATTTTAGTTCGATCGTAAGTAGATACTTAAGTTTGTGACTTCATTGTATAAAAAATGTTCATTCCGGCAATCCGAAGTTCGCGCTGGCTTTTTGTACACTGTGAACATTTTTTTAAAAATTAATATACCGTATATGAAGCTCGGATGCATATACCGTATATTCATTTTCAGCCGAATTCATCATTGACAAATACAATATTTGTATATTAAAATGAAAATTGCAATACGCACGTACTGTAATTTTCAAATGGCGGTATTGGAGAATTCTTATACTATTCTTAAATTTACAATAAAAGAATATTAATATGGAATTTATATACCCGTTTCGTAAATCTCATATCGTTTTGTATATTAAATTCACTTGCATGTTTGACAGTGTAAGAGCAAATGTATAATTATTTTAGATTATACCTCTAACAACGGCGGTTCATAGATCACTTTGATTCCAAGGGGAAACAAAAGACGACATACAATGCCAACGCGTGAAGTTTTGAAAAAGGCTAGGTGTATATAAAAAAAATATTCATAATTCGCGAAACGTGCCGAAATAATCAAGGGGTGAATATATAGTTTCAATCGGGTCTATGAACGGCCGTTGTTTGAGGCTTAATCCAAAATCATTATACCTTTGCTCATACAAAAAGTCAGCGCGAACTTCGGATTGCCGGAATGAACATTTTTTATAGGATGAAGTCACAAACTTAAATATCTACTTACGATCGAACTAAAATATCTCAAGTTCCATCTTAAGTTCGAACTTGAGTTCGAACTTGAGTTCGACCTTGAGTTCGAACTTGAATTTGAACTTGAATTTGATCTTGAGTTCGAACTTGAGTTTTAACTTGAGTTTGAAGTTCGGACTATCCATTTGATATGAACTGAAACTAGCCGACGCCGTGTTTTGTTTTTTCGGGGTTATAACTTTCGGTTATACACTTTTCGGCGATAAGATAGCTTACCGTCAGACACACTTGGTTCGAGACCAAGTTCATGCATTGAGATGCGCTAAAATGCCCGTGTTTGCTAACCCTAGTTTTGCTAAATAGTTCTTAAATAAGTACAGATAATTTTCATGTTTTTTGGCATTTGGTTTGGTCGTAATTGCAAAAACAGTTCGGATATTATGAAGTATTGGCATTTTCGAAAATTTATATTTTTGCATTCGCTTTTGCTAAACATGAATTACTAAGTCCAAATTTCGTATGAAATAAATTACATTTAGGGACATTTAGTAAATGAAATTACATTTAGGGATGTTAGACGTATAATTTAGTAGAGACCGATGGAAAGGGAGTATTTGAATTTAATTAAAACAAGGATGCAAAGTAGAACCTTCCATATTGCCTTCTCATTACTTTTAACTTTATACAAAGCTTCCTCTATGAAAAAGCAAAATTCGATAAACATACTTCCTCATAGAGGTAAATTCGTTAAAAGTAAAAAATAATGAGGAAGCAATATGCAAGGTTCTACTTTGTATACTTTTTCTCAATTCCTCTTTCCAGGTATAGGATTACTGTCAATTTCAGATGCAAATCAACTTATATCTCTCAACCGTTCACAGCAAGCACGTTTATTTTTAAAACATCAATGTTTAAATAATCTATTATTATAAAAATGGCGTCAAGATAATCAATTAATTTAAAAAAACGTTCAGTGGAAATTTGAAGAAATTCTATGATTATTTTTCCCATCAGAATTTCGGCCAATACGAAACGAACCAATACCAAACGACGCATTGGGCGTCATGTGGGGGAACCTAGTCGATTTTATTTCAGATATTTTTTGGATATTTCCTAACAAGATTCTAAGCAATAAAAACAATTTCCGAACAACTTTTAACCTGAGAATTCTTCACATCTGTCAAACTTCTAACGAGAACTGGAACGTGATCTGAAGAATGAGCCGAAATGAGCTCGAGCTTCAAAATTAATCGTGTATTTCCCTCAAACTTCCCAGCATACAAACAATCGTGTCAAGTTTTGCAGAAAATTCCTTAACCTGCAAAACTTGAAAATGTTTTAACCTGCAAAGTTTGACACTCTTGTTTGTTTGCAACGAAGTTATCGGAAATACCCGATAATTTTGAAGCTCTTGGGATATTATTACTGATTATTTTTCGGGCCTGGATTTCGACCAATCACAGAGTGGTAATCGAGTTCATTTGTTAAAAATTTCATCGGAAATTTCACCCGGATATTCCACAGTAGCGCTTATGTCAACCAATGTAACATTCGTGGTGAAATTTTTGTCTGTCAAAAATTGGGTTAATGTTTTCTCGAATACTGTGCTTAGCCGAAATCCAGATCCGACAAATACCCCTCGACCTCTAAAATTAATCGTAATATTTCTGGATTGTTTCGTTGCTGAGCAACGAGAGGAAGAAGTTCCGTATAGTAAAATCCCAAGGGCGCAGCGCGAGGGATTTTTGTGTGAAACTTTGCCCGATCGTTGCTAAGCAGGGAAACTAGAGGGAAATATTACGATTAAGTTTGGAGGTCGAGGGATATTAGTACTGAAAGTTTCGATTTTGGAAAACAATTCACTAATCAGTGTGGTGCACATTGTTACGTCCTGACGTACCCTTACCCCAAAAATAGGCAAACCTCCGTACACTGCTGTATGTCCCGGAAAAGAGCCCTACAGTCGGTGGTCGACCAAGTAGGGAAATTAGGAGAAGGACCCTGCAGACGGTGGTCGATAAGTAGGAAAATTAGGAAAAACCGTAGCATAGGTGTGAGGCCCTCCACTAGTCCGCAAACTAGGGGAAGCTCCACGCAAGCCCAAAGAAGTTGGAGATGGTGACCTTCGACCAACCAGAGGCAAGAAGCTCATTCTCTCTCACCCTTAAAAATTACTCAGTAGCTTTAAGACTAAGAAAATCTTTTTGAAAGTGGGAGACGGGAGTTTTCCAGCCAATTAGAGCATAAAGAAACTGCCCTCTCCCAATCCTGCGTAACACCAAAGGTTCGCAGCACTAGTATATAAGGTCACAATTTTTGTATTTTTAGTCAGTATAAATATTGTAAAATCATCGATCAACAGTTCCAGAGTAAAAGTGTTAAACCAAGTCAAGATGTAAATTCTCAACGTTAACCACATTCATCGGGAACGAATGCAGTACAGTTGCATTCGTTCTACTCCTTACTCCTAATTCAGAGCGTTAAGCAGTACAGTTGCATTCCTTCTATCTTCTAAATCTTCGAACTCGAAACGAATGCAGACAAATTGCAAACGTATCTCTCGAAAGACAGTCGCTTACTCGCGCAGACAAACCCAGCTTAAAACAGTTAACAAATGCAGTTTGTAGCAAGCGTTTAACTTTAATAATAGCTGACTGTACGTGGAGGAACGGAGTCATAACTTTTCTCGAAATTCAAGACTTAGAAATCATTCTATATCCGTTATAACGTTCTCAATATTTAAGACTTGAAATGAATTATCCTGATTCGAATATCACTTCAGAAAATAAATATAAAGGTATTAAAACTTATCATGCAATTAACTTTCTAAGAATAAAGTATATTTCAATGAATGATCAAAGATTAAATTCCAATTTAAAAAATATTAAAACCAAACACTAAAAATCCTTTATTTCTGATCAAATCGTTTAGCCCAAATCTCGGATTAATTAGCTTTTGCTAAGGTTCATCCAAAACAGGGCACAGTAAATGTTACTCCGGACGTAACAACATACATATTCTAAACAAAAATTTCGATCAGATTAAAATATAAATACCTCACGACAAAAATAAACTAGAACGAAAATTAGCATCAATAAAGAGTTTAAGGACATGCACTTTGAATAATAATAATAATGGTAAACAGTTATTAGTACATTAGTAAAAAAAATAGTAGTAGTATCGTTTATTCCATAGTACACCCTTGCGGGTTTTTACATTTGCCCCATCCCACACATATTTATCCCTTAAATCTATGTCTATATTTCCTTTTTCAATTTTCTCATCCGCAGTTCTTACACAAATTGCCGCTTCACTCATTTTCATTTCTCTTCACTCCTCCTCACTTATATTCATTGCCATCCTTTCATACTCCGCTACATACTCACAAAGAGCCACTACAGGTTTCCCTCTTTTTAGCGCGTTATTTATTTTCCGATACATTGCATCTTCTCCCTCACTCATTCCCCATTCTTTCAGACCATCTACCAAGTTCTGCTTCATGGTTTTCTGAATTTCCCTGCACTGGCCTATGTGTGCTAATGTCTCCTCCTCTATCTTACATACCCGGCATTTAGTGTCTACGAATCCCTTGTTTCCTTCCCTCCCCACATTTCCACACCTCATTCTTGCCCAAATTTCTTTGATCTCAGCTCTTATTCCCTTGTCCTCCCAGTATTCCTCCATTTCTATTCCTAATTTTCTGCTCTGGTATTCCTTGCAGTATTTTGAGGCATCAATTTTGCTCCAATCGTACTGTATTTCTTGGTCCGTCTTTATCCTAATGCCTCTTTCTATTATCCTACCAACTTCTTCCTTGTTTTCGTTCCTTATTGCCTCCCATATTTGCCCTTCCCCAACTCCCTCCATAGCCGTCCGCAGTTCTCTTCCCCACTTAGATGGGTTTCCGTTAATAATTCCTCTAATTTCCTCCTTCAAACAAATTTTCGGCCATCTGATATCCTCCATTTTCATGATCTCAGCTAGGTACTTTGCAGCCCTTTTCCATAACTCTATTCCGATCCCCCTGCACCCTGACTCCATTCTCCAGATGTAGTTTGGTGTATTTTTCCTGAGTCCCATTGCCATTTTAACATACCTTGCTTGCATTCTTTCGATCTGTTCCCGTTGTCTCCACCCCCAAATTTCCACCCCATACAGCATTCCGCTTTTTGCTATTGCATGCATTAAGTGCAGCCTCCTTTTAAGGCTACCTATCCTCGCCCTTTTGAATATTCCCCAAGCTCCATTGCTGGCTTTCTTAATTTTCCCCGCCATGAGTTTAATATGTTTTCCGAACGTATTACCTGTTGAAAACCACACCCCCAAATACTTGTACTCCTTTACCCTTTCTAGTTCCTTGTCCTTATATTATCACCTCTGCCTTAGTTTGACTCTACCTCCGTTTTGGAATATCAGTATTTTAGTCTTGTTTATATTGACCGTTAGCTTATTCTTGTCGACATACTTTTCTAGAGACCCTAGCATGTTCCTAAGCCCTTCTTCATCGTCTGCAATGAGCACTATATCGTCGGCAAATTTCATTCCAAATATCTTGGTCTGCCCTATCACTGAACCCCCTTCGTTTCTACTCTCCCATATGTCGTCCATATCTTCTATAAATAGGCAGAAAAGCAGCGGGCTAAGCGGGCACCCTTGTCTCACCCCTTTTACCGTCCTGAATCTTTCTGCCATCCCCTCGTTTGTGATTATTTCGTTCATCGTTTCTTCATAAATTCTTCCTATGATCCTGAACAATCTGCCCCTTACTCCTGCTTTTTGTAATTTTTCCATCATTATTCCCCTATCCACGGTGTCAAAGGCGGCTTTAAAGTCAACAAATGCTGTATGCAACTTTCCCCCTTTCCTCTTAAGCCTGTTGTTAATGATGGCGTTTAGTGTGAATATGTGGTCCCGGGTACCTCGACCGCTCCTAAATCCCGCCTGGCTCTCTTTCAATATACCCTTTCTCTCCAACCAGCATTTTAGTCGTCCTGTCACTATACTCGTCAGCAACTTATACCCGGTATTCAGGAGCGTCACACCTCTATAGTTACTCGCACATCCTGTGTCTCCTGCCTTGTGGATTGGAAATATCCTTCCCACCTCCCATCCTCTTCCTATTTCGCCCTGTTTCCAAAATTCATTCACGATTTCCCTTAATTCATTTATTCCTTCTTTCGGCATCCCTTTTAGAAATTCCGCCGCTACCCCGTCCTCCCCGGCTGCTTTACGGTTTTTCATTTTCCTCAGTGTTTTTCCTAGCTCCTCTATCCCAATTTCCCTGTTTACTAGCTCTCCTAGCTCTCCCTCCATCTCTCCATCTTGCCCGGTAACCCTCCCCTCTTGCCTGCTTCCATTGTCAGACCCTTCCTCTCCCCCTAGGAGCCCTTTAAAGTGGTTTATCCACTCTTCTTTGCTAATTTGTTTGCCCATTTTAGCTTTCTTGGGTCTAAATGGGATAATCGCCTCCCACATTTCCGTCACATTCTTGCTATTTTCCATTTTTGTCCACTTTTCCGCCCAATATTCTTTGCTCTTATCTTTTTTTATTCTCTTTAACTTCCGCCTCTCCTCCGTCAGAATTTTTTTCCTTTCTCTTCGTTGTCTCCTTCCACCTTTTAAGTAGTGTTTTAGCTTATTCCATACGACCTTTCTCTGCTTCCTGATCTCGGGACTTATTCCTACCCCTCGCGAATTTCCATTAATTTTCCTGGTCATCCCGATTTCTTCTGCTGTTTTTTTAATTATTTTTACTAACCTGTCCCACCTATCTTTCGCGTCCTCTACTACCGGTGTGCTTTTCCAATGTTCATCAAACTTGTCTTCGTACTCTTTACCTAGCTCTTCCTTCCACACTAGTGCCTGCTCTTGTTTTCGCTTGTCCTTTCTATTGTTTAGGCGGTTTCTGTTCTGCATACCCTCGTTACTTCCTATGCTAACTACTAGCGGTAGATGGTCTGACTCTATTCTTATTTCTACTTCTATTTTCTCAATTATGTGTTCCTTCCCCTCAGTTATAATCGCGTAATCAATGACCGAGCCATCCTCCCCTTGTTCGCCGACATATGTGAAGTTTCCTTCCCGATCTCCATAGCATCGCCCATTCATAACTATCAGTCCATTCTTTTCGCAGAAGTTAAGCAGCTTTTTGCCCTCCTCATTGAGCACCCCATCCTTTGATTCCCTTCTCTCCCCGCCCTCTCCCTCGCCAGCGCTGCCCTGCTCCTTCCCAATTCTTGCATTCATGTCCCCTACCAATACTACATTCTCTCCTCTTTCCTCTGCCTTACTTACAACATCGTCTAACTCCTTTTCCAGGTTTTTAAATCCACAGTTATTATAAATAGTCACTACTGTACAGAGTTCTTTGGTTTTGCCTAGCTTTATGCCTTTTACTACCACTCCCTCCTTCCAATCCTCCATTGTCCCATCCCTTAGCACGCTCTTCCTAATCCCTACTAACTGGCCCCCGATCGCTCGCCCGCGTTTTTTTTTTCCTTATCGCCGGCTTTGTTGTCCATCTAAAGTCTCTATCAAGCTCACTAAACACTTTACATTCGTCTTTCCTCTCAGTTCATGTTTCTTGTAGCGCTACGATGTCGAAATTCTTCAGCCAGTCCGATACTTCCGCAATTTTCCGCGCTCCGGCTATGTTCCACGTCAGGAGTCGTATTGCCTCACTTTCTTGGTCCGTCGTTTCTGTTTGCATTCCAGAACCCTCCGTTACTCCAGGTTCCGTGCCGCAGCCTTTCGCTGTTCCGGGTTCCGTTCCGAAACCATCCGTTGGTCCGGGTTCCGTTCCGAAACCCTCCATTATTCCGGGTTCCGTTCCGAAACTCTTCGTCGTGGTTTGCTGCTTGGTTATTCGTCGTCTTTCGTGTTTCCACTTCCATTAGCCTTCCCTGTCTGTCGTCCCACTGCTTCCATTTTCCCTTTGCCCAAATTTTTAAATGTCCCGTGCGAACGTCCTCACCCTCGCCTCGTAGTTCCTCCGCTTGCTCCTCAATCCACTCTTGTATGTCTCTCTCTCTTGGCGTCGGGTCATCGTAAATTCCTATCTCTCCTCTTCTTTTGAGGTTACTCTTCATTATGCTTATTTTGTTGTGCATTGACCCAAGTTCCACCAAGATACCTGTCCTTGTTGTCAACCACCTTCTAATCCATGGCCTTACCCCTGTCTGCTCTCTTATAGCGGTTTCGATTTTCTCCTGCTTGTTTCCTCCAGAATGTCTCATTCCCTGTAGCTTTATGTTGAATTTCCGCTTCTGTCTCTCTTCCTGTTCTTTTTCCCACTCCGTTTGTGTCATGGCACGTGGTGGTGCTCTCCTCGCCATTTTTTCCCTATCTCCATGCCCTCCTATGTGTGGGTACTGAGCGGCTCTTTTTTTATTTATAATGTTTTGAGTTTTGTATTTGTGAGCTGGGTTGTCACCTTTTCTACTTGTCTGGTTGACCTCGAGTTCCCTCGTTTCGCTCAAGTTCTCTGCATTTCCCATACTTTCCCGGTTTGTACATTTTTCGTCGTTTCCATTTTCGTCCTTGTTCACCCGGCTTCTGCTATCATTATATTCCGCCTGTCTTTTCTCACTCTCCTTTGTCTCCTTAGCTTCCAGATTGTAAATTTGTTGTTTGAGGTAGTCGTTCTCCTTTCGGAGTGTCTCCAACGCCCCAGTCTTGCACAGTGCACTTCCCATTTTGTCTGCTGCGCAAACAGCTGTGCTTCCGCATTAGCCAGTTTCTCTACCATGTTCTGCTCTTGTGCTTCGTTGTCATTTGAAAACTGTTTCACTTCCTTGAGCACTTCCTTAATTTCCTCCTTTACCTTGTATTTCCAGGCTCGTTCCCACCGTTCCGTCCATTGAGCAAATATTCTCATCATGTTGTGTTCCTCCTTCTCTTCCTCTTGACCTCTCCCAGTTTCCTTTATTGTTTGTACTTCGCTCTGTAACTGCGTACCCGTCGCCGTAGCACTTTCATTGAAATTCACTTCTTCCTTCTGAATCTCTTTGTCATCATCGTCCTTTTTTCCGTCCTCACTGTCATGATTGACCACCGACCAAACCTCCTCTACTTGCACGACTTTGTCCTTCGGCGTGAACTCGAGTTTGCGCTTGGGCTTGAACGGGTCATCTTCGGCTGCCAGGCCACTGTCATTTGTCTTACCTTTGTTATCTCCACCCATATCCCGTTCGATCACTGTTCTGTTTTCCAGGTCCGTATCCGAGTCTTCAGAGTCTTCCTCTGTATCGCTGTTCATCTCCTCCACGTCTCGTTGTTTTATTAAAAAGCGATCGAGGCTCCTTGTGGCGGTGGCAACTCGTCTCTTGACTCCTACCGAGCCCAGCGGGCGACCTCTCTTTTTCTTTTTACCGACCGTCGGATCCGTGCCTTGTTGCGTTTCTGCTTGTCTCCGTTCGACGTCGGTGGCGCTTGCTGCGCTCGGCGTCGCGCTCATCTCCCTTACTTCTGTTCTAACCTCTCGCCTTTCCGATTCTTTATTTCCCTTCTATCGTCGTTTTCCCTTCCTCCCCTTCCGAAATTATTATCACCGTTCAGTCACCGCTTCTTCCCGAACCCACTCACCCACTATTCTTAATCCGTCTCGACTTTCTACCCAAAAAAACGCAATCTAAGTACAGAGCTTCCTTGCAGCACGTCTATTGCTAACGGCCTCCAACCCGAATCTCGTAAAAAAAATATTAGTTTGAACATTTTTTGGAAATACATTTTATTTTTTTTATATACATACAATGAATTATATTACTGATTTGTCCGAATACATATGATTGTACTCTTATACGATTTAGACCTTTATTTAGTTTTTAAAAATGGCCGAAACATAGCGAAATTTAGATATTCTTTCGTAGAAATATTTTAGCTTACATATAAGAAAGTTAAGGATAAACACACGTGAACGCATCATCAAAAACAAAATTGAACAATGAGAATTTGAAAAACGTAAAAAAATCTGAAAAAATCGGTTGTATTCAGAAAAATTGCGAATTCTATTATTAAAACTGTTTTAAAAAATGTTAACCACTTAAAATATTTTCTGTCTATGATTCCAATTTTTCTGTAAGATCTGGACGAACCATTGTACGATGTATAAAATTAATGTCACATAAAAAAAGTATCCGAATGAGTGAAAAAAAATGTAATAAAAAAAATAATGGCGGATTAATGGAGAATGTCTCATATTATGTCAATGGTGGAGATCACTTTTTCATGAAATTCACGAAGAAAATTTGACAACTTTTGAATATCGATGACAACGAAAACCTTGAAATTCTACACGCGCCTCCCAAATACAATAATAAGCAAATAAATTATTATACAATACAACAAATTAATGCACGTCTTTATTTTACAATGAATACAGGATTTCTGTGACATTCAACTAAGTAGTATAAATAACACAACAAGAGAGCAAATCCAATATTATAATTAAAATAAAATTTAAGTAATAAATATGTAACTGTTACTACGATCACGGTGTGACAGCGTGTAATATAGGTGTAAAAATCATCACGAGGAAGGCTTCGTGTTAAATTGCACGTGATGATTCTGCAACAATTATTACCAGCCATATATACCATGATACTCAGTATTACACATTTGAAATAAACATTGAGGTATGTGTGGAATCAAAATTACAAGTAACCAATGTTTAAAAAATTATTTTGACAAGTTCCTATTTTTTTTCTAAAAAAAATCAAATAAATTTTCTCTAGAACTGACATTTTCGTGTATTATATACAAATCTCCTCATTTTCGACACGTTCATTACAACAAAACTTAAATAAGTTATAAGAGAACTGAGTAATAAAATTTATATAAACAAAATAATCTACATTTTAGTCACGAGCAAATGACTAAAATACGTATGCATATCTTCGACAAAAAATATAAGAAGTCTTATTTTCAACCAGATTTTCTAAAATAGAAATGAATTAAATAATAACTTGTTTACTGATGTAATCAGACTATTAGAGTAAAACATTAAAATCAGTTGCCTATTTTTTTAAATCATGTATAATTTTATAAATCAATATTTAATATCAGCACTCATTCGACTAGCGATACTTTTTTAGTCTACACCAAATTTTTTCAAAGGATTTTTTCGGTGTTTTATCCAACTAAATTTTAATACATTAAATTACAGTAGAGAACGATATGTATTATAGTACGTGGCCTTAAGCAATAAAATTACTAATAGCAATTGATTTACAAAAACATTAAAAGATAGGTGACAAAGTAATTCGAAATTTCTCCAATATTAAAGCGCTACTGCTCATTTTATTTATCGATAACTGCTCTACGTGGATTTTTTATTAACTGTTTAGTATTAACCGTTTAAAACTTACAGTCTATTGTTTACCTTGCGAAAAAATGCCATAATAAATTTCTGTAACTTGTAAATGTACAGCTCTTCATCAAATTTTCCTGATAAATTCATCGAGCAAATTTCGAAATCCAAAATCAACTGAAAAAACGGATTATTATTTAATTGTTATGCAAATAAAATATATCTCTAATGATATCCACACACGTTCATCTTTTTTTTGTAAATTCATTACTATTAATGTTTTAAAAAAACCACCTTCCACTACTGCAACTAAATAAATTAAACTTGATATGATATATTGTAAAAATCCCAGGTTTTTTTTCAAAGTAAACAATCAAATAAAATTGTCTCATAATTTTAGAATTGGATTGTTATCGTTTTGAAACAAACATTGTACTTTTATTTAATTATGCTTGATATTTTTACTCCCGACTGCCCGCAGGACAAAAAGACGGGAGTATGTATTTCACTGCCATGGCGCGAATATGCCTATTTCTATTCGTTCAATGTTCTCTAAAACGGTTAAAAATGTCTTAGCACAACTTGGTACATAGTTTCTTCGCACCGGTTCATGTGTCTTTTTTCATAGATTGCATGAACCAGGTGCGATTTCCGAAAGATATAAGCATTTAAAGAAATAGCCTGTTTGAATATATCGAAATGCCACAAGGTGGTCGCCATTATCGCGAATCCTCTAAGTCACTTCAAAGCGCTTATAGTGAAGGATTAAAATTACTTTAAAAACGATGGAATAAAAATAATTCTATAAAAATTTAAAAACTCCCGACTGAAAAAATGAGTGTGATTAATAAACAAATTGTAAAATAATAATCATTCGCATATTATAGTCCTGAGATTAATTCGCTAAGGTTGGGGTAATCTCCCGAGTGAAATCTGCGGATGATTATCGTTTCACAATTTGCTTATTAATTACACTAATTTTGTTCAGTCGGGAGTTTTTAATTTTTATCAAATTATTACTATTATCCACAGCGGAATCGAGTTTAAAATGGATACTTTGTTGACAAATTGAGCTGGAACAAAAAACCAATTTTTTCATCGTTAAATTGGCACTGTTCGGAAGAAAAAATGATATTATTTTTTGGTTCTTTTTTAGCGCCGCCATTTAGTTTATAATGTTTCTTTGATTCATTCTGTCAAGTTCGAATTATCAATTACGAAAAGCATTGTTTTTTTTGTTTCTGTTCAATTTACCAACGAAATATTTACGACACAGGAAACAAAAAATATTCATCTTATTTAAACAAAAAATGATATTCCGATTTTCAGATTTTTATAAAAAAATACTAACCCAGTAAGAAAAAAGGCACAAAATGTTAGCAACTGATGCCATAAATTCAAAATGTACGAAAGATGTCACATTTATGGCGCCAAGTGCGACCATTTCGTGCTACTTGTTTATCTGCCTAAAATCTTTACACATTTGGACTTTGTTTAGTTGAAAAAAAATCGAAATATGCATTACTTTTTACGCATGCTGATGGATGCAACAAGCATTTCTTGATTTTGCTTGCGCTTCCATTAGTTTTAATTCCCATGAGTATTGCTAAAAACTCGACGCTTAACATATTACCTAACGTTCATGACTCTGGGGTATTGTTATTATAACTTTAAAATACAGGAAACTGGGTTTAGGGTCATTTACAGTCGCTGATACATTTGGCATTTACTATTTGTTCATCCGGATGCGAGCAAAGAATTTTCGTAGCATACAATTGACCAAGTGTAACCATCTTATTGTTTTCTCAAACATGATTTTCCCAAACAAGAATCATTCATCTATGCCAGAAATAATTTAATATGAATGATTTTCTTTACACTTCCTACCAGATCTGTAAAAAAAAATATAAACACTTCATACAATGCTTATACATTTTCTTACAGATCAATTAGGATTAATCTGTATTAACAAAGAAGAAAAATATATGTTTTTTATTTGTTTAAAAATGCTACAAAAAGGAAAGATAATGGGTAGGGAAAAGTAATGGCCCATTATTATCAGCATTACTTTGACTTTCGTGGCATTGGTAAATTCATCTTTAAGGTAAAATCTTTTTTTAATAGAATGTTTATACATATTCTTACCTATATAATATTATTCGAAAATAGTAATTATATATTTATTTATAGACTAAACGAACAAATGAAGCGATTTAGAAAATAAGGCGATGATCATAACTGGTAATTAGTCGGTATTGATCAAATAGTATTTACTAGACTCAGCCAGTGTCTCTGCGTCAGTCTTGCGGTGATAGGATCTGGGATCGTGGGGTGCAATTGGGGCAAACCGCTTAAAATGACCAAATCGCAAAAAGTAGCAACCTACATGGGCGAAAAATTTACAAATGATGTTGCGAAAATAGTGATGACCACTGACGCACTTGTTCCAACAAAATGGTCGTCGTAATTCAACATTTTCAACCGGAAATTACATCTACTTAATTTACGGCGACCACTTTTCTGTTTCGGACGTTTGCCGCCGGGGTCGATAGGATAATTCATGTTCTAAATGGAGACGTTGCACTGATAGTTACTCTGTTTTTTGAGATCAAGTCTTGCTTGAAATCTGTACACAATTCAAAGCGTTTAATCCATTATTTGTGAGAATATTCTGGTATCCCGCGTAAAAATGATGTGTCCAGGATGGAGTCTGCAAACTTTGCAAACAGCTTTACTACATTTCAGAAATATTTAAATACTTGGCATCGAGACGGTACCGTGTCTCTTGATCGATTATATAAAGGATTTGTATTAAAGCTTTCCGTCCCTAGATTACCAAATAATCGACGAAACTTCTCCAAAACATTCTTCACTTTAGAACAAGATTGATCTCAAAAGTCAGTGCAACCTAAAGATGTGAAAACGCCGGAATTTTCGTTTTCGTTACCGTCATTGTTGTTCCACAAGTTTTGTGTTGTGAAAATACGGTCGCGAATATTGCTCGTAAATTTACCATAGAAACAGGTAAATGAAATGAACGGTCACAAAAAAAATGTAGTGAAAATATATAAACGGTAAATATGTATAACATCCACTTATTTAGATTTGAAATTACAGCTGAAAGAGTTGTCTACATAGTTGTGAAATTACCGGCAACAAAATGTTTTTACCGTACAATTTTTTCGTAAATTGACCGTGTCTTGGTGTGATTTTAAATCGCAATGAAACAATATTGCTTTTATGATCATTGTGGTAATTTTAAAAGTGGTCACGTACCATTTTTCTACGGTAAAAATTCGGCGAAATTACTGGTCACATTTATCGCTCATATCTCTAGTGCAACTTTAGTACAAATATATCCGTGATGATAATGATTTCCCTGATGGAAGAGAATATTGCAATTCTATCGACACTTAGTATCAATAGCAGGAGCGGAAATATTAGAATGATGATGATGATCACTGGCGCCGGATGGATTGAGTCTGCCGAAGCCACGCGTGCCATCCGGACCAGAGGGCATTCTCGTGACGTTTTCGGGCAAATGAGCCATGAGAACAAAGCCGCTATTGCTGCGTGGCCGAAACTGTCCGGAGCAAGAGTCAGAGCTGGATGAACACGATGACGTTCTTCGATTACTGGGATCGAAGAAACCGGAATCTCTGCTGCATGATGAGAGTCTGCGAAGAAATGGTCCGCAATCGGCTGATCCGCGTCGTCCGGTTTGACCGTAAAAGTTGTTAGCATTGGCGTATTCGTAGCCATAGCCGTATCCGGTTGTGGGCGATCCAGGAACTGAACCTGAAGCGGAACAGCATGAAAATCGTCTTCCCTGAGTGTAGTAGCCAACTGTTGGATAAACCTGAGGAACGTTCGGAGGTGGCCCATTGTGAGGAATGTGATGATTGTAAATGCCACCAGGTGGCGCATAACCGGTGTCTGAACCAGACGAGCATGAGGAAAATCGTCTGCTTGGATAACTTCCGGTGTCGGAACTTGAGCCGGAGCCGGAACAGGAGGACAATCGTCTTAGTATTATGCCGCTTCCGGTGTTGTCGACTCCGGTTATCGAACAGGAGGAAAGACGACGGGTTAACCATGCCTCCGGTGAGGGTGGACCTGCACGATTAATAGTTATGGAATTAACATTTTTATAAGGCCCTCTGGGAATGACTCAGAAGATTTCTGCATCTGCCAATTTGATACTTCTTCCATCCATAACTTTGTAACGTCGCATTCAATAATTTATTCCCAAGGCAGACTTTTTCGTTTTTTGATTATGCAATGGCGTTTATTTTTAGTTTTTCTTTTTGGTCCTGAAAAATTAGAAGTCCTTCTTATTATTATTTTGCTTATTTCCAGCTGTAACATTTCACCTGTTTATTCAATCCATTTTTTAAGGCGGATTTTTTTCTTTTTTTGATTATCTATCTAATGGTGTTTATTTTTAGTTCTTTTTTTAATGGTCCTGAAGAATGACAAAAATGATTGCTAATTTTTGAAGATCATAAAGAAATCTAACAACAAACACCATTAGATAATAATAAATGAAAAAATCTGCATTGGAAAAAAATAAATTACAGAAACAGGTGAAATGTTACAGCTGGAAATAAGCCAAATAATGACGAAAATGACTGCTAATTTTTCAGCATCATGAAAAAAATGAAAAATAACGCGATCGGATAATCAAAAAACGAAAAAGTGTGCCTTGGAAAACAATTAATTATACAAACAGGTGAAATGTTACAGCTGAAAATAAGTCCAAAAAATGACGAAAATTACTGCTATTTTTTCAGGATCGTTGAAAAAAGAAAAACTAAAAATAGCGGCCATTAGATAATCGAAAAGCGAAAAAATCTGCCTTGGCAAAAATTAATTATACAAGCAGGTGGAATGTCACAACTGACAATAAGCAAAATAATAATAATAATGATTGCTACATTCTCAGGATCATTTAAAAAAAACTAGATATAAACGCCATTAGACAATCAAAAAATAAAAAAATCTGCCTTAGGAATAATTTATTGACTGCGAGGTTACAAAGTTATGGCTGGCAGAAGTATCAAATTTGCCGATGCAGAAATCTTCAGGGTCATCTCTGGGAATAAGGGACATTTCAATGTATGGTAGATGCTTTGGCAATGTGACGAAAATTGTTGACGAAATTCACACGTTTCAACTCTGCTCTGAGCCCTCTTCAGTCGTCTATACAATGAGAATATGACACACTAATAAAAAAAAGGATGCAAAGTAGAACCTTGCACATTGTTTCCTTATTATTTTTCGTTTTTTACAAAGGTGCTATGAGGTGGCATGTTACTCAATTTTGGCTTCCTCATCGAGGAAGCTTTGTAAAGAGTGAAAAATAATGAGGAAGCAATATGCAAGGTTCTAATTTGCATTTAGCGAAATTTTAATCGTGAAGAAATAATAACGAAAAATTAGAATTCTTATAGAATCCGATGCATTTCGCCGATCTCCACTAAATTATGTATGTAGCATCATTGGATATTATTCCGTACACGTACAAAATTCGGGCTTGCTAGTTTATGTTTTGCAAAAGTTAATGCAACTACGGCAATTTTTTGAAATATTTCAATCCTCCATAAAATCCGTACCGCTTTTTCGATTACGGCCAAATTCAATACCAAACAACATATCATTAATTTTATACAAGTTAGAGCTATCACGCTTTTTTGCTTCCTCGTAGAGGTAGCTTTAGTTTCGTGAAAAAAAATGTCCTGTATGTGAGATTACTCAAAATAGTCGAACATCGAAAAAAGTGGTTTAGGAAAAATGTTCGGATGGATGTATGTGTGTGTGTGTGGCAGACTTGGAAAATCTAAAGTGATGTATCTCAAGAACGGCTTTAACAATCAAGTTCAAATTTGGTACACTGGTAGACCAGCAACGCCCCTTCCTACGTATAAATTTACGAAATATTTAAAACATTTTCTCAGATTTGATAAGACTGAATGTTTCGAAAAATGTCTGTATGTTCTCTAGCTGCTGCAATTTTTGAGTTAGTGAGCTAAATAGTTTTCGACAAATAAAGTTATGAAAAACGACTGTCGGTATTGAATTTGAGCGAAATCCATAAACCGATTCAGATTTAATAGAATTTCGAATTTTCAAAAATTTATGTTTTCGTTCTGATTCAAGTTAACTTCGACCAACGCTGCTCAAATCTTTTATAAGAATTAATATTCAGCTGTAGTAGATATCGAATTTGGTAAAGATCGGTAAAGAGATTCGGACTTTATAGGATTTTGAACTTTCGAAAAATTGACGTTATCGTCATAATTATTTAAGTCAACTTCGATTAATGCAGCAAATTTTATACAAGATAGCGAATTTCAATTTGGTCCACATACGGATTAACATGGAACAAAGTAATTTTAAATAAAAATATAACATTTTTATATTTGGACTAGGGTTAGGCGGATCACGGGCGCTGTAGCGGCCGTGACTTTTGTCCTTTGATTCTGACACAACTGTCATTTATTTATCAAACGAGGGCCAATCGGAACACGAATAAAACGGCTCCACGTGAATATAGCTGATTGCCACCAACTTTTTAGAAGAGGAATTATTATTATCAAACGAAGGCCAATCGGAGCACAAATAAAACGGCTTCACGTGAACATAGTTGATTGCCACCAACTTTTTAGAAGAGGAATACATAGTTTTAAAAAATCGCAACAATGAAAGACGGGCTGCCGCTTCACTTGTGCGCCAAATTCCAGCTCAACAGGTTGAACGGTTCTTGAATTTCGATGTTTTTTCGACGTTTCATCTTATTCTGAGAGTCCAGACATGAAAATTTCGAAAAAAAAATGTTCATGAAAACAAAGCTTTCTCTATAAGGAAGCGCAATAAGAAATTAGATTCCGTTTGCAGAACCTTAAGTAAAACGTTGCGGATATATGAATCCTATGAAAAATCCAAATTGTTAGTAACTAAATGTATTATGCATTTTTTTTTACATATTTTTGTTGAAAAAGTTGTTACTCGACATACACTGAATATCTACAAATTGTATAATAGCCAGGAAGAAATGCATATTCCCGGTATATTATGCCAAGTCCAATAAGGGTGAAGTAACTGAACTCGCTTACCTTGAAAGTTGTGGCCAGATGTTGGGGCGAAGGCCACATGATGGCAAACGGGATGAGCTCTCGCCTGCCTTCCATTCCGTAAGATTCGAGGGTCTTCCGCCTCAGAACCACTTGCACAGCTCGATGAGTTGTACGCATTTTCTCTCGCTAATCTGGCTTGAACGCTCTTTTTCGTGGCTACTATTGGCTGCTGTTGATGCTGCTGATGTTGCTGCGGTTGTTGCTGATTTTGTTGATTCTGTTGTTTTCTCTTTTTTTCTGTTGTCGATGATTGCTGTAACTCGTAAATCCGAGCTTCGCCCAATGGCATCGCAAGAGCAGCACGCGCTGCTGCTGAATCTGTAAACTCTATTAGAGCGCATTCTTCACTGTTAGCGAGCTCTGGTCGTTTCGCTATCGCTTGACGCACCTGAAAATTTGCCACGATAAAAAAATCATCAAATTTCGCACCTTCTCATTAAAAAATGTAAACATGAAAAAGTTTGTTGATGGCCAAATTTTTTTTTAATTTAATTTAATCATTTTCGGAAACTCCATTTTATTTATTCTTGAATTTTATCATTCCTTGGCACGTAATTCTTCGTTTGTAACTCTATATTTTCTTTATTGTTACATTTATTGAATTATGAACGGTAAATTTTATGATTTTCAAGTTTATAAACTTTTGAACAATTGATTTTCAATATTTTTATTTTCACTTATTCATTATCAATGAAAATGAATTATATTTTACACCAATCATTTTGATTTTGATTTTTGATTTTGATTGAGTACTTCTTCAGTTTTCTTCATTTAAAATCTTCTTTTTTTTAAATTAAAGTATTTAAAAACAATAGATTGTCATCGATTTTAATTTTTTAAATTTTTTATTTCGAATAATGTATCATTTTTGTAATTTATTATTGAATTATTTATTATCGGTCATTGTCACCTAATTATTTATAAATCAATATCGATAACATTGTGCACCGAAAGTTAGTTAGTTAGAACATCTATTTTGCTTACCTCAGCGGGTGCAGGATTTCCTGGCCTTAGGACTCTAATAAGTACAATCTCACCGCAATGCCCGAATAATTCGGCAACCGATTCAATAGACAATTTGTCTAATGGAAGTCTAGCAGCGAGAACGGTCCTTGAGGGAACGGTCTGATCGTACGGAGGCAGAGGATCTCGTCTTCTCAGTTTGGTACCCTGCTCATTGACCTCGAGCTTCGTAGATTTGGCCCTTAAAGCCGCGCCTACAACCCTCCAGTCTCGACTGAGATGTTTTACTCTCTTGAAGCTCGAGATTAATTTCAGAGACACGTATCTATGGTATTAAAAAAAAATTAGTGATAAATTATGTCGCTATTAATAATTTGTAATCCAAAAATGAAACATTTTCAAGCATATTAACAATTCCAAAACTTCATCAAAATAACTAGAAGTTTAAATAATTTGAAATTGTCTGTAATGTTTTTTTTTAGGTCTGATGCCTTCACCCTAATTATTTTCTAGACCTTAGGAAATGTAATTAAGCTTTCATAATTATATGAAAATTTCGGGCGTGAAATTGTGAAAAACGTGAAACTTTTCTACATGACATGAAATTGATTCACATTGTTCTGGTAATAAATATTTCTAATAATACGAAAGGTTTTTCATGTATATGGAAAACATATTTTGGAATATAGTTAGAAAATT
This sequence comes from Ephialtes manifestator, assembly GCA_963970395.1. Classification (NCBI taxonomy): domain Eukaryota; kingdom Metazoa; phylum Arthropoda; class Insecta; order Hymenoptera; family Ichneumonidae; genus Ephialtes; species Ephialtes manifestator. The sequence goes on along the minus strand of OZ019968.1, from coordinate 11,608,693 downwards.
GTCCGATTCAACATTATTGAATAGTTTCTAAAATGTGCGGAAAATTTCGTAGCATTTGAATAATTAATGAAGGATTGTGAAAAAAAATCGAAACATATTCAATATTGTCCCTAAGCATTTAAAAAATTGGTCCAGGTGCATTCCCAATACTTCGTTACGATAGCTACTGCGTTTCGTACTACGCAAATGTATTTTGCCAATGTTAGCTGTTACAAATAATTTTACATATTGGTTAAACAATACCAAGAAAAATGATTTTTTTTTATTTTCGGATTTTTTAAAATTTGATTTTGCCTTGATTATACATAACTTTTTCATTGCCATCTTAAAGATGCTTCACACATACATTCGCAAGCAAAAATTTCATTCATTCTGAATCGGGACTTCAGAACTATTTCACAAGGAAAATAAAAATTTCCCGTATTTTTTAAACAGTTTACGTTATAAATAATTCCTTAATGGTATCGCACGATTATTATTATAAAAAATCTATATTCTTGGTATCAGAAAGAACGTTGATTCTTTCAGATTTTTCCTGTTCACATAATGTTCCTCCTTTTGGAAAAAATAACAAAATTTTACGGAGATTAATATTACTAATCATTCATACTTTTTTGAATTGATAAGTGAACTAGTAACAAAAGAAAGGCAAAAAACTTAATCACAGTCTGCATCTAAGATTTTCAAAATTACATTTTGCCAGTAATCCCCTTCGTATACAAAAATTGCAAAGAGCTTAGAAAACATAATTTTTACTATCTTCATTGTAGATTCTAAGATTATTGATTTTGCATAAAAGTAATTCCAAACACTAATTAAAAAGTTAATTATGAAAAACTGGTAAGCAAATTCAACAGAATTTTTTTATTGTGGGAATGAATCCACGGTTTTTCTTAAATATACAACATTTTTTATTCATTTTTCGAGGACTTTTCAACCATTTCTCAAAAACAAAAATTTTAATTTCCGTATTGTTACAAAATACAAATAAATTAAGCATTTCTCTTTTTTATGTAGATTTCTGCCGAATTTATTGAACACATTTATTGAATTTGTATATTATCTTATTAATCAATTGATTCTTTTGTTGTCATCAATTTCATTTTTTTTTTCTTGTTTTTTTCCTCGTACCGAAGTACTCAAATTGTAAGCGGAGGAAGTTTTTTGGGTATGTATGTGTGACGCATCGTTAAGAATTTTAATTACATTGGTGAAGTTTCACAACGTACCCTTCCTTATTTCGTTTAACGTGTTTCAATAGAAAAGCATCCTTCACGATATTCTCATCGCTAAAGTAAAATTCAACTTGCGCGGATATTTTTTCCGCAAGTTCGTCGCTGCACTGTGGAGCTTCATCCTCATCTTCCTCGTCGGTATTTTTCCGACCGCCGTTAATATTCTCCAATACGGTAATTTCTTTATCAGTGGAGCCGATAGCATCGCCATCTCTCTTTTCCTTGTGTTTACCGTTTTCGAAGCAATCGGTAACGGCATCGTTACTTTCACCTTCGGGTTCTACAACATTGATGGCGCTGCTTTTTGGTTTATGTCTGGTCTGAAGTTTCGCCTGCGAGGTAATTCGATTTATCGATGCTATTCGCGCAGTTTCAGTAGTCTCTAAATCGGAGCTTCCACTGTCTGACAAATCAGCATCAGCTTCTTCGCCCTTAGAGCCGCGTCGATCAAAAGACAGGCTGACATCACTGTCAACCGATGAAATACTGTCTCTGGTGTCAGATTTTTTCATCGGTGGTGGCGAGAACTTTAAACTTCCAACTTCGTCCATGATTTCTTGTTCCTGCACGTCTAAGTCGTCCATCTTGCTTCAATTCCAAATTTCTTCTTAATCGTTATATTTGAAATTTAAAAAGGTCCGTTATTTCCCGCCATTTAAAACCTCGTCGCACTTATCCCTTAAAGTAGTCACTCTCTCGGCTATTTCACGACGAAAAAAGTCGGTGTTTAGGAACCAACAATCCCTAGTGATCCAAATACATTTTTTTCGCGACTTTTCACTAGATTACATATAACCAAAATGTTTATTTCCCCGCAAAAATCACGAAGATTGTATTGGAGGGTTTGGATGTTCGCGCGGAGACTGCTGATTGGCCAAAAAATAATAGTCGAATTTCTATGTGACGCATTGACTGTGTTTTCGATTTTGCTCCATATTACATTTACCAGTGATTTAAATTTTCCCGCGTAGATACAAAACAAAACGAATTAAAGCGTTTGAATGACCGCGCGAAGGCAGTTTATTGGTAGAAAAATTAGAGGTAAGATTCTGAGGCGTCACAGACAGTGTTTTCTTAATTTTTCACCAGATTACGTGAAACCGAAATTTAAATCTTCCCGCAAAAACACGTGAGTCTTATTGGCGCGTTTGAATGTTCGCGCGGAGACTGTTTATTGGCCAAGGGAGGAGAGGAGATGTTTCTAGCCGTTGCAGGGAGTACTATGCCGCTCGTAGTGTCAAGCCGAACTGTTGACGATGCTGAGAGATCGATCGGGTGTAGAGAATGTGGCGAGTGAGTGGCAGCGAGGAAGCGAGCAAGGAAGGAGAGTGGATAGTAGCGCGTGCCGTGGGAGTCCGACGAACAGTGGCCTTCCGAGTCTAAGATCCGGACTTCTTTAAGTACTTTCGCCCCGTCAGCCGGAGTGACCGGTATATAATTTGCGCTTGCGCGATGCTTTGGATATACATCGACGCCGTACAGCCGGTGCGTACAGGCAGTATAGTAGTATATAGCAGTCGCAGTGCTCGCAGTGCTCAGTCCAGACGACTACGGCATCATTCCCTCCGCTACCGGCTTTGCCTCTCTATGCCGCTCTGTCTCGCACGCTCGACAACTAACGCGGTAGAGAGCCCCAAGCGCGGCCCTCAAGCGCGCCCGGGACCTCGCCGGAGGTCGCGACCTTCTACTATGCCGGTCAAGAATCAGACGACTCGATTATCCTCGTCCTCCCTCCCCTACTTACCGCTTGAACGTTCCTTATTATCCTTTTTTATATGATTCAAGCATTTGTTTATTCGACTGATCGACGCATCTATCGGGACTGATGTTTTCCTGCGTTCAGTCATCTATACTTCATTCTATTGTTTCTTTTTTTTTTTTGAGTATTTCAATATTAATTACTAACGACTGGTTTTACAGGGCCGGGAAATTTTCAAGATTGAAGATGTGTTACACATATATTCACAAGTGAAATTTTTCTCTTGAAAAATTATTGGTACGAATAATCTCGAAGTACGATATATAAATGAAGCAGTGAATGCGTAATTCTGATTGGCTTTCAATTTAGTTATGCGCGCACCTCACATCGGTCATTATGAACACGTTCAGATCGTGCATTAGTAACCTGACTTAACGAATACAAAAACACTACTTAATACACATAAACATTGAGTTATATATAAAAATATAGTGATATAAATTTTTTTTTTGTATTTCTTTACAAAAGAGAAAATGGTTTCTCTTGTAAATACTAAGAACAGTGATTCAGAATAAAGCTATATACCGAAAAGTTATTAATAATTTTTTTTGTTTTATCATTCCGTATCAAACTTGCAGCTGAAATGCAGAGCTATTTTACTTGAGTCATTTTTACATTTTTTTCGCTAATGCCTCTATCAAACCTTGAGAAGTTATAGATTTATTGCCATCGTGCCAGTTTATGTGTAGTTTGGAATTTTCAGAAAAATCAAAAAGGTCCTTCTCACCGAAAAAAAAATTATTTACTTATCTCGGTGCGATAATGAACGTTTTACGCATGCTTTGCATAGATCTCCGTTTTCACACCTTGTGAAGTAAAAATCTGTACAATACTCGTTGAAAAACTTTTTTCGTGATTCGTGTGATTGCAACATTAGCCTTCGGCTCATGCTACACACTTACACTCGCCCAAAACAGTTCTTCCGCACTTGTATCGTAATATACTATTTTGTAACGCATGCACGAAAAGTACCAGGTTGTGTATGGGCCGGCTGTGACAGAAGATGGCGCTTTTCGAGAAGGCGTATCGAAAATACGCTAACCGTATCGAAAATACGATAACCGTATCGAAAATACGATAACCGTGTCGAAAATACGATAACCGTATCGAAAATACTGTGCGCGCATGCGCACATCGGTTCTTTTCCTTCGTGTCACGGCCGGCCATACATAACCTGGCACTTCGTGCATTTGTTACAAAAAGTAGTATGCGATACTTGTATGTAAAAGCGGACTCCCGACGGCGGTTGTAAAGTGTCCGCACTCGTCTTCCCTCGCGCTACAAACAGCACTCGGCTTCGCCTCGTGCCGTTGTAGCGCTCGGATCGACTCGTGCAGCCACTTTCCAACCTTCGCCGAAAGTCCGCTTTTACGCACTAGTATCGCAAAGTACTATTTTTGTAACATGTGTAGGAATAGCCATGAACGTTTTGCGGCCCAAAGTTGCTACTTTTATGGCAGTGTTGAAACGATAAGTTGGCGCAGTTCACGGTTCCTTTACTTTCGTCCCTTGTGTTTCATTTTCGTTCCTAGAGATGAAAGTTTGTAACCTCTTTTTTTCACTGTTCGTCCCGCAAAACTACCATTCAAAGCACGACTATTCATGCACTTGATGCAAAAAATATAGTGTATAACAGGGGCCAAAGTTGGTGTTTACGACTCGTGTGTTTGCAAACCTCAATCTCTCCGTAATCGTCAACTTCCGACCCTTATTGCACAATGTATTATACTTAGCTTCGTCGAAAAATGATTGTGGTAGATGGTGGAAAAAAATTAATTGAACAGTCCATTCGAAGACTTAAATTTTATATCTGACCATATTTTTATACAACAGTGATTTGGATATCCAGCGAAGTATTAAAAAACTGCAAAGTAGAACTTTGCAAATTGCTTCCACATTATTTTTAACTTCTTACAAATCTACCTCTACGAGGAAGTATGGTCATCAATTCTGGTTTCCTCATAGAGGAAGCTTTGTAAACAGTTAAAAATAATGAGGAAGCAATTTGCAAAGTTCTACTTTGCAGCTTCATTTTTTCTTCTAACCATAACTTTTGAATGTTGTATATGTTGTCAATATTGTATAACTAAAAGAATTATGAAAATAAAAAAGGACTAATTGGAAATGAATTCGCAAGGTTCTATTTTACAGGCTTGTTTACGCTCTAAAGACTTTTTCTAAAAATTCAAAGCGTCGTAAAATTTTAACCGCTTGGTCGATTTTTCTCAAATTGTACTTAAGCCTTGTAGCATAGTAGTACTTATAGTAAACCAAATTTAACACGTTGACTGCCACGGTACTTTTCAGGATTCCGGTCCAAAAAGCCATGATTTTTTGTTCTCCTAAACAAACTGCGAGACTACTCATATTGGCGCCCTAGATAATGACGCAAGCTACAAGTTGTCTTGTAAATCTATTAAAAATTTCAATTTTTTTAACTACAATGTTTTCATTTTTCTGAAACGAAATCGAAATTTTACAACCTAGCGACCGTTCCTTGGACTAAATTGATCATTGAAAATCACTTATCGTGATTCACGTGGAAAATTAGAGCCAGATTTTTCATAATTTACAGATAATAAAAATATATGTGAACTAAAAATAATTTTTGTTTTTACGTTTCAGAGAAGAATTACGCACTTCATCTTTCCCGCAACTTCGAGACTCCACCGGCGAAGCGCGACGATGGTTAGCTAATAACTCCGCCATTTTATGACAATATGACGATACGTTTTTCGTTTTCCTACTCTTCCAACGTACATTAAAATTCACTTAAAAGCTTAAGAAGCTTCATTGTTTCCCTCTTTACCAAACAAATCGTCTTTTTTAGGCCTTTAAACTAGGACACTGCACTGAGAAAAAAACCAATCAAATGTGCGGTTGCGGGTGGCGAAAGAAGTATTTTGTTCCATGAACGAAATAATAGTTATTGTGAATTAAGGAAAGTTGATTCAACTATACGTTGGTTCGTTCAACCAAATAAACATATCCAATTAACCAAATGTTTATTTCGCCACCCGCAACCAAATTTTTTTCTCGGTGTGGCTTGACATATTAAGGAAAAAAATGTGAACATTTCAGAAAAATAAACGGCGAAGTCTCTGAATTTTTTAGATATTATTATTTCATTTGATGAAAAAATAGCATGAGATGAAATTAACGGACAAAAGAAATTAAAAAATTAAAGTCAACATTGACAATTCTAAATTTTGTCTTTTTATGACTTTACTGTATGTGGAGCAGTTTAGAGGTGCCACGTCTGGCCACAAATCAAATGTACACAGTTGGATGGTGCACATCCGTTTTGTGCATGGTTCGAAAATGCACCACGATATTGTGCACCTTTTTTGTCCACATCTATATTGCACAAAATTTTAGGTTCAATTAGGTTTTCTTAAGTCCGTGACCTTTTTTTATTTCCTTCCTTAGGGCCTTTCAAGGCGTTCGCGGAAAATTCGTCTAAAGACAGTTCGCCCGATTATAAAGGGGGCACGCAGAAAGAAATAATTGGGTGAATAATCTCCAAGCGAAAAAATTGGTTGGGATATTAAAGTAATTGGTTAAAGAAACAAATCAGTCATTTGACGCGACAAACCAGTTGGTTGAGCCAGCAAATTAATTGGTTGGCAACTAACGAATTGGGTGTCACAACCAACTAGTTTGTCGGTTCAACCAAGACATTGATTAATCTACACTGAAAAACAAATATCATTGATTCAATAAATCCATCGTTTGCGGGCTGTCAAAAACAACTTAATCGACGTTATCAACTTAATTTGAATTCTAATTCCTGCAACTGCGTACCAGATCGAAACAATAACTCTAAAATAAGCAAAATAATATTTTTTTCTTACTTCAATGTTAAATGGGAATAAACGAATAAGAACTTGAATTAATTCAAAAATACTTCTTTTTGGCAGCCCGCAATTAAAATTTTTTCAGTGTAGCCATACGGTTGGAGCGTATTTAACCACGTGAATGGTTGGGACAACCAATTTTTTCTCTCCGTGCAGTAGGATTAGGTGTAGCCGTTTCAGCGCGACCATTTTGACTCCAGATCATTTGGCGACAGGACTTTTCTTTAGGTTTTTTAGGTTTTGGTCGAAAAATGGTCGAATAGATCGAATATGTACAAAGTCCGTCAAATTAAACCCAAAAACAAATTATTATTTTTCGAAATTTACATCGGTTTTTTTTTCAGTGAACGAAACAGAAAAACCACCGACGCCAGTAAAAAAACGTTCAGTGGTTTTGCAGTGAATTGTTGTCCGAAAAAGTGCAGAAAACACTGAGGTGGTTTTTGCGGTTTTTTTTTTTTTTGCGGTTACAGCATTAGGGGTGTCCAGGGGCGAAACCTCGCCGGGGGTTGGGGCCGTAAAAACGAGTTGCGGGATTCAATATGTTGATTTTCCTATTCCCCCTCCAATTTGCGATATTTTTCACCGATGATATTTTTTTGTCATATTTTGTGATATAATATTAGTTTTGTGTAATATTTAGAGGGAGAACTTGAATTTTTAGTCGATGAATTGTTTTAGACCAATTGTATTTGGTTCTCGAGGCCCTTTAGGTTCTTTAGATTTGTTAGATTGATGTAGGGGAAAATGGGGTGTACAATGTATCACGGGGCACAGTGCACCACTTGGAATTTCTCAGAGGCTTGATGTACATAAATAATGTTTTTTTTTGTTGGGAAATGAGCTAAATTGAGTTTCATTCGACGTGAAAAAACAATGATCAAGTGTTATGAATAATTATTAAAAAGTACAATAGATTTGGGCCCTTCAAAACTAAATTTTTCGGCTGTCAGTAAAAATGTAATATCTCAGTTTTTCTTCAAGCCTGCTTGAGTTTTCCATCGTGAATGATAGTTCAATTATCGCTGCGTTGCTCAGTGACCATGTTTTGTTAAATTTAGTTCGATAAATGATCATTTTTTGTTAAAAACTTTGTTGATGCCCAATGGGGTACAATGTGTCACCTGGATCTTGGGGTATAATGAGCCACCGAGAGTTAGACAGAATGTAGGGTGGAGTACAATGTGCCACGTATTTCGGCGATGGCCCGTGAAAAAAAAATGAAAAATACTTATCGATTTTTACCCCTCGAACAGAAATGTTTCACTTTTCGGAAAAATGTAAAAGCTATTCTCACTTTTCTGAGCAGCCCACATATTCGGTCATGATGGATGGTATTATTGCCCGTGCGGCACTCTGTGTGCATGTTTTCTGCTTATTAGCATTATGAATAATTGGTTTTCTAAGCAAAAGCATTATAAACTCACCTTGCACCATGTTTTACATTATTTGCCTCACTAGTGGGGCACAATGTGTCATTTCGGAAATTATTTTCGATTGAATCATTTTTATATCCTCGACCCGTATTAACTGTTGATTGCAGTTTTTTTCTATGCCCAAAGGTTCAAAGAAACCAATTATAATTGGTTTTTAATTGTAACCCTACTCTAATAAATATAAAAAATTATAAGGAAAATAGTGACACACTGTGCCCCACTCTCCCCTATATTGTAAATACCCAGGTGCGGTTTCCGAGTCGGGCGAGCGTCGGCCGACGTGGGAACGTCGGCGCGATATTGTCGCTAAGGTCAGTGTAGCGTCGGCATCGAAATGATAACAACGGCAGGACGTTTGTAAACGACGTTCGCCCAGTACTGGGTACGGACGCTGAGCCCACATTGAATAAAAAATATTAAAAATTAATTAAAAAAATAAATTATCGATCTGCGCAGCCGTCCAATACTTTTTAATCATTATAACCTGTTTTTAATGGATTTTTCACCACTGGTTTTTGGAAATACTAAAATAAATTCTTCCGCCGGTGATGGGGCTCGACCCTGCAACCTTGGGATTAATAGACCACGTTCTTACCCACGTGGTTATCCTCATCTTGGAAAAATTAGTGTCGCATTGTGTATATAAATTACACGTCTGTATTACTGCATTAATACCGTATGCACTCTTAATGGTGTTATGATGGCGTAACAGTTTTTAGAAGTTTATTGCAAAAATAAAACAATACTAAAAAATAATGAAAATGATTTAATTCAATAAATTTAGTTATATACAATGATTTCTTCCTTTTTAATTATAAACGATGGAATTGCTCAATATTTGTTTATCAGTTACGAAAAATGGTACACGGAAAAAAATGTTTGGTTGTGGCAACTACGTTTTCGATTTGCTGTACACAATGTCTAAAAAATTAGTTGCCTCAACCATACCGAATAGTAACTTCAACTATTCACGATTAGTTCTCGCGAGATTAGTTAGGTTAACTAATCCAATCGTTGGGACTACCACTCGAATAGTTGGGACTACCATTCGAATCGTCGGTATTACCATTCGAATCGTTGGTATTACCATTTGAGTTGTAAGGGAAATAGAATAGTCGATTGGTTGTGTCAACTCATTTCTTGGTTATGGCAACTAATCTTTTTTTTCCGTGTGTAAGTTTTATTATTTTATTAATTTTAATCCTATTTTAGTTAATTATTTTTACAGAATGTCGACTACCAGTACTGAAGCGATATTGCCGCGAAACGTAAATTTACGGTTAAGGTAGTTCTGTCGTGAAGGCAATCCAAACTCATATGCATGAATTTTTGACATGTTGTAATTTAGCTATTCAATTTTACTTGCACAAAATCTTGAAGGCTTTTACCGAGTATTTGAATGAACAATTAAAACTTGAAAATCGATCTATTTACACGGTGCCAACGGAAGGGCTGGAAAAATTGATCTTTAAATCGAAAATTAACATACTTAGATCAAAGATAGAGAAAAAATAAATAGTACTACAGATTCGCAAATCATTCAGGAATTGAAGGATCATGAAAAAAGGTGAATTCTCCGGAATAATGTTTAATTGAACCAAGTTCGAAGTGCACGATACCAGGCCAAATTACGTTTTCTAACCTAATTATCGTAAAAATGAAGTCAAATCCGCACTAAACATATCAACTATTTACAAATAATCGTTTTCATTTGCTTACGACAATTTCGAAGGATTCTCGATTATTTTTTATATTATTATTGAGGCAGTCCAAGTGATGCGTATGATTATTTTTTAATGGCATATAGACTCTGAGATTTATGACTCCGGCGTACCGACAGAACTACGTTAACGCGCCAGCGGCCGAAAAATGTTGGCAGCCGTATGTCGGCACAGTTATGGATTGAAGGTACGATCGACGCTAGGCCGTAATCGGGCTCCGATTGTCGGCTGCCGACTTGCTACCGACATACTGCCGAGCGTCGGACGTACTCCGCCTATCGGGCAACCGCACCTCGGCAGATATGCACAAAAAAATTGTGCACGATATAAATGTGCACAACGTAGTTGTACACAACATTTTTTTTGTAAAATATAGTTGTACATACAAAAATTGCGCAAAAGGCCTTTTCGAGATGTATTTCCCGGACATAGACTGTAAACTCCATTATAATTATATATTCTTACACAATAAAATTAGGCGTTGTTTTTTCAGAAATTACTTTTTGAAATTCAAAATTTAGTAGAAAAATACACTGAGAGAAAATTATGGTATGAGTAACTATAAAGTGACAACTATTTACTTATGGTTGGTACAACAATTTTTTTATAGTTGCCACAACTATCAAATGGTTACTGTAACTACTAAGTAGTTACCATAACTATTTTCGTAGTTATCGTAACTATAAAAATAGTTGCATGAATAGTTGTGACTTTATAGTTGACTGTACTATTACGATTTCTCTGAGTGTATACTTAATTACAATTTTATCCTTAAAAAAATCGCGAAAATACACTTTTATGGATAAATGAGATTCAAAGGATAAATAAAAATCCGGGAAATACCAATAACTGCCGTTGGAAACTCTTGAAAAAACAACATTAGCAATAGAAGTTGAAAGCACAGATGTTCTAATTGTAGCAAAAATTCTCATTGCCAAATGTGTTTACTCGAGTGGTATGCAAATGGAAACTCATTACATAATCCTTGGATATCGTTGGAACTTAATAACGTGATTATGCACCTCACCTCAATATTGTTTCACTTTACATATTTTAAATACTTTTTTAAATAACAATGACTTGCAATAAAACAAAATTAGAAATTACAGATAAAGCTAAACGATCAATTTTGTCAAAAAACAGTGGCAATAGTTTGATGATTTTTTTTTGTATAAATTCAAACGATTTGGTTAAAATGAAAAAAGAAATAATATGCCTAAACAAAACAAAAATAATAATATTAATAGTTTTATGAATCTTGATTTTATTTTTTGTTACGTTTATTTAGGATTTTGCGTCCCCCATACTGGACTCTGATTAAAACTAATTGTTTTTTTTTATTTATACAAAATGTGCCTTACAATATAACCGACTTACTTGCAATGTGTCAGAACACAGATTATTTTTTCATCCTTAAAAAAAATGGTTTTCTTTTTAGAAATAAAATTTTCCATATTTTTTATTTAATGAGCACGTGTAAAGTAATAGCACACTATGTACATTGTAATACTAAACAATTATAATAAAAATAATCATTTTTTAAGCAAATACTAATTTTTCATTCTCACCACCATATTTTTAGAAATTCATTAAAAATCCTTTCAGGTTGCATTACGCATACATTCCTAACAAGAAATTCGATTCGAATTTGAATGTTTCGGTACAATAGAAAAATAATTGACTATACAGTGTCATCAAAGATACTAAGAACATTGATTCTGAACAATCATAATGGTGAAAAGTGATGAACAAATTAGTTATTACGAATTCGTTCAAGAACGTTTTCTTTTTCATTTATTTCTCACGAAATGAATTCACTACTTTTCCGGGACACATATTATATGGTTTAAATAATTTTTTTCCGCGATTTCGGATTTTGCGTTTACGGAAATATCTGAAGCTACTTTTATGGAACACCGTGTTCAATAACCTTACCACATTTTTTAGGTGTAATATTCAATCTTTCTTCAGGAATATAACTGCAAAAATGAGGGAAATTGTAAAAAAATTTGTTGAATCATGGTTCTGTACCAAGCTGCAAATTCATTTCATAAGTATTTCCAACAAACTAGGAGAAATATCCTTGTACTGATTTTTTAAATATCTCTATTGCATTATTATTGTTATTATTAAAAATCAATATTTCCAATATTTGCAACTGACTGGCAATGGTTTAATCAATTATTTATATTGTTGTGAGTACTCACATTCTAATCTCATCAAACTAAGGGTTTATTTCACATTAATTTTTGTATAATTTAAGAACTCCCGTTTTCAAGAATTTTCAAGGCTGGTTTTATAAAACCGTTTATTCAATTATTATGAAATGTGTCATGTGTAATACGAAAGCATTATAAAAAAAAATCATTCGCAATAATGTTCACCCATAATAAATCAATATTTCAAAATTATTAAATGATCATTCAGGAACTAAAATCGCATTCATTTGTCAAGAAAAAAAAACAATTTCTTGAAAATAATGTAAAACTGTTATGTTTTGATAATTAATTAATAACTTTTAGGATTATCATTATTCAGAAAGAATTTATTTATTATAAACAGTGACGGTTTTCCGCTTTGTTTCTCTTTCTAAAGAACTAAAGTTCAAATGAAACAAGAATTTGGATCAGTAATGTATGTTAAAAAATATTCACCAATTTTAATGAACAAAAACTAAAGCCTTTATATAAAAATCTTGACAAGGATAAAAATATCAAAATTTATTATAGTGCCCCCTTGAGAAAAGGTATAAATTCTCCCCTTATTTTATACAGCAAAATATTCTAAAGGTTGCAATTAAAAAACGTAAGAAAACATCTTAAATTGCCCGTAGTTTGAAAGTTTATGTCATTTCCTCAAAATGCCATTTCGCAGACTTGCTCAATTTTGCAAACGAGGTGCTCACTCATAGCGCGCGTGATACAATATATCTGTACATAAATACGTAACAAGAGCTTAAGGATGAAATCAGCAACAGGTTGATAGTCGCAGCGCCTCCGAGGATCCTCCGAGGTGACACCAGTGGCGGTCAAGACTTCTCGAAGCTTCAAGTACGCGAGCTCACCGCCTCGTTCTGCTTTCTGCGTTTACTATATTACCTATGTATTTACTCAACTAGTAGCATTGAATTGCATTTTATTGCGCACGCTTCGCATAACTCGGTCGCCGACTTTTTTCCTCGTTTAAGACGGAAGAGGTCGATTATAGTATTGAGCAGCACATTAGTTACACTAGTAAAAGTATTTACGGAGGAATATACCTCCACATGCTAGTATCAAGTTGAATCACAATAAGTGACTCACCGATAATGTTTGTTATTCAAGTTTTTATTTGTATGAAAAATTATTTATGTACTACTGATTAATAATTAATTATTCAATGTAAGTCTGACAACGTTAATGATATTTATTGCAGTGTTAGAAACAAACTACAATAGAGCTAAAATATACTGTGGTTTTGACAAAATTAATATAGAATTTTTTAAAAAATTTTACACAAATTGTTGAAATATCTTTTTTTTTAATAAAAAATTTCAATTCTAATGCAGCATATCTGGAAATCAAGAGAAAATTTTCCGGCTGGTTTAGTGATATAATATAAAGATTTATGCATTGCATTTTTTGTAACCTACTTGGAACATTTATTTTGCAACTTAATGTATAAATGATTTTCGAATCAGTCACTACGTAATATGAAGTTAAATCACAAATTGTGACTCATTGTCAACAACATTTATTATTGAATTTTATATTGCTTAGAAAATTATTTATGAATGGTTAATAATTGATTATTCAATGCAACTCTGACATCATTATGGATATCTATGGTAGATAAATAGTGTTTAAAATAGAAAATAGCTGTAAATTACAATTTTTACATAATTGGAAAATTTATTCTGCGATGGTTTTTTAAATATGTATATATTGTTATATATTAAATATGTATATATTTTCAAGTGTATTCCTAAACTTGACTCATTGAGAAAATGTATTGTAGCTTTTTTTATTTTTCTGAAAAACTATATATAAATTGAGGGTTAATACTCTAAATTTGTACAACTATTGGCCACTCAGTCAGCATTTGAGACAATAAAAATATCCATAGGTCAATGAAATTTATTGCTTTTTATAATATACATACTTTAGTGCCCGAAACACTCCTAAATTTACGATATAAGTTCAAACTCAATATACACGAGATATAAAAAATATTCTAGAATTCACACCCGAAAACCAACACGCTTACTTAGTGGTTGTTTAAGGCAATATTCTAAGTAATATTTTTTTAACATTCTCATCAAATTGATACCTCATAGGGCCTGAGAGGTATTGAAGAATCAATCCCTTCTCCCCCCCCCCCCCCCCCTAGGGATCAATTATGGCAGGATCGTAAATTATGTTTTTAAACAGTTCTATGGTTAACCTTTTTAAGTCGATATCTCATCGGTCCCAAGAGGAATTGGGGGATCCGCAAAATCACATTTTATCCCTTTGGTCGAATTTTGAAAAGCCCGTTTTTAGTCAAAGCTCACTTCGTGGAACGGAAATACTCTCTTAATTCCATATTTCTACACTTAGATCTTTGGATTGCGCTTTTATCAGTTAATCAGACTGTCAGTATTTTTTGGGCAGTTATCATTTCAACTTTTAAAGTTATTTAAACCCTAATTCTTAATAAAATAATAATGTTAAATTCTAATTTAAGCAATAATTCAATAATAATGTAAGAATAATAACTCTTAATTCTTACTGGTTCGGTATTCGATCGTACGAGCGTTGTGCTGATTCCCGGTGGCTCTGGAAAACTGTTACATAATCACAAATCGTACTAATAATGGAATTTATAAATGTATAAATTTAAATAGATTGAATAATTGAAAAAGACAGTTCTTACATATACCTATAGTATGTATATACCTATGTATTAGGGTGTGTCGAATTTTTTTTTTTTTTTTTTTCATATTGCATGGTCTCAAACCATTGTTTGTGCCTTTAAACAACTCGTCTGAAAATTTGAGCGCGATAAAAATTTTTTTAGAGGTGGCTCAAATGATGTATCGATTTCTCATTTAATTAACACGTAAATAAATGCGGCTCTTAATAAATTCATGTCCCCAAATTACAAATACGATATATTGGAGTTTGTATATTTTTTTTCGTCATCTTCATATCATTCGGAAGTGAAAAAGTGCTTACAAATTTTTCGTTTAAATCAATAGTTTTCAAGTCATGATTTTTTTAAGGCGCGAGATATTCATTTCGCCTAAATTCGAGAAATTCGGGCAAGAATTGCAAACACTTCCCGATGTTCAAAAAATTTGAAAAAATTCATACTCATTATAGGCACTCAAAAGACTAATTTCGCATAATAATAATTTCAAAATGTTATTAACAAATTGTTAAAAAGAAAATTGTTCATCAAAATATGCGGTGACTCAACTTTTTTTTGTATGAAAAAGATTCGTTCATTTTTCGGAATACATATGAATTTTTTCAGATTTTTATCTTTATTTTGATTTTTCTTGTTATTTACATGGAAAAATGTGCAAAAATAAAAATAAAGACAAAAATCTGAAAAAATTCATACGTATTCCGAAAAATGAACGAATTATTTTCATAGAAAAAAAAAGCTGAGT
Organism: Ephialtes manifestator; assembly: GCA_963970395.1. Taxonomy (NCBI): domain Eukaryota; kingdom Metazoa; phylum Arthropoda; class Insecta; order Hymenoptera; family Ichneumonidae; genus Ephialtes; species Ephialtes manifestator. Next base: position 11,593,050 of record OZ019968.1, on the reverse strand, counting down.
TACCGCATATTTCGATGAACAATTTTCTTTTTAACAATTTGTTAATAATATTTTGAAATTATTATTATGCGAAATAGAAGCAGTATTTGCTACAGGTTGTCAAAAATCATCGACAGCGATATCCGAACGCGAACATATGTGCTCGTTGAAACGATTCCGAAAATAAATTACTTTGATCGAACTGAGTTCTATTGATTGGCCTAAAAATTACCTTGCAATATATCAAAAATATGAAACAAAAAAAAAAAAAAAAAAAAATATCTAGACTGAAAACTGTTAAAAATGTAGAAAATATTATAGCATACGGTTTTGTTTTTAAATTGAAATCTGAATTGATATTGATCATACCGGGCGGAGAGGGCGATACTGTGAGCTTCAAAAGTGCATGACTTGAAAACTATTGATCTAAACGACAATTTTATAAGCACTTTTTCTTTTCCGAATGATCTGATGATGACGAAAAAAAATATGCGAACTTCATTATATCGTATTTGTAATTTGGGGACATGAATTTATCGAGAGCCGTATTCATGTATCGAGAAATCGTTTGAGCCACCTCTAAACATTTTTTTATCGCGCTAAAATTTTTTGACGAGTTGTTTAAAGGCACAAACACTAGTTTAAGACCATGCAATACGAAAAAAAAAAAAAAAAAAAATCGACACACCCTACTATGTATACTATATATATTATCGATAATCCATTTTTGAAACTATCAGTTTCACCCAATAAAATAGATGTTTTCGGTGAAAACACAATTCTCACAAAAAATAGAGCTTGTAAAAAATTATTTGGAGGTCGCTCAACAATTTTGAAAATTTTCAAAACGATTTTTAATTTTTTTGTATTTATGTCATCTTTTACCCCTTATATCATCTTATTATCTCATTCGGCAATTGTAGTATGTCAACATAGAGTCGAACCCAACAACAAGAGCCATATCGTTGCATTGGAATGTATCTTGAACTGCAAGCCTACGTTGGGTCGCGTGGAGCGAAGCTTTTTGCGAACCCACGCAAAAAAAAAAAACTTAGTTCATTGAGTGACCGCTTAACGTTAATATCGTCATAACATTTTTTAACTATGAACTAGGCGTCGGATAATGAGGGAAATCAGGAGTGAGAGTAGAGAAAAAAAAACAAATAAAACGATTACTTAATTAATTCCAAAAAGTTTTTTTGTCGTTGAGCGACCATTTAATGTTAATTTTTTTAAATTATTTCAACCATAAACTAGGAATCAGATAACAAGATGATATAACGGGTGAAAATTTTTTTTAAACTTTGCAAATTGCTTCTTCATTATTGTTGGACTTTTAGAAATCTACCTCTATGAGGAAGCAGTTAATCTATTTTGGCTTCCTCACAGGGGAAGCTTTGTAAAAATCCAAAAATAATGAGGAAGCAATTTGCAAAGTTCTACTTTGCAGCCTTGTTTAAAAGAATTTTTAATGGCATTAGTTTTGAACCCCTTGACAGATTCTCGCCAGATTCGAACTGATGCTTAGTTTACCCACACTCTACTTGTGGACCAAATTTGAGCCTGATATCTTAAAAATTGCGAAAGTTAAAGCATGAACAAAAAATTTCAAAAAATTTAAAAATGCCATAAATTGTGAACCCCTTAACGGATTGACACCAAATTTAATCCCAAACATTATTTGATAACAGTCCACTTCCCGTCAATGTTTAAGCCGAATATCATAAAAATTGCGAGAGTCAGAGCCCGAACTGACATTCTCCAAAAAATTCAAAATGCCATAAATTTTGAACACCTTGATGGTTCAACTCCAAAATCAATGACATGAAAATTTCGAAAAAAAAAATTCTCAAAAACAAAGCTTTCTCTATGAGGAAACAAAATAGAAAATAACCGTTTTTAAAATTTTCAACATTGTTGAGCGTTCGCTAAATAATTTTTCACAAGCTCCATTTTTCATGAGTATCGTTTTTTTTTTTCACCGGAAGCAACTATTTCATTAGGTGAGACTAAAAATTGAAAAATACAGCTGGAATTTGAGCCACCCTAATATATATTCCGTAGGCTCCGGCGCTACGAGTCTTCGCATTACTGTAATTAGACACTCCCCCATTCCCCCCTTGCGGCTTCATGGGCCTTTGGGGGTCTTATAAAAATCTAGTCTTGGGAAATGCATGAGGGAAGATTTCCCTTATGACTTAAAAAAATGCGTTCTTGCGGGGCCCATAATGGACTCAGAAGGTTCAAGAAAGCAAGGCTTGGGGGGGATATCATAGGGGGTATTTAGCAAAAAGAAGAGACTTCGAAAAATTAGTACCCAGACCGATATCTATCCAAGTACTGCCCTTAAGGGTCAATACTTGGATATGTGACATCTAGCAGAGTATTGTGCTACATGGAGAGAAAAATATAGTTAAGACATCTAAAATAGTTTGGTAAAAAAACCCAGACAACATAGTAAATGGGATCGATCTTGAAAGTTTGGAAATGTTTACTTATACCGTGAATAGAAACGCGATGCACGCGGAGGGGCGCTCGCGAAACGTCTGAACATTTTCAGGCAACTTTGAGGATATGGCGGCGAACGGTGGTCGATCGCCGCTACACGGAAGCTGTATCATTCGTAAATCTCATGTCGTACGAAATTACAGACGTGATGCAGGCTGTCAATAGACTTTGCGTTATTTTTCGTAACGTGAATAATTTCACCCTGTATACGTATGAAGATTATTCCGAACATTTGTGGGCGCAAAATATAGAGAAGTATGAGATGCGTTGTATAGCGTTGTGCAGCAGCGCAAATAGTACAGCGGGGGACGCCTAGTTAAATCTTTGTATGTGTCTGCCACATAGTAAATGCCATTTTTCCACTTTGAATTCCGATTACTATACGAATCTGGGAATGAGTACTATACTTCTCTCTCGGTGTACAGTGCTTCGTGTGATGCCACTAGATGGCGAAAGGGCGGAGCGTCGTTTCTCGCAAGTGATACGAAGTTCCAGCGATTCCAAAGCTGTCCTGAGTTTAACTACACACGAGCGGACGACCCTTCGAAAATGTCCAACTTTTATATGTTACCGGTCCTTTAATATGGGAAAAGAAAAACGACTCTTTACTGTCTTTGAGGTCTAATTCGGAGTTTGAACTGTTAAACAATAGAAGAAAATTAACATTGAAAGTTTTGAGATTTTAGTATTAAAGTTAAATTTTTTCTTAAAATAAAAAATAAAAATAATAAGTTGTAAATACCAAATTTAAAAGAAAAATTAAGAAAAGTAACGGCCCCAAAAATAAACAAAAGAAACGCTCAAACTAGTTTTCTGTACGCATAATAAAGGTTAGGGTATTTAAAAAAAATTTAAATATATGTTTAAATTTTATTTAATTTTGCAATTTTCGAACACAGTCTTTACGCGCTTTAGCTTCCGCAAATTTTTTTGCTGTGGAGCTAAATAAGTTGTTATAAATAAAGCTATGTTAAAGGAGGATCGGTATTAAATTTGGGATGATTCCATTAAAAAGTACGGTTTTTATGGATCTCATTTTTTACAAAGCTTCCGCCATGAGGAAGCCAAAATTAATAAATAAATTTGTGAAAAATGGAAATTAATGAGGAAGTAATGTGCAAAGTTGTACTTTGCAACTTTTTTCTACCAGAATTACATGCTGATGTGCAAGCAACTCTTTAGAACAATTAATTAAACCACCAACAATTGTAGAAACGCTCTTAAAATTGTCGCACTGATTTTACTACTGCGGAAAGCTCCGCTCTCCTTAATTTAAATTAAGTCCGGAAAATTTAATTCAGATAATGTGTGGTTAAGATTAAGTTAAGTTAGGCACATAGATATAAGGGATATAAAAAAATTAAATTTTGGAAAAAGTGTATTAGGATTATTCGCTAGGTTCCTTAAAAAATCCTATACTCCCTGCTACAATTTTGGCCAAAATGCGTATACTCAGAGAAAAATATAGTAGAATATTAGGTAAAACTATATCGGTAAAATATCCCAGGAGGGTTGGTTATATCGATTGATACTGGAAACTATGTATTTGATTAGTTGAGCTATTATTATATTTGCAGCTATTATTTTTATCATTGTCGTAACCATAAAGTATAATCGTCCCTCCTGGGAACTATGCTGTATGGTAAAAGTATAGTATTGTTGTTTCAACCATGTATTTTTCTCTCAGGGTATTATACCCTCAGAACCCTAAAACCCTAAAAAAAAATTATACATGCCTTAATTTTCTACAAATATATTTGGATTTCTGCAATAAACTTATATATATTTCTTTCATCGTAGACAATGAAAAACGTATTGTTTATCATTATTGAGACGATGAAACGTTGCCGATATATTTCGGATTAACGAAAAAAATCAGAAAATTCGCTCAGCAAACCGAGGGCCACAGATATTAATAGCCGGGAAATAAATTGTACTCGAATACCCCGGTGTATTAAAATGTATGTGCAGCAATTTTTTGAGTAGCTTAAATCTGGCGGAATCGCTGATATATATATATATATATATATATATATATATATATATATATATCGAATGAACGAACTACGCGCTTATGACCTCGAAGACGCGCAGTGTTGTGCTTGAGATGCCCCCGAGCTAACCGACAGACTCTCGATATCTGGTCGCGCGCGCGAGTTTCGTGTCGCATCCGGACGCTACGAGCATAATAAGATATGGGTCAAGTGCGGCTGGTATCGAGTATAAGGAGAACCCCTCGTGTGAGACATGTTTTACACGGGGGAAAGGAAGGACTTACTCCAGTATATCGGTTGAGACGATCCTCGTACGCCACCACACGTACTTACACACAGATTCACGCAGCCTTTACGTCCCACGATCAGCGTTCGTTGCTGTTGTGTCGCACACGTGCCTTACACATGCGCACACATTTTGCCCCGGGACTTTGCGAACTTTTTCGACAATCGCTGACCTCCGGGTATTGCCAACAGTGCCAGCCAATCATTTAATCGTCGTATCGAACTTCACCAATAACATGCTGACTCTTATTATTGAAATTATTCTTATTATTATCGTTTTTTAATACTTCACTTTTTCAAGGGAATTGGAAAGTGGAATTAAATTTCAGTCAAACGTATGTAAAGTAATTTTTCCGGTATCAAATTGTTGGTATTAGGAACATAATATTGTTATCGTACCTAGTTTATCGTACCAAAATGTTATCGTACCTAGGAACATTTTATTCATCATATACTATATAAATATTTACAAGTGTTTTACCCATTCTCTTGTTAAATCCGCTCAGAGCGGAATGGAAATTATATTTTAATTGTACCATACTTTTGATACTCACCGTTATAGTCTAATACAAATATTATATTACTATACTATATTTTGAACTAGTGAAACTATATATTTTTTTAAAATGGGCATGGCCCGTAAAATAAATAAATAAATCATTATGTTCGTCAATTTTTTATTTATGTAGCTACTAACAGAAAATAGGTTCGTAGGATTGTTTGAGCCAGTATGTATTAGTACTGAATAGCTAACTGTTAATCGAATGTAGGTTATTAAAATAATACTAAATTAGCAGAATTGATTTAGCTAGTTACGAATCTAAGATTGGTTCGTATAATATTAGATTAGTCGGATTGGTTAATGTAGTAAGTAACTCAAGGTAGATAGATATAATACTAGGTTAGTAGAATCTATTAAACTAGTCACTAACTTAAGGTTCCTAGTATAATCCCAAGTTTGTAAAATTGATGAAGCTCGCTGCTAACCTAAGTTAGGTTAAAATAATGTTGGTTTAGAAGGACCAACTTACTAATGGGGAAGTAGTATGTTTATGTATTGGCATGTTATGTAGTCAGTGCAGACAAGCAGTTTTGGTCACTTACTAAATGATACCCAGCAGATGATGATGACAGGTCAGTTTGTAAGTTGATAATTTTCATCACTCAGTAGTTTAGTTATTTTCTTTATTAATAAGGTCACTAATAGTCACTTTGTTTACATTCTAGGTTAGTAATTTTCATTACTTAGTATTTTTATTTTTTTTATCAGTTTGTACGTCTAAGTAACAAATTTACGTTAATTTAACTTGATTTAATTTGATTCAATTGTCATGCATTGGCTTAGTACGTTTACTCGAAAAATACTCATAAAAGGTTAAGGTACTAATCAATCTAGGTAATTAGTTTCTCTATTAGCAGATTAGTTAGTATTACTGACCAATAACTTAACGCTCTTTTAAGTAGATTTAGTCAACTTGCATCTCTATACTAACTGAAATGAAACCTACACATCTAATTCTAGGAAAGAAACTTCATAATAAATGTTAAAGTACTAATCTAATCAAGGTCAATAGTTTTTCTATTAGCACGTTAGTTAGTAGGTTCGTAATGTTCGTCGCTCAGTAGTACAGTCATGTTTCACGTAGTAGGTTAACCACTTTTTTATGTTAGCAGATTACTCAGGCGTCTAATTCTGGTCTCTACGTAAATTAGTAGTTTCGATCAGTGAGTATTACTAAACAATAACTTAACGGCAGTTTAAGGGGTTGAGTAAATTTAGTCAGCTTGCATCTCTACACTTACTGAAATGAAATCTACACATCTAATTCCAAGAAAGGAACTTCAACATAATAAATGTTAAGGTACTAATCCAATCAAGGTCAATAGTTTCTCTATTAGCACGTTAGTTAGTAGGCTTGTAATGTTCATCGCTCAATAGTTCCGTCATGTTTCACGTAATGGGTTAACCACTTTGTTTACGTTAGCAGATTACTCAGGCGTTATTTTCGTCACTAAGTACATTCGTATTTTCGATTAGTTAGGTTAATTGACCAATAACTGAACTAGTTTACGTAGATTTAGTCAACCAGCATCTCCATTCTTACTGAAAAAAAAACCTACACCTCTAATTCCACAAGAAGAACTATAACCTAATAAAACGATGATTCAGATATCTGATGAAACACTGATAAGCACCCCTAATCATGCAACACGGGAATGGGGACGTGATGAGAGCAGGAAAAAAGGTCAGAGAGTGTCAGGGTACAGATAATTGACTTAAGTTTTACGTAAAAAGAATTCAAGTCACCGGAACACTATTGCCAGCGCATGGCGCGACGCTCAGCTTGACGAGAGACACTTGTACGGGTTTTGCCGATTATGCAACGAGAGAGCTCTCGCTCTCGACGAGGAAGGCACATTGGTGAACACGTACTCTGTGTTATTGTGTTATACGCTACATACATGCGAAATCAACGTGTGGAATTCCACGCGCGGTCGTCGACGTTCGTCTTTGCTATATCTTACCAACTCCGTTCCGTAATCGAGGAAGCTCCGTAGGTAGACGAAGAGACACTGCATGTAGCAAGACCGGTAATTATATACGTGTAAAAGACACTACACTACACTGTCCAGCCATTATCATCAGGAAATACTGGCACTGATTGATAAAGAAATTCAATAGAAATATTGTATCGAAGAATATAATGATACGAAGTTAGCTCTGTGACATCGATATCATCACTGACCAATCAGGAGGCACTTGAACTTACTTCGATATTTCGATATATTTTGAGTATCGATGTGTCATGTCTTTTTTACGAACGGATTAGCAACACCGCGCTTACTTCGCTCGCACTATTTCACGTTATTTTCAATTGTCTTTTCTTGTTATTAAATAAGATATTTGCATATTTACAGCTTGCTACAACTGCGTGCATTTTTACTTCCTCATAGACGAAGCTTTGTTTTTGTGAGAAAAAAAAATTCGAGATTGTCATGTCAGGACACTTATAGAATTGTCCAAAACGTCCAGAAAAGTGATCTAGAAAAAATGTGTGTGACTGTGCGTGTGTGCGTTTGTGCGTGTTTGTGCGGTTTGTGCGTGTTTATGCGTGTGCGTGTGCGTGTGTGTGTTATGTGTATGTAACACAACTCCGAAAATTTAAACTCCGATTACTCAAGAACCGTTTTGTATTTCGAGCTCAAATTTGGCACACAAGTGTAGCAGCAGACCCTCTTCAACTCTAGCAATTTTTGACAAATTGTATGCGAAAATTATTATATTATGCCGCTTTCAATTTTTTCAAAAAAGGAGGTGCGCGCTCTACCTTTTGTAAAATTTAGTCTATTTCGCTAAATGGTTGGTTATAAGAACAGGTGTACTCCATGTTGTTTGGTATTGAGTTTGGCTCGAATCGGTAAAGTGGTTCAGATATTATGGAATTTTGAACTTTTCAAAATATTGACATTATCGCTCTATCGCTTTTGCAAAACTTGAGATGGCAAGCTGAAATTTTGTATATAAATGAAACAATATTCAGCCATTATATATGAGGGATTCCACGGGACTTTCGCCACCGCCAAAAAAAAAAAATCTCAAATTTTATCTAAAAATCAGGTTCAGCGGTGTCTATTGATGGACCAAATTTCAAAATTCTAAAAAAATAGTTGACCGGAATATGCAAATTTTTTCGTTTTTTATCGTTTTTCATTTAATCTGTAATATCTCAGAAACTATTGATCGTATCGAAATCATTAAAAGATGAAAATGTGCATTTTTTTATGGCCAACAAGAAAAAAATATATTCAAAATTAATTGCTTAATTTCAGATCACATTTTATGGAAAAAACAACAAAATTATTTTTTTTTTTATGGTTGGACTTCAGATTTTTTCATCGGACAAATTGTCTCAGAATCTTTGAGTGATCGCCGAATTTTGAGTATTTTTTTTTTTTCATGGGATGGCCCAATACTGTGACGTTACAGCAATCTGAATGTTTTTAATATATATAAAAAAATCCATATTCGAAATTAAAATTAATTAAAATGGTTGGACTTCAGATTTTTTCACCGGACAAATTGCCTCGGAATCTTTGAGTGATCGCCGAATTTTGAGTATTTTTTTTTCATGGGATGGCCCAATGCTGTGAGGTTACAGCAATTTGAATGTTGCAGCAATTTGAAACATTCAGATTGCTGTAACGTCACAGCATTGGGCCATCCCATGAAAAAAAAAAATACTCAAAATTCGGCGATCACTCAAAGATTCCGAGACAATTTGTCCGATGAAAAAATCTGAAGTCCAACCATAAAAAAAAAAAATAATTTTGTTGTTTTTTCCATAAAATGTGACCTGAAATTAAGCAATTAATTTTGAATATATTTTTTTCTTGGTGGCCATAAAACAATGCACATTTTCGTCTTTTAATGATTTCGATACGATCAATAGTTTCTGAGATATTACTGATTAAATGAAAAACGATAAAAAACGAAAAAATTTGCATATTCCGGTCAACTATTTTTTTAGAATTTTGAAATTTGCTCCATGAATAGACACCGCTGAACCTGATTTTTAGATAAAATTTGAGATTTTTTTTTTTGGGGGTGGCGAAAGTCCCGTGGAATCCCTCATATGTATAATTTAGGGACGAACGGTATTAAATTTTTGATTTTATGAAATGTTGAATTATTTAAAAAAAAGTAGAATCTTGCACATTGCTTCCTCATTATTTTTCGCTTTTTACAAAGCTCCCTCTGTGAGGAAGCAGTATGTTATTCAATTTTGGCTTCCTCATAGAGGAAGCTTTGTAAAAAGCGAAAAATAATGAGGAAGCAATGTGCAAGGTTCTACTTTGCATCTTTTTTTTTATACCTTGTGTCTCTTTTGCAGAGGTGTTTTATACAGCTATAAATCACCTCTGCAAACACCGTTACATCTAATTTTGATTAGATACAAATTTTTGTCGTACTTTCTCAACTTTTCCGGAAGTTATAGCGAAAATCTACATTTTTTTTTAAATGAAAAATGGTGTAAAATCCGAACGACTTTACCGATCATCACCAAATTTGGTACATGGAATTTCTGAATGTTATTTTTCGTCTGTACAAAATTTCTGTTCATTTGTTGAAATTCGACGTAATTTAGATCAAAATCTATTTTTTTCGAAAAATTCAAAATTCTATAAAATCCGAACCGCTTTACCGATTTCGTCGAAATTCAATACCATACAACATTGAACGTATCTTCAGATATGAAGAACTATTTAGCCAAATCGGCGAACTTTTACGAAAGTTAGAGCGACCACGCCCTTCTTTCAACAAATTAAAATCAACATAAAATTTTAATGACTTCACATATTTTGGCAAAAATCACAACATTCAAAGAGGGGCAGCTACTCTACTTGCGTGCCAAACTTGAGCCGGATCGCTCGAACGGTTACCGAGTGAGAGGAGATTGAATTTTCGAAGCCCAGCACACACACACACACACACACACATACATACATACGGACATTTTTTCTAAACCACTTTTCTCGACGTTTTAGGTGATTCTAAGCATACTGACATGAAAATCTCGAAAAAAAAAAATTTCATGAAAACAAAGCTTCCTCTATGAGGAAGCAAAATATACGTTATGACATTTACTTTCGGAAACGCTCTAATAATAACGAAATAACGGAATAACGAAATAGAAAAAACGAATTCACAACATGTTTATTTATCTAATTCAAACAAGAATGCAAAGTAGAATCTTGCACATTGCTTCCTCATTATTTTTCGCTTTTTACAAAGTTTTCTCTATGAGGAAGCCAAAATAGAATACCATACTTTCTCATAGCGGTAGCTTTGTATTTATAAATTGCATATGACCTTTTTAGAATTTTCTAATTAACAATTGTTTATCTCGGACACTTATAAAAATATTTCTCTTTTTGTCCTTATGCAGTGGTATTTTTTTTATCAGGATAAAAGACTTCATATGTACAAGAACGTAGATAGGGCCATTAGGGGTTTATTATGAGCCTTGTGATTAGTGTTATAGCGATGTTTTCTTTATCAAAAAGTATAGCGCGGCAAGTTGGAACACTTAGCCGACTTCTATATTATTTGTTGCCACAAATAGCCAATCGGTTGTGGAATACAATCCCAGTATTTTTACTGCGAATCATTAATTCCATTTTTTTTATATTGCAAGCCAAAATGTATCCAATAAGTTTCCTCTGCTATCAGATAAGTCTAACATCTCCAAAACAAAGCTTATTAGTGATTTTTCTACCGTGAGCGTATGTTCCCAGATATGCACTAAAAACGATCATAAAAAAAATTGTTTGACCCAGAGCAAACACGTAACATATGCAATGTATTAACGATCTCAGATGACAAGCGGCAAGTTTTTTTCCGCTTCAACGCTATCACTAATGAACCCATCTATTACCTTCGGTACGTCAACTTCAATTAATTTTGAGTTATATCGTCTGCGCTGTTTTTATGTCTATAAAGTGTTAATAACCATTCATTACAGCTTTAAAAACTTCCAAATCTGTTTTATCAATCGTGTATTTTTTTGTGCTAATTTTCGATTCCAAAATATAAAAAATGTCCTGAACTCTTGGAAAAATATCTGAAGAACTTGTCAGGAAAAACTATTAAGGATTAGTAACATTGGCAAATTATCAGTAGTAATACCCCAAGAGCTTCAAAATTATCGGGTGTTTCCCGATAACTTCGTTGCATACAAACAAGAGTGTCAAGCTTTGCAGGTTAACAAATTTTCTGCAAAACTTGACACGATGTTTGTATGCAGGGAAGTTTGAGGGAAATACATGATTAATTTTGAAGCTCGAGGGATATTTGTCGGATTATTTTTTCCATCGGAATTTCGGCTCATTCTTCAGATCACGTTCTAGTTCTCGTTAGAAGTTTGACAGATCTGAAGAATTCTGAGGTTAAAAGTTGTTCAGAAATTGTTTTTATTACTTAGCAACTTGTTAGGAAATATCCGAAAAATATCCAAAATAAAATCGACTAGGTTCCCCCACATGAGGCCAAATGCGTCGTTTCTATTAGCCGAAATTCCGATGGCAAAAATAATCAGAAATATTCGGAAAAGTCAGGCAAAAAAAGTGGGAGAATTGACGGAGAATGCCTTTTATATATGAGGCATTCCATTCCAATTCGACCTGGGTCTGACCCTCGAAATTCTCGAGCTCCTTGATTTGGCTCGTAATTTTTTGTAGGATTGGTTAGATCCTCAAATGCACCAGATTTTATTTTTTAATTTTTTCTATGCAAATTTGTTTTTTTAATATTTTTTTTAAAGTGACACATCGAATGCCCTAATTTAAAAATCTGTAAAAATTTTGAAAAATACAGTTTCATATACGGAAATGTTTGATAAGTCGTCCACAGTAGTACGATTTTTTTTCTATTTTTTTATAATTTTTTTAATCAAAAAAGTTTAAAAACTATGTGAAGAAAAATCTTCCACAGTTTGGCTCTAAGCTAGAAAATTTTGAGATTCAATAAACTATTTTTTAGAATTTTTTCAGATTTTTAAATTATGGCATGCTGGTGCTAGAATGCGGTATGTATGGTACTAGAATAGTCTTAGTTCAGAAAAATTTGACAAATTCCTAAAAATCTGAAAAAATTCTAAAAAATCCGAGTTCACATAAATAAACGTTTGACCAATCGCTTGTAGTAGATTAATTAATTTATTTATTTTTTCATAATTATTTTTAATCAAAAAAGCTTAAAAACTATAAGAAGAAAAATTTTGCCCACTTTGGCTATAAGCTAGAATATTTTGATATTCAACAAAATATTTTTCAGAATTTTTTCAGATTTTTAAATTAGGGCATTCGATGTATCACTTTAAAAAAATATTTAAAAAAATTTGCATAGAAAAAATTAAAAAATAAAATCTGGTGGATTTGAGGGTCTAACCAATCCTACAAAAAATTACGAGCCAAATCGGGGCGGTCGAGGATCAGACCCAGGTCGAATCGGGATGGAATGCCCCATATATATATACATTTTTTGGAAATATATGTATATCTGCAATATAGTTTTAAATAATGATGTTTATTCGTTCAGTAATAATGAAAAAAACTTATTACACAATTCACGAAACTCAAATAAATATTTTGCTTCCTCATAGAGGAAGCTTCCCATGTAGAAATCAGTCTGGGCGTCCCAGTTTGAGACTCGATCCTGGTCGGGATTAGCTCGGGTTTGCTTAACTGGGTTATCCAACTTGGAATCTGAATAGATCCCGAATGGATTTCCACTTCCACACTGAATGACAGTTTATCATGGATCAGGATTTGACAGGGTTACCCTAAAAGGGACGTCCCATTTGAAATCGAAATGGATTCCAGATCGTGTCTCAGTTCTAAACGGCGAGCAGTATTACCGTGCATCGGGATTTGTTAGGGGTGACCTAAGATGAACTGTACTTGGATTCTGAATAGATCCCGGATCGTCTTCTCGGTACTAAACGATTTGCGCGAAACTAGTTTTACTTTACACTTTGTTCAGTAAATTGTTGTACAATACGCATTCGAACATTTTTTCCTTGTCTCGTGTGATTGCAACACCCGTCATAAAAAGTTTTACCGCGGTTATATCGTAATATACTATTATTCCGTGGATTCGGTGGAAAAAGTGGAAGAGAAGCGATCATTATGGAAATTGGAGGGAAACATTTTATCTATTCTACCGCGACTGACAAAATGAACATGTGGGAATTTCGTCAAAATTGTTCCGCAACTAACGTGTCTCATAAATTTTATTAATAAAAAAAATAGTAAAACTATTACTGAAAATGAGTCAAGATGAAAGTATGACAGTCTTCGTTGTATCGTGTACACTTCAGTTATCATTTACTTTCCATAAATGCAATCTACCCGATAGGTATTACAAATTGTCAAGTTTTGAAACGCATGATCGGAATCCAGTTTCCGCGCGTTACGTCCCATGCTGGAATCCGACCGAAAGATAGGAATGCCAGGCAGGATCCAGCTGGACCCCTGCCCAAATTTCTGCATGGGTTTGTATTTATGAAAAAAAAAAATGTCGAGATTTTTATGTGAAGACACTAAAAATTGTCCAAAACGTCCGGAAAAGTGTTCTAGAGAAAATGTCCGTGTGTGTGTATGTGTGTGCGCGTGCGCGTGTGCGTGTGCGCGTGTGCGTGTGCGCGTGTGCGTGTGCGTGTGCGTGTGCGTGTGTGCGTGTGTGTGTGTGTGTGTGTGTGTGTGTGTGTGTGTGTGTGTGTGTGTGTGTGTGTGTGTGGGTGTGTGTGTGCGTGCGTGCGTGCGTGCGTGCGTGCGTGCGTGCGTGCGTGCGTGCGTGCGTGCGTGCGTGCGTGCGTGCGTGCGTGCGTGCGTGCGCGTGTGCGTGTGCGCGTGTGCGTGTGCGCGTGTGCGTGTGCGTGTGCGTGTGTGCGTGTGCGTGTGTGTGTGTGTGTGTGTGTGTGTGTGTGTGTGTGTGTGTGTGTGTGTGTGTGTGTGTGTGTGTGTGTGTGTGTGTGTGTGTGTGTGGGTGTGTGTGTGTGTGTGTGGGTGTGTGTGTGCGTGCGTGCGTGCGTGCGTGCGTGCGTGCGTGCGAGCGTGCGTGCGTGCGTGCGTGCGTGCGTGCGTGCGTGCGTGCGTGCGTGCGTGCGTGCGTGCGTGCGCGTGCGTGCGTGCGTGCGTGCGTGCGCGTGCGTGCGTGCGTGCGTGCGTGCGTGCGTGCGTGCGTGCGTGCGTGCGTGCGTGCGTGCGTGCGTGCGTGCGTGCGTGCGTGCGAGCGTGCGTGCGTGCGTGCGTGCGTGCGTGCGTGCGTGCGTGCGTGCGTGCGTGCGTGCGTGCGTGCGTGCGTGCGTGCGTGCGTGCGTGCGTGCGTGCGTGCGTGCGTGCGTGCGTGCGTGCGTGCGTGCGTGCGTGCGTGCGTGCGTGCGTGCGTGCGTGCGTGCGTGCGTGCGTGCGTGCGTGCGTGCGTGAGTGAGTCTATTTTGCTAAATAGTTGGTTATAAGAGTAGGTGCACTCAATGTTGTTTGGTATTGAATTTGGCTCGAATCGGTAAAGTGATTCAGATTTTATGGAATTTTGAATTTTTCAAAAAATTGACATTATCGCTCTATTGTGCTTTTGCAAAACTTGAAATAGCGACCTCAAATTTTGTATATAAATGAAACAATATTCAGCCATTATATATGTATAATTTAGTGACAAACGGTATGAAATTTGTGATTTTATGGAATGTTGAATTATTTTTAATAATATACGTTATCACATTTACTTTCGAAAACGCTCTAATAATAACGCAATAACGGAATAACGAAATATAAAAAGCGAATTCACAACATGTTTATTTATCCAATTTAAAAAAGGATGCAAAGTAAAACCTTGCACATTGCTTCCTCATTATTTTTCGCTTTTTACAAAGCTTCCTCTATGAGGAAGCCAAAATTGAATAACATACTTTTTTGCTTCCTCAGAGAGGAAGCTTTGTAAAAAGCGAAAAATAATGACGAAGCAATGTGCAAGGTTCTACTGTTTTTCAATAACTTTTTTGTTTAAGTTCTTGAGGACTTGCGTACAGCGGTGAATAGAAGATTGAAAAGTTGCTTCTACGTACCCGTCGACAGTTATATTGCCGGATACGAATGAAAGGCTAAAGTTTTCCAGAAGGAATGAAAATCTTAATGAACTGTTTTTCACATCCGTTTGTTGTTGTTTGTTAGCATAATTAACCTGGAGTAATACGGAGATTTACATATGGAGTCGGAAATATAGTTAACATTGCACAAGGTGAGAGAAACTTTGATAAATGAGAGTTTTTCTTAGTTGTTGTTTCGTACAAAATTCAAAACGATATTTTTTAAGTATTCTTATGGGTAACCGTTGTAAGCCAAAACCAAGTCGATGTCTCATGGGGCCTGAGTGATATTGGAAAATCCTCTTCTTTTCACTCCCTTGTCGCTTTTTACAAAATTAATAGAGAAAGAAAAGAAAAGTATAGTTAAGACATCTAACATAGTTTGGTAAAAAAACCCAGATAGCATAGTAAATGGGATTAATCTTGGAAGTTTGGAAATGTTTACTTATACCGTGAATAGAAAAGCAATGCACGCGGAGGGACGCTCGCGAAACGTCTGGGCATTTTCGGGTAACTTTGAGGTTATGACGGCAAACGTTGAACAATCGTTGCCACACGGGAGCTGTATATCTTTCATAAATCTCATGTCGTACTAAACTACAGACATTTTGCAGGCTATCAATAGATTTTGCGTTATTTTTTGTAACGTGAAATGCTTTAACCTGTATGCGTATGAAGATTATTCCGAAATTTGTGGGCGCAAAATATAGAGAAGTATGATATGCATTGTATAGCGTTGTGCAGCAGCGTAAATAGTACAGCAGGCGATGCCTAGTATATCTTTGTATGTGTCTGGAAAAAAATTCCATTTTTCCACTTTGGATCCCGATTACTATACGAATCTGGGAATAAATACTATATTTTTCTCTCGGTGTGAAGAAGCCAACATCGATTAACTTACTTTCTCATAAAAATAGCTTTGTAGAAAAAGAAAAATAATGAAGAAGCAATGGGCAAGGTTTACTTTGCATTTTTAAGCATTTGTGTGATAAATCTTTTTAAGTAAAAATTCCCAGATAGAAAAATGTCAGCACATTACAGGCACCGTGTCAGCTTGCATCGGCACAGCGTGGCGGTAGATCGCGGTCATGTGCGACGTCATTAATCAGCTTCGTGCCGGCACAGAGTGCTGATCCCATAATAGACCCACTGTACAGTCAGAATACTGACACGTCGCCGGTTGAGAAACCAGCACAGTGAAGGCACGTATCCATTACAGGATATGAAGTTGAGATATTAATGTGGCATTACGCTGTCAGTCCAATACAGTTTCACGAAAAAGCGCGGTAATAGAACTGTGATAGTATATATCCAGTACAGCGAGCCACAGTTTGTCCTGGTAGTATGGTACTGTATCGCCACATTACCTACCCCAAATAGACACATGCCGGCACGCACGCTGTGCGTTCAAAATTTTTCGATATAGCACGCTGTGCTGCCACCATGCCGTCACGGCGTGCCACACCGAAAATTAAAAATTGTTTGTGCTTTGTTCTGTCAGCAGAGCTCGTCATGGAAAATCATCTTTTAGTTTTAATAATGCTTTGAGATCCAAAATTCCGAGTTGAGGAAAAAAGACACCCTGCCAGCGTCTCTCTTTTCATCGAATACAAAAATTAATACCAAGAACCATCACCTTCAGACGATAGCTCCATCAAGTGCATTCGAAACCTGAATATCTTTGCAGTTTTATAAGCTCTCGATTTAGGTGTACCAATGATTTCATGGATTTCGTTGATTTCATGTGATTTCAAGAATGAATTCATAGATTTCACACAACCACGATTTCAATGATTTTAGATTACTTTAATAATTGTAATCATGATTTCAATATATTGGGAATCAGATTGAAATCGTCACGTAAAGCATGCATGTAATATACAAATCGTTATTTGATAATTTTTTAACGAAACATTTTTAATCGGTTAATATCGGTTACAGTCGATGACACAGAGTGCTAATCGAGACTTATTTTTTCTCGGTTAAAAAGTCGGTTTACTTCCGTTATTTTCGGTAAACACTTCGATGACACAGCTTACCAGGACATGCAAAAAAGAAAAAGAAATCGCAATTTTAAAGTAATTTCTTTATTAGTTTCAAGGTTTTTCCTGGAATCTCCAAGCTTGCTTTTGTGATCTCGGGCGGAAATATCATTAGACAATACTACTTAATGTTTACGTATCCACAAACATTCATGGGTACAGGGACTAGGCTACGCGATTTTGCTTTTGTTTCGTACCAATTGCACAATCCCGCGCAGAAATTGTGGTGGGGATCCAGCTGAATGCTTACTAGATTCCCTATGCGCAGCTCGGAATCTAGTTAGAGATCCAGTCAGAATCCGAAGATGAATGTAATGGTCGCAAATTGGATTCTGATCGGGATACGCGATCATATCCCACTGACGGACTGGATTCCAGACCGGATCCAGTCCGAATCCAAGATGCCCAAAAGTCCGAAAATTTATTAAAAATTATATAGGACTTTACTTTCACGGGGTTACTTCAACGTTTAATTAGATGTACGAACTGACTGTACTGTCTAGCACAAGGACATCACCGAAAAAAACTGATGAATTTGTTACTCACCGGGGATTGAACCATCGACCATGCGGATTGTAGAGCACGACAGCTGTACCTTAACTCACCCGGCTATCCAGATCTTAGATGATGTTGATACTAAAAAATTACCAGTGGTTTTGACCGATTTAATAAAGATGTGAGAGGAAGTTTCGGCAATGGAACGGTCAATATCAAGAATTAAATTCCTGTTAACGTTCCGGGCTTGTATCCAGGCCCTCTTCAGGAAGGTTTTATTTTGTGCTTAACAAATTCATAAACAACAATTTCTATTTGTCCTTGTAGACGTGGAAAAAGTCCACCTTTAAAGGAGTAGAAATTTCCGAGAAATTTATATTTTCTAAGAGAAAGTTGAAGTTCTGGGTTGTGTTGAACCGGCTTCTCCGGTTGGAACGCTTTAATCGAAGTGCTATTTTTATATATTTGAGGTTAAAATCAAGATCTGACGATTTTTTCAAAAGTCTTTACGATATACTATTACTAGTTAAATAAAATAGTTTCAACCGGAGAAACCGGTTTCTCGGAAATTTCTACCCCTTCAAAGCTGAACTTTTTCCACGTCTACAAGGACAACAAGAAATTGTTGTTTATGGATTTGTTCAACACAAAATAAGAACTTTCTGAAGATGTTGATACTACTTTGATACTTAATTCATTGTATGTATGGTGAGGACCTGTAGCTGGACGTGTACATATAGAGAGAGATACGGATGTCATCGAATTTTTTAATGGGTACGCCTGCAAGCTAGCTTGAAAAGTCGACTCTCGGTATTTTATCACTTGTAATACCACAAGAGCTTTGAAATTATCGGATATTTCCTGACAGGTTCGTTGCAAACAAATGAACGAGTCAAGTTTTCCAGGTTAAAAAATGACGAGCGCGTAGCGCGAGTGATTTTTCTGGAAAACTTGACGAGTTTATTTGTTTGCAGGGAACCTGGAGGGAAATATCAGATTAATTTCGAAGCTCGAGTGGTATTCGGGGGATTATTTTTTCTATTCAAATTGCGACAAATGGAATTGCACCATGAGACAAAAATTATCATTCCGACAAGGAAATTTTATAATCAGAACAAAAACCTTTTAATTCATGTTTAAAGGATTGCAGTTAAATACACAATTGTTATAGACATTTGTATATTGATTCCAGACTAAGATTTTCGATTTAATCGTATTAACAGGGACACTTCCCTTTACTTTTTCATCAATAGTTTGCAAGGATTCAACTCCAAACCTACTCATATCAAATAAAAATCCTTTGACTGCCACAATAAAATTCAATCTGTCAGTTTGACAGATGGTTGACGCGGCTAAATGATTTTTTGTTTTATATATATAACCAACACGCGAAATTATCAAAAAATTATCAGTATAATACTGTGTAGCTTGCCCCACGTGACGTCGAATGGTGCAATTCCATTGGTCGAAATTTGGATGGGAAAAATAATCAAAAATATCCAACAGTAAATGGTATCATTCAAATATCATCGCCTGCCATTGCCTGAACTCTTACGAACACCACTTTTTTTAGAAAATTCGAACAAATTCTGACCACAGGTAAAAAGTCTCCTCAATGTCCCTTACTTCGTTAATAACTGATTTGTTTAATTCAAATCGAATTCTGGCTGGATTCTCATAAGAATATTCGGCTTAAGATGTCTCTGCGATATCTCCAACTTTACTAATGAGTAATTGGAAAATCAAAATCGGGATCCAGCTGGAATCTTAAAGACCTTACTTTGAGATGTCTTGTAATTTCCCCAGTTGCGTCAATAACTGATTTCACTTTCCAAATTAGGGTCGCCCTGGATTCTTATATGGACACCTTACGTCGGGGTACCTTGTAATTTCCCCAGTTATGTTAATAATTCATTTTACTTCCTAAACTTGGATCCATTTGGATTCTTACAAGGGTACCACTTTTGAGGAAACCCTACCAAATCTAAATCGGAATCCGATCGTAAATCGGGGCTCCCCGAAATATTTCTGCACGAGATCCGCCAAATTCTTTCGTGTTGCCACTAAGGCGCGCATACTCACTCGAGTATTCGTGGCTGTTCTGCATAATACCTTGAAAGTACGCAAGGCTAAAAACTAAACCTATATAACACTTATTATCGAGCTTATTACTATTATTGTGATAAACTACAGGCATTCGATCATTGTTATTATTTATTTAATAAATCCTTATTTATGTCCCACCGCATCGAGTTTTGCTCTATGTCCCAAAGATGAATGATCTAATGTTATGCACGTGGCACTCGAGCGACAAAAACAGGGGAAGAAATTAATTTTTGTGTTTTTATTTTTATTTCATGATTGCAAACTTTTTGATTATGATTTCATGAATTCAGGAGATTTAAATCTCAGTTCAAAGTGAAACAAAAAAATTATTGCTATGAAGACTGCAAACGATTCTTGGTGATTTAAGCTGATTTCAAATGATTTCAACCGACTTCGTGCAATTTCATTAATGTTTTCCTAGGAAGTGGTTTAATGAATTCAAAAGTGGGTAGCCTCTCGGAGGAATCCGTGAAAGCACATTTAATCCGTTTTGACCCTCTTAGAGGTTAATTAGGAAAAATCCCAAATTAAATTTCCAAGCATGTGTTGTAGCTTTTACAAGAAAAAGCGATACTACGGCTGTGAATACAAAATTGCGAAGTTACTTCCGCGTACCCGTTGGCAGTTATATTACCGGATACGAATGAAAGTCTAAAGTTTTCCAGAAGGAATAAAAATCTTAATGAACTGATTTTCATGTCCGTTTGTTGTTGTTTGTTTGCATAATTGATCTGGTGTAATACGGGGATTTACATATCGAGTCGGATATATAGTGAACATTATACAAGGTGAGAGAAACTGTCATCCATGAGTCTAACGACGCTGCAAAATTTGCCGGCACTTATGGCGCTAATCGTGGGCTAAGCAATCTAGTAAAATATAAAAAGTCAGACTGTTTTTAATGCAGATAATTGTACACTAAAAAATGCCTTACTTGGTCTCTAACAAACAAAGTTGTAAAATAGTTTCTCTACGAGGAAGCAATGAAGTTGACTTACTCATACCGGAAACTTGGGGATCATCAGCAAAAAAATAAATTAATAATTTTCTTGGCAGTCTTATAATGTGTGGCATACATGGAGGGTTCCTGCGGAATATTTCATGCTCTGACCTTGACTCCCTACAATAATTGTGACAATTTTTTTATGAAATAGTATTTAGGAAAAGAAAAGATACATATTTTTTTGTTTGGCGCTACGACCAATATTTTCGACAAGAATTTTTGTAAAAATTTCAATCCCGTATAGGGGCTCACACTGGGCTGAGCATTGGGCCGGTGCTGGCGGCCAGCCTTCCAGCAACGGCGCGGCAATGGTAACCAGCACGGGTGCAGCACTGGCTTGATTGCTGGATGATAACTTCGGCCCAGTACTGGTAGTTGTGCACGGCCGGGTACTGAGGGCCAATGCGGCCCGGGAATGGTAACAAACACGGCCAGTATTGGGCAAGTAACGGCGGGAAATATTCAGTATAATCAATTTAGTAATTAATTATTAATTTAAAAAGATATATTTCCTAACGGACCGTCTCTAACAATTTTAATCATGTTATTCTATTATCATTTGAAAAAAAAAAAGGAAATCGTCCACGGATACAATTTTTTCGATAGCTTTCGGGAAAATGATGTTCGCGGGATTTGAACCAAACCGACTATGTGGGTTTCTTATACTTTAAGTCCATAATAGTTGCATCTAGGATAACAATCGCAGGAACATCAGATGGATTTGGATAAAATTTGGTACACGGATGTTTTTGAAGCCACTGATTAAAGAACTCAAATTTGAATTCAGAAATTCAAAATGGAGGATCCAATATAGCCGTCCAAATGACAATAAATTATATAATTTGTATGAAACACGAAACAAAGAGCCTTTTTGAATGCAATATGGCGGCTAATATATAAAAAGTGACTTCATTTTGATAAAATTGAGTACTCAGGCTTCTTAAGATAATTCATTACTAATCTAAACTCGAAAATAAGGGATAAAAAATGGCCAATACAAAAAATTCCAAGTGCAAAATCTTGTTTAAATGGTAGGGAAGGAAATATGTTTTTTATGCAGGTAGTCGCTAACTTGCCGACGGTGCGCGATATTGAGTTTATGTTAATCATTGGCATGAGGGTAATGGCCGATGTCTGCCCACGCCTGGCTGACATACGTGAGAAACGTATTGGACCTAAGACAATGTAAAATTTTGATTGTAAAATTTGACGCGTAATTTCCACCTCTCGACTACCGCGACTCGCAGGATATTGTAGGAATTCATAGTACCGACCTCGCAATCATCGGCACCAGCAATGGCCCAGCCGTGGAAAGCTGCAGCAGCCCATGCTCGGTACAAGTCTATCGGCCATCGCTGGTTGTCAGCAATGGGCCAGACGTGAGAAAATGCTGGCAGTTTTTACTTGGTCGCGGCCGCGGGCCACTGCTGGCCTCAACGATGGCTCGATAGTCAACCAGTACTGGCTATCATCGGTTGGTAGCCAGTACTTGCCCAATCATTGGCCCCGTTGTAACTGCTGGCATTTCCTATACGAGATTTTTCGCGATTTCTTTTTTTTTCATATATATCGATATATTTCGATTGCGATTGGTCGCTTATTATACAAATCCGAAATTTCAATATATTTACAGGTTTCGATACATTTCGAGAGTGGCAATATATTATAAGGTTTTGATACTTTTCCGGAGTACGATACATATACAGATTCTAATAAATTTCAAATTTCTGTATAAAATTCGACATAAAAACAGTTTTAAATGAAATCAAAATTTTTTATTAGAAAAAAGGAACTTGGGTAAACGACCCAGTTTGTGACGATGTAAGGCAACCCTCTCATTCTGACCATGTAAAACCATAAGGTAAACGAGGACATAACGAGTGTCACAGTTTGTGACGCCATCATTTACGAATTACTATTGGCTGTTTCGGGAATGGTGGGGGAACTGGCCTATGCTAAAGTGGTGCGTCAGGAACTGGGTCAGCGTCAGAAACAGGGTTTACCTTACCGATTAAGCCAAATCTAGGAAAAAAATTCTGGAACAAAATGCCCGATGGAAATAATGGCTGGGAAAAAAATGGGCCGGGAAGAAATGTTGGGTGAAAATAATTGTCGGGGACGTAAAGAACCTAAAGTATATTGTTGGAAAAAAAATGAGTTTATTGACGTTGCTTGATTGTTTGTTGTCGATTGTCGGATACTTTGTTGGACAATTTTTTTTTCATTGATGAAAATCAATTTTTTAGCACCTTCCACATGCTTGATTTTTGTCAAATGTTTATCCCATCCAGCAGGGTTCGGAATTCTCTCCAAACCTCACGTTTATCCAGACTATAGAGCTAGAATTATCTCAAATATTAATAGTAACACCAAAATGTTATTAATAAAGCTATTTTTTTTAAATACTTCGACCGACTTCTTGAACTCTTACAAACTTTATTCTGCTTCTTACGAATCAAATTCGCAACTATTTCCAAATTCA
The DNA here is from genome assembly GCA_963970395.1 of Ephialtes manifestator. NCBI lineage: Eukaryota > Metazoa > Arthropoda > Insecta > Hymenoptera > Ichneumonidae > Ephialtes > Ephialtes manifestator. Next base: position 11,569,510 of record OZ019968.1, on the reverse strand, counting down.
TATAAACTTTTGTAGATTTTTTCTCCTCTTGGAGATTCTAACTTTTGAGAATTTTTTACAGGAAACTGCTTGATTAATTATTCTCAAAATGTCCATCGTTGGATTGTATGTGTGAAGTTCCCTTAAGGTGCACACTCGTAGCATAGTTGCCAGAGTGATGATCCGTCTGTCGAAGCACCTGTCACGATGAATAAACTACAATGACGTGGAAGGAAAAAAAAATTATCATGAATCGTAAGTGGTGAATGATGCACAATGCACAATTATAAAGAGTACATTAAAAAATGATAAGAATCCTGTCCCGTAGTAGCACATTCGGTGAATGATGGATAGGTGTAATGATTATATATATTATACTGCTAATACAGTATAATATGTAGGTATAAGAGCGATCTATCGTGATCTATCGCGTGCGCACGTGAGCTATATCCGTCTGGTAGTCAAGCGTCGTTCAATTTACGACCAACATCGACATCTAGCTGTTTACAATCTTTTACCGTCTTTTTCATGAAAATTCAACGAGTAATCGTTTGTACGTCGCGAGAAGAGAAGGGCTTAGAGAGACAGAGAACGATATAGGAAGAATAAGATTCGAAGGCTACCGGAGCCTCGATAGATCCTGTTATCCACTGTTTCTATGGGATAGGTCTTGGCATTAAAAAGTACCAGTACTTGGAAACCTATCCATTAACGTAATTCGATCGGATTTCCCACTAGGTACAAATGAGACAAACAATTTTTTTAAATGCACAATTTTTTTAAGTAGTGATTTAGTGGTAGCGGTATAGTACGAATTTTCTGTTTTTTTTTTCAAAAACCTGCAAAGTAAACCTTCTACGTTGCTTTCTCATTATTTTTCAAAATTCACAAAACTACCTATAAATTTTGTAAACTTTATAAATTTTGTAAATTTTATAAATTTTGTAAATTTTATAAATTTTGTAAATTTTATAAATTTTGTAAATTTTGTAAATTTTGTAAATTTTATAAATTTTGTAAATTTTATAAATTTTGTAAATTTTATAAATTTTGTAAATTTTATAAATTTTGTAAATTTTATAAATTTTGTAAATTTTATAAATTTTGTAAATTTTGTAAATTTTGTAAATTTTATAAATTTTGTAAATTTTATAAATTTTGTAAATTTTATAAATTTTGTAAATTTTATAAATTTTGTAAATTTTATAAATTTTGTAAATTTTATAAATTTTGTAAATTTTATAAATTTTGTAACTTATACAAATTTTATAAATTTTGAAAATTTTATAAATTTTATAAATTGTGAAAATTTTATAAATTTTGAAAATTTTATAAATTTTGAAAATTTTATAAATTTTGAAAATTTTATAAATTTTGAAAATTTTATAAATTTTGAAAATTTTATAAATTTTGAAAATTTTATAAATTTTGAAAATTTTATAAATTTTATAAATTTTGAAAATTTTATAAATTTTATAAATTTTGAAAATTTTATAAATTTTATAAATTTTGAAAATTTTATAAATTTTATAAATTTTATAAATTTTGAAAATTTTATAAATTTGGTAAATTTTGAAAATTTTATAAATTTGGTAAATTTTATAAATTTGGTAAATTTTATAAATTTTGTAAATTTTATAAATTTTGTAAATTTTATAAATTTGGTAAATTTTATAAATTTGGTAAATTTTATAAATTTTGTAAATTTTATAAATTTTGTAAATTTTATAAATTTTGTAAATTTTATAAATTTTGTAAATTTTATAAATTTGGTAAATTTTATAAATTTTGTAAATTTTGTAAATTTTATAAGTTTTATAAATTTTGTAAATTTTATAAATTTGGTAAATTTTATAAATTTTGTAAATTTTGTAAATTTTATAAGTTTTATAAATTTCGTAAATTTTATAAATTTTATAAATTTTGTAAATTTCACTTAAACCTCTTAAATGGTTAAACTGTTTATCCCGAATTACAGAGAAACGAAGTAAACGATACGAGAAACAATTTGGCAAAGTTGGATAAGCACTTCATTAAGTGGATTGGAGTACGGGTGTAATAAGTAGTAAGAAGGTGGAGGTGATTCCCCCGGGGCTATCTTGTGTGTGCTTCACGGCTACATGACTGTCTCTCTTTCGGTCGAGGATTAAAGGAACACCGAGAGCGAGGAAGACAGGGACAATGATAGCCGTGCTCGGGAACTGGGTCAGGGTAGCCCGCCAAATGCGCGGATCAAATTTATTTTCGATTCGTCACCACGGAGCTCGAGACGATGTTGCATTTCGCACACCAAGCGCAAAAGTATTACTTTGCTAATAGTAATTCTACGTTCCGTTGATTCACGTCGTTTTGGTTTACTACATTCATCTCACGACGTATCAATCCCGTAGTGTCAACCCTTTTACGGATTATGTAATCATTCCCGGTAATAAAAATATATTAAATATCAAGTTATTATGTATGGTATATTTTACTTATAAAAATTTACTAAAACTTTTTTTTTAGTAACAATATAATTTACGTTGTTTTTATACAATAGGAATATAAATTCCATTGGACCAAATTTTTTCGAGACATGATACTTATTATTTGTTTATAAAATAAAATGAATCGTAACTGTAATTTTTGTTTCGTAGATTTATTTAAATAAAAAAGGCTGCGAAGTCGGGTCTTGCACATTGCTTCCTCCTTCTCCACCTTTCTCAGAGCTCTTCCTATCAGAACTTCCTCGTAGAAGTAGCGCTGAAAATTTTTTTATTTGTCTCATGCAAGAAGCTTTGAGAAAGGTACAAAAGGACGAAGCAATGTGCAAGCCCTGATTTTGCAACCATGTTTTAAACAAGTGTAAATAATTCAATGCTCTATAAAATTCTGACGTCTCAGTTGTTTTTCAAAAATTTGGTACCAAGTATCGTTGCACATTATTATGACCATCTCTAAAGTTTCAGCACATTTTTTCAGATGTGTCAAACGAAAAGAATGGTATAATGTTGTATAATTCAAATTACTATAAAATTTGAACCATATTTATCAAAGTTGACTTGAATTCACCAAATTCAATATCTATTGTATTCAAACTTAACGAACTTAGAAATTATTTAAATTATAAAAAAGTATATTAGAAACTGAATATTTGTGTTTAGTGAATTGTATTTATTTTTAAGCTGATTAAAACTATTTCTATCACTTTTCGAAAAAGAAATGAATAAAAGAGCTATTGAACAGTTTTTCAACAGATAATGAAGAATCAGTGCACATTTTTGCTTTTTCATAAAGAAAACTTTGTTTTCGTGGAAAATAAAATGTCGCACACAAGTAAACATTTATACTTGTTTTCTTAAATTTGTTTACAAATAATGAAATAATGATGGACGGTCGGTATTGAATTTTAGCTAAATCTATAAAGTCGTTCTACTGTTAAACAATTTATAGTTTTTGGAAAAATGGTGATTGTCCCTTTAATTCACAACAACTTCAAGCGGTAAACCTCAAATTTTTTACAGGGACGAACAAATATTGAGTGGTGTTATATATCACATTTGGTGAATAGCCAATTGAATTTTACGAGATTAAAGCGCTTCTGCTTTCGACACACCGACGGAACGGGCTGAAGCTTTAAACATGTACGTAATTATGTGCATAGATATTTCGTATCGGATTTCGTGAAAAAGGACAAAGACATCCGAATTGTATACAAATTTGGAATTTTTACTTATTACGTTTAAAAAGGTTGCAGAGTTGCACATTCCTTCCTCACTTTTCACCTTTTTCAAAGAGATACCATTCAGTAAAGGCAACACTGAGAAAGGTGATAAATGAGGAAGCAATATGCAGATTAAAATATAGGATCATACCATACATGTTTAATCAACACAAGCCAAAAATCTCTAAAAGGCAACACAATCTTTATAAGAAAATGTACATGTAGAATTTCTATATGTTTCATTTAATGCATACAGAATTTACATAATCTTAAGATTTTTTAATTAAAAAGCAAACATTTTAAAATGTATAAAATTTACATAAATTCTATATAATTCTATATAATACTTTAAACTAAATTTTCTAAAATCGTCAGATTATATAAATTGTATATTTAAATATATACCCATGTATATGTCCATTTTTAATACAGATTATATACACTGATTTACATATCATTTTTACAAAATCTTGATATAATTTTTCCACCTGGGTAAAATAAAATTGTTTTTCATCATTAAGAAAATATGCAAGACCCAACTTTACAACTTTTTTATTTTTATGTGAAGTCAGTCAAAACGCCTCAAAACATCGAGAACGGTGAAAAGAACCTTTAAACCGATTGAGCTGGAATTTACCACACAAGTGAAGCAGTAGCTCATTTTTGCCTGTTGCAATTTCTGTCCAAGTGAATGCAGAAATTTGGAGTTTATAGCTTTTTAATTTTTTTTCATAAAAAAACGTGATCGGTCTAGTCTTCGTAAAATGAATGATATTTTGCTAAATACTTCTTTATGAGTGCAGGTACATTTTATGTTGTTTAGTATAGGATTTGAAAAAAAAATTACGTTATTGCAATGACTTTTGCAAAACATAAACTAGCGAGATCAAATTTAGTACGTAAACGACGTAATATTAGTGGATATCGGTACAAGGGTTCAGATTATATAAGAATTAATATTTTTATTTATTATTTCTGGACGACGAAAATTCGCTAATCTTGAAAATGTAAATTTACTTGAAACAAAGATGGAAAATAAAATCTTGCATATTGCTTCCTCATTATTCTTACTTTTTCCAAAGCCAAAATTCATGATAATGCTTCCTCATAGAGGTAGATTTGTAAAAAGTAAATAATAATGAGGAAGCAATATGCAAGGTTCTATGATGCTTTCTTTTTTTTATTATTCAATTTGTTTATATGCAATCGATAATTCGGTTATAAAGTAACTTATACCCTACACTGAGAAAAGAAAATGTGGAAATGAATTACATCGACATACACTCTCGTTCAAATAAATGTTTAGTTGGTATAACAAATATTTTAGTTACCGCAAATATATTTTAGACAACTAAATCAAATAATTATTGAAGAAACTATACATTTGGTTGTCCTAAACGAAAAATTCGTTTGAACGAGGGTGTACGCCGATTTAGTTAATTTCTACATTTTTTTTTCTCAGTGTATACCTTATAATTTTGCATCCTTTTTTTATTATTCAATTTATTTACATGCAGACAATAATTCGGTTATAAAGATAATAAATTATGTCAAGAATTTGATTGGCGGTCGGCCGATCTGAGACACAAGTCCAGCAGCAGAGAACGTTGAGGAAACGGGAAGCCCAAAAAAAAATGGGAAAGACGGAAACAGTGGCGAAGAAACGGAAAGGATTGAGCAAGAGAGTTCGGCAAGATCGTCGATCTGTCAGTAAAGTAATGGTGAGAACCACTGATCGCTGAGTCAGTCACGAGCGAAGCTTAACAATAAGGACCGGTGCGAGGCCCCCGGGGTAATTCGCCAGGATGGCCATGACCATATTACAGGACAGAGGCTCCCAATAGTCCGCACAATCACGGTCGACGACTAATTACTGCCAATCAGAGTACAAGACGCTCCAGCTCTGCACTGCAATGGACCAAATCCATTTTTTTCATATTCAATAAATTATATAACATAAATAATAAATATGTATATAAATAATATAAACATGGAATTCCAAAATGCAATAAATATATGGATCATTTCGGCTATTATAGTTCAAACATCGTTTCACAGCATACTCAGTGTAATGAGAGATAAGAATCAGACGTCATCGAGAAAAAATAGCAATAGTTACAGAATTGCATGAACAATTTAATGCAATTAGAAAAAAAAAATACTGAAGCTTGCGAAAAACATTGTTTCAATTTTCAATTGTTTATAACAACAGTATGCAAGATTCGACGCCAAGTTAAAAAAGACTTGCTATTTTACAACTATTGGAAAAATATGTCATGAAAGCATGTTCGTTTAACTTCAAAACGCGCTCTAGCTAATCGCTTTACAACAGATAGCACCAGCGATATTAATTTTTGAACGATAATTCGCGTCTATTTTCTGAAAAAAATATTATCCCCTATAATCTTAGAAATTGTTTTTGACAAACAAAAAAATTGGGGTCTCCTCGTTTTAAGTACAGATAACGTAAAAAACGTTTCATTCAATTAAAAAAATACGAAGTCGATCCTCGGCCGATTACCGGTGGAATCGCTCATCTGCTAAATATTATGTATGTATACATTTTGCTTCCTCATAGAGAAATCTCTTGTTTATTTTTTTAAGTTATTTCCAGCATGTTATTTTAAAAAATTTATTTTCAGAATGTTGTTTATTTTATTAACTTTAGGAACATTATTTTTTTAAAGTTATTTATCAAAGCCTATTTTTTGGACTTACTTTTGGAGTGATATTTTCTTGCGTTTTTTTTTAATGTTTGAAAATGTTGTTTACACGTTACCTTTTACGAGAAAGCACAAACTGTAAGTCGTACATTTTTCATTAAAAGATTCACTTTTAGATTATGAAATGTATCAGAAAGTGTCAGAATTAAAGTAACCAAATCGGTAGAAAATATTTCATATATTCTAGATATAGTTCACATATGTAGGTAATATATTTGTCGCATATAATTTTATTTTACATCTAATGCCTAATATATCCTACAGCTTATGTATTTAATTTCACACGGATAAATGTCCGCGTATTATTTAACAGGCATTTTTTTCTCCAATCATCAATCTATGTTCTAATGTTCGACTGTTAACGAACCTCCGTACGCGCCTCCGGTTTCTTATTGATTCCTCAAGCGACGACAACACCTGGAGGAATAATCCAATAATTCATGCAGCTCGTTGCGTGGGTATAATACGTCACACAGAGGATCTACCGAGTGGCTACCGACAGAGTATTACTCTTTCTCACGGACGTTAAGGAAAACGTAACTTGATTTTCTATGATTATACAGTATGCAGCGGATAATTGTACTACGATAATATAAGAAGTGATGCTAATCGTCGGTGTGTCTGGTCGGAAAGGCTTTCAAGGTGAATGTTAAAGCCAAAGTTTGCGAAATCGTCTCGACCATTCGACAGCAACAAAATAATATTCTAATGGGCCGCGATCTTGAACCAGACCAAGTTCGTGCACCCGTGCGTGGAAAGGGAATCTACGACCAACGACTCACTGCTAATGCCCCGAAGTGATATTTCCGTTGATGGACATTATCTGCCAGTCACTTGTCTCACTGTGAAACGTGAGCGAGGAAATTCGACACTTTAGTTTCGTAGGCGATCCCACTTGTGATATAATTCTCTTGTAATATAGTTCTCTTCGTAAAAGATTAAGGTAGTTCTGTCGTATCAAGGCGATGTTCACTACGGTGCTCGAATTTTTTATACGTTATAGTTAGGGTATTCAATTTCACATATAACAAATTTCAAAACGCACCACGGACTATTAGAGCGAGTAAATTATCGTTATAAGTAGAGTTTCATACATGGAGGTAAATAGACATCACACGCAGAAAAAAGATTTAGTAATATGAACTAAAATTATTTATTCAGAATTTAATTATTTCAATCAACGCAAATTTCCTTTCTCTGGAACAAATATGTATTTCATTGAATTTCTGAGTTATTTTATTTCCAACTTATTTATTTGAAGCAACTTTCATTGTGCAGCGGACACTGAAAAAAATATTTTATTTATTGATACTAAACACTTTTTTGATCCGAAAAAAAGATCTAATTAAAACGACTAAATACTTGCATTCGATATTTTTTATTAAAATCAATTAGAGCTATCTTTTAATCCAATATATATTTATTTCCTTTATCATGGGACATTATTATTATGAAAGTGCAACATTTATCGATTTGATTTCATTCTTGTTGTATATTTATATTAACATTATATATTCTTTAAGTCGACAGGCAGTGGACGCGCAGTCGGTGTGCGGCCTCTACGGTCCCCAGAGTTAAGCAGCGTTATTTGCGGTTATAACTTGGATGGATGACCGCTTAGCCGCGCACTGGTTTGCGCGCCAACTACTGCGTGGAAGACAGTTTTTCTGAGCTTCTAAGGCATAGGGAGAAGAATATACCAAACTAAAAAAATTTTTTTGCTTTTTAATCAATGTTTACATAACTCCCGACTCGAATACATATTTCTTGAATTTGAATATATTTACTACTCAATAAGTATATTACTCAGAAATAAAAAAAAAATTATTAGACGTGAATAGAAGTCTAGTAGGTCGACATCCGAATAAGACATTTTATTTCCGATGCGTACATTCCAGTCCCGTTAACTAGATTTTTTTGAGACGCACGGCAAGCCCCTGTGAGGACCAAGAACAAACCTAATTTGGATGTCACTTCGAAAATGTATGAAAAGCTCTATCCATTAGTTAGGTTTTGAAGCATCTGTTAGAAGCATTAAAAAGGTGCGTTCCCTAGCAGGTACGGCAACCAGTTAATTTCGGCCAAAAAACGTACAAAATAACCGTCAAAACATCCAGGTTCATTTTCCCCCAAGTGCACCGAGAGAAAATTATGGTATTAGTAACTATAAAGTGACAACTATTCATTTATGGTTGGTACAACCATTTTTTTATAGTTGACACAACTATCAAATAGTTACTGTAACTAGCAAACAGTTACCATAATTATTTTCGTAGTTATCTTAACTATAAAAATAGTTGCATGTAATGAAAATGAATAGTTGTCACTTTATAGTTGACTGTGCTATTACGATTTCTCTCAGTGTGGTTATTCATGGTTGAGAATAACTACTTTGTGAATTTTGTAACTGGTTAAGCACACCGAATAACTACTTCGATAACTGTCCAATGAACATTCGACTGCTGGTTGTTTTAAGAGTCTCTAACGGATCGCCATAACCAAATATCGATTTTGACGTAACCGGTTGTTTTTCGACAAATTCGAACTCAGAAATAACCGGAATGCAACCGCACAACTCAGTAGCAACTTCAGATCGACTGCGATTAGACCAGAGCCAGTGGTTTGTTCATGGTTCTCTATTTTTTTCATTTAAAAAGCAACCGGAATTCAACCGCAGTACGACGGTGACTAGAGCTGACCCAGTAGTTCAACTTCTTTTCAACTTCCAAACAACCATTTCGTTATGGTCGAGTAGTGATTCTTTTTTGTCGTAAAGTAACCGTTGCATTTTAGTTGCAGTACGGTTTTTTTGTGGTTTGCCAACTTCACGTGAACCTTGACACAACCAGTAACCTGTAAGCGACCATAAAAGAACAGTTGCATCGATCTGCTAGGGGTTAACCAATTCTTATACTTCCAGTATAGAATCAAAACATATGTTTCCACCAGATGCGAATAGCCGAGTGGTCTAAAGCGCGGACCAACAGTGTCAGGATCCCGAGTTCGAATTCTACTAATGACGAAAAAATTTACATTCTCTATTCGTGATCGTATATGTACCAAATTTCCGGAAGAAGTCGAATATACAAATAAAGAAGAACAATAACCTATTTGATTAAATGCAAAAACAATAATTCTTTTAGTTGTGCTTGTAGTTATCGAGGTGGTTAATCAGTACAGTTAATTTTCAAAACAACCAGTAGCCGGATGCTTGTGGGGGAGTTATCAAAGCGGTTATTTGGTACGATTAACTCTTAAATCAACCAGCAGCCGAATGTTCGTTGGGCAGTTATCGAAGTAGTTATTCGGTGTGATTAAACAGTTACAAAATTAACAAGGTGGTTATTCTGAACCATGAACAACCGTTTCTTTTGGGTGAAAATGAACCTGGTTGTTTTTACGGTCATTTTGTACGGTCATCGGACATACTAGGGTTGCCGTCCATTTGGGCGAGTATTTTAATGTTCATTACATGACATCGGCCTGCGCGAAATCAGTTGTTCGTGGCAATTCGAGACGTTATCAACGCTTGGCACCATTGCAAATCAGCTGTGTTCAGCACAGCTCGTAATATATTCCGTAGCTACCTTCAGTCAGTATATACAGGTTATGTCGTACACATAATAGAAAAGCTCTGGGGTGGGACTCCGAGTTTTTCACTATTGTATCGACAACGGAACGGACGGACGCACGAGTGAAACTGACACTGTTGTGACGAGAATTCGAGATTGCGCAGCCAACTTCAAATCAGTTCGAATAACTCCGTCATTTGAACTGATTTAAAGTTGGCAGCGGAAATGGCTTGACAAATAACGGAGTTATTTGAGCTGATTTGAAGTTGGCTGCCATATGAACTACCTCATATGGCAGCCGACTATGGTGGTGTCGGATGACAGTCGGTTTACCCTCGATTTACCGTCGGTTTACCCTCGGTTTACCCTCGTTCGCTTTTAACAACCGACGATTGAGGAGAAAGACTATGAACATCGATGTGATGTTGCTGGTGGATCCTCGGTTTACCCTTGGAAAACCCTCGGAAAGGTGTCCCCCTAGCAGATCCGGTCACTGAACAAACCACCGTCGAAATCACCATGGTGGCTTTGTACAAAAAGTTCACTTAGAATTTTGTCGAAACCACTACGTAAAACACCATGCCGAAATTCGTTTATATCTCAAAGTGTCTCTACATTATACGTCTAATCTGGATGAAAAGCTAAACATACAGGGGACATCTATATGCATTCACTAAGCATCCACAGTAAGTAGTAATCAGCACCAATTCTATGTAATATGGTTGTCCCTTGAACATACTCGTAGATGTTTATTGGACATATATTTCACGTTCGCTGAACGTATAACATGAAGTCTAAATGTCATAAAATATATGTTCGTTGAACGTCTTATGGATAGCTGTTTTCACGTAATCGATGACATCCATAAGATATTTGATATATGTCTATTATATACCTACTGGTTCGTTCAAAGACCCGCCACATTACCTAGAATTCGTGCCGATTGACACTTTCTGTGGTTATGTGCTGGATGTCCATTGATGGATGACAGTGACGATGGATTCATCTACCATGGATGTTCAAAAGATGTACCATGGTCGATATGTTCTGTGTGGGTAGTGTGTATGCCTCGGGTGTACCTACATAGCTACCGTGAGGGGGGAATTAAACGGTTGTTTTACGTAGATTTTTTTTTTAAAGGACCAAAGGTTTGTTAATTTACAAGTGGGGATGTGTTATTATTTAGCGTTTGATATAACTGAAATAAATTTATTATAACATAAATTATTAATGAATCCATAGAACATAGTTTACACTAATTATATGGAATTGTAAAAACCACAAACTTTTCGTTATAATACGCACAACATGAATCTAAATTTAACAAAAAATAAAAAATGAAACATACAGTAACGATGGGAAAAAAAATCAGCTTTTTAAAATATAGAAATGGCTAAAAACATTGTTTATATTTGTTTTTTTTTCAACTTTTAGATTCATGCAAACGAAAATAAGTAAAATAATATTTAATGAAAATGTGATGGCGATAAGTTGAAACTTCGCTTATATTCATTCTCTGGCTTATGAAATTTTACGTTTTGTGAAAAAACGCATTTCTGCTTGGCACAAACTATGGCAGCTAACTGAACGCATGCAGGCCTCTCAGTACTTTAGGTACACTACTTAGACTTCGAATTTCGATTTATAACTTCAGGAACTTTCGGTGTTTCCGAAAGTAAATGTAATAACGTATTTTTTTTAAAATAATTCGGCCTTCCATAAAATCAAAAATTTCATACCGTTCGTTACTAAATTATACATATATAATGGCTGAATACTGTTTCATCTATATACAAATTTGAGCTCGCTATCTCAAGTTTTGCAAAAGGTACAATAGAGCGATAATGTCAATTTTTTAAACTTCAAAATTCCGTAAAATCTGAACCTCTTTACCGATTCGAGCCAAATTCAATACCGAACAACATTGAGTGTGCCTGCTCTTATAACCAACTATTTAGCAAAATAGACTAAATTTTACGAAAGTTAGAGCGACCACGTGCTTTTTTTCAAAAAATTCAAAATGGCATAAAATCGAAACTTACGCACACATTTTGTTGAAAATTGCTACAGTTGAAGAGGGTCTGCTGTTACACTTGTGTGTCAAATTGGAGCTCGATATTCAAAACGGTTCCTGAGTTATCGACGTTCGAATTTTCGGAGTTGTATACATATACACACACAAACACATACATACATAAGGACATTTTTTCTAGATCACTTTTCTGGACGTTTTGGGTAATTTTAAGTGTCCTGACATAAAAATCTCGAAATTTTTTTTCTCCATGAAAACAAAGCTTCCTCTATCAGGAAGCAAAAGATCCAAATTTTTTTACTGTTCTTGACCCTTCACCCGGAATGATTTTGTCATTGTCGTTTATGTTTGGCAATATTTGTAAAAGATTAAAAATATTTGATTGTGTTTACCAATATTTCTCTGTGTCTTTTAGACATAACATTTACATGATTATCAATATCATGATATGTATTAAATATTCGAAGATGATTATGAATATTTGTTGTATTTGAAAATTTTTATCAATACTTATTGTTTTTTAGAACTTATTGTCATTTTTTTTAAATAATTGCAAATATTCGTATATACCTGCAAAGATTTGCAAATATTAGTACATGTCTGTAAATGTGAGATTATTTTTAAGTAAGACAAGTTAGAATAATTCATGTCGAAAATGAATTATCATACTCATAGTATAGATAGTCATATGTCATAGTATAGACCGAGATAGACAAACGTGATGTTTTTCTCATGACGGCACAGTGCAGGCATGGTGTCGACATGGTGACGACATGCCGTGCCGTTATATATACATGACGGCACGGTGCTCCTCAACCGAGCCAAAGAATATGGACGTACATACAAGTGCAGATCCTATGCTTCGCCTAAAGCTGCGCAGAAACTGGAGTACGCACCAAAAATGACGAAATCTGCACTTCTATGTACATCCATATTCTTTGACCGAGCGGCTAGTGGTAGGGGCAAGGGATGCTAGGGGGATGCCAGAAGTCACGTAGGCTATGTCTAACAAGTTAGCTAGTTAGAGTAAATTAAGTGATCACCATCTCAATGCTATCACGCCACTTAATTGTGAATCGTTATGAAAATAATTAATAATAATTAATACACTGCATGTTTCAACTAAAAAAAAAATGTCATTGATTCAATAAATCCATCGTTTGCGGGCTGCCAAAAGAAGTATTATTTAATTAACTCTAGTACTTATTAGTTCAATCCCATTCAACATTGAAATAATAAAATATTATTTTGCTTGTTTTAGAGTTATTATTTCGATCTCGTATGGAATTGGAGGAATTAGAATTCGAATTAAGTTGATAACTCTTGTTTTTGGTAGCTTGCAAACAATGGATTTATTGAAACAATAACATTTATTTTCAGTGTACTAAATGAAGTAATAAAAATTTACAACCCAAATCTTAATTGATATGGTTTCAATAGATCTTTCAAGATATCTTAACAGTTTACGATGATTTGCAAAAGCGAGTAAGCTATTACAAACAAAACGTGTAATTTTTTGCAGGTCACAACCAACTACCATTTCGTAAGTCAGTCATCTAACTAAGTGCAACTTGTGATTGATATGCAGAGTCCACAATGATTTGAAAGCGCGTGTGAGTTATTTAAAATACTAAAGGTATTTTTTTTATCGGTAATGATCTCAGCCGTTCACCCTTTATCACGCTAATAAGTTAGTAGATTTAGCAATTTATTATATTACGTGAACAAATGTGTCGTAAAAATCATAAGGCTTGGTCAGCATGTACGGCTCGCCATTTCGTAGACTTCTGGTAAGGGTTTGTGCTACACTCAAGTCAGCTGAGTTATCAGTACTCGCTCAAGCCCTCCAATACTACCGGTCTCTCCTGCGGGCCCGACAGGTTGGTCTGCATGCAGCGAGACTGAGAACCGTCGGTTTGACGCGCAAGCGCATTTGCCTGTCCTATTTCCTCGTGAACTCCCTGTACATAGAAGCACAGTTCTTATGGGCGGCTTCAAGCTGCGCAGAAGTTGGGGTGCCCATCTAAAACGACAAAAATACGTGGGCACCCCAACTTCTGCCCATCTAAAACGTCTGAAAACATTGAAGTAATCTTCATTTACATGGGACGTATTACCGTCGATTAGTATTAATTTCCTATTCTGCTTTGGGATTATCGACATATAGGAATTTTTTAGATTCGCAAATAAGAACATGGTTAAAGATGACGTCGCGAATTTATGCATCCACTACATATGTAAAATTTTCCTAATAGCATACGTTTGTTTTTTGAGGTTTTTTAAAAGTCTTTCCTTACTTCAAAAGCGCTGGGTCGTTACTATTTTATAACGACCCGAAGAGAGTGAGAAAAAATCGATATATTGCCCTGCGGTATAATGCCACAGGACGAATCGGCATGAAACCTCCCCGCTTATATGCGCCTCCGTAGTCACTTCCATTTACGAGAATCGGTACACGAATTCGCCATCTAGCGACAGCACAAAAAAGTACAACTGTGAATTGTGAGAATCTAGAGTGTATAAGAAATGCTGTAATTGCTATACACCATAAGAAACATTGACATGCCATATTTATAGGGCAAACAAACCCAGGGAACATTTGATGAGTTTTCAGTCGCTAGATGGCGAATAACCACGTCTTTTTTCGTAAACGAAAAGATCTACGGCGGTGCATATAAAGAGCAGTCTTTTCGCCCAAAAGTGTCTTTCGTGGGACAGCGAAGACATGGTAGTGAAGCTGCCCAATCTTTGTATTTTTGGTCGAGTTGTCATATGATAAGTTACAACTTTGACTTATCGACCTACTTTGGCTAGCGTGTTGCAGTTTGAACACAACAGTCAGAGAAACAAAATTAAATTACAAAATATGATGGCGTCTTTAAAAATGGTCACATTTTTTATACACTAACTTGCAAAGCATATTAAATACATTTCCCCTTTCTCCCCTTAAATAAATTTAGGGGAACGCATAAAAAATCCTCCCATAATTAATTCCAGTATCATATTGAAAATAGTACGAAAAATTTACTAATTGTTCCTATATAAAAAAGGAATACTGTCATACGTATACGTATAAGTAAAATGTCGGTTGGAAACATTAATATAGGAATAATGAGCATGATACTAAAGCAAAATTGGAAAGATTACAATACACATTGTGAAAGCTTCTACGTGTATAGGAACAACTTTGATAAAGCCCTTGTGTCACCGTGTAACGCAAGTTATAGTAATTAACAACAGAAACCCGCGTAGCTAGAAACAGACTTTTCTCTCCGTGTGGTTGGCACAACGAAGCCGTTTTTTCCGTGAGGGATAGGGGATTCCGGAAAATAGGAGTTCCTGAGGGACAGGGGATTCCGGAAAATAAGGGTTCCCGAGGAATAGGGGATTTCGGAAAATAGGGAACCTTGAAAGGTAGAAACTTCCGCGATATAGGAGCTTCCCGGAGATAAGATATATCGGGGGATGGTGGTCCCGGGAAATAGAGAGTTTCCGAGGGACAGGAGATGAAGCGTGATCCCGACGAATAGAGGGCGAGGCTGGAGGAGACCAAAAGAGAGAAAAAGTCCCGAGGGATATAATATGGCAACGGTCGTCATTTGCAGCCTCTCCTGCAAACTCCTGTGTCTACCCGAAATGATCATTTCTTGGAGTTATTGCGAAGTGAAAGAGCGCAGCGTCCGAGTCGCATAAAACTCTCGTGTTTCAATAAAGAGATTTGTCAACAAGTAAAGTAAAATAAAAGAGAAAGCATGCATGCTAATAATTCTTATATTAGAACTTTAAATATTATCCATGTACCAAATTTGCATACTGACTTCCACGGGGCTTTCGATCACCTACGTTGGGTTAACCGACTAGTGAATGAATACTATCCATAAGAGCATGTGCATATAAAAAAGTTCGATCACTGGGTTTTGTCGTCTGCTTAATTGTTATGCTCATATTACGCACCTTACACTTTAATAGAAAATACAAATTTGTATTAATATCTCATGTTCTGCAAATTTCCGATTTTTCATTGATTCGACAGAAGAATATATGTAGGACCGCACACCATCTTCTAAAATCCCATAAAATCCTAGATGATATACTAGAAAATTGAAGAACTGAGTTCTTATTTCAATGATTCCAATTTTTTTCAATATCCTACCAAAAATCCCTCTCATGCGGAATCCTTCAATACAATATTTTTTACCCATGAGCAAGATAAAACAATTTCTTACTGATATCGGAGGAGCCCACTTATAAAAAAATTGATAATTGGCACATCATCAGCTACATTTAAAATCCCAAAATTTTATTTTTCCCATCACTATGATATTCGACGAAGTAATTCCACTGAGCGGTGGAAAATAATTTTTCGAAAGATCTCGAGCTTCGTTCGAGATTTTCCATCGGGGAATAACAGACGAGATAAAATATTCTGCAGAAAAAAAGCGAGGCTCCGAGAAAACGATCAAGACCACCGCGGAATAAGCACCGAGAAAAAGACTTTGAGCCGAACGTATGTATAATACGTACGTACACGTAGTTGCTGCAAGTGCCTCGGGCTAAGACTGCTGAGACGTGTGGGGAGGGGGAGCAAACTCGAAATCCCTTGACCCAGTATATCGTTGTATAGACGAGTGCGTGTAGTACCTCTACCTAACGCTGGCTGTAGTTTACTTGTGTGATCCGAACGGTCCACTCGACATAGCTGCCTCTCTGTTTAACGCACGATTTATTTATGACCACGGGGAAATGTCCTTCGCACCGGGCCATGCTTGCAAAAATCGCAGTCCGAGATACGGCGAAGAAACCCTGGTATCGATGATAGATTTTTTTTTTCAGTTTACGTGCAACTTTTTTTTCTTATTTTGGAAATAAAAAATGTGCATCATATATTTGGGATATGATGTCTAATTTTTGGTTTACTACTATTTTTTTAAATAAAAAATGTAATATTTCTAAATATTGGAGTTTAAAAAAAATAAAAACTAAAAATTAATAGACATACCTGTCAAAATAATGGAGATTAATTGTTTTTGTGAAAATGAGAGTGACACTCGAAAACAACAATTGTACTAAAGCTTTCAAAAATTTGATTCGGGTCGATTATTATCCAATAATTACTAATATTATTTTACTTATGTGATCCGAACGGTTCACTCGACATGCCTCTCTGTTTAACGCACGATTTATTTACGACCACGGGGAAAAGTCCTTCGTACTGGGCCATTCTTGCAAAAATCGCAGTGCGAGATACGGCGAAGAAACCCTGGTATCGACGATAGATTTTTGTTTTTTTTATGTCCGTGTACGTGCAACTTCTTTTTCTGATTTTGGAATTAAAAAATGTGCACTATATATTTGGAATATGACGTATATTTTTTTGGTTTATTACCATTTTTTAAATAAACAAATGTAATATTTTTAAATATTGGGGTTTTTTAAAAATACTTTTTTGGTATATACCCCAAAATACTTCTTAAATATAGAAATCAATTATTATTGTACATACCGATCGGAGTAGCTGAGACTATTTTTTTTTGTGAAAATTTAGGGATACTCGAAAACAACAATTGTTCTAAAGCTTTCAAACATTTTTTTAGAGTCAATTTTTATCCAATAATTACTAGGATTATTTTACTTGTGGTTTGGGTTAAACTCACATTTAATCGTAATCAATCAACAAGTAACTGTCAAGGATCATGTATTTACTTTTCTAAGTTCATTATAACATTTTTTACTTGATTAATTTAATGAAATACTTTTTACGTCACTGCGGCATGGAAAGTGAGATTATCCGTGCGCTTCGCGCACTCGCGAGAGATGTGTTTTCACTCCCTCGGACCGCAATATACTATTAAATTTAATTGAGAACTAGCCTTACTATTTCACTTGAATTCAACCATACTGTCATTTCCAATTTTAAAGAATGTCCTCCAGATTCAGATAAATTCGAAATCATCAGATTCAAAGATAACTTTTACTTTCTCTAGAAAGGACAACAAAATTAAAAAATCAGAGAAATTTTCAGATGAATTAAAAAAATATTGAAAAAAAACAGTCGCTTTTATCTAAATTTAATTTATTTAAATATTTTTCCAGGTCAAATAAATGAGAGAAGTTTCATTCCTTTTACAGTTGATTTTTTAAATTTTTATTTATATCCTTATTTTTTTCAAATTTAATCTTTGCATTTACATAGTATGCACAATCACTCAGATTTATACTCAACTTTCCAAACTAAGAGTCCTCAATAATAACTACTCAGCGATTCTCTAAATTAAGATCCAACAAATAGGGTAGTTTTGCATCCTGTTATCATCAACGCTCTCCTGCGACAATCTGAAGAAGCGGATGGTAAAAGTGCTGTCGGTAAAAATTAATTCCCAAGTTCGACTCAACATTATATGGCTTGCCTTTTTCAATTTTGGTACTTACCCGATGTTCTCCAGCCAATACTTCTTACGTGGTGTAATCAATTATATTAATCAACGGTGGAGAATAGGCGTGCCATTGTTATTTAGCTTTATCTAGGACTTTTCGTTTTTAAGTTTTTGAAGTTTCTCCTTCACGTGATGTGCTACACGTTTCCATTGTTCTCCTTCGTTCCATCGCAATCGCTGGTGGCAGGGAATTATGGCATCTCAGTCGGTATAAGACATCACTTTAAAACGACGAGAGACACGTGAACCCATGAAGTGTGTGCATAATACGACGAGATACGTGTGGACTCGTGGAATGTGTTCGCAGCACACAACGAGAGACGCGTCAACACGAAATAAAGGAAAACATATTATAGCTCGATGTAAGTAATCAGGCAGAGTTCTCATAATGTTTGACTGATAATCACTGTGCCACAGATATGATGTCTATGTATTAGCCACAGTCTCACATACAGGTCTGGAAACTTCAGTGGAGGGGGTATGTCGCTTAGTGATGACCACGGTCTTACATACAGCTCTTTAGACTCCCTCAGAATTGTTTGCTGGGGGTATGGTCGGTTAGTGAGGTTGAATTTAGTTTCCAGTATAGCCGCAACTTGTCGCCGCCATCGGGTTCGCAGTTAAACTTAACCGTTAAACTTAAAATCCGGAGCCTGTTTTGCTCACAGTTTTTCGTTATCAGTTTAAAAAAATGACATAGTGGTGTGCGGTGCCGAATTGCAGAACCGCCAGTAGAACCGAGAAAAAGTATTGTGTATTTCGTGTGCAGAGAGACGCGGCTTAGTTAAAAAAAATGGTATTTTCAAACGTTTCCAGTTTAAGAAACGTGTAAGTGGAGGTGCAGTGGAGACCATGTGTGAGACTGAGACAGACAGATACCCTCTGCCCCTCCGCGTCCCACGCATAGATGCAAAACCTTATATGCAACGACTCTACCGGCGACTGAGGATACTTAAAATGGCTTCGCTAAGCCACCCACCCCCACTACTGCAGTTTCAAGACCTGTATTTAAGACCGTGGTGATGACACCTTTTATTCGTGCAGTGACCGCTTGCGCCGCTGCAATCGAAAAGCACTTGGCGGCGAGGGGTGCCGGAGGCGAGGGTGTATGTATATCTGTCTCTGTCCCACTTATGGTCTTGTCTATACTTTTTGGGTTATGTTCACGAATGTTTATCTGGATTTTAGATTGCAGACACGAATAGCGGCTGTGATAGAAACTAATAGTACATTATGCTATAAGTGAGGGAAAATCGGTTCGGTGCCGTGTGGCATACGACTATTTTTTTCCAACGTCGTTGAAATGAACCCATTCACATGCGTCTATAAGCCCAACCTTGCTCCCACTGGTAGCTCCATTACTCCCTCCGGGAGTAATGGGACTGTACTGCGCATGCGTGGCGAACTATACACAAGTATTCGTTATTGGTCGAAATTTAGCCACTTCACTCCTACGTTGCATGCAACGTAGGAGTGAAGTGGCTAAAATTAAAGTGAAGAAAAATCATCTTCTTTAAGCGACCTACCCCTACCACTAGGGTTGGCCAGAGTTTCCAGACCTGTATGTAAGACCGTGTGTTAGACACTGATTACGGCGCGTGCGTATATATTCAATATTTCGATTTGAATAGCAGGTAAACACGTCGATTGTATTAGCGTTTTGTCGTTTGTTTGACGCCTTGCTCATCAAGCTGTCTAACGTTTCATTGGCTCTGTATACGAATACCACAAAATGCCGTTATGATTTATCCGAAATCAACAAAGAAAACCATTACTTGTCCAGAACGGATTTACATACACAGAGATTCACCAAGGTATATCGCCAGCGACTTGGCATTGTACAGCTTACAAAAAGTTGAATTGTAGTGCAAAGGTTCACACGACTTCAACAAATCGTGCGGATAAGTTCTCTGACTTCAAATTCATTTGTTCAGGGAGTAAAACGGAAATAACGATAATGGATAAATTACATTTATAAATATGATAGAGCAATGTAATTTCGTAACGATACACATGAAAAATATACTGAGAGTCCATAAATATTGCTATAAAAGATATTTTTGTCGTAGATATTTTGTCGTTTGACGCTTAGTTATGCTTTTCGATAGGAAGCGTTAAACCTGGGGAGGCCCGGGACATAACCACGGATCCAACGTTACCTGCAATTCAAGCCCGGCGAGCAATCGAAAAAAAGAAAAGAAGAGCGCCAAGGTCCGAAGGTTTATTCAAGAGATGATACGTGCCACAAAATTGGATTCGATCCATTTTATAGATATTATGACGTAAATATTTTTGATTTCGATATTTTTTAAAAATTTTTACGCCGATATTTTTTTGTCGATATTTTGACGGGACATCTTTAGTCGTGCTACCAATTCCGTTACGTGTTTATAGAGTCGATGAGACGTTTTTAAGCGCATGTTGTTAATAGTGTAAGTCATATATTCTGAAAAGTTGGTGACAATCAGCTGTGTTCATGTGACGCCGTATTATTCGTGCTGTGATTGACCGTGGTCAGACTGTGATAATATATAAAGTATAATTAAGGTTGAGTGTGTTAGTTGTGAGAGTCACTGAAAGAAAGAGCATTCGAAACAGTATTTACCTCTGGCTGGCAGAATTTTCCTGTTTGAAATCAAATAACTTTGTATCAAATTTGATTGATCTTTAGCGTAAATTATAAATGGCATAGCGACGAGCACCACATCGTCGTTATGCCAAATCTTGCTTCCTCAAAATGGTTGTTTTGTTTTTGTGAAAAAATTTCTTTCCAGGTTTTCATGTCAGGGCACTCGGAATGGTCCAAAACGGCGAGAAAACTGGTTTAGAAAAAATGTATGTACGTATGTGTGTGTGGCCGGCGTGCAAAATTCAAACTGCAAAGAAATTTGGCAAATACAACCTTTGTACCTTTGTTTGTGATAATTTTCAAAAAAATTCATACATCAAATTAATTTTTATTCCATTTTGAATTTTTAGAAAAATATCTCTATGTTCTCTAGTTTCCTCAAATTTGTAGCTATAGAGCTAAATAATTGTTTATAAATGATATTATGCTAAAAAAGGATCGATATTGGATTTGGAATGAATCTGTAAATAGTTTCGATTTTCATGGGATTTTGAATTTTGTTTCAAATCAACGTTTTTCTCTAACGAAGCTCAGCTGACGCTAAATCAATTCAAGTGTTGTCAGAGAGCATACAATTATATAGAAAGGTAACTACTGTAACACAAGGATGCAAAGAAAACCTTTGCACATTGCTTCCTCATTACATTTGAATGTTTACAAAGCTTCCTCATAAAAGTAGCTTGATAAACATTCAAGCGTAATGAAGAAGCAATGTGCGAATCACTATGATGCATCTTTTTTTAAACTGTTTTTAACAGATCCACTATATTCAAAAATAAATGAGCCATAAACAAAGGTGTAAAGCAGCAGTCATAATACACAGTACGGCTGTTCAAAAAGACATAATTTTCTTATAATCGGTTGCTCCTGAAATGCTGTATTGATTATCAGAAAAAAAAATGTTTTCGCGAAAGCTGGGAGTTGTGCGATGATATTAAGGACGATCGGTGACGACTGTCAAAGTCAAATCAGAGGTAAATTTTTGTAATCGATTCTTTAAAGTTTAATGCATTAAACAAATAGCTGTGGAGGGTGATTTGTATTGAAGCATGTAGACTTAATCCAGAGAAAGATTAATAGTAACGGATTTGCATAAATATTAACTGATTAACGTTTCTTTTCAATGGGATACATTTTCGTTCAGTTTTTTTCAAGTATAATCTGTAATTCTTGGCCGATTTGAATGAGTGATAGCTCATTCTCTATCTTAAAAGGTACTCTACGAATTGACCGCCTAGATATTTCATAGTGTTAATTGTTTAATAATTCTAGACTGTTGTTTAAGAGAAATTAAAATACTTTCATAAACAACAGGCTATAATTACAAAATGATGAACACTATGAAATATCTAGGATGTCAATTCGTAGAGTATCTTTTAAGAAAAACAATGAGCTATCGTTCATAAAAATCGGCAAAGAATTAAAGATAATACTTGGAAAAAACTGAACGAAAATATATCACACTGAAAAGAAACGTAAATCAGTTGATCTTTACGCAAATCCATGACTATTAATCTTTCTCTGGATTAAGTCTACATGCTTCAATACAAATCACCCACCACTGTTATTATTTAATGCATTAAACTTTAAAGAATCGATAGCGAAAATTTATCTCTGATTTGACTTTGGGAGTGGCCACCGATCCTCCTTAAGTACTGCCTGCTTTTTTTTTGCTTGGTGAAGCGCTCATGGAGATTGTGGTTGCTTTCGATAGACTATGAAATTGTGTAAAGGCAGAAACATGTTTGATAATGATTAGTACTACCGCATCGACATTGAAGTTAACAAAATGAAAAAATGAAATCCTTTAAAACATTGAAATATTCGTCCGCTCATCGACTATTTCGTACATTTTCAAATGAAAAAATGGCTCTTGGAACGGGAGTCATGTTTGATCATAATCATGATGATGATAAGCGATTTTCGAATTTTGGGAAACTGCGATATTGATGCGGCAGTACTAAATTTGATGATACAGGACTCCCGTTTCATGAGCCATTTTGTCATTTAAAAACGCGCGAAATAGTCATTGAGCAGATAAATATTTCAATGTTTTAAAGGATTTCATTTTTTATTTTTTTTAACTTCAATGTCGATGCGCCAGTACTAGACAATATCGAACATGTTTCTGGCTTTAGTCAATTTGATAGTCTATCGAAAGCAACTAGAATCTCCATGAGGGCTTTAACACGACAAAAAAAAATTCCAAAAATCGCCGTTTTTCATGAATTTTGACCTTGATGCGTCAGTTCTTAATATCATCGGCCAACTCCTAGCTTTCGCGAAAACTTTTTTTTTGTGATAACCAATACAGCATTTCAGGAGCAACCGATTATAAAGAAATTATGTTTTTTTGAACAGCCCTAATACACAGTGTCCCACGCTCGCATCATACTAATGACCAAAAAATGGCATCCTTTATTTTTTATCGAATATGTACCAGACTGTCGAATAAAGTCGAATATACAATTATATGAGCAAAATAAACCGTTCAAATAAAACAAAAACAATAATTTTTTTTCTCAATTTACGTGGGTGGTTTTGCAGTGAACGAAACTGCACCGACGGCAGTAAAAAAGATCAGTGGTCTTGCGATGAGTGCTGTGCAAAAATATACATAAAAGAGTGATGTGGTTTTTGCGGTGTTTTGCGTTGGTTTCGGTATGAAACTAATAACACTCCCGAATTAAATTTTATTGTTTCATGAAATTTAGACTTTTGTGCACAAGAAAGATGTTATACACTCACCTGTTACTGGAAAAAAATGGAACATTAATAATCCAATGAAAATTGAAAATATAATTGCTTCTCTAAACAATAAAAAAAAAGTATACACCTTCAATATTCAGCAGATCCTCATGACGCCGGATGCCGTTTTTAATCATCTTGATTATAATTGGCGAAATCACTCATAATCATTATTGCGCACTAGTTCTCTACTATTATAATGGAATGGAACTATTTTGGAAGCATGTTCCAAACACGCGCCACAAGAAAATTAACTACCATCTAACATATATGTTGCACACCACTATCGTATATTTATATTTATTATATATACAAAGGTATATACGATCGTTGGACTTTTGACTGCTGTGTTAATAAGATTCTTTTTTTTTGTTATATCATCATTCATCATCATCGATCTTCTTCATCTTTCTCCCGTACTATGCTATCAACTATTTTAGTAACTATAGTGTATCTGCAGCTACAATTATACATAATAATATTATAATGGTACCTATATATGTATTAATGCTATACAGAGTATGATAATGCGTCGCGCGTACATTTATTGCCAAACTCTTGAAAACCCTTTTTTATTTTTATTTCTCTTTAAACACTTGATGCGTTGCAATTATTTATAGTAGCTTTATTTGCCTCCCTCACATAACGTTATTATTATTTTTTTTTAGCAATTGGGTTTTATTCGCGATTGCGAGGCCGCAGGGGACACTGAGATTTTATGCGATAATAATGATATAGAGATATATCGCACACGAATTTTCTTTGTGATAATGAGGATGTGTTACAGTGATTTTTTTTGTGTGTGAGTGATTGCTTGATGGTGCGTTCAATTCTTTTCACTCTACACGCTCAATTCTATAACCTTTTCCAGACATTTATGTTATTTGTCCATTTTCTTATGCATAGAAATCTGGATTCATGCAATTTTTTCAAACGATTTGCCTAACTGCATCTTGATTAATTATGTGTACGAAATCTATCGTGATATTTATGACGAAAAGCACATTTTGTTATAGCGTGCACTTGTTGAACGAGCACCTGCGCATACGCGTTATTTGATCTACTGCGACGGCGCAAATTTTCACGCAGGATAGCTTCTAACCTTACTTTTTTTTGTTGCATAGCACTGGGCATAATGATAATAATAATTCCTCGCAGATCTCCTCACTACACCTGCACATTTTTTCCGTTTTACTTAAATATATATATTTATATGTATTCATATTATTTATACGAATTTCTGTGATGTGTTTTACATGTAGTTAGTACAACTAGTTTATTTGTCTCTCGTAGGCATTCCCGAAGGCTTGCGGTATGAAATTACGAAGATCGATTAGCGATTATTTATCGTCTCGTCATAATAATCGTCATCATCGTCTTTCTGTTTTATTTATTTTTTCTTCCCTTTTTTATTTCTCTTCACTAGTATAATTGCGTATTTTAAAATGGATTTCAGTCGGCACCGCGCGATTCTATGCCATCTCTCGAATTATTAACGCGGTTCGGATAGCACGCGAATCTCTTGAAATATTCACGTAAGTCAACTAATTATTTCTGGTTTCCTTTCTATTATTCTCTTCCCTTTTCTCAGATTCTACACCATGGATGCATTTCCTTAATTGCGATAGGTATCCAATGCCCGAATGTGAAAATAGCGTCAATTATATATTTTTTCAAAACCTCGAAACTATTTGTCGACGCGATTATTTAATTTTCTGAAATATTTATGTAATTATAATTTCATGTGAATAAGAGAATAATTGATGTTTCCTATTTTCGCGGTGGCGCTGCTGACGAAAACCAACATGGCGGCGTAAGGTTTTAATAGACGAGGAAACTTCTCTAGCCCCATGTTGCATGCTTCTAGCTTTGGCCCCTAAATGTCACAGAGATTATGTAACAACCAATGTCGCAAAAAATTGAAAAAATAGGTTTTCGCAGCAAATGTGAACCTTGAGCGCTCGGTGGTCGAGCGAATCCTATGAGACGTGAGTCGGTAATTTTACTAAAAATAATCTGGCTATTTTACCAAAAATAATCTGGTTATTTCACCAAAAATAATCTGGCTATTTTACCAAAAATAATCTGGTTATTTTACCAAAAATAATATGGTTATTTTACTAAAAATAATCTGGTTATTTTACCAAAAATAATCTGGTTATTTTAACAAGATAATTTGGTTATTTTACGAAAAATAATTTGGTTATTTTACAAAAAATAATCTGGTTATTTTACCAAAAATAATCTGATAATTAAAGAAAGAGTTTTCCGGCAATTCCCCGGCTACATAGGTGTAGTTTGCCACTATTTAACCGACAATTTGATATTTAATTAGTTGCATTTTATATATTCTAACGGTAAATATACCAACAAAATGTATGACCAGCCACCTCACATCTACATAAGTGTTTTTTACCATTTTATTCTGTAAATTTCCGAGCAATTTTCGTGACCTCGCTTTTGCAATGCAAAATGATGGTAAAATAGGTATTCTTACGGTTAATTTCTATAAATCTAAAAACATCGATGTTTCCATATCTCTAGTTTCAAACTCAGAGGACGCTCGGGGCTTCGATTTGCTGTGAAAAAGAATACATCTTATATCAAAGACACAAGTAATATCTTTTAATCGTTTCAAGCCATATCTGAATGATTTTTTATAATGGTCGTTGAAAAACAGGTCATAGAACGACTTAAAAAATGGTTTGTATGCTTTGTATACATCGCATTAACCTCTTCGTTGCCAATTTGACACAATAATGCGTCAATACACATAGGGGGTCGAGCAGTCGTTCCACAGAAGGGGTTAATTATGTGATTCGTGGCATGATCGTTAATTTGAAGAAAAAAAAAAACGATTTTTTTACGGTAAGAAATAAATTTGATGAAATTATAAACGTTCGAACTCTAATGTATTGCTTCTGTTGGATGAATAGATTACCGACCGCGGCGCTAATGTCTCAAGTGTCATCCCTAGCAATGTTGACCACTGTCGATTTACCGTAAAAACCACTAGAGGGTTTTTGGCAAAAGAAAAAAACCGATAATTGGTCGTAACGACTGTAAAAACGACAGCTCTAAAAAATGTTATGCGGTCCCTGGCGGACCTGTCCGACCAAAAGTTGACCGAAAATCGACAGTCGGATTGTGCAAAAAGTCAACCGAAAATTTTACTGTAGTTGATCAATTTTTTTTGGTATGTCTAGATCAACATACGGTCAACTATCAGATAGTTGACCACTGTTCGTCTTAGGCTGCAGAACTTTTTGGGTCGATATGCGGTTAACATTCAATAGATTGATCAATATTTAACCGAACTCTCTAAATAATCTTAGTCGAAATAAGGTCAACTATCAAATGCTTGACCAAAAATCAACTCAACTCAGTATAACCATTTGAGTCGATTTATTGTCATTTCTCGAAAAGTTGACCGAAAACTGTCCCGAAGATGCACTAAGTTGAATATCAGTCGACTTACGAAAAGTCGACCTTAAAGGAACTGAACAGAGTACATCCGATTTAGTCGATAGTTGGTCAAGTTTTTTAGAGTCGACAGTAAATTGCCCCGAAGATACACTAAGTTGAATATCAGTCGACTAATGATAAATTAACCTTAAATTAACCGAACGAAGCCCATTTGATTTAGTCGATAATCCGTCGTGTTTTTGAAAGTCGACCGTAATCCGTCCCGAAGATTCACTAAGTTGAATATCAGTCGACTTACGAGAAGTCGACTTTAAATAAACTGAACACAGCATATCCGATTTAGTCGATAATTGGTCAAGTTTTTTAAAGTCAACCGGTAGGAGTCCGTCCGATGTAGTCAACAATCGATCAAAATGCTAAAAGTTGTCTGTATAATGACCCAAAACTATAATGAGTTAAATCACAGTCAACTAACAAAAAGCTGACCTTAACTTGACTGAACGAAGTCCGTACAATTTAGTCGGTGATCGATTGAGTTGCTAAAACTCGACCGAAAGTCGACCAAATATAATTTTCGATGTGTAATTGATTTAAATTTATCCGATATTTTACCAATTTGATTCGTAAGACCTAAAATTGACCTTAAATACGGGTCAACCCGGTCCGCTAGGGGTGTCGATACATCTAAAAAAAATATTAAAACCTCAAAATTTATATTCTGTGAAATAAAAAAAAATGTTTTTGCATTTTATTTAACGGGTTATTTTATTCTTTTTGTTGTATATTCAACGTTGTTCGACAATTTGGTAGATATTTGATCACCAACAAAGAATACATTTTTTTGTCGTTGGTAGGATTCGAACATGGGACCCTGTGACTGTTGGTTCGCGCCTTAGACGACCCGGCTATTCAAACTTTGGGAATTATATGTTTTAATTGTCAATTTGGAGTACAACAAAAGTCTAAATATGTTATGATGTCCATCGTCGTATGGTCAAAGTATTGCAGAGTAGCGACCGGAGCCAGCCCCAACTAAATAATCAACCAACCAACATGTTATAAGAATTTACATTTGTATAATTGTATCTAAAATTACGTAAAAAAAACTCCCGAATGAACACTTACTAATGTGTAAACATAATTAAATAATTTTACAAACAAAGAAAATGTACCAGCTGCGGTCGTGGAATGTCCGTTGGAGTCGTGTACTTATTAGCATTCTTCAACTGTAGTGGGTAAATCTTCGCAGGTTTTTAAATTATCCAATTATTTTTATAAACTAACAATTTCTAAGTCAAGTATATTTTTATATAATTTTAGACACAATTATACAAATGTAAAAAACTCATATCATGTGAATAGCCGAGTGGTCTAAGACCAACAGTGACAGGGTCTCAGGTTCGAATCTCACCAATGACAGAAAAATTGACATTCTTTAATCGTGATCAAATATGTACCAAATTATCAAATAAAGTCGAATATGATATTAAAAAACCAAAATAAACCGCAAGATTAATTTTTTTTAATTTCACATAATATAAATTTTGAGGACAGTCATTTTAATAATTTTTTTTTAGATGAAATTTGGAAATTTACAATGATTTGACAGTGGTCTTTTCTATAATTATCAAAAAACGACCAAATCTAAAATTTCACGAACAGCTGTTTAGATGCATAGACAACCGTCAAAATGATCGAATTTTTTTTTAGCCCATTCGTTTTGACGACTGATTTCGGTTTCTTTTTTTTTCAACAAATCACCCACTGGTTCGTCGGCGGTTTTAACGATAAATCAACCGAACAACCACAGTGGTCAAGGTTGCTAGGGATGGCCATTCAAAGGTTCGGACTTGTAAGTTAATACGACACTTACATTCGTTTTTTATTTAAAAAATAATGGGGTTTGAGGTACCACCGATATTTCAGAACAAATGCCTGGAAATGGCGTTATACGTAATATCAAGCCACTTCTTGATTTTGCATGACTTGTACTTTGTAAAAAATCTTTTAAAATGTATTAAAGTCATACACTCCACGTGACTTATAGTTATTTGCAAAAGACACACAAAATTTACGTCACTCATAGTTATTCATAAGAGTCACGCTGATCAATCTTAAAAAAAAGTAGGCGCGGTTCACATCCTGATACAAGTAATGCTATTTCAGATTATGCACGTAGCTCTGTAAAAAAAATGTATATGTGAATAGGAATTGATGCTTATTATTACAAAATGTTTGCCGTCGTTAAAAAAGTCATATGTTACAAACATATTGCACAATGACGGCATGTTGACCATTGGTAAGTTCGTCAAACGCCACAAACATAATAAGTTCGTAACTTATGTATTACCCCTAGCAAGTTGTGCGACCGGTGCTTTTTAGCAAAAAAAAAACAGCAAAACGGACACGTACGTATAGGGAACGAAACCGGCCGCAAAAATTAGCAATACGGACTCTTTTTTGCTCTTTTCTGTTAATGGTTATGGTCCTTTTCTCGTTGCAGAAACCAAAAAAGGATCGAGCTTTACTTTAGAAAATAATTATTTGCTGTGCATTTCAACTAAACAGCTTTGTTTTAGTTTTTTATTTTCAAATTTCGACATATTCGTCGGTTTGATGCAATTTGATCGCGGAAAATGATTGAAAATTTGTATGTCGTTGGCGGGACTCGAATCCGGAACCCTGCGGTTATGAAACGAAGCCTTAGACCACTCGGCTATTCACACCCGTGTAAATATTTATTTGTATTGCCTATTTGAAGTACAAGGCAATTATAAACATGGAATAGTTTGAGGAATTTACTTGATTGCATCTGAAATGATGAGAATAAAAACACGTTTGATTATTTTTCACCGAAATCGATCATTTTAATCGTTAATATACCGTAGATATACCGTATATTCTGGTATTGCAGAAGCGTAACATTTTTTTTTTACAGACCTACGTGCATAACCTTACAGTGTTTCGTTCGTCGGGATATGAATTAAGCGAACTTTTATTAACGTTGATCAGTGTGACTTTTGCGAATAACTATAAGTCACGTGGAGTGTGTGACATTAATATTGATACAAAAATCACGATTGTGTGTGACGCTAAAAAGATACGGCGAAAAAAAAACATTTCATATAATTTGGAATAATTTAGCAAAACCGTATCAGTAGAAATTGTCACTCTAAAAAAAATAAACAACTTACAGTTTGTCAATTTAAGATTTCAAGATAGCCACAAAAACTGTAAAACATTATTCGTGATCACATTTGATCTGCAGTATTCTAAAAAGCAGTCTCGTATTTCATTAGTAAACTCAGTTCCGCGAGGAATTACTTTTGTCCTCGCAGATTTTAAAAGACATTCTCAGGTGGTTTCAAAACAGAATTTCGGACAGTTTTTGATACCGGCTAAGCAAGGGCTGACGTTGCAGAACACACTTTACAGTAAAGTCCAACGCGTTTCTATCGTCCTCTCTCGTGTCAACGCAATCGTCGATAGTGCTATCTCTCTTGAACTTGCAGCACCTAAATTGGTGTTGCACTTCACCTTATGGCGAGATGAAACCCATCACATCTTGAGGGGAAGTTAAATCTACACCGTCGGTAACAAAAACTGCAACTAAACTTTCAGAGGACCCTGAATGTTTTTGGATAAAAAGATCGTTTTACATCATTGGTCTCTCAATTCCAGATGTAAGACTTTCCGTTTTCCCAAAAAAGATCGAGTTCCGAGAATTCTTGTTCCGAAAATTATTCAACATCTTTCTCGCATTCATGGAGGTTTTGCTTTGCCTTAAGGTAATGTGACACATGTTCGAAAACTGCAATCGGTATCGAAAACTGTAATCAAATCTACTCATCTCATCAGATGAAAAAAAAATAGGTTTTACTCCTTCGTAGATAGACGAAGTCAAAGCTAATTTGCTTTTGTCTGAAATATTAACCGGCTTTGAGTAGATTTGATTACAGTTTTCGAACATGTGTCACATTACCTTAAGCGCCACTGAGTAGTTTTGATTACAGTTTTTTATACCGATTGTAGTTTCCCAGCAGTTTTCGAACATGTGTCACATCACCTTAAGATGATGTGCTACCGCTCGGTCGGTAACAAAAACTGTAAAGTGTTGTTCTTGGTCACAATTGTTTCACAATTGTTTCTGATGTTTCAGGCAAAAGACGAGAAGTACTGACTGCGTCTTGGTACTCTGCAGTCAGTACTTCTCGATTTTTATTCGAAAAATCAACCGTGGCGAAGAAAAACACTTCGGGAAGATTCAGCTATCTCACTCGCACTTATGGCGATCTGAGAGAGACAGACGATATGTAACACATCACCTTAAGGGGAGGTGGCACAGACTCAGTCGGTAACAAACCTGTTTCCCTATTTTCTCCGCAACTGTGAATATTGCACTCACAGTTGGAGAAAAGCAAATTAGGTTTTCATGCATCTATCTAATGGTTACGAAAACCTAATTCGTTCTTGTCCGAAATATTAATAGTTGCGGAGAAAATAGGGAAACCGGTTTTTTGTCGACTGAGTCTGTATCACATCTGTGCCACATGCCCTTAACGGGAGGTGAAACATGTACCACGTGACATATGAGTCGAATAGAGATAGCTGCAGTATTTCGGACACCGCCATTCGGAGGCTATTATTATTTTAGAAAAAAGGAATATGTCACCGGACCAACAATTAAATTGTCCTTCCGGTGACATATTTCTTTTTCTCGAAATGTCTACGGTTTCTCCACACTATTGTTTACAGTTTTTGTTGCCAACTGAGTAGGTTTCACCTCCCCTTAAGATGATGTGCTACATATCGTCTGTCTCTCTCAGATCGCCATAAGTGCGAGTGAGATAGCCGAATCTTCCCGAAGTGTTATTCTTCGCTACGATTGATTTTTCGAATAAAAGTCGAGAAGTACTGACTGCAGATTTTCCAGACGCAGTCAGTACTTCTCGTCTTTTGTCTGAATCATCAATTCTGACCAAGAACAACGCTTTACAGGTTTTGTTACCGATCGAGCAGTAGCTCGGAGCACATCACCTTAACTACTGCTCGGTCGGTAACAAAAACTGCAAAACGTTTTTCTTAGTCATAATTGATGTTTCATACAAAAGACGAGAAGTCGTCTTTGACTGAAGAAGTCTGACTACGTCTTGGCAATCTCCAGTCAGTACGTCTCGACTTTTATTCGAAAAATCAATCGTGGCGAATAATAACACTTTGGGTAGATTCAGCTTTCGCGCTCGCACTTATGTTTTTGTCGTTCTCTCTCGCTCCACTGTCACCGCCAATGACGTTATCTTTCTCGAACTCTCGGCGACTCAGTCGGTATAGCACATCACCTTAAGATTATGTGCTACAAGAGTTTGTCATTCTCTCTCGCTCCACTGTGACCACTAACAGCGTTTCCTCACTTGCACTCATGGCGAATAGCACATCATTACGTTACAGCACATGACCTTAAAGTGATGGTACAAGTTCCGAAAGTGCAATCGGTATCAAAGACTGTAATCGTGGTACTCAAAGTTGTATAATATTTTAAGCAAACGCACATTACTGATCCCAGGCTCGGTCGAAATAGGAGAAATCTTATATTTCAACACTAGCGAAAAAGATTTTCTTTCGAGTGTTAAACGAAATTTTTCAGTACAACTTTGGTAAACGTTGAAAATATACTTTTCAGACATATATTGTTGGTGTTTTTTTTCCGGATGATACCCAACTCTGCGCGAAATAATGTTAATAAAAGATCAAGCAAATTCTTAAAAATTGACTGATGAAATAATGTTCATCTAAAAATATCGAATAATCATTTATATTTAAAAAAAAAAAAAAATAGATTAGATAAGATTTACCGTCAAAATGAACCTAACAATGGCCATTTTGCATATTTTTCACTTTCGTCGCCAGTCTGGCAATCCCTTTCCCCAACTACATCCACATTTCCTCCTCTTCTTCATAATCATTCATTTTTTATTATTATTTTTAACTTCGATCCTACAGTACCTGTACACACGGATAAAACAAGACACCTTTACAATTACGCACTAATCGTACCATTCTCGCGATCGCACAATTTGTGTTTTTTTTTTTCGCTAACATTTACCTACTGTACGTCCCTGGGTTTTAACGTGTCTTCTTCACTTCTACGTTTGTTTCTCCTTTTTGGTTTCCTATCTCTGGCTGTGAGTGAACAACGTTTAGTGTGTGATGTGTGCCGTGAATTCGGTCTGTCTCGCCTTCTCTCTTTATTCTTATCATTATTATTATTTCTTTTCACTTATATATCTTTTCATTAATTCTAGAGGTATTTTATAGTGAAATTAGCGACAATAGTATAGTGGTATTCCTATAATATGTATGAAGTTTGTTCGTTATCTTCTCTTTTTATTTTTTAAATTCGTTTTTATTAATTTTCTTATAACTCAATAACGAATAAGAGTCTGTTCTGTTCTTTAGCACACAGAGCGCAAACTTCGCACGATAATATCTGACGAATTTTATACGAGGATCTCGTTTTTCGTGAAACTTAAAACCATTTTTTTCCTTCGCTACGAAACAATTATTGGGTTTCCCATTTTTTTAACCGAAAATTCTCTGGTTGGAATTATTATTAAAATAACAGTTTTGTATCGTAAATATGAGCCTGATGGCATCCAGACACTAAATAAAAATTATGATACAGGCCCACGAAGACTGTCGGAAAACTACAACAATAATTTCTTAAGCTATTTACAGGTTCTATTTTTTTCATCAACTTTTCGCTCTCGCTACGGCCGTAGTGACGTTTCAACGATTTTTTTGTTTATACGGAAATATTATTTTTTTTTATTACGCCTGGTAAGAATAAATGGAGTAGTTTGGGAAGGACGAAAAAAAAAAAGATAAAAATGAAATATTTATGGGAAAGAGGAACAAAAATCCGTT
This sequence comes from Ephialtes manifestator, assembly GCA_963970395.1. Classification (NCBI taxonomy): domain Eukaryota; kingdom Metazoa; phylum Arthropoda; class Insecta; order Hymenoptera; family Ichneumonidae; genus Ephialtes; species Ephialtes manifestator. Next base: position 11,535,340 of record OZ019968.1, on the reverse strand, counting down.
AATCAATTTTATAACCTCGTACGATATATACAGCTTTTCGCCAATTCTATTTATTTATTAAGGGAGACCCACAAAAACAATTATTCATTTCGAAAAAATAGATGCTGACAAATATAAATTTTTGTCCATCTTAGAGAACATATTTTTATAACATTTATTTTTAAAAACATCCATCTTTTTTTTTTCAAAAATTCAAAACGTTTTTCCATTATTTTGGTAAAACTGTAAAGTTATTATTCAAGAATACAACAAAGAAATTTTACTTTTGCTCCAAGTCAGAGAAATTGCAATTGAACGAAAATATATTTCTTCTGTTTCTAAACAGCACATTTTAAAAACATTTGTTAAAAAAAAAATCAATGGTCGACTTATTGGAAAGTACAAAACGTGTTTTCATTTACATTGGTAAAAAATAAATGTTATTTAACAAAATAAATATTAAAAAAAAAAAGATTCTTTTTTGTATTTAACGCGTAAACACTTACTAAAAAAGACGCTGATATTTCAGCCGTTTCCATTTATTGCGATAATAATGATGTTTCATTTAACAAAATACAGAGCAGATGAGCCTTTTACTTTCCAAAAAGTCGCAAAATATTACAGAAAACGTCCCACAGCTCCACCTTCCATTATTGGCAGCGTACGCCGAATTTCAAAATATTTAGCAGTTTATCTCGTGTCGTTAATGCTGATTTTTTTTCTCCAACGTTACCAAACTTTTTAAATATCTCAGTTTTCTATTTTTTCGCTTTTAAGGTAAAGCTGTACTGAATTCAGACAAAAAAAAAAGCATTTTAATTTTTTTTTTAAATACTGAACATATCACAAAACTGATTTCGAAAAAGAAATTAAATTCCTGCTGCAATCTTTTTTTTTGCGCTTGAATTTGGGAATTTTTCTTCTTAATTATTTTTTAGATCACCTTACGAACAATCAGTAGCGTAGGATTTTTTACATATTTTTTGTTGTCAATAAAAAAATAAAACACAACTTCTTTGTCGAATTCCATTAGGCCCCCTTAATTGGATTTTCTTTAAGTCTCTTGCGTTACAACAATCCCAATAAAAATTGTGGACACTACGAATGAATACGAAAAAAAATGCCATACAAAACTCAGGACAGACGGGAAGAGGAGAAGAGGAGGAGGAGGAATAGCCAGCGAAACAGCAAATATAAAATGGCATAGGAGAAAGAAAAAATGATGATATATACATCAAGTTTTAAACATACGTAACGAGTAAACACCGAGTTCGCAGATCGCGACGAATCTCTCGAAATTTATAACTAAAAAAAGGAAAACTCGGCTTCAAAGTCGAGGGATACGTCGCAGATCGCTAGCGATAAATCTGAACACCATATTCTTTGGAAAAAAAACTTTGTGTGTACCTTGTGACTGACGAAACTTCAACTCTGAATTTAATTACATATACATTAGCATATATATATGTAAATATATATATATATATTTTACATTTCAATTTGAACAAAGCAGTGAGATTGATTGAAATTTTTGTTCAGTAATTAACATCTTTCGTTACTTATAAATATGCATCTTTTGTTTATTCATCCGATTCATTCGTTATTAAATATTTGCAACAAGTTGGATTTAGAAAAATTAAAAAACCAAATACCATGATAACATTTACGATTTTTTTTTTTTTTTTTTTTTTTTTTTTTTTTTTTTTTTTTGATAGATATTTCCCATAATTTTAATCACAATATTTATTGCAAAATACTCGTTATAACACCTGCGAATAACAACGGTACTTTTATTAAACAACGGTGAGTAAATAAATCGTGTAAACCATCGAAAATGGTTTATTTAAAAGTAACAAAAGTTGCCTACCTTAACTTTTGGGTTTCGTAGTTTCGTCAGTCGATTTGTACGCCACCTAAACCCAGAAAAGCGCGTTTTCGCTTCGCTCCCGTCATTCGCTTAATCGATTAATTAATTCCTTAAATAATTCGTCGCTTTCAATCGATTTCAATTGCGCCGTTTTTTTATCGTTAAAATCTTATGTAATCATCACACACGTGTATACATCGTGACAAGACTTTCACGTCCACAAACACGCGCGCGCACACCTCGTTTTTTCACCGATAATATGTATAGATATTTTAACTTAAAGATTAATCAAACGTTTATGCAATTATTTTCCATTATTCTCCTTTCTCATCGATAAACTTCGTCTGCGATGCAAATTCTTACATTTCGTATTATGTTAATGTGTTGATTTTACGTGTAAAGAGTATAGTCTCAGTTTTGAGTGTCGTTTTTTTTTCTTTATCTTTTTTTTCTTCTTTAGTTTTAGGAAGGCATAAGAGGATAAGATATTCGTTATTATTCAGATACGATTTGATGAGGGAACTGGCTGTGGCTGCTCATCTCGTTTGCCCGTTTTATATTATTATTTATTATTTATTATTATTATTATTATTATGAAATACTGTGGTGTGTGTATGTGAAGGCAGAAGTACGAAGACCCCAGTGCCACTCGCGCAAGCCTTTTTTTGCCTCTAATTCATTAATCAATCAGCCGATTTGCAATAATTAGCTATTAACATTCAAATAATGAATATGTTGTATTAATTTATGAAACTAATCGCTTAGTTTTCTTTATCAACTAACTATTTCGATGTTTCAATTAAATCGTTAGGGAATTCAATTAATTAATCAATCAGTGGATGTATAATAATTAGTGATTATCAGTCAAATAATGTATGTTATTAATTGATGAAACTAATTGCTAAATTTTTCATCAATTTGATAATTATTTCAATAATTCAAACAAATAATTCGGGGTTTTTTTTCAATATAAAAATTAATCGGTTTTTGAATCCAATGATGAGATAATTAGTAATTAATTTATTGAGGAAACTAAGGGGCCAGCTCATTGTTTATTGTTGAACTGATTAATAATCGATTAATACTGCTTTTTTAAGATTATTTGTTGAAGTCGGTAGTTTGCATTGTTATTACTAGTTTAATCATCATATTAGCAGTAAAATCATTTTTTCATAATTCGAATGTAATTAAATCTCTTATTTTCCTTAAATTAATTATTAATTAATAGAAGACGTCATTAGTAATCAATAAATTGAGAAACTAAGCGATTAGCTGAATAATTGTGAAATTGATTAATAATCACCAATCAAATAAAGTAATTAGCAATCAAGGTATCTAAATTGATCAGTAATTAAAAATTAAGAAATATTTAATTAATCCTTTTCTTCATCTCCTAAAAATTTATTGATTCACTAATTAGTTAGTAAATTGCATTAGCTGATTGACTTATCGACGTTGCGCACACGGATATGAAGGCGAATATTATCCTCACTGATTTAAGGAGGTTGGAGCGCTTCACTCCAGTCAAATCAGTGCTAAAATTCAGTTGCCGATGCTTTAAAGAACTGTTCCGAGGTATTACTCGAGTAGCATTAGTTCTTAATATACAAAAACCTTCGAAGGTATGATATGAAAAGTAAATGAGATGAAATCTGCAAATGTCCGAAGTCGTATTTTTTCGTTCATTTCCTTAAACTGTAAGCCATAGTAGCAGTCCGATTATAATGAGGAATAACTCATTTTGTTTATTAAAAGCTTTATCGTTTGGCCATCTAAATGTTTGATGGTATTAGGAGTTCCAAAGAAACCACCGTGTGATTATCCTATCCTAATCTATGATCAGGCATACAATCGCTGTAACTTCTGAACACCTAATACAATAAAAATTTTGGACGGTCAATTGATTAAGGATCTTTCAATAATGAAAATGACCTATAGCGCACTATATTTGAACAATTACTATGGTTTATTCTTTTTAAAAACAGTGAAAAAAAACATGAATTCGGACATTTGCATAAATCAGTCGAGTTACTATTACGAATAGAAACTCGCGGCTATCGATGTACTTATATATTAATAACCAATTCTACTACGTGTGTAACACCTTGGAACTGTTGCTTAAACAACCGGATTTGCAAAAACGTTGTTAAAAACTTAGCACCAATTTGACTAGCGTGAAGCGTCCATCATCCTTAATTTCTCTTGAATTTGATTAATATTTGAAATATTTTGTTCATCGCAAGAATACGGGACTTTTTATTGAAATTTCTTTACCTTTTTTTTTGTCTGTCAAGATTGAAATTATGTTCAAAAGTTAGCAGTCTTTTCGCGCTTACTGAGCTCGAGCGCAAGAGCGAGGTCAGCTTCCTCCTGCTCCTTAATCCGACGACGTTCCTCCTCCGCCTTAAGGCTCTGCTGTGACGCCCACGCGAGCTGCTGTTCCTCAATCAGCGTAAGGCTGCCAACAGCCCCGACATTGTTACCATTTTTCCACACGTTGCTCTTATTTTTACGATCACCAAACGGCAGTTTATCCTTCAGAGTCTGCGTCAATTCGAGGCCCAATTTCTTGCTCGTTTTTTCAGGTTTTATCGAAAATGCTTCGTCGAAATTAATCGCCTTTGTCGTTTTCGCTGTAAAAGTGTCAGGAAAATCGAGATCGTAGGTCTTTGGGTTGCTGTTTGCGTCGTCGAATGCGTTGCTAACGAATTCCGTGCTAACATCACTTTTTTTGTTCTTTTCCGGCGATTTTTTCGGAAGCGGAAACGTTTTTGAGAAATCGGACTCGAAACCGCTGCGAGAAAATGCGTCATTATCGTCGGTTGCCTGGCGGCGAGACGGCGAAGTTTCCAAACCGAATGGATCGAGTTTTCCGCTATTTTTGGAGGTTATTGTTGTGTTCGCGTTTACAGCGTCGTCGATATTATCGTCGGCGAAAGGATCGGCGATGGCGAATGGATCTCCGTAACGATAATCCTTGAAAGGATCCTCCGTGAAATCCGGAAGCTTCGCGCTGACGACAGATGGCGTTGGTGTCGTAGATGGCGCCACTCGAGGCCTCGTGGTCACCGGCCGAGGCGGCACGGACGACGAACGGCTTGGTAACAGTTCCGGCTGAAGCATGGGTCAGTTTTTCGTGGATTTTTGTTTGGGTTATTTTTGTAACGTTTTTTTTTTTTTTTGGGTTTTTTGTGTCTGCCATCGTGTTTTATTTTTGCGATGGGGTTTTTTTACTGAAAATTGAAGAAAAAGAGGGGGCGCGCGGATTGCGCTGCGTTATCGGTCTGCTGTGTCCATCGGTTCTCCAATCATCTCTGCACATTCCATTCCTACTATGCTACTTAAGAAAATAAGAGAAAACGAAATAAACGACAGCTAAAAAGGAGAAAATAAATGAATTTGACGGTCTTGTGGAAATATTTCTCTGGCTGTTCGGCTGGAAATTGTCACTGCGATTCTAAGATTTTTTTACGGTTTTGCTTGCTTATAGAAGCTTTGTTTTCCGGAAATAAACATTCTCCGAATTTTCATGTGAGGTTACCCAAAATGGTCTAAAAGATCGGGAAAAATGGTTTTAAAAAATAGGGTGGCTATGTGGTGGCCGAATGACAATTGCTTACCACACGTATTCCAATGGGTTCCATGTCGTCCAATGTAAATACCACTTACAATGAAATATGACGACAGATGAACATTATGGAGGAAATGCATACGCAGATAAATGATTATATCCGTAATCGAAATTAAATTTTTTTTAAACAATTCTCTTTTCGTACGTTCCGGATTGCATTACGATTATGAACACGACAGCGAGCGATGCGTTAAAAACAACTTTCAGATAAATACAATGCCGTCGGAAGGCCAATACCCGCAACATTCATTCCGTTCGGATTGATTTTGTACGATGAAGACTGCATTTAAATTGCAAGATTATAAATGTGGAAACAGAAATTCGGGCCCCGGGTATACGATTATTCATCTTTTAAATCTATTCGCTTTTCGCAATTTTATCGTTGCATCCGGTTCGTAAGCCGCTGTAACGAAATGCAGAAAAGTTCTTTGAGTCTACGAACTTTCTCGTTTGGTAAAACACTAGAGACCGCCCGCCGGCTAAAGCAGTTTCAGAAGTGGACTCAAAGAATAGGAAGCATTCTCTGTCAATTCAGCCACTTTTTTTTTTACCCTCTCCGATTTGCCCTGTAATTGATTGTATGAATGTACCACTAAAAGACACTCTACCTGAATTTTTTCAGATTTTTTAAAATAATTTTTCAGTAAAATGGCTTTTTTATTCAAGAGCAAATACGTCAGAATTTTGAAGTTACTGAAAAAAAATGTCTGCACATAAAAGTTGTCGTTTATTGTTAGCTTTCGAGTGGAATATTCCAAATAATTGTCACGTTCCTGTGAGTATGACTTTCCGAAAAATGGAGGAATTATTTTTTAATTAAAAAAAGGATATTTTTTTTACGGAAAAAATTACACAGTATTGCTACATGACTGTTGATACCACAAAAAAATCGCCAGAGTGGCACCGATCGATCTTCTGGTATTAAAAAATGCATTTGTGTAAAAGTTCCGAAAAACGGGGGCATTATTATTTTTTTGATAAAAAAAGGTTACTTTCTTTTGGCTAATAAAATTAGAGAGTATTCTTGCATGACTGTATATATTGCAAAATAATCATCAGAGTAGTACGGATCGAGCTTCCGGTATAAAAAATAATAGTTCCCCCGTTTTTTGAAACTTCCACACGAATAATTTTTTTCATACCGTAAGCTCGATCCGTACCACTCTGATGATTTTTTTGCAATATCTACAGTCATGCAAGAATACTCTGTAATTTTATTAGCCAAAAAAAGTAACCTTTTTTTCGATACAAGAGGCCAAAGGAGCGTTTTGCGCACTGCTCGCGTGAAGACAGCACGAAGCCTCGGTGAAGTCGAAGCTTTATACTGTCTTCACACGAGTAGTCTGCAGAACGATCCTTTGGCCTCGTTTATCGAACCATATTTTTCTTTACGAGTGCAATGCAAAATCCGAGTTTTCCCGACGTTTACAGACATGCAAAATGAGCTGCAACTTCAAGCGGTGAGCAAAATCCAGGGAACAGTGTGCAAAATGAGGGGGCCCGTGCGCAATAGTATATTACACACCTAGGGCAGTAAAGTAAGAAATGTCGGCCGAGGCAAAGCCGAGGTCGACAAACATGTGATATGAGGCTTTCTTATTTACTGCCCGAGGAGTGTATACGATTTTTCTCATCGACGGAGCCGAAAACCGGGAACTTCGAGAGTTGTCGCTTTCGGCCCGGAGATGAGAAAAATGTTTTGCGCACTAGTGCGTCAACCGGCCATTTTGCATGTCTGTGAACGGTGGGCAAACGAGGATTTTGCATGCACGAGTAAAGAAAATGAATTTTTCAATACCAGAAGATCGATCGGTGCCACTCTGGCGATTTTATTGTGGTATCAACAGTCATGTAGCAATACTCTGTAATTTTTTCGTTAAAAAAAAATATCGTTTTTTTAATTAAAAAATAATTTCTCCATTTTTCGGAAAAAAATCATACTCACAGGAACGTGACAATTATTTGGAATATTCCGCTCGAAAGCTAACAATAAACGACAACTTTTATGTGCTGACATTTTTTTTCAGTAACTTCAAAATTCTCAGATATTTGCACTTGATTAAACAAAATCCATTTTCTGAAAAATGATTTTAAAAAATCTGAAAAAATTCACATAGTGTCTTTTAGTGGTACATTCATATAAGCAATTACAGGGCAAATCGGAGAGGGTCGAAAGAAAAGTGGCTGAATTGACAGAGAATGCTACATAGATGATGTAAAAGATGAGAAGACCAATAAGTTAAATAATCGTATATCGGAGCTCGAATTTCTGTTTACACATTTTACCTAAAGTATACATTTGCGCGAGCATCGTTGAGCGTTATAATCTTGCAATTTAAACAAAGTCTTCATCGTACAAAAGCAATCCGAACGGAATGAATGTTACGGATATTGGCCTTCCGGCGGCATTGTATTTATCTGAAAGTTGTTTTTAAACGTATCGCTCGCTGTCGTGTTTATAATCGTAATGCAATCAGGAACGTACGAAAAGCAAATAGTTTTCAAAAAATTTTACTTCGATTATGAATATAACCATTTATCAGCGTATGCATTCCCTCCGTAACGTTCATCTGTCGTAATCTTTCATTCTAAGTGGAATTTACATTGGACGACATGGAACCCATTGGAATACGTGTGGTAAGCAATCGCCATTCGACCACCACATAGCCACCCAAAAAAAATGACCGAATGGATATGTATGTGTGTGTGTGTGTAGCAACTTGCAAAATTCAAACCGCTGTATCTCAAGAACATCTTTAACAATCAAGCTGAATTGCCTTTGTAACGATTTACGTAAAAATTCAACCATCTAGTGAGATTTTATAAGACTTTGAATTTTTCGAAAAAAGTCTGTACGCTCTCTAGCTGCCGCAATTTTTTTGGCTAATGAGTTAAATAGTTCTTAACAAATAAAGTAAAGTAAAACGGTGGTCGGTAATGAATTTAAGGTAAATCTATCAAGTGGTTCGGATTTTATAGAATTTCGATTTTTATACAAACGAAACCGAAATAATATCCAGTAAAGCTATATGTCAAATTTGGCGAAGATTGAGAAAGAACTTGAGATTTTATAGCAATTTGAATTATACAACATTATACCATTTTCGTTTTTGATACATATAACAAGCCTGTCTGAAACTTTAGACATATACGTAATAATGTGCAAAGATATTTGGTACCAAATTTTGTGCAAAATAGGCTTGTTACACACCTTTTTTCAAGCTTCTTCTACGGGGAAGCCAGATTTGGTCAACATAGGAAGGTGAAAATTGTGAAAGCAATGTGCAAGGGTTGATTTTGCAACTTTAGAAAAAGTTTTACAAGGAATGGTGTACGCTTAACCATTAATTAGGCGCATTTTTTTTCGTTTTTTCACTGCCACAATAAATTTCTTTTTGATACTAGCATTTACTAAATAAAATGTAATAATAAATTTTGCCCTTATATCTTTTGTATCTGAGGACAAAATATTTTATAATTCCTATTTTTTAAATCCTGATATGAGTTGAGATAAAAGAAGGATAATTACTATTTCACCAATTTTCGCCATTCTTCTGAATCGAATTTCTTAAGACGTAATTGAGTTGAGACATTTACTAAGTAAGGAGTTTAACACAAAACTGCGCTTTTTACATCTCTGACTCGTACACATGAGCAATTCAGTTTCAGTGCTCTCTAGGGTAGAAAACTGTTCATTTCTGCCCGGCGGGAGTAATGAAAAAGGATCGTATATTACTTGGGATGAGCATGATTTTCACCTCGAGTGATTTTTGACAAACATCGTACTCGAGAAAAAACATGTAAATCTCTCCCTTGTGGCATATACTGTTTTGGGCTCCAATTTTTGTGTAAGTTTTTTTTTAATGGAACAGGACATGAATCTCTATAAAAAAGCTAGATCTAAAAAAAAATTGTATATTATGCTACAAGGGGGGAAGTGCGTAACTTCTGCCGAGGGTAAAGTTTGTCAAAAATCACTAGGGTTGAAAATCACGTTCCAACCCGATTAGCATACGACACTTTTATTCTTGGAATTTTATAGTGCTTGAAAATACGGAAAATCTTTTTAATATATATCTGTGATGATTAGAAAAATTTGCCTCCATTTTCAGAGAAATATTTTCACCAGGACTGATACTTTTTTTAACGGAAGAAATTAGAGTGCGCCGACTGCATGCTCCGGGATTATTGCACGGGATTCGGTGTGAAATAACTGAAAATAATATCTCGGCTTCTACCTAAATGTGAAACGAAAAAATGATTATATATTTACAAAAGAAAATACGTAATTTGCAAATTATGTGGGGTGATGTCTGTGGATATGGAACAGTGAACAAGAGGAAAGTAAGTATTAAAAAAAGGTGAAGCGCTTCACAATAGTCAAAATAGTGCTAAATTTTTAAAAAGTTTTTACATATTCTGGTGTTTTAATTAACAGTTCCGAGGGATTTCTCACTCAGCACAATTAGTTCTTCATATATAAGTACATTCACAGCCGTGATTCGAATAGAAAATCGACTAATATATAAAAATGCCCGATGTCATGTTTTCTCGTGCAGCTTTTAAAAACAATATAAACTATAATAACAGTCCAATTATGACGAGCAACAGCGCATTTCGTTTATCAAAACATTTTTAATCGATTGAACATCCAGTTTTTTTAAAAGTTTTAATTGTTCATAAGTTACAGTCATTTGTGTGTCTGATGTTAGGTTAGGATCTTTTAAACTACTAATACTATCAACAATCGAGACGTTTAATGGGTAAAGCATTTATCAATAAACAAAATAAGCTCATCGTAAGTGGACTGACTTTATGGTTTACGCTTTTGAAAAAAAAAATGGATACAAAACATGACATTGGTCATTTGTATCAATCGATGTATTTCTTATGTCACATTTTTGAATATATTTGTATAAGAAGAACAAGTGCTGCTATATAAGTAACGCGCCGGATCATTTGATTAAATCACCAGAAATTGTAGAAACACTTTTCAAAATTTAGCACTGATTTGACTAGTGTGAAGTGCTCCAACCTCCTTACAGGATTGTAGGAATCCTACATGTTGCTTAGTGCAAGAAAAATACGAGGCGAAATTTTTACGTGTTTGATTACTTTTCTAATAGCAATTATGCATTAACTCCTATTTATAATTAGGAATTCAATCTTTTTTTAGCAACATTATAACATATATTTTTTTCACTCAATGTTCGATTTTACTTGAAATGTTATATAACTTACAGAATTCTGCAGAACTAATACAAAAATGTAGAATCCAAATTTTTAAGTAGTTAAAACGATTAACTAAAAATGTTTCGTTTTAGTCAATTGAGCTGCAAGTTACATTCTACTGTATTGCAATATAAAAATTGAGCTTTCTGCCACAAAAAAAAAACAAAATCATAATTATCAACAAAACGATTTTTGCATACAATTTGAAGATTTATTTTTCCGTCTTAATGAAATTGTCGAGATTTTCAATATTGTACCAGATAAAAGAAAAAAATATCGGAAAAGTATCTTATTCCTCAAGGTTCAATTTTTTTAAAAAGTGTCTATGTAATTTGAAAACAGTTTTTGTAATCTGAAAGTTACGCGTTTTCGCTTAATTTTTATATTTTTAAAGCAGTGCAGCGAAAAACAATTTATTTGCAAGTATTTAAATAAAACATTATATTCTTGCAAACATTCTTGTATCTTAAGAACGTTCGTTTTTCAGTTATTAAAAAAATGTAAAACGGCCAGAAAATCAATTTCTTTTAAATGAGTTTTTGTGAGTTTACCGCATGAAAATTAAATTCTTAAAGTCAATAGACAATTCTTTTTAGATATTCAAATGCGTTGTGTTTAAAATCTGCAGAATTTAAAATCGTTTTCGCCATAAACAGAAGGGTTATTATTTACATACTAACTTGGTAACAATTTTTTAAATGGATTTTACGAGTAAAATAAATCTTTTTCATTTTTAGGTTGTTAAAATCCATTCTAAAGGATACGGGAAACGTACTGAAGGTCGAGGGCTCCAACGGGGTCCAAATTGAGGATAGGGATTGTGTGAAACGTGGTAGCACTGTGTTCTCAAAACCGAGAAAATAAAAAATTAACAACGCTATAAAACCGATATTAAGGCGACTGATTACGTTTGAAGTCCACGAAACATCGATTTTTATGAATTCCTCATTTAATTTATAAATTATATAAATTATTATAAATTTATAAATAAAAATGATATACTGGAATCAAGAGTCGCGGTAGCAGCTCGACGCCAGGTTAAAAAAGAATTTAATGTTGCCTTCACACGACGATTTAAGTTCTACGCAACGCTAGAATTGCGAAAGAGAAACTTAATTCCATTGAAGATACCAGGAACATTGATATTCAATAAAACTAGTGTGAATGAATAATAAATAAAATACTTTTAAAAGAATCGTTTTCGAAATTACTTACAGAATGTACTTTTTTATAATGAAATAAATTCGTCTTTCAAAAATGATTCTCAACATCTTATATTTTTTAATGTAAATTAATTCCAATACAAAAAACATCTAAATTTTGTAACAGATTATAACGCTCCTTTCCTCTCCAAATTCATTAATAACCTCGGAAAACTTATATAGTCTGAATCAATGTTCTTAGTATCGTGATGACGTCAATTTTTGAGAACATTTTTTCTCTCGTCACAATGTTTTAAAATTCCAATAAAATCAACTACAACTCAATTTCCCTTTAATAATGTCAGGTCGATTTCAAGCTAATCAGTCGTCTTAAGAGTGAAATGCAGGCACAATTCGACTTGCATAAAAATAAAAGCCAACAACAATAATCAATCAATGGTAAATAAATAAACAAACGAAATGAAATAAAAAATATAGTTTTAGCAAGTACCTTTGAGTCGAAGTTGGCGAAATCTGCAAAACCAGTCGTGTTACTGGTCATAAAGGTATTTCCGTTTGCGTTGTCGATCGTCGGTTGTTGAGCTGCGAAAGGATCGGAATTTGCATTCGCAAATGGATCGGGCGTTGGAGATGGCGTTGGTGGAGCTGGTGCGGCCCGAAGTGGACCTCCAGGACCTCCAGGTGCACTCGCCGGACGTGGCGGCGCTGGTCGAGGTGGCGGTTGTTTCGCTTTTTTTGGAGGCAGCGCTGGACTCGGACTTTCAGCGCGCGTCGGCGCGTGAAGATTCGCAAATGGATCTTCGCCGAAAGGATCCTTCGTCGCCTATTAAAATACAATTTGCACGTGTTTTTCGACCAAAAAAAAAACGCCTTTTTTCTTTACGTGAATAAAAGTTAATAAAAGTCGATTTATTCATTTTTTCACGACATTTCGCCAACGCAACATTATGAAAGTTATAAAATACTCTTATTTGTTTACCTTTTAATGTTGTTAAGACTTTTGTAAAAATTATTTTTTTTTTGTTTAGTTGCTCGAGATTTTCCTTCTCTTAAAAAAAAAAAAAAAGAAAAATAGACGCAAGCAGAAAAGGCAGCCTTAAAAAATTACTGTTAATACGCGATATTTTTTATTCAAAGCAGTAATTTTTTGCACGGAATAAATTTAATATAAAAAAGTGTTTTTAGGTCATTTATTTAGTTTGAAAAGAAAAAGCTTTTGTCTTTAAATATTTGAAGTTCAAAATGAAATGTGATTATCTTTTTAAGTTTGTTACCAAAAAAAATTTTCAGAAGCAGTGCAATTTATTGTTTTATGTAGAGAGAATCAGGAAGTTTCTCCATTTTTGTTTAATTTTAAAAAGGTCTTTATTGCTCAATTTTACGTCATTCGAAAAACGTTTTTTTTTTCAATCTGAAGAAAGTCGGTTGTTCTTAACATTTCTCCAATTTGAAAAAGTGTTCTTAAAACTATACCATTTTAAAAAAAGTTCTCAAAATTTCTCCAATTTCTCAAAACGCTTCTTAAAATGTTCCTGATTTGAAAAACTGTGTTCTTCAAACTTGTTCATTTTCTTCAAACTGAACAACGAACTGTCCGTTGTTAGTGCTGACTTGAGATTACGAAAATTCTTGTCGTACAATAATGTTGCGTTGTCGCATAACTTTGGTGCTGATAGATTAGTTAGATTGTGCAAAATACGATACATCGAAGCTCAATGACAACATTGTGGCTATCAACTTCTATAAGCGGACAAAAAGGAGTTTAAACTTTCAAGTCCAATAATTCAAATTAATAAAATATTCATGATTGTTCGAACATTTGAATTAATTGCGAAAATTCAAATTATTTATGAATTATGAAATTATTCATAAACATTCATGTTATTCAAATTATCGAAAATGAAATGAAATTTAACTTATTTTTTTCGCACATCCCTAAGTTTTGCTGAAATCAAGAAGGTTCGAAGTTTTAAACATTTAGAAGCGTGAAAAAAAGGAGAAAGCAAGAAAAAAGTGAAACGCAAGTAAAAAAAAAATAAATAAATAGACAGAAGTAAGCACGAAAAGAAGCAGTGAAAGCAGAAAAAGAAGCAAGAAAAAAGGAAGAAAAAAATCGAGGGATGTTGTGCATGGGTCTACGAACCGGCGTTCCTTCCAGGGCAGTCTTTCCCTCCTTTCTTTTTCCGTCACCGAACGGATCGAACGGATCTTGTTTAGTCGACGCGAATGGATCGCTCGTAAAACCACCGCCGACATTGGACTGCTGTTTGTCCACCGATTCACCGTTCACGAATGAAATGATCAATGAACGACTGCTACGCACTACCAATTACGACAGCTGCTATATAATTTTTTTTGTAATTCAATATTTTTACTCACGGCAAGTGGCGGCTGAGAATCAAAAGCACTTGCGAAAGGATCACTTGGATTCGATGCAGCAAAAGCGTCTTTCGCTTTGCTCGACGAAAACGGATCCTCGTGGTCCCCGAATCCCGGATTCGCTGTCGTACCGTTCGAAAAAGCGTCGTTGCGCTCCGCAATTCCGTTTATCTTCGATGCATTCTGTTCCTCCTGGCGCCTAGAAAGAATTTTTACAATTTACCTTACGATTTTTTTTGTTCCGTAAGGGTAAAACTACTGTAGGATTTTGGAAAAATAATTTTTTTTTGGGGCTTAAATAATAGTTTAGAATCATATAAGTCTTCTCGGGGCCTTTTAGATCGAAATCTGGTGTTCCCCACTCAGGTGTGGAACACCACATTCAGCAAATTCAGTAGGAGTTATTCAGCACTCGAACGTCTTACTTTTCGCGGATGATATGAAAATCTTTAAAACTATTCGATCTGTCAAAGATACTGAGTATCTCCAGTATGATTTGAACAAAGTGGCGATGTAGTGCGTGCGAAACTAGTTGCACCTGAACGTGTCCAAGTGCTTCATTCTTCACTTCACGCGCATGAATGGCTCATTAATTGTCCCTTACACGATTAATGACACTCCCCTTAGAGTCGATACGTCTGTCCGCGACCTTGGGGTCACAATGGACACTTCCTTATCGTTCCTTGGGCACATTCAGGTGATAATCTCGTCGCTTCCTAGAATGCTCGGCTATATCCGTGGAATAGCAAGTAAACTCAACAACCCGCGTGCTCCTGTCACCCTCCATACTGGACTTGTGCGCTCCCAATTGGAGTATGCTTCAGTCATCTGATCCCCGCACACGAGAATTCACTGTGAACTCCTTGAAAGGGTCCAACATGGATTCTTACGTTTCGCAGCGTTTCGTTTGGGCTGCCCTACACGGAGAGAAATGTGGCGACGCTACCGGTCTCTGTGTAGTAATGATAGTTGCCTACCGAAACCGCACCGCACCCGTGCGAAAACGCGCCACAACGCGATTGACTTATGTCAGGCAGCCTTACCTATCTGACGGGCACGGGCCAAACGAGGACGCTGCCGTCCCGTTTCAGGAAAGAATCGCTCCGCAAGTACGACAGTAACGGCTCGGTTTCGAAGTCGGGATACTTCTTTCTCATTCGTGCCACAGCGGTGGCGCGCGGGCCACCAAATCGCCAAATTTCTCTCCGTGTATGCATCCTCACAATCATGACTACAGCCCAATCGCTAGTACTCTCGGTCTGAGCTTACTTGAGACACGCCGTATGGTATCCGACATAGTGTTCACCATTTTAAACAGAACTTGACTGCCCGGCACTACATTCTTTAATTAGGAAACGCGAAGTCAATAGGATCACGAGAGGTGCTGAGTTACTTGAGGTCCCCTTCTATCGCCCTAACTACGCATATTATAGTTGGTTATCGAGAATCTCAAGACTAGGCAATCGCTTTGCAATCACCATAAACTTCACAGATATCTCTCTGCCTCGTCTAAAGCGTCGTCTCTATCAGTTGATAGACCCTTAACTATAACTTAATTTAACTAATTCCGACTTATCATGACTTGCTCCGGCGCTTCTAATGTAAAGTATCGAACCAAGGATTATATAATGTTATCTCCAGGCAAAGAGTGCGTTAGTATATGGAACCGTGTCATTTCCTCTCATCTGTATAACTCTCTTTGGGGTAACACCCCTTAACTGTAATTGGGTCTAGGGCCGTTTACCGTTATTATATAAATAAATAAATATAAACAATATGCAGTTGATCCTATAGTGATATTTTTTAAGATTCAATTAACGAGCAGCGTCTGTTGTACCGTTACGAAATGGAGAAGTCAAGCGTCGAGAAGCTTGGCACATCGGCTAGAAAATTATCAGCAATCGATCGTAACGACTTTGAAGTAGAAGAAGGCTTTTGTTATCGAATTTTGATGTTTTTGATAGTGCTCTCCGTCATATTACACGCTGTTGTGTGCAAAAAAAATGCAAATCTGATGTGACATTCACCGAATCTGTTAAGTGCTCATAAAACTATAAATGTGTTTATATCACTCCGTGCGTAAAATGCGGTTTTACGCACGCTTCGCATCAAACCCCATTTACACACCTCGTGAAATTAAATTTTGTACGATACTCGTGCGAAAAACGTTTTCTTAACTCGTGTGATTGCAAAACTCGCCTTCGGCTCGTGTTGCAAACTCACACTCGCCAGAAAAAGTTTTTTCGCACTAGTATCGTAATGTACTATTTTCTGGGCGGACAGATTATTCAAAAACGGTTGCATGGATTCGTTTCAAATTTTGATTATAACTTCACGATAACATTCTTGATGGCAGTACGTAGCGGTTTTTTTATTTGGCGTAACCTTTCATTTTTGTAAACAATGTACTGCCAATTTTTATTTCTAACCTAAATTTTTTTTCAAATGAACACCATATTTTATTTATTTGATATTAAAAATATCTCTACGTACTACCACGCCTACTAATATGTACTCTAAGAAAAACTTCGCTTTTGTGTTCTAGGATTCATCATGTACGAGAAAACTGTCCGACCGTTTGAGCTTCAACGGAAAAGTAACGGCCTACTTCGGCCTCCCATGGCCGACTTTTTGCAGTTTTTTTTACAGTTCATTAATCGTACAATAAAGTGCTTTGAACGAATTTTCCATTTATCTTATTATTTACCCACAAAAAATCGTCAAAAAATAGGTGTGCCTGGAGTGATGTTACCCCTTAAGTGAAACTTCTACAGAATGTATATAAAAATAATATTATATATAAATTTGCACAAAATCATATTATTATTTGAATACAGTAAAATGTTGTTTAAAATTACGGAACTTTTGAGATCCTATGCAGGATTGCAGGATTTTTTTCCGAAAAGTTTTACGTAATAATTCAGGATATAAAAAAATCTTGACATTCTACATAGGTTCTAAAAAATGATGTAATTGTGTGACGGTTGTTTGCAAAACAATATTTTGTATTATGACGAAATATAAAAAAATTTTGGGACAACTAAAATAACATTTTTTTATATACATTATTATATATGTAGCTCTTTGCAAAATAAACAAATTCCATCTTAGACATTTTTTGATATGATTGTTTATTTCCAAGATTCTAACGATTAAAAAAATATTAATACCGACAAATTGAAATCTTTACAAAAAACATGAAAAGTTCAGCAGGAATCCCGCATATGTGTGTGTGTGTAGGGTCTCGAAATTTCAATCACCTATAACTCAAGAATCGTTCAACCGATTAGTCCGAAATTTAGTACCAAAGTGAAGCAGCAGACCGCTTTTGATTGCTAAATTTTTTAAATAATGTATGTTGAAATTTAGATTCGATAGCTTTTTGAATTCCTTAAAAAAAGGGTATGAGCGCTCCAGTTTTTGTAAAATTGACGATATTTTTCGAAATAGATTTTCATAAGTGCATGTAAATTTAATGTTGTTTGGTATTGAATTCGTCAGAAATTGTAAAAGAGGTTGGGGTTTTATGGAGCTTTGAAATTTTCGATAAATTGACGTTATTGATTTAACTTTTGCAAAATGTAAGCGAGCCCAATATTTGTACGCAAACGAAATAATATTCAAGAATACTAGGTACATAATTTAGTGGAGATAGGTAGAAGGGTTCGGATTATATAGAAATTTCAATATTTCGTTATTTTTTTCTTGACAACTAAAATTTTGCTAAACATCAGTTTTTTCGATTTATTTAAAACAAGAATGCAAAGTAGAACCTGGCATATTATTTCGTTACTATATTCAACTTTTTACAAAGTTTTCACTATGAAGAAGCCAAAATTGATGAACACACTTCTCCATGGAGGTAGATTTGTAAGAAGTAAAAAATAATATGGTAATAGTAGGCAAAGTTCTACTGATTCTACCGTCGATGCCTCTTTAATGTTTTGAAAATATACATATTAAAAAATTTTAGGAGAAAAAATAAAATGACAAATAACTCACTCGAGGTCCTCGATTTCCGGGTTAAACTGTAGACTAGTGTCGGGAACGAGGCTTGGATCACCAGCAGCGAGTGCAGAGTCGTAGATGGCGATCGCGTCAGTCATCTGTCGTTGTTGTTCCTCCAAGTGCGTAATCTTGGCCTTCGCTTGGCTTATCTGTAGCTGAGTATTTTGTAGATTTTTCGTGAGTTCATTGAGCTGTTCCCTGCTTTTATTTTGCTGCTGCTCGAGCTGTTGTTCCTCCTGACGAAGACCTTCAAGCTCCTGTCTCTTAGTGTTTAATTCTTCCTCTTGTGTGCGCAACACCGTTTCTTGCTCCTCTGCTTGCTGACGCAGTTTTTCCACCTTTAAAACATCAGCAATCATTTAACCGACCTTTTCCAAAAAAAAAAAAAAAACCCACAACTGATGTTTTTGAATATTTTTCGTATTCGATTACCAAAAAGATTGCTAAGAATAATTAAAAAAGCCCATAAATTGTTCTGCAACGAAAAATTTGACTTTAGTCTTTAAACCTGTGAGTCACACATTTTTCGTTTCCGAAATTAAGTGAAACATTAATTATTGTCAGAAATTAGTTTAAAACATTTAAATCTGAGCGAAAACAGGTGGATCACTCAGTGACCTACAGTGAGGCAAAGGGTTAATTATGTTATATTCTAAAAACTATCATTTCATAGAGTTTGGAAACCATTTTTTGAATTCGTTCGTTTTAGAAATAGACATCGAGTTACAAATTTAAAGCAGCCGGTGAGTGGCCGCCTTCGGGAACAATAGAGTAGCAATAGCGTCCGTTCATTATCAGACAGAAATCGTCTTGTGAAGGCAACATTAATTTTCTTTTTTAAGAATGTTCGATTGTTTTACACTAGTCGAATCAGTGCTAAATGTTTGTAATTGTTTCATTAAAGTTTAATGCATTAAATAACAATAGTAGAGAGTAGTTTGAATTGAAGCATGTATACTTAACCCAGAGGAAGATTAATAGTGCTGGATTTGCATACAGATTACCTAATTACAGTAGAACCTCGTTTATCCGAGGTAATGTGGGGAGGACGTGCCTCGGATAACCGAAAACTCGGATAATACGGAAACCATACACAATGCATATTGGCTTAGTGCGTTAAGATGCCAGCGCCGCTTGTGGCACACCTCGGCAACAGTTGATATAAAAAAAGCATTGATTCTTATGGTAGAATATAGTTTACAGAAGATTTTCCGATTATACTAAATGAACAACGAAAAGTATTGTTATAAATAAAATATAGGTTGTTTAATTTATTTTTTTGTAATTTTGGTTATGGTAATAGCTTTTTGTTATTCGATTTATTTCGTAAAAAGGGTACATAAATATTCGTGTGCCCGGTGTCGTCTGCACTTTTCGCCGGTGTTTATGTTTATGACAGCTGACAGCAGCATTAAAACGGCATTGAAAGATGGAATTGATAATCAGAACGGGATTCAAGGCGATACCGCATGCAATTGATTTTAATCCACAAGGTATTATAAAAAGAAAGGCGTTATCTGTATGCCATGTGCGTCGAGTGGAGGAGTTAACAGTTTCAGACAAACGTATCTTAATAAAGTGCAGCGTTATTCGCCAAACGTCAGTGACACTTCCACTACTACACCGTACAAGGTGAAGTTGGAAGTAAGTATTGCAAAATTTCAATCCTAGTAACAGTATTGTAGTCTATAACTTTTTATTGATTAGAGAACATTTAGTTCGTACAGTAACTCTGGAGCTTTTTTTCGTTTAACGGAGGCAATCCAGTTCTCGCGCCTTTTCTGCTTGAAAACTTGGACCTTTCCTGTAGGGAAACTGTAGAAATGTACACCCGGTGAATTTACAGAGGTGTTTTTACAATTCACGACGCAACACGGCATTGAGGCCTTCCCTTTTGGCGCACTCATAGTGTCGAATTATTAAAGAAATATAAATAATATCGTTAATTAACGTACGCTAGCATGCTTTACTGTGATAATTTTTTATCAACTGTTGCACAATTTCGCCGCATCGAACGCTGGCTGTCCAAAATGGCCGCGAATGAAGGTCACGCACGAAGCCAATAATGAGGAATAGCTTTATCCGTTTTATCCAAGTTTTTCCGTATTATCCGAGCGTATACCTCGGTTAACGCGGAGTGCTCGGAAAGTCCGGTGGCTCGGATAACGCGGAGCCTCGGAGAATCGAAGACCGGATAAACGAGGTTCTACTGTACCGTTACTTTCCAATGGGGTACATTTTCGTTCAGTTTGTTCGAAGAATAATCTATAATTTTTTGCCAATTTTGCTGCGCGATGGCTTATTCTCTTTCTTAAAAGATGCTCTACAAATTGACCGGCTGGATATTTAATATTATTGACCGTTTAATAATTATAGCCTGTTGTTTAGCAAAAATCAAAATACTTTCATAAACAAATAGCTATAATTATTAAACGATTAATAATATTAAATATCCAGACGATCAGTTCGTAGAGCATCTTTTAAGGAAGAGAATGAGCCATTACTCATAAAAATTGGCAAAAAATTATCGATTATTCTTGAAAAAAATTGAACGAAAATTTATCCCATCGGAATATTTTTCTCTCGGTTAAGTGTACATGCTTCAATACAGATCAACACTCCACTACAGTTATTTAATGCATTAAACTTTAATGAAAAAATTACAAAAATTTAGCATTGATTTGACTAGTGTGAAACAGTCGAACATCCTTAACTCGGCGTTAAGTCGCTACCGCGACTCTTGATAGTATTTATTCTAGAAATATTATTGAATTCATTCTAAGATATTCTAGAACTTTTAATGAAAATAATCTGCAATTGGTTTCAGAAATATTCTGTAATTCATTTTGAAAGAAATCTGGAGGTTATTCTAAAGATGTTCTAAAATTTATCTTAAGACGAGGTGAAATATTCATGAGTGCGAGAAGGATAGCGAATATCTTTCGAAACAAGAATTCTCAGAAACTGGACATTTTTTGGGAAAAATGAAAGTTTTACAGCATGCAGAATTAAGAGACCAATGTTGTAAGACTTTGCTTTTATCAAAAAAACGTTCGGTGTCGTCTGAAAGATTGTTTACAGTTTTTGTTACCGACTGAGTAGGTTTCACCTCGCCTTAAGGTGCTACATATCGTCTGTGTCTGACAAATCGTCACAAGTGCGAGTGAGATAGCCGAATCCTCCCGAAGTGTTATTCACCGCGATGGTTCATTTTTCGAATAAAATACGAGAAGTTATAACTGTAAACTTCTTAGACGCAGTCAGTACTTCTCGTTTCTTGTCATTGCCAAAAGATCAATTATGCTTTACAGTTTCCATTATTGACCGAGCAGTATCCCAGCATCTTAAGGGGAAGCTGGAGCCGAGTGTAGAAGCATGTTTTTACCGACCGAAGTCGGTAAAAACAGGCGTTTCCGTAGTTTTGATTATTCTTCGTTAATACACTACAGATATGCTTCAAATTATACACGATTGTAGTATCAACATAAACAAGTGGACGTACATTCGAATATTGGGTGAATACGTACAATGAATGAAAATATTCGTATATTACTAAGCCTGCAAAAAATAATGTTTTTACCGACTTCGGTCGGTAAAAACATGCTTCTACACTCGACTGTAGCTTCCCCTTAAGACGATGTGTTAGTGCTCGGTTGGTAACACAAACTGTAAAGCGTTGTTCTTGGTCACAATTAATATTTCAGGCGAAATACGAGAAGTACTGACTGTATCTTGGCACTCTGCAGTCAGTACTTCTCGACTTTTATTCGCAAAATCAACCGTGGCGAAGAATAACACTTCGGGAAGATTCAGCTATCTCACTCGTACTTATGACGATCTGAGAGAGACAGACGATATGTGACACATCACCTTAAGGGGACGTGAAACCTACTCAGTGGGTAACAAAAACTGTAATCAATCTTTCAGAGGACACCGAACGTTTTTTGATAAAAGAAAGTCTTACATCATTAGCCTCTTAATTCTGCATGATGTAAAGCTTTCCTTTTTCCCAAAAAATATAAAGTTTCTATGAATTCTTGTTCCGAAAAAAATTCGCTATCTTTCTCGTCCTCATGGATGTTTCAACTCCCCCTAAGGGGACCAAGTCACCTAAAAAAAGTCATAAGAAAAAAAATTCTGTAAGTGATACCCGTCATTTAAAAAATCTTACATTTAAACTTCATTAAGTACATAACAAGCATTATAAGTCTACAATTTTGTAAACACATTCAGTGCACAAGAATATTGTGAGGTCAAAAGCAACATATTTCACTTGTCATAGCTTTCAGACCAAACTGGTGAACCAATTTTAGTGTTCGATGTCTTACTTTATCTGTCGAAGCGTGTATTCTGGATTGAATATAGCGATTTTGGATGCAGTGAAAATTCGACTTACTGTAACCAATTGTTTAGTGAGTTTTTAATACAGAACGATTTATTTACACATTTAAAATCATAGCTTTGCCATAAAGACCTGAAATAAAAATGCCTATATTCAATCCAGAATGCACTCTTCAACAGATAAAATAAGACATTGAACACTAAAATTTGTTCACCGGTTTGGTCTGAAAGCTACAAGTGTAAAATTTTACTTTTTACCTCACACCATTTTGGTGCACTGAATGTCTTTATAAAATTGCAGAATTATTATGCTCATTATGTATTTAATGAGGTTTTAATGTAAGATTTTTTAAAAGAAGTGTATTATTCAAACATTTTTTTTTCTTATAACTTTTTTTTAGGTGACTAGGTCTCCTTAAACGAATCTAATGCTATTTCCAGAAACAGTCTGAAGTTGGTTTCAGGAATTTTATAAAAATCGGTTCTGGAAAAAACCGATTTTTTTTCTCTTAAAAACAAATATAAAATGCGTCCCAGAAATGTACTGTAAAAAGCCATATTCTAGAATCCGTTCCAGAAATGTTCTAGAATCCATTTCAGTAACTGATTAATATTCATTCTAGAAATAATCCAAAATTCATTCTAGAAATAATCCAGAATTCATTCTAGAAATAATCCAGAATTCATTCTAGAAATACGCTTAAATCCATTACAGCCTTAGATGATTACTTATATTTTTTGGTACTCATTGTACACTACGAATCTGTGAGCCCCAAGCAATTTTCTAACGCTGTGTTTTCCACTAAAATAAGTTAACCGTATGATTTTTGTTTTCAATTAAAGAGGAGATCACCATCAAGAATGCATCTGTAATAATAAAACTTTCGTCTGATTCATATTGTTTCGAGTATAGCTGTTTAAGCAGGTTTAAATGAAGATGCACATCTAGACCTAGAAATCTAGAGCTCCATAAAATAAATTTTAGAATGAATTCATCGAAATCAATTGAAAATCAATATTTTCATTCATTCAAATAAAATTACAAACTATCATTTCGTTTTTTAAATAAACGCGATCATAATATTTACACAATATTTGGTTTTCGAATCTGAAAATTATTCAGTATAATAAAAGTATAAGCCTGGAAGGAAAGAACGTACGATCGAAATGCAAATATACGTGCAAGTTATGCGAAAAGAAGAGAGTGTGTTACACGGTGCATTTGCGTGGTTAATCAGAATAATTGGACGTTTAATTCATGCTTCGTACAGTGCTCGGTGATAATTACCTTGCTTTGAAGAGACTTTTCTTCTGCGTTGAATGAAAATTTGCGACTTAAGCTAGTCCTTCTGCTACGTGCTTGTCAAATCAGTGCTACATTTTTAATTGCGTTTCTACAAATTTTGGTTGTTCTGTTGACTGTTTTGAAGAGTAGGTTGCACATCAGCGTGAGTTTGTAATATATAAATACTAGGATTTTATTGTGGCTCGCGCGCTGCGCGCGCTCGCAATCTCCCCCAAAAAAGTGCAATCTCCCCAAAGACCTCTAGGAAGTATAGGAAAGACTCCCGGGAAGTATGGGAAAGACCCCTGGGAAGTATGGGAAAGACCTCCAGGAAGTAAGGGAAAGACTCCCGGGAAGTATGGGAAAGACCTCCAGGAAGTATGGGAAAGACCCCTGGGAAGTATGGGAAAGACCTCCAGGAAGTAAGGGAAAGACTCCCGGGAAGTATGGGAAAGACCTCCAGGAAGTATGGGAAAGACTCCCGGGAAGTATGAGAAAAACCTCCAGGAAGTATGGGAAAGACTCCCTGGGATGTATGGGAAAGACCTCCATGAAGTATGGGAAAGACTCCCGGGAAGTATGGGAAAGACCTCCAGGAAGTATGGGAAAGACTCCCGGGAAATATGGGAAAGACCTCCAGGAAGTATGGGAAAGACCTCCAGGAAGTATCGGAGACTCCCGGGAAGTATGAGAAAGACCTCCAGTAAGTATGGGAAAGACCTCCAGGAAGTATGGGAAAGACTCCCGGGAAGTATGGGAAAGACCTCCAGGAAGTATGGGAAAGACTCCCGGGAAGTATCGGAAAGACCTCCGGGAAGTATGGGAAAGACTCCATGGGATGTATGGGAAAGACCTCCAGGAAGTATGGGAAAGACTCCCGGGAAGTATGGGAAAGACCTCCAGTAAGTATGGGAAAGACCCCTGAAATTTTTCTAAGTCCCTCGATTCTTGACACGGCGGCGGCGAGATCTTTTTATAATATAGAGAGATATCTACAGACGCGGTTGGTAAAGAAAATACACTGATATATACAAATGTCCGATACTAGGTTTTCCTCATCGAACTTTATATTAGAATAAATATAATATTAGTCCACGATTAGTAGAATTATAAAGAGCAATAGCTCATTTCGTTTATTGGAAGGTGCTTTACTGATTGACTGGACAGATTCTTTATTCGCATTAGTTATTTAACAATCACAAGCATGTGTACATCGAATGTTGAGATGGGTTAGATAAATAAATAGTTGTCTATTTATTACAACGAATACTATTTAAAAATATCTTCGGCCAATCAATGCAGGAACTTTCATTAAACAAAATGAGCTATTACTCGTCAAAAATGAATGAAAATGATGGTATTTGCTAATATAAAACTGGAAGCCAATAACACTTTATCGAACATTTGTAGCAGATGCACAAATTCCTCTCGAAACCGTCAAATGAACAACCAAAATTGTTGGAAACGTTTGTGAAAAATTCTCACTGTTATGACTAGTGCGTATTAGAATGAGCACCTTAAGGTAGTACCATCGATACAGGCATGTTAATCGAATGCTAAAATTTGAAAAACTTTTTGAACCGTTTTGAAAGTGAAACCAGTATGAATTAATGTGGATCTGGTTCAAAAAGCTCCTACTTAGTATAGAAAAAATGTATAACAATGAATTTACCAAAATAATAACTCAATTTGCGCTAATAAATCCAGAAACTTATTTTTACGCAGTTTTTTTAAGGAAAATTTGTAATTTTATTTCTTACTTGCCAAGTGATAGCTCATTTTTTTCTTAATAAATATAACAAATAGTTTTCTTTTTTAACTTGGCATCGAGTCGCTACTGCGACTTTTGTTATAACAAAGCTACGATTTTAACTAAACGTTTCTTCCTGATCAGAAGTAACACGAAGTGAATTACTCGGTGCAATCATGAAGCATCTTTGAAAAGCAACATGAGATATCGATTGTAAAGATTAAAATAAAATTACCTATGTACTTCATTGCTATGTAATCATTGTTATTCATTTTTTTATATTAAATAGGAGCTTTTTAATCCCAATCCACTTTTCAATTCACACCACATTCTCTTTCATAATAGTTCAGACCGTTTATCAAATCTTAACACTCGATTGATTTGACTGTACTACCTTAATGGTTATTTCCCGAATGATAATTATCATTTAATCCGGATACGGATTTTCAGAGGTAAGACTATGTGAGAGGTGAAGAAAAAGATAAAAATAATATGAAAATGGTTGATGTGTGTACCTTGTCCTGTTCCTCGCGCGTCTCCCTCTCGATCTCACTCAACTCTTTATCTACTTCAGCTCGCTACAAGCCAAACATAAAAGGAACAAAGAAAAAGAACAAAACATGACAAAATAAAAACAAAAAATCAACTAAAATCATTGATTTAATTGCGAAGCTAATTCGAATAAGTCAGGCGATGGCAAATATGATAATTCATGAATTAATATTGACCCTGAATTCAAATGGCAAAGTAAACTACAATTGTTTACCCTGAAAATGTGAATTCGACACTGTTTTTTGTCAATGAATCTTTTTTATATTTCTTCCGCGTAAAAGTATCGTTCAAAAAAGTGAGAAGACATTAGGGAAAAAAGTAAAAATTAGATAAAATTATGGTATAAACTAGTTTTACTTTGATATAAAATTTTTCAAATTTAAGCTTTTCATTAAAGATTTTCAAAAGTTTTTTTTTCGAAAATAACGGCATTTGAAAAGAGATAGATTATAAAAAATATTCCGTACTTATTCGCAGTGTAAAGTATAATTATTTAAGAGAATGCTTCACACTAGAGAAATCAGTGTTAATTTTGTTGAAGGGTTTCTACAATTTCTGGTGGTTTAATAAACTGTTCCGAGGTGTTACTCACGTAACAGCACTAGTTCTTAACATACACATATATTCTCCGCTGCGATAAGAAAAGTGAATCGATTGATGTCTGCAAATATCCAAAGTCATGTTATTTCATCCACTTTTTTTTGCCAAAAGAGGTGACGACAAGCGGTAATTCATTTTGTTTCATAAAAGATGCTTTATTGATTGGCCGCCTAGATGTTTGATAGTAATAGTAGTTCAAAAGATACAACCGTTTGATTATCTGATTCTAATCTAACATCGGACATAGAAATGG
Source organism: Ephialtes manifestator (assembly GCA_963970395.1). Lineage (NCBI taxonomy): Eukaryota > Metazoa > Arthropoda > Insecta > Hymenoptera > Ichneumonidae > Ephialtes > Ephialtes manifestator. Next base: position 11,508,300 of record OZ019968.1, on the reverse strand, counting down.
CTGTAACTTTTGAACAACTAAGACTATAAAAATTTTGGGTGGTTAATCGATTAAGGATCTTCCAATATGTAATTGAAATGAGCTATTACCCGTCATAATTGGACTATCATTACGTTTTAGTCTTTTAAAAACCTGCACGAAAAAGACATGACATCGGGCATTATCTGCATGTATCAGTCGATTTTCGATTCGTATCACAGCTGTGAACGCACTTATACATTGAGAACTAATTTTGCCACATGAATAATCCCTCAGAACTGTCAATTTAACCACCAGAAATTGCAATAACGTATTTAAAAATTGAGCACTGATTTGACTATTGTGAAGCCCTTCATCCTCCTTAAACGTTAAATGGGTGACGTCGACGTATAAACATATAACAATAATACTTTTTTTGCAAAATAAAATATATTTATGGAATGAAAAAGGAAATGCACTGCTTGCATGTATCCGTGCGCAATCTCTAGCAAAGTTTCTAGCCAACAAATTATTAACAGAAATTTGTAGAAAACAAGAAGAAGAAAAAATTACCTGAGCTTTGAAATCGTTGAGTCGCTTCTGCGCTTCGCCTCGTTGATTCTCCAGCTGCTTCAGAGTCGCTGCGAGGGTATCGAGCTCGCTCTGAAGACTCTTTATTTCTCCGCTCTTGATCTTTATGTCAGCCTCTTTCTGCGCTATGTCTTGTTCCATTGCGCGCCTTTCGCGCGCCAAATCCGCAATGTCCTTGCTTATCATGTCGAGCTCCGGATTCGAATAGCCCGTTATGTTATTATTTTCCTGTGAACAGAAAAATACTGAACGTTAAAAATAATGGCAGCCCAAAAATTGCACATTCGGGGAGCTTAACAATCAATTGATAATTAAGAGTATTGATTCCCTATACACACCACACACTTTTTTCTCAGTGTGATTTCTATCCGTTTCGGGCACACTTTAAATTAGAAGTAATTGAAAATTGACGTAGAAATCATTTAGAATTCATGTAGAAATAATCTGAACTTCTTTTTAAGAAAAATCTGGGACTTGTCTTTTAGATAATCTCGAATTCAAAATAATGAAACTCCCAAAAAAAATATTTTCAGGGCTTAGTAATCAACTTAAAAACTAAGAATATACAATTCTGAGCGTACAAACTTTTAGATTTACGATTTTTTTTAAATCTTTGAAAGAAATTGAATCTAAGACTCCCGAAAAAGTCAAAACTATATCAATTTAGTTGAATAAGAAATTTGTAATGGAAAATTAACAATTTCAATTTTCAACCTGCAATTCAAATATTTACAAGTAATAAAAAATTACTAAAATGTATTACTCCAGTCCCGAAATTTAAGGAAAAACGGGTCACATTATAGATATGGCATTTTCTGTTTTGAGTCCTGCATAGAGATGTGAAGATATAAAAACAAAGCCATGCCAATAAAAAAATGTAGTCTTTTGCTAATCGTTTGTTGGTTAAATATTGGCCTAATTTCAACGTTTGGTGGTCAATGGTTTAAATATTATAATTTTTTAAAATTACCATCAAGTTAGCCAAACTTTTTTTTCTTTCTATATCGCTTCGATCTAGGCTTAATCCAGATAGAATTGTTTGGAGGTCAAAAATAACAAATTTAAAACATTTGGTTAAAAAAGGCAAAAAATGAAAAGTGGGCCCTGGGGTTTAAGTTTCAGTGTGACGCATGTGTCACTTCATCATTTTCTTAACACCATTTATTCAAATAATTCATATTGCGGAATAATGCAATTAGCATATATCAGTTGAATTTAGTAGAATAATGACCCAGGGAAAGAAGAACATTGGAGTTCGTTCCCGTTTCGCGCGTATTAAGGATGTAGGAGCGCGATGGGGTGCTCAGCTTCCTGAAAAGTCAGAATTCATAGAGAAATTCGAACACTTCTCGAATGAATAAAAATCTGAAAAAAATCAAGCATACAAAAAGGTGCGGAAAAGATTAATTTTGTATATTAATAATTGCAAAATGTTATTAACAAATAGGTAAAAAAAAATTGTTCAACAAATTATCCGTCGACCTAACTTTTTTTTCGAATGAAAATGATTCTTTAAACTTTCTGAATACGTATGAATTTTTTCAGAATTATCTCTAATGTTTGAAAATTGCGGTTTTTTTCGTTTCGAAACTTCTTGGGTGTAATGGGTGGTTTTGTGACAAGCTCATATGAAAACTTCGCGACTTAACATACATTAAAAAAAAAAGATGAATTCCCAAAAAACGAAATTTCGATTAGAAAAAATTATGAAAAAATTGATACGTATTCAGAAAAATTAACGAATCATTTTCATTCGAAAAAAAAGTTAGGTTGACGGATAATTTGTTGAACAATTTTTTTTCACCTATTTGTTAATAACATTTTGCAATTATTAATATGCAAAATTAATCTTTTCCGCACCTTTTGTATGCTTGATTTTTTTCAGATTTTTATTCCATCGAGAAGTGTTCGAATTTCTCTCTGAATTCTCACTTTTCAGGAAGTTGAGCACCCCATCGCGCTCCTACATCCTTAAGACGCGCAGACGTCACATCAGTACGATGATGATAATTTTATGAAAAAATATTATAGTAATTGCACGAAGAAAATGCTATAGTAATTTTAGTAATTATAGTAATTTCACGAAAAAAAAGTTATAGTAATTTTATGAAAAAAATGTTATAGTAACTTTACGAAAAAAATGTTACAGTAATTTTACGAAAAAAATCTTGCGTCCGATCTTTTAAATTTGGACAGGGGATTTTTGTCAGCTTTTACTATCAAATTGATGAGACCGTATTTTCACAACACGAAATTCGTAGAAAAACAAATTACGGTAAAAAACGGTATTTTTACGGTTAATTTACCGAAAACAAAAATACTAGTATTTTCACATCTGCAGTCCTATGTTGTTTTCCCGTGCTTCGACATGATACGTGTGTGGCTTAAGGTTAAAACCTATCAACATAAAAATGAGTTGCCCAACTAACAACGAGGAAGTACGAAAGAAAAGTGGGAGCTGCGCTTCTCGGAAGTCCTCAGAAACCCTCGAAGATCTGTCGAATTGTTTGAACGTAAGGGAGGCCCTTGTGATTCGAGATACGCCACGAGCTCTGGCCCTTGAAAACCTAAGAGCCGCAAGCTATCGTACCATCAAGAAATTGCAAGAAGAATCTAGGTCCCTCAGATTCATCGAGCTTTATGGTCCCGAATGGAATTCTTCCGGATTGGAAAAGGCTCGAGAATTTTACAAGCGAAAATTTGTTGAATCTAAGCTCAACGACAACAACTTTATCAGTTTTTGAACTATCGATTGCTGCGCCCTCTTTCGATTGTATTGCAAACTCTTTCAATAAAAATATTGCTTTATATCTGTATTATTTTGAATTTTCCAAATAATCTATCTTATCAACTATCGTTTAGGTTTCCAGTATCAACTTTTTTTTAATTTGCCTACTAATTATATAGGTTATTCTGTGTGACAAACGACGAGCATCTGCCAAATATTAGAGGTGACCATTTTTTTCGAAATAATATGATTTAATAATTTTTGCTTCCTCATAGAGGAAGCTTTGATTTCATGAAAACATTTTTTTCGATATTGTTATGTCATTGCACTCAAAATGGTGTAAAATTTCGAGAAAGGAGTGATTAAGGCCCCGAAACTAATGCTACCATAATTTGTAAACTGCTCGACTGAATCAGCTCAAATTACAATGTCACACAGAATATTGGTCACTCTTTATTTGTACTTGATATAAATTTCGTAAAAATTGCGTGACGCATTACGTTCACTGTAAAAAAAATCTACTTGAAATTTAGTGTACTTTTACTGGAAGTTTTTATTCATAAACTAGTATATTAAATTTAGTATACAAGTGTGATGTAAAATTAATGTATGGTACAGCACATTCAATAATTTGCTTTAATTTTACTGGAAAGGTACATGAATTTTATACCATAATTGTATATTAAATTTCGATAACGAGTTTATGAATAAAAACTTCCAATCTTTTCTAACAGTGTTATGAGATTTTTAAGATTTTGGAAAATATCCGTAAACGTTGTAACTCGAACAAAATTTGCAGCTATCGGGATGAAATTTCGTATAAAAATTGAACAAAGTGATTCTATGGTATTGATGTTGAGAAAAAAATTCATAAAATTTACGCTATTGCATCGGCTTTTGAAAAATTCGATTAGAAATTACAAATTTTCTAGGTGAACGAAACGTTTATGTTGTAGTGATATTGAGTGAGGCCACATCTAGAATTTAGTGACTATTGGCAGAAGGATGTGGATTTTATAGAAATTTTTTTTGTTTCTTTATTTCTTGATAACTCAAATTTCTCTGAATTTTAGATTTGCAAATGTATTCAAAACAAGGATGCAATTTGACTCGCTAAATTGTGGATTCAAAAATTATGAGAAAACGCTGTTTATTTGATTTAAAAAAAAAAAAAAACAATCGACAGTAATGCCTGCAAATAACCAAGAAATCATGGGCATGAAATTAAGGATGCAATTGCAATGTTTTTAAAAAGAATTATATTCCTTCTTTTCGCCGTGACTGCAATCTCAAGTTTCGGTCTCCCAAGGAAGCTTCAAAACAAATTTGGATCGCTGAAGAAAAAGATGAACAAGCTGATGCATGGAAAACGAGGTGATGATTGATTTAAAACTGTATATTACATCAATTTTGTTTCTATATAGTATTGCGCAGGTTATGTAAATTTAACCATTGGACGCTCTAATTCCAAACTGTGAGTAAAGGGAATGAATTGTTCTTGGACATCAACGAACTCGAGTATCCAAGAGCGAACGAAACTTTGAGACGAGCGTTTCGCGAACAGTGGCAAGAATATTACGACTGCTTGAAACAGAGACTGGAAGAAGCGGGGCCGGAAAAGACGACCTATCCTATCGCTCTTCTCGCGCTGGAAGGAACTTCCGTCACGTAATTTTCTTATAAACATATTTGCTAAATTGGCAATTGAAAAATTAGAGATATCAATGTAGAATTTCAATTAAATGAAAAAATTAACATCGTAAAAAAAATATAAATTTCTACGTGGAACATCTTAATGTTTTAAATGTACATTTAAAGAAACTAGAATTTTTCGAATAGAATTTTTATTTAATGCCATAAATTAGGATTAAAAAAATGGAATATTTAATAGGCATTGACAAAAGCGGAAATATTCAAGACAGAATTTTTACCAAATATCCTAAATCAGTGTTAAAAAACACTTTGTATTTTTATGGAGGAATTTTATTCAATATCCTCAATCAGCATTGAAAACAAATTGATGTTTGTTAATGCAGTTTTAAGGAAATAAAAAAGCTAGTTCCACTATTATTTGTTGGATTATTAAAAGCACAACAATTTTAGTCAAATTTATATCGGTAATGAAACATTTAACTCTACGAAAGCATAAAAATTAATTGGCTAATTTATCGGAGTGTGAGCAGGTTACAATGCAAGCTATGCATCTCGCCGGCGGAATTACACATGAGCGAGTCCATCGAGTGGTTATATAACAGCAGCAGCAACGCTAGCATCGCTAATGTACCTGTCGAAATCTCGGATCACGTTGTCATTACCCCAGATGAAAGGGATCTTAATTTTTATAATATTCAGGTAATAGATATCTGAGTATACTCAGAATTTATATATTAATATAACATAAATTCCATATGACCACAAATGATTTTATGAAGTATCCTTCGAATATTTTTATTTCTACCTAAAACCATCGATTTCTTTTTATGTCTGGAAACCCCGCGTAATTGGACTGGCAAAATGAAAAATTATTTAGAATATTAAAAAAAAACGGTTAAAAAAATGTCTGAATGGATTGGCAGGGGTACACAGCTTGCCGCGCCAATATTTTACACGGTACTAACTGGTCACGGCAAGGCACTATTGGCATCAATCTCGACAGGAATAGTTCAACACGACATATAGCTGTACGCAACGAAAATTGCATACGAAACTATATACATATACGCATATTCTCTAGCGAGTGTAGAAATAGATTTGTGTAGAACTATGCCGTGTACAACTTCAGCCGTGTACAACTGTGCCACGAACAACTCCACACATGTTGAACTATGTCATATTCAACTTCACTCACGTAGAACTATGTCATGTACAACTTTACCCGTGTAGAACTGAGCCGTGTAAAACTTCACTCAAGTCAAACTGTGCTGAGTACGATTTAAACCCGATAGTTCTATGCCGTGTACAACTTAAACCGTGAAGAACTGTGAAGTACAACTTCACGTGTGTAGAACTGAGCCGTGTACAACTTCACCCGTATAAAACTGTACTCAGTACGACTTCAACCGTGGAGAACTGTCATGAACAACTTAACCCATATATAATAATGCAGTGTACAACTTTACACATGTAGAACTATGCGACGTACAACTTTACGCGTGTAGAACTATGCGACGTACAACTTTACGCGTGTAGAACTATGCGATGTACAATTTCACCTGTGTAGAACTGTCGTGTACAACTTCACCCGTGTAAAACTGTGCGATGTACAACTTTGCCCGTGTAGAACTGTCATGTACAACTTCACCCGTGTAGAACTGTCGTGTACGACTTCACCTGTGTAGAAACGTGTACAACTTCACCTGTGTAGAAACGTGTACAACTTCACCTGTGTAGAAACGTGTACAACTTCATCTGTGTAGAAACGTGTACAACTTCACCCGTGTAGAACTGCCATGTACAACTTCACCCGTGTAGAACTGTCACGTACAACTTCACCCATGTAGAACTGAACCGTGTACAACTTCAGCCGTGTAGAATTATGCCGTGTACAACTTTACACGCATAGTACTATAACCTGTATCGCATACAACTTTAGCAGTGCATAACTGTGCTGTATAGGAATATACTGTCTACAACTTTGGCTGAGAAGAATTATGCCGTGTTCAACTGTGGCGGTGTAGAGTCTTGTCGTAACAAGTTGATGCTGTGTAGAATTGCTTGTATAAAATCTAGTCTGTGTACAGTTCCATCCTATAGAGACGATGTCCTGTCGCTCTGAGAATGGTGGAACGCGAAAAAACATTGAGCAAGAGCCGATTTTCCACTCTTCTATTTCTTAGTGAGTAAATTTTAAAAAAATGCTTCTAACTATTAAGATGGGGGAAGCAGGAATTTACTGGTGTCATTTGGAGGACACGGCTTCGGCTCCGTACTATCTACACATTGCGAATGAAGATACCGAAAAAACGCGTTCAGTTCGCCCCGAATTCGCGGTAAGAGCTGAAAATCATCCTTTGCCGCCAGAAAACCTTGAGAAATACGGCCTAAGAGTTTTCTCCTCTTGGAGCCCTTGGTCGCCGTGTTCAACGTGTGACAGAGTCGGACAAAAAATCCGCTACGGGTATTGTACGATTTCTTTGATCGAGAACAGCGCTCATAAGTTTCTCGCCAACGAAAGCGCACCTCTGGTAACGCACGGAAATCAGAAGCCTGCGATACAGTCTCGTCGACGATCGAGGCAAGGTAAAACAAATTTCTTTTCGTGCCCTCATGAAAAAAACGTTGTGATAGTCATCATGTTTAGGCGTAACAAAATACTATTATTATTTAATTTTACGATATATTTTTTATAACATGGATTTAGTTAAATGAACTAATTTTTCAACAATAATTCGAAACGTATTACGAATGATTATGGAAATAATCATTGGCTTCAGGTGGATTAATTCATTTTTTAATAAGTAATTTTAAATCGTTGCGTTTTTCGAAAACTATTCAAAATTAATATTTGAAAGATTAGTTATTTGAATTTTATCGTACATTTTACGTAAAATTGGATAAGTATTTCGTTATAGTTGTAGAAGAAGAAACTACCTCTGCTTCATCGGAGACGACAGCAGTTATGCCAACACAAACCATCGTCGATGAAAGTGAAGAAGAAGTCGAAGAAAAGGATGACAAAAAATCACCCGAAGAATTGAAAGAGCTAGCGCACGGAGTCCTGCCGATATTTCGCAACAGGTTGCCATGTAGATCGCCGCATACTCCGAAAGATATACAGAAAATTGGGAAAATCGGTGATAGACAGACGGAGATTATGACTGGTTTTTGCAAGGTCATCTGTCAAAGCATTCCTGATAATATTTTATTGGCAAAAATAGCATTTTGTAGTCATTATGGAAATGTTACGCTAACAGAGTATGATCTTAACTTTAAGATTTTATCATGAAAATGTCAAACATTATTTAGCAAAATAAGAAAGCAAATTTTGTTCATACAAAATACGAAGAAAGGAAAAATTAATATTACTACTAAATGTCTCATTAACCATTGAACAAATTGCAGAATCTGAGAAGACAGTGAGATTGTGCAATTTTAACTATATGTAGATTTTTTTTACAATTCTAGTGACCAATAAGCTGAAATTTAATTGATAAATATTTTACAGATCAAATGCCAGGAAAACGTAATTTTCGAAATTCGCGATAAATCTGGAAATCTGTTGGAAAGCGCGAATAACAGCGCCGGTATTTATTCTATGGCCCAGGGGATGCCTGAGCCTCGGCCTTCCGCAGAGCGCATTACGATTTACCGAAGACATGACAAAAAAACGGAGCTTACATGCCCAGGGTAAAATAAACGATCAAACTATGAAAGAGGATGCAAACATGAATTTTTTAAAAACTTCAGGACGCCTTAATATCCAAACCGATCGTCCGATTTCGGCCTAATTCAATACCAAACAAGATTAAATGTTAGGACAACCACGCCCTTTTAAGAACAGATTAAAAAGGCTATAAAATCCCAAGTTCTGCATACATTTTGCCAAAAAATATGACAATCAAATACGGGCTGATACTTCACTTGTGTGCTAAATTCTAACACAATCAGTTAAACGATTCTTGAGTTGTAGGTGATTGAAATTCCGAAGCCCTGCACACTAGGGCTGTTCAAAAAAACATAATTTTCTTATAATCGGTTGCTCCTGAAATGCTGTATTGATTATCACAAAAAAAAATGTTTTTGCGAAAGCTGGGGGTTGTGCGATGATGTTAAGTACTGTCGCATCAAGGCCAAAGTTCATGAAAAGCGGCGATTTTCAGAATTTTTTTTTACGTGCGATTTCGAGCGTCATATATGATTATAATCATGATGATGATAAGCGATTTTCGATTTTTGGGAAAATGCGATATCGATGCGGCAGTACTAAATTTAATCATACAGGACTCCCGTTTCATGAGCCATTTTGTCATTTGAAAACGCACGAAATAGTCGATGAGCATATGAATATTTCAATGTTTTATAGGATTTCATTTTTTATTTTGTTAACTTCAATGTCGATGCAGCAGTGCTAAATATTATCGAACATGTTTCTGGCTTTACACAATTTCATAGTCTATCGAAAGCAACCACAATCTACATAAGCGCTTTAAGACGACAAAAAAAAATTCCAAAACAGCCGTTTCTAATGAATTTTGGCAGTACTTAATATCATTGCACAACGCCCAGCTTTCGCGAAAACATTTTTTTTGTGATAATCAATACAGCATTTCAGGAGCAACTGATTATAAAGAAATTATGTTTTTTTTAACAGCCCTACTGCACACACACGGATATTTTTTCTGAACCACTTTTCCCAATGTTATAGACTATTTTAGTGTCCTGACAAGAAAATGTCGAAAACAAAAAGTAAAAAAACGAAGCTTTTTTTTATGAGCTCTAAAGCGAAACATTTTGATTGAAATCATTCGTTTAAAATGAGCTATCACTTGTAGAAAAGATCGAAATAAAATTACATACAAATTGCGTGAAAATGTACTCAATTATTATTTTCTAAATTCATTGTTATACATTTTTTCTGTATTAAATAGGAGCTTCTTAAACCAGATCCACCTTACCTAGCTTATACCAGTTTCTCCCTTAAAGGGTTCAAGCAGATTTTCAATTTTCAGCACTCGATTGACTTGAGTAATACCTGAATAATTTATTTCATTCAAACTTCTAGCATACAAGACCCAACGATATTTACCCTTGGCTATTGTATACATTTTTTTTTTATTTACAGAAATTTGAACTCGGACGTCCCTGTGATTTGGCAAATCGGTACAAAAATCCTCGCACCATCAGCCATCAAAAGTGAATCCAACGAAAGAATTTCTATAGACGTTCGTCAACGGATTGTGTTTAAAAAATTACGTTTTGCCGACGCCAATATCTACAGTTGCTGGCAGAGAGGCGAACTCGCGGGAACAATACGGCTAGAAGTGACCTACGAGGTGGAACCGAAGGTTGATCATCGAGTTTTCATGATCGGCGCGATAGCAATTGTCAGCGTGATGCTTAATGTCTTTTGGCGCGCTTTTAAAGGACGCAAACGATTTACCATGCACTGAAACTTTGACACGTTCTGCAAATTAAAAAGTTGCATCCCGTCAGGCGGCCAAAAAAAGCGTGTTTTTGTGATTTATTTATTGAATCTCAATTATATATTCCTACAGTAGTTTAGTATTTTTAACAATACACCTGAATAACACTCAGCAATTTTTTTGTGTAAAAGTATATAATTGTAAAGGCGTTAAAACATTTTTCTCAATTTTTTTAATTCGCTGCCCAATGGACACCGAAGACTTCCCACATAAAAAGGGCACGTCATAATCGTAAAATATGTCTTAAAGATGTCTTTCACTGCGTCATAAGACGTTTTAAACACGTGGGTGAGCAAGGTTCTTTATATTTTATAATCTTTTTGTGGATATAAGAATCTAATATTTTATCGAAGGATTTTTTCTTCTTCGTCATATTTTCGATTCGATTAATGAACGAAGCCCTTGTTTGCAAAAATCATGACTTTCACTTTAAAAACCCGCCATTTTATTTTAGATTGATATTTCGGAAATTCTTTCGATTAGCCACAGGATAAACTAATATACTAATGAAGTATGTTCGGTTTTTTTTTTTTTTTCATTTTAAATTAGTCGGCTCTGAATGTCGATGCTTACAGCAAGACACCTTTTCGAAAATGGCTTGCCGAACATCAACTGTAATTACGTTATAATTATATATTTACACATTTAGAAAATAAACTGTTCATTTATAAAATAGACTGTTCTTTAGATGTTACTTTTTGAAATACCAAATTTTTTAAGAAATAAACAATTGCGATGTTCCACAAAAGAAATTGCAAAAGTACAGTTTTTTACGGTCGCCTGACTAGGTATAACCCGTTAAGGGGAGGAAATCAGGCCCAAATTGCTTATATTCATATGCATATATGCAAATATCTTACGGATATCTGTCAATGAATATCAGCAATTTGGGTATGACTCCCTTCCTAAACAAAAAAAAAAAAAAAAATGATTTCTTTTTTTTGTGTTATCTACAATTGCAATAGCTTGTCTCCTTTCTGATTGTTTCTGAGTGTGTGAATCAAATGTATGTAACATCCAGTTTACAACGATTATTAAAAACACCAAGAATTCGCAACTTATAAAATAGAATATTTTCCAGAGAAACTACAAATATAAAATTGGGTTTTATAATTTACCAATATTTGTTAAAATACGGAAATTTATACACCTTGCTTTATAAATTTTCTAAAAAGTAATTTTAACTCTTTTTCTTTTTTCAATTACTAGAACTTACAAAATTCGTATTCATTAAAATTCTAGAATTTCGCAAATTTACATTTTTTGAATATCTAGCATTTCCCAAACTTTCTGAAAATTGTTAAAAATTACGCATTTTTACAATCCACATTACTCTAATTTCTAGAAATTACTAAATCTATACTCTTAAAACTGCTAGAGTATTTCAAATTTACTTTATTCAATTTTTAGATATTGTCAAATTTATTTATGTGCAATATTCAGAAATTAAAAAAAAAAAAATTTAATTGCTAACATTTTTGCACCTCTTGCTAACATTTAGAAATACTATTTCGGAGATACCATTTGCCCCCAAATCTGACGAACCAGGAGATATAGTTCGACAATTTCTGTAGTCCGAGTGAGGACATGTGGAGAAATTTCTCGTTGTTTTGCAGGCGGAGGAAATCGTTCAATTTCAGAGCCATTAAATAGGCAAAATTGGTCAGCCACTTGCTAATAAGCGCAACTTGCAGAGTATATAATCGATTGACAATTGGTTTGCTCACCACAACAGCATCCGACATTTTCCTGAGTGACGGCGGCATCATTTCCGGTGTGAGGCTCGTTGGTGGATCGATTCCGCGTAGTTTCTGCTTTATAAGCCACATAGAGAGGGCGAATTGTTCCTTGTTCAATTTTCCACTCTGGCAGAGGTCGCAGAGTCCCCTGGAAACAGGAAAGATAATCATGAAATTTATTATACATCCTTTTTTTGTTTATCCTATCGGTCGCTGTTTTCATGAAGATATTTTTTGAAATGTTTACGTTAAAGTGATATCTGCTACACGTTTGTATATGCTTTAAATTTGACAAATTTGAAGTATATGGGGCATTCCACCGGTTATCGACAGGGTCGCGACCCTCATATATATATTTTTTTTCTTTTGAGATATTGTAGAACAATATAAAAAAACACTAATTTTTTTTTTGGATTCTTAAAAAAATGTGGTTTTCTTTAAATTACTTAAAATTTGATTTTCTCAAAAAGTACGTCGACGATTTTTTTCAACATTTTTATAACAAATTCTGTACCCAAAAACGAAATTTTTGAGACTAGAACGAAAATGGGAGGCAGTCTAGAATAGAAAGATTTTAATTTTTTTCACAGAATTTACTGTAAAAAAAAAGAAAAAAATCGCCGATGTACTTTTTGAGAAAATCAAATTTCAGGTATGTAATTTAAAAAAACACAATTTTTTTTAAAAATCTGAAAAAAATCTAGTTTTCTTATATTGCTCTACATCTCAAAAAAAAATGCGGGTCGCGACCCCGTCGATACCCAGTGGAATAGGTAACATATATATATATATATATATATATATATATATATATATATATATATATATATATATATATATATATATATATATATATATATATATATATATATATATATATATATATATATATATATATATATATATATATATATATATATTTGAAACAGGGTCAAATGAACATAAACGCTTCGACATCCAATCGAATTGCGGTCAAAAATTTATATGAAACATGTTTACTACACAATTGTAATTTACGATTTGATGTAGTGAACGATCAAACTGAAAGTAACCCGTATAATCGAAATCAGTGACATGTTCATGGGTCAAAGTACTCGGAGGTAACGATTAATTGGAAATTGTGTAGATAGGCGTAGTGCACGGTGAATTTTTCGGTATTGCAAGTGTAACTTGTAAATACAAAAAAAAAGAATATTTGATACCCAGTGATACAACATTCATTTTTCTCTCATTTTTGTCATAGATACACATTGACAGTTATGTTTGAAAGTAATTTCCGCAGCAATGAAATCAAAAATGTTAACAATAAACTTCAATGGGTGTTTACTGAAAACTAGCTGTTTAAACTTTGTCATACTTTCCTGAGATAACTGGTACGTCGTAAAATACTAAAAATTGATCAGTCGTACAGAAGAAAGTTTCTTCCTCCGTGAGTGTGGTGATTATAAATAGAGGCGAAATCGCCCAAATGCCATAAACTAGAGTGGTAATAAAAAATAAAAATAAATCTTGTAAAAAATGGTGACTTCCCTGATGTTAAGATAAAATAAAATACACTCACGCCGGAAGAACTCATCCCGGGGTAAATGGAACATTTTTTGGAAATATTTAGATGACTGGTTACCTTGGGAATACGCTAAATTCGTTAAAACCCATAAATATCCTATAGCTCATCTGCAATAGTCGAAGCTTTTGCCATAAAACAAAACAAAAAATTTTATTCAACGGTCAAAAGAATATATTTTTTTCAATAACATTAGTAGATAAGCCAGCGAGATATCTCATAATGAAAATCAGCAATTTTGATGTGTCTCTCTCTCTTTAAGTAGTATTACTATATGGTCTATTATGGAACAAGTCCAAGACATTTTTTAAAAAAAGCGACCGATTTGGTGGATAACGCCTCATACGTGTATATTAGATTCGAAAAATTTTAACATCTCGAAATCGAGTTTTAGTTATATTTTAGTTTTCGGAATGGACAAATAATTGCGAAATAATAATAAAATAATGTGCAACTTTCTACTTTGCATCCATATATTTGAGTCGTACCAGATATGGGCAAGAACGCCCTGAGGAAGTCCACTCTGTAGAAATACATCTTTGATCTCTGAACCTGATACAAATCCGTCCATATCCATGTCAGCCTGAAGAAAAAGTTTGTCCGCCGCTGCCTGATCTTCTGGAGTCACCACCCATTGCGGCGCGGCCGGGGCAACCTGAAATATCAAGGGATTATCCTTCTGCGACGAGCGTGGGAACGATAAGATCAAGCTTTGCGAAAGTTAATGCAATAACGTAAATTTCTCGACAATTTCAAAACTCCATGAAATCCAATTGTGCCCAAAGTTTAATATAAACAGTAGCATTACTTCGTTCAAGCTTCACGCTAAATTTCAGCTCGATAGCGAGAAATTTATTTGAGTTACGATGGCAACATACATTTTGCAAAATTTTAAAAATCACTTAAGGAGGGATCTTCGAGTATCGATTTGGAAGATTAAGTCTCAAAATTAAGATATATTGTAGATTGAAACATTCTGAACAAGCTCGAAAAATTAGAAAGGATTTGACCGTCTATAAACGAAATTATTCCAAATTGAAATATGTATGCCTTTTTTAACATAGTCTCAAATGGCAGCCGTGGCTAACACGCGCTGTTTCCGTAAATTTCACATTTTAATAGAGAAGATGCAATAACAACAATAGTTTTAAATGATACATTGAACTCTTATAGAGTTTAAAATAAAAAAAGCAACTATATAGCCTCCGAAATGCAGTAAAAAATAGTGTTAAGCTTATTACGGCCATGCGACTTTCAATCTGAATTAAAGAATCTTCGCAACGCCGCATATTCTGAGAGGGAATATCGTACTAGCAGAACGAATTTTTCCACGGCGGGAATTTCAAAAGTTTTTGCGATGAATAACGATGGTTGTCAGAAGTTTTATGTAACGATTTAGTGTCGATTTCATGGACCCCTACTAATATGACCCCGCAGTTTCAACTTCGAAGCAAGCTCGTAAATGTTCTTCTTCCTCTATGTACTTCAATGACAAGGGAGCGTCGCAAAGTGTACAACACACTTGATCGGGCAAGATGGACAAGTTAACAATTCGACGTCCGGCAACAAAACAATCGATTCTGGCGGTTTGCGATTTCTTGGACGTTTTGCAGCTGCCGAAACTTTTTGAAGCCATTCTGCGTTTCTTTTCGTAATTAACTGTCCTTTATATCGCTGCTGTTAACGATCGTCGAGTTCGACGTCGAGATTGTTACAATTTGAATTCACGCTGAAAGTAAGCTCAATGATGCCAACCTCAACATATGTGCGACGTTGCCACCAGTTCTACGCGGCATCTCGACACGTGAAAAGTTAAGGATGTTCGATCGTTTCACACTAGTCAAATCAGTGCTGAATTTTTGTAATTGTTTCATTAAAGTTTAATGCATTAAATAACAATAGTAGAAAGTAGTTTGAATTGAAGCATGTATACTTAAAGATAAATAGTGCTGGATTAATGAAAGATTAATGGTGCTGGATTTGCCTACAGATTAACTAATGACGTTACTTTCCGATGGGATAAAATTCCGGTCAGTTTTTTCCAAGAATAATCCATGATTTTTTGCCACTTTTGATGAGTGATGTATCATGCTCTTTCTTAAAAGATGCTCTACAAGTTAATCGGCTGGATCTTTGAAATTATTGATCGTTTAATAATTATAGCCTGTTGTTTAACAAAAATCATAATACTTTCATATCATAATACTTTCATAGTATCAAATATCCAGCCGGTAAGTTAGTCGAGCATCGTTTAAGAAAGAGTAGGAGCCATCACTCATCAAAATTGGCAAAAAATTATAGATTATTCTTGGCAAAAACTGAACGAAAATGTATACCACCAGAAAGTAACGTTAATCAGATAATCTTTATGCAAATCCGACACTATTAATTTTTCTCTCGGTTAAGTGTACATGCTTCATTACAAATCAACGCTCCACTAGTTATTTAATGCATTAAATTTCAATGAATCGATTACCAAAATGTACCACTGATTTGACTAGTGTAAAACAGTCGCCAACCTCCTTAACTTTATTCGGCCGAAAATAAGGTTGGGACCATAGTCAAATTAGTGACGCTGCATTTCGGAATTCGTAAAAATAAAATATAACGAAATAGCATTTTATGTCAGCACCCTACACAGTGACTAAAGAGAAAATGTAGAGCAATATGCACTACAAATTTTTATGTTTTCGTAATTTATATGAAAATTTATAATAGTGCGTTGGTCGACTAGCATGACCCCCCGTAGATGCCTCCTTAAGATAAAAATGCTCAAACTTTAAGTTTTCTAAAATAAGATGTATAGCAAAGAAACATTGGACAGAACTATATGTTATTAAAAGGTCAAGTGATTACGTCAAGTAGTTCACAAAAAAAAAAAAATAATGTAATGAAACCAAAGCTTTATCTATGAATGAAATTTTTTATAAAATGTATACCAAAGAAACATTAGATAGCATGTTATTAAAATAACAGCTGATTACGTCGAGTAGTTCATGAAAAAAATGTCATGAAACCAAAGCTTTATCTATGAGGAAGCAGAAGGTTGCCAGTCTGATGTTGATGCCAAATCTGAGTGATTACCTTGACCGGCTCCAGGCCGACGAGGCTATTGACTGCACTAGCCGCATTTGGCAAAGGAGGAATTGGTGGCGCGGCCGCCATCACCGGAGGAGGAGCCATCGCTGGTACCTGAACTGCCGGCGATTTTCCTACGATTGGTGGCGCTGCTTTTCTTTTACCCGGTGGCATCAATTCCGGAGGAAGTACGCTCGGTATCGCGTACTTTTCCAATGCTTTGTATACCAGGTGCATTGCCTATTTTTAATGTACAAATGATTTAATATGTTGCCTTTCAGTCTCTTAGCATGAGATGCAATAGCGTCTCGACGTCTAGCGCTTAAAAACAACTTTTAAAGAATCAACATTGACGACCCTGCTTAGAAAATCCTATTTAGACCAATAGGATGGACAAAAAAAAACACCATTCATACCGATAAAAAATCAGTACGGTTCAACAGGACTTTATGAGTTTAAATGGAATCAATGGGATTTTTTAAACAGGGTAGCCTTTAGGATTTGGGGAGACAATGTATCGATCGATAATTCAGACACAATAAGTTGCATATTGGATTTCGGAAAGCACTTTTACTATATCATTCCGATATTCAGTTATCAAAAATAATATGCAAATATGCTTAATATTATTTGATTTTACATTTGCGTGACGTAAAATTAATTAAAACTTATTTGTGTTACATTAAATACGCTACATTTGAATAATATTTTATCCTCAATATATTTCGTTTCACATATCTGAGTATTTTCATACAATAATAAAATGATCATTTTTGTTTTGATTGTTAAAGAAGAGTAATTTGAGATAATTAATCTTTCAGGAAAACATTAATTGGTTAAGTCGATGCTTAATTTTCAGAAAAGTCGCTTACTGAATAAAAACGTATTACTTTATAGAGAAAATAATAATAATGAAGGTAATATTTTTTTGAAGTAAATAATGAATAGAGGTGATTTGAAGAATCTACTCACAACGACAAACTCGTGTCTATCGAGCATCCCGTCCTTGTCCATATCGGCGAGATCCCAAATTTTTCCGAGTGTATCGACGGGCAATTTGCTGTCCATGAGCACGCCCTTAACTTTGTTACCCGGAATATATCCGTTGGCCGGCTGGAGGCTGTCGAATAGCTGGTCGTACTTTGCCCTTTCATTTGGTTTTATCGACCAATCGCCATTGCTCACGGAAGTGATAACGGGCGGTGCCGCAACTACCGGCCTTTGTGTTATCTTCGGCAATTCACCCTTCAACAAAAATCACGCGAAACCATAAATTATTCATTTTTAACAGAATACACTATTTATGTCTAACAAATTCAGAAAGCTGCAAAAAAACTTTTTTGCTTCCTCATAGCTTTGTTATCATGGAATTCTTTTTTTTTTTCGAACTATTCATGTGAATCCACTGAAAATGATCTGAAACGTCGAGAAAAGTGATTTAGGAAAATTATCCGGATGTATGTGGGCGAGTCTTTAAAAACCGGACGTACATTGAAAAAAAATATCATTGCGGACTGCCAAATAGAAGTATTTATTAATTAACTCTAATTCTTATTCGTACAATCCCATTTAACATTGAAACAACAAAATATTATTTTATCTATTTTAGAGTTATTGTTTCGATCTCATACGTAATTGTAGGAATTACAAGTCAAATTAAGTTGTTTTTAAGTTGTAACTCTTATTTTTGGCAGCTCGCAAACGGTGCATTTATTTATTGAATCAATGACATTTTTTTCAGTCTACGCGTGGATTTTGTGGTCTCTGATCGGATTCTAACTTCAGGATATGGTAGTGGATAGTATTCTGGGACGGCTTAATATTTTTCAGATATTTACACCGGATTGTGAAAAAAAAAATTTCAATTTAGAACTTTGCGAAACTTGGAATTATTATTGACGTGTGATTTCGAGAAAAAAATTATCTCTACTCGAATAAAACGGAAACAAGCATGTTCTTCTACGTAGAAACGTCTCAGGTTTAAAATAAATGTAGTGTCGAACGAACTTCAGTTCAGGAAATTACATTATTTCAGAAATCTCAAAAAAGTAATAAAAAATTCATTGCACAGAGGTTTTTGTAATGCTTCCAAGAAAAAAAATCTTAAATTCGTTTATTTGGCCATTTTTACGTCGAGTATGGTTATTTTTAGACTGCGATCTCCTTGGGTTATTGACTTTGCGCTCAATTTTAGCAAAGTAAAAATAATGAAAGTGTAAATAATCTATCTTTCCCTTCACTATGATGATATCCACAAGAAAGCCAAAATCAATTAACAGACTTCCTCTAGAGATAGTCTTTAAGAAACCGAAAAATACTCTGGAAGCAATGTACACGGTTCTACTTTGTTTTCATATGAGATAAACACGCTGGTTTTTTTCGAGTACGAAATGTTTTATTTTTGTTTTAAGGAATGTCTGGTATGGCGCGTATTTTGAGTATATTATCGTAAGACGACTCCGTATTACACATAAAAAGTTTTTAGGATCATTGAAGTTACTGCGTTATTTACATAAAATTATTATTTATAATTATTTCAATAAAAAGGTTGTATTTAATTCTCGAAAACGTGTATTTAACAACTTTGGAAAAGAAAATATCGATCTTGTCGACAAAAAAAAATAAATCCATTTGTATTGATTGAGCTTTTGCCTTCGATTTTATGAACGACATGTTTTGTCGCCGATGAGAAGAGAAAATGGCATGTCGACGGCTCCAAATGAAACTGAAGTAACTCAAGGAAATTGTTTAATCTGTCTTATACAGTGTTCTATTCTAAACTGACTAATCTCATGATTCAAATATAAACTACCTTATCTCAAATAGCATTATTAAACTGACGAAACTCGGACGAGATTCTGAAAAGCCTGAAAAGAATAAAGATATGTTCTTTTCTTCCTATTAATACTGTAAATTTCAGGTACATAGCAACGGCATAAGTTGACTGCTAGGATAATAAATCTTGATTCTTAATGCTAGAATGGAGTTATGCTTTTTTAGAATCTCGTCCGAGTTATGTCTCTTCAATAATGATATTTGAGATAAGGTTGATTGTATTTGAATCGTCAAATAAGTCACATTGACAGACGCTGAGATATGTCCGCTTAAATAATTCCCTCAGTTAGCTCAGTTTTATTAGAAGTCGTCGATGTACAAAAACACATATTCCACATAACGGCACTCCAGAAACTTGCGTAGGCAATCACGAGCTCTCGAATGGGCATTCGAATACGGGAATTGTGATTGAATTGCGGAAACGCAAGTTTCCGCTGTAACGTTATGTGGAAAATGTGTTTTTCGTACTTTTACTCATTGCGCGAGCACTGAAAAGTCCGTATGCAGCACAGGGGCAGGGCAGGTTCGTTGATGGGTACTTCTGTCTATAAATATTACTACCAGAGCGAAAATTCCAAGGCACGAATACTTTACTTCTCCGTGTAGCTTAAGGTAGTTCTGTCGGGAACGCAATGTTTACTATGGTGCTTGCATTTGTTATATGTTATAGTTAGGGTATTCAATAATACATATAAAAAATTTCAAGACGCGCCACGTACTATTTAAACAAGTGAATTACCGTTATAAGTAGAGTTTCATACATGGAGTTAAATAGACATCACACGCAGAAGAAATATTTAGTAATATGAACTAAAATTATTTATTCAAAATTTAATTATTTCAATCAACGAAAATTTCCTTTCTCTGGAACAAATATGCATGTCATTTAATTTTTCAGTTTTTTTTAAATTTCCAACATATTTATTTATTGCTACTTAATACTTTTTTAATCCGGAAAAAAGATCTAGTCAAAACGACTAAATACTTGCATTGGATATTTTTTATTAAAATCAATTAGATCTTTTTTTCAATTTTCAATTAAATCTTTTTATCCAATATATATTTATTTCCTTTTATCATGGGAAATTATTATCAAAATGCAACATCTATTGGAACGAGTAAATTAATGTTAAAAGTGGAGTTTCATATATGGTGTTGAATATCGTGGTTGAGAAAGTTAAATAGACTTCAAGCCAAGCCCCTGTGAGGACCAAAAATAAACCTACTTAGATGTCACTTTGAAAATGTATGAAAAGCTCTATATGTTCGTTAGGTTTTGAAGCATCTGTTAGAAGCATAAAAAGCTTGCGTTGCTGGCCATTTGGGTGAGTATTTTAATGTTCATTATATGACATCGGCTCGCGCGAAATCAATGTCTCGTGGCCATTCGAGATGTTATCAAGGCTTGGCAACGTTGCAAATCAGCTGTGTTCAGTACAGCTCATAATGTATTGGATAGCTCCCTTCAGTCTGTATATGCAGGTTATGTAGTATAAACAATAGGCTGAAGGACTTCGGTTGATGGCTAATTGGTAATACGTGAAAAAAGTGTTAAATATTTATTTATGTAATGTAATCTGTTAAGAATGTAAACTTGTCCCACGTTTTGTATTGTCAATAAACTGATTTGTACTACTAGTACAAACAACAGAAAAGCTCTGATTTGAAGTTTCTTGGTTATCGTATGTCAACAGATCGTCAAGAGTATCGTTACAAAGTCGGTCGAACAGCTGATCGCTCGTACAATGTACGATCTTATCTCACAGCCAATAGCAATCAATGCGAAAATTGAGTCTCAAATCAGTTTTATAATTGATATTTTATAATATCATGTACATAAAAATAGTTACATAATGTTGTTGGGTATGCCTACACTGTAAAAAAATCTACTTGAAATTTAATGTACTTTTACTGGAAGTTTTTATGCATAATAGTATATTGTGCAACAAGGGCCGAAAGTTGGCGATTGTGACGAGCGTGAGGTTGCCGCCCGAGCGAAGCGAGGGCTGCAATCACACGAATCGCAAACACCAATTTTGGCCCGTGTTGCACACCATACTTTTTGTAACAAGTGCATTAATAGTGGTACTTTGAATGGTAGTTTTGCGGGACGAACAGTGAAAAGTGAGGTTATCAACTTTCCACCCTAGGGTCGAAAGTGAAACAGCAGGGTCGAAAGTGAAGGAATCGCGAACTGCGCATGCGCCAACCTATCGTTTCAACACTGCTATGAAACTAGCCGCTTTCGGCCTGCAAAACTGCCATGAAAAGCATCGCTGTTCATGCACGTGTTACAAAAATTTAATATACAAGTGTAATGTAAAACTAATGTATGGCACAGCACATTTAATAATTTCCTTTAGTTTTACAGTAAAAGTACTTGAATTTTAATAATTTGCTTTAATTTTACTGGAAAAGTACATGAATTTTATACCGCAATTGTATATTAAATTTCGATTACGAGTTTATGCATAAAAACTTCGTCTTTTCTAACAGCGTAATGAATTCATCACATTTTTTTTTAAACACTTAAAAAGGACCAATGAAATTAATCTAAAATAAAACAGTTGCTAGCAACT
Source organism: Ephialtes manifestator (assembly GCA_963970395.1). NCBI lineage: Eukaryota > Metazoa > Arthropoda > Insecta > Hymenoptera > Ichneumonidae > Ephialtes > Ephialtes manifestator. Next base: position 11,486,086 of record OZ019968.1, on the reverse strand, counting down.
GTATTAACATAGACACTAGTATCTATGACTCCGGCGTACCGGCATAGCTACCTTAATAACGTTGCGCAATACCGTTTCGGTAATGTAAAAAAAAAAAAGACAAGGATGTAAATTGAGGTCGATTTTGGCTTCCTCATAGAAGAAGTTTTGTAAAAAGTGAAAGGGAAGCAATATGCAAGGTTCTAAGTTGCATCTACTTTGCAAATTCTGGACGCTTCATCACACATACACACCTATAAACGCTTACATTAACACACTTTTTCTAAACCATTTTTCTCGACGTTATAGATCATTTTGAGTATGATGACATTAAAACATGGTGACCGCAGCCTGTGTATCAGGGAAAAGTCAGGGAATTTTAAAGTTGGACAGGGAAAAGAAATTGCAAATTCTATATTAAATGAAATAAAAATTTTCTTTTTTAACCTTTTTCTGATCGAGAAAAAAATTCTCTTTCACAATTAAAGAAAAAGAATTCTCAATGTACATTAATATATTCGTCTACTTCGAAATCTAGTCAACTAATGTAAGTAAAAGGTCAATAGTTTACGTTTCGCGTGCATATAAAAAGTGCGAGATTATCGAAAGTGCCAAAGAAAACGAAACTCAGTGAATCGAGAAAATCAAATCGCTTTTAAAATAAAGATAATAAACCGTTACAAAATTGCAAGACGGGTATCGATTTTTTTTATAAGCAATATCTCGTTCAATACACCTTTTAACTATTGTAGGCGTGTATGGAAAAAACTGACAAAACCATTGACATAATCAATGTCGACAAAGAACTTGGTTCCTTATAATCATTCTTCCATGTTTAAGTTTTATAATTCTAAGTACCGTTTTTTTAAGACAGGAGAATATATGAGGCATTCCATATGAAGCGGGCCACCCTGATTTTCAATGTTCGTAGAGTTTTTTTCCAGAGTATTTAGAATTCCCCGAACACATACGAGTTATTTCAGATTTTTGATCCGCATAGTTTTTCCACAATAAAATACGCTGTTATTTTTATTTTTTTTCCATTCGCTCCCGATTTAAAACTATCTATGGCACAGCAAAAATGGTCCGGGATAAAATGTAGGGTTTCGCGTCTACTTTTTGAAAAAAATGTTTGCAAATTAACCTGGATAAATTTTTTGGCATTTTTTGGCAAAATAATGCCATATCTTTTTTTTCGTTCTGAGGGACCATTTTTATTTTACTCAAAATTTCGCAGAATTTCCGTTATAATGTTAAAAAATGACGAAAAAATCAACACGATGGCAAATTGATATCTTCACAATGTACGGCTCGGTTATTTGGTGAATCATACACAATTCACATGTTCACATTATGAAGGTATGAATTATCATCGCGCAATTTTTGGTGTAGTTAGTGGACTTAATAACGGAAATTCTGTCAAATTTTTAGCAAAATCAAAATGGTCTTTTCCAACGAAAAAAATCATATGACTTTATATTGCCAAAAAGTGATTGAAAATGTATCTAGGCTACTTTGAAAACATTTTTATCGAAAAGTATACGTGAAATCCTACATTTTATCTCTGAACAATTTTATTGTGCCATGGATAGTTTGCAATAAATCCGCAGCCAAATGAAAAAAATAAAATCCAATATTTTCATTTTTATTTTATTTTTTTTCTTTCGCTGCAGATTTGTATAAAACTATCCATGACACAACAAAATTGTTCAGTGATAAAATGTAGGATTTCACGTATACTTTTTCATAAATATGTTTCCAAGTTAGCTTAGATATATTTTCAATCACTTTTTGGCAGTACAAAGTTATACCATTTTTTTCGTTCGGAGGGCCATTTTTATTTTGCTCAAAATTTGACCAAATTTCCGTTACTATGTCCACTAACTACACCAAAATTTGCGCGATGATCAATTCATACCTTCGTAATGTGAACATGTGAATTGTGTATGATTCAGCAAATAACCGAGCCGTACATTGTGAAGACATCAATTTGCCATCGTGTTGATTTTTTCATCGTTTTTTTTAATTACGACGGACATTCTGTGAAATTTTGAGTAAAATAAAAATGGTCCCTCTCAACGAAAAAAAATGATATGGCATTATTTTGCCAACAAATGCCTGAAAATGTATCTCTGTTAATTTAGAAACATTTTTATCAAAAAGTATACGCGAAACCCTATATTTTATTCCAGAACAATTTTGTTGTGGCATAGATAGTCTTAAATCCGCAGCGAAAGGAAAACAAATAAAAATATAAAAAACGTATTTTATTGTGGAAAAACTATGGTAATCAAAAATTAGAAATAACTCGTATGTATTCGGGGAACTCTAAATACTCTGGAAAAAAATTATGAACCCACTCTACGAACATTGAAAATCAGGGTGGTCCGCTTCATTTGGAATGCCTCATATTTTTGTTAAATGTTTATATTTGTCGTTAATCGAGTAATCGAAATATGTGAGTACAGATACAAAAATACGCAATGTACAAATAAAAGAAAATAAGTTATTGAAGAAGAGGGTATTTACACCTGTTTTTAATACGTTATTGCCAGCGTTGTTAAATTGTCTAACGGAATTTTGCGAAAAAAATGAATTATCAAAAAGTTGAATTTGAGCTGTTAACTGATAGATACAGGACGAACTTTGGTCAGCGAAAACTGATGAATAATTAGTCAGGGATAGTCAGGGAAAAGACAGGGAATATTTTTCTCGAAAAAAAAAAAAAAAAGTTCACTTTGTAAAATCTCAATTTTTGTTTCATGAGAACAAAGCTCCTCATGAGGAAGCAAGATGGTGCAAAACGAAACCATGCATATTGCTTCTTCATTATTTTTCGCTGATTAATTAATGAGAAAGGAAATTAATCGATCTTGAATTTCTTACAAACGAAGTTTTGCAAAAATTGTAAAGTAATAAGGATGCAATGGGTAAGGTTCAAATCTGCACCTTTTTTTAAAATCGGAAAAGGTTTTGGCCAAGTGATTTATCGACGTTTTTATTTGAAGAAATGAGAAAATTTACGAATGTAATTTACCATCTTCGGAGGTCCTATGTCCTGACTGAGATTAGCGATATTCAGTTCACGCCCAGATTGCGCAAAGGCACATAATTTCAGCGCTACGAACATGCCGGATTTGTCGAGAGAGCCACGTGACTGCGGATCTGCCATGTCCCATATCTTGCTGAGAATAACATCGCTCAGCTGGGATTTTTTAAGGAATCGGGCGGCTTCCATCGCCCCAATACGTCCGTAGCCATTAGGATCGACCTGGTAATTCAAACATCATTTTTTTTTAAGTTTATTTTCAACATACAAGATACATCTTGTTATCAGCAGGCGTACCTGATTGTAGTAAGCTTCGTAAATAGCGACATGGCTTCCAGCCACCTGTAAAGAGAATTTTCAAGTTTTAGGTCATTTTATTTTTTTTTTTAATGTATTCACGATATTGTACTTTTAATTAACAGTAATTAACAGTAATTATTTTGCAAATATAACAATTTAACCTTAATTCTGTGATATACAATTTTATATTTTTTCCCTTTTTACTTATCAATAAAAATTATTGGTATTTTGATATACATTAATATACTTTTCGTCATGTGTTTATATGTTTAAAATGTACATTTTTATGACATTGAAAATGTTGAAAACGTTCAATCGAAGTGACCGCAAAAACGGTCCTACATGGCACACAAATAATTGTAGATTTAGCATATCCTTTTGTTATAAAAAATAAGTAAAAAATGATGTTAATATTAGAAACGAGTCAATATTTATTTTTACAAAACTCATACAGCTAAAAGGTTATACAACATGATTTTTTACTGTGTAGAAGTTGTTGTTTAATCTAAATATATCCTCATGCTATTTAACATGATATAAAAAATTTTTTTAAACTGAATGCAGTGACACAAGTAGCTTACAGCCACCTGTAAAGAACATTTTCAATTTTAGGTCTTTTTATCAAAATTTTATAAACTTAATGTATTGTACTTTTATTAACTGTAATTATTTTACAAATACAATAATTTAACCTTGATTCTTTAATAATTTTATACATTTTGATTTTTTTATTATTGATAAAAAATAATAGCATGTATTTAATATAATAATAATAATAATAATAATAATAATAATAATAATAATAATAATAATAATATGTATTTAATATATTTATACCCTAAATTGTTATGAGATTAAAAGAGTTTGCAACTAAATTACAATTAATCTCGTTTAATAGGAAGAAAGCAACAGTGTAGTGTAAAAAGAAACTTGGTTGATTGAAGAAATCTTTTTGGTGAAAAAAATTAATAAAAAATTGTGTTAATTTCATAAATGAGTCAATATTTATTTTTACAAACATTATACATCTTCAAAAGGTTATACGAGATCATTTTTTTACTGTGTAGAAGTTGTTGTTTACTCTAAATATACCTCCATTTTATTCAATATGATATAAAGGGGCGATAAAAAACTGAATGTGGGTTTATTGATTATTTGAAGGCAGATATAAAGTTGATTTTCCATGCTGCTTTGTTCAACAAATAAAGACTTAATGATCAGTTATAAGGTACTTCAGATAATAATTTCTTGAAAATCTCATAGCAAAGTATTTCTTATAAAATCAGTAAATAAAAGTGAGAAGTATCTTAAGCAATTTTCAATTTTTTTTTTTTCACATCCTCATCTGAATCCAATATTTGCAGAAAATTCATTTTCACATTTTCTTGAACAGTTATAAAAAAATTTTATGCCTCATCAATGTTATTTTCACTATTAATGGTTATATCAAAAAATTAATTAGGTGTACTTGGAAGAAAAGAAAAAAAAAAAATTCATCAATATTCTATATAGAAAATTATGAGTGAGTCAGATGACATCATACACTTAAATTATGTAACTAAGAAATGAAAAAAAAAAAAGGAACTTTAATATTTCTACAAAAAATTTACATTATTTGGGAATGAATTTTACATTTTCCAATTATTTCAATTATTTTTTAGCAAGAATGGATATCTTAAAAAATTTTGACATAAAGTGGTAAATTAGATAATAATGACATAAAAATCATTAGCAAGTGCATTATGCAGTAAAGCAAAATTCTTAACTAAACAAATTATTATAATTTGGAAGATGAAAAAGAAATCAATATCTGACAAGAATATTGATAAACTTTTCATCTATATCTCCAATGCTTCAATTACTTTAATAATTTGTCTCGAAAATTGAGGATGTTGAGAAAGATGATTTCTGAAGGATAGAAAAAAAAATTAACAACACAAAATGCTGCTAAATTCAATCAACAACAAACCACAATATAGAATATTGTTATTCAAGAAATCTTAAAGTATTTGAGAAACCATAAAAATATGAATTCTAAAAAATTCCATTACAAAACTTCAAAACAAATCTCATTACTAAACTCAAAACTGTAAAAAATACTTTAAATATGTAAACATATTTCCAAACTTTTAATTCCTGCCTAAGATTAGGCATTAAAAAAGTAACAGATCCCAAAGCTTTAAACAAGATAATAATAACTCAAGAATCACTAGAATAGGATGATAAAAAAAGGATTTCAGGGATGATAAAAATGCAGTTCTTAAATGCCAAAAAAAAAATTAAAACATTATTTTGAAAAAAAAAAAGAAAAAAATAAAATAAAATAAAATCCACTACAATTCACAATTCAATTTTTAAGTTTTTTCCTCATGACCCTGATTCTATTTCAAAACTGGATGAACCAAATAAATAATTGGTAAGCAATAGAAAATTAATAATAATAACACAAAGATCTCTGGAAAGTCAACTTATTGGTGATATAAAATTCAATCCTTTGATAGTCAAAAATAATTTAAAAATCTTTATTAAAAAATGATTGAGTAATCAGTTTGGGAAAACTTGACAAAAGTCCTCAGAAATACATCATATCACAAACTTAGAGAGTATTTTGAATTACCAAAACTTTAGTCTAAATTTCTTCATACTCTGACTTGTTTTTAATAATTGTTATCTCAAAAATATATCACGAAGCTATAAGCAAAATAATAATAACTGAATAATTGCAGGAATATAATTTGAACGATGATAATAAATTCTGACCTTCTCTGCTGAAAAAAAATCTCTATAGATTCTTTTTCAAAATTATTATAAATAGCAACAAAATTGTTCATTTTTTTTGACAAAAAATTACAAAGCCATAAACAAGATAGTACTAATAATACAAAGATCAATGGAAATTTCATTCAATAATGGTGCAAATATTTATTCTTTACTACTAAAAAAGTACTTTGAAAAATCATTAAAAAATAAAATATGCAGATAATTTCATTGCAAATTTCCACAAGTAAGTACAGCCCAATTTGCTGCAAATCCCCACAAAGAAATTACATTAATCAACTCAAAGAATACTTTTAAAAATGAAAAAATTTCCAGTCATAAAATTAGTCATAATGATAATTCAAAATAAGACAGAACTTCAGTCTGGTAAAATTCTGTTATTACTAAAAAGCCCTAAAAGACATAAAACAGCTGATAAACTACATTTTTTTTAAAATCCCATTACCGATATCTACTAAAAATTCTGAGCTTTGTTACTAAAATCATGTAAAAAATGCTTTGAAAAAAATCACCAAATCATAAGTTTAGACAAATACGCTGAAATTTCTCACAAATATATCACATCACAAAACTTTAAGAATATACAAAAAAAAAATCACTAAAATTTTCATTTAATTTTACAAAAAACTTTGACGCAAAAAATGGGTGTTCAAAAAAGGAAAGTAACTAATCTATTAATAAGATGATCATAATCATAGCACATAATCAGTTGGAAATATATCAAATGTTAAAACCAAATTTTGTTGTAACTAAAAAAAATCTTATAAATAAGATGAATAGGTCAAGAAAAAGAATTCAAAAAATTCCATAGCTAATTGCCACAGAAACACCACTGAACTTAAATAATTGTCACATAAAACAAATCACCAAAAGTCGTATTAGAACGTCCAAATTTTCGATTATTCCCACAAATTCCAATAATGGGCGTCACAAAAAAAACTATCGCGAGGCGATAAACAAGCTAGCAATAATAACAATAATTCAAAGTGTGCACCACGACAAAACCTGCAACATTTGAGGCTAAGTCAATATATTTTTCTACCAAAAAATATGCAAAATTTATCGACATTTCAAAAATTTCTTCACCATTCTAATCGTTAGATGAAAAAAAAAAAGTATAAAAGCGTTCTGTCAGAACGAAGAGTGCAAGTGTGAGATGAAACGTCGTCCCGCCGATGTGTGTACGAAAAATGTGGAAAAAAATGACGATATTTGTGGAATGTAGAAATTTTAGGGTTTTGGGTGAGGCGAAATAGACTATATAGACGTTAGAATAGCATGCAGTTAGATGATTGAGGGTTTATTAACGTTAAAATTGCGATATACCTGCGTGGGTGACGGCAGGGCAGCCATACTTGCATGGAATACTGGGTTAACCAATCGGGAGTTTCAATCGATAGCGCTAGTCGTTTGTAACGATTTCGGGCCGCATTTCTTAGAGGCTTACGGTTGGCACAGAGCGCGCTGAGCCACACAGAGAGTATATTATCAGAGCCGGATGGTCGCGATTAGAGTAACGGATGGACGCTGTGCGTCCCGACGCACTGCACTTTATTATTATCAACTTTTATATGTAGTAGGCGCGGAAGCGTTTACGGCACGTTCAACGCTCGATGGGATTCACTCGGGGAGGAATCAATGGTAGCCTAGTAATTCGTTGATGTTCGTAGCTATATAGACATATATACATGTATATAAATGGAGTAGTGGCACATGGATACACATGCGCAGCAGCTGTAGCTCGGTTTGATATTGCGCACACACAGGTGTGTACAATTTTGTATAAGGTCCTGTATGTGAGCAACGTGAATAGAGGCGTGTAACGATGAAATAAAATGGTGGGGGGGTTGGTAAGTTACTGGTTGAGGAGGCAGATATTTATCCGGTTAAATAACCGTGGTTGTTTATTTATAACTAGGGGTATTGGTATTGGCTTTTCGCGTTAACGTGATGTGTTAGTGCTCGGTCGGTAACAAAAACTGTAAAGCGTTGTTCTTGGTCACAATTGATGTTTCAGGTAATATACGAGATGTACTGGCTGCGCCTTGGTACTCTGCAGTCAGTACTTCTCGACTTTTATTCGAAAAATCAATCGTGGCGAAGAATAACACTTTGGGAAGATTCAGCTATCTCACTTGCACTTATGGCGATCTGAGAGAGACGTGAGACGTCTGAGAGGTGAAACCTACTCAGTCGGTAACAAAAACTGTAAAAAATCTTTCAGACGACACCCAACGTTTTTTGATAAAAGAAAAGTTTTACATTATTGGTCTCTTAATTCTGCATGATGTAAAACTTTCATTTTTCCCAAAAAATCTCCAGTTTCCAAGAATTCTTGTTCCGAAAGATATTCGCTATCCTTCTCGCACTCATGAATATTTCTCCTCGCCTTAAGAGGCAATGATACACCGGTGAGAATTTCTTCGCCCAATGTTAAATGCCTATAGGTCTGTCTCTCTCGCACGTAGCTCTGTCTCTCTCGCACTATTTTTCTTCTAATTCTCACAAAAAAACGACTGAATCGAATGAGGAGCCAGAAGCTTAGCCCAATTGTACCATCCTTCCGCGTATTCCCTCAAAATGCAAGCCTAATCTGTGTTGTTTTTTTAGAGAAAACAGCTTTTGAAATTTTGAGGTGTGGTGGGGGAAGTACCACTGCCTCTTAAGGTGATGTGTTACACTGTCCAATTCGCCGTGAGTGCGAGTGAGAAAGCGTCATCGGCGCTCGCGGTAGAGCGAGAGAGAATCACAAAAACGAGTAACACATCACGTTAAGATGATGTGTTAGTGCTCGGTCGGTAACAAAAACTGTAAAGCGTTGTTCTTGGTCACAATTTATATTTCAGGCAAAATACGATATGTACTGGCTGCGCCTTGGTACTCTGCAGTCAGTACTTCTCGACTTTTATTCGAAAAATCAATCGTGGCGAAGGATAACACTTTGGGAAGATTCAGCTATCTCACTCGCACTTATGGCGATCTGAGAGAGACAGACGATATGTAACACATCACCTTAAGGTCTCTCTCTCTCTCAGACAGACGATATGTAACACATCACCTTAAGGTCTCTGTCTCTCTCAGATCGCCATAAGTGCGAGTGAGATAGCTCTGATTGCTATGAATGCGCGGAGGACAGCTGAATCTTTCCGAACTGTTCTTCGTCACGGTTGATTTTCCGGATAAAAGATAACAGGATGCTCACTGCAGGATTATAAAACATAGTGAGCACTTCTATTATTTTGTCCGAAAAATCGATTCAGGCCGAGAGCAACGCTTTATCGTTTTTGTGGCCGATCGAGCAGTCAGTCTTGAGGGAAGACGAAACATTCATGAATGCGAGAAAGATAGTGATTAATTTATGGAACAAGAATTCTGAGAAACTTGATCTTTTTTGGGAAAAATTTAAGTAAAACATCGTGCAGAATTAAGACACCAATCATGTAAGACTTTTCTTTTATCAAAAAACGTTTAGTGTCCTTTGAAAGATTGGTTACAGTTTTGTTACCAACTGAGTAGGTTTCACCTCCCCTTAAGGTGATGTGCTATACCGACCGAGTCGCCGTGAGAGCGAGTGAGAAAGCACCATTGGCGGCCTTGTGGGAACGAGAGAGAACGACAAAAACGTGTAACACATCACGTTAAGATGATGTGCTACGTCTGAGAAAGTCTAGAGTCAGTACTTCTTGCACAACAAAAAAAGGTTGTGCAACAAAAAAAGTTGCTCAACCAGCTATCGAAACATAATACAACTATTGATTAACCATAATGAAATAGTTCGTTGAAGGTCGCAAAAATGTTGCGAAAACGGTTGAACAAACCACTGCCTCTGGTGCTCTGGTCTAATCGCAGTCGATCTGAAGTTGCTACTAAGTTGTGCGGTTGCATTCCAGTTATTTCCGAGTTCGAAGTTGTCGAAAAACAACCGGCTACTTCGAAATCGATATCCGGTTATGGCGATCCGCTAGGGTATAGAATAGATATACCGATTTTTGGGAATTAAGGACACATCTACAGGCCATGCTAGTCAACCAACGCACTATGATAAATTTTCATATACATGGCAAAAAAATTAAAAATTGTAATTTATATTGTTTACACTAGCTTGAAAAAACTTTTTTTTACTTACACTGAGAGAAGAGTTTGTTAACATTTAACAAATCTTGGTTAAATATGGCGAAATGAACCATTTAGTTATTCTTATGGAATCTCACTTGAGCCAAATAAGATTTCTTAACTATTAACAAATGTCAGCGAGCTTTATTTGCGACAAGTAAATTTTATTTAGCTCAAGTGAGAGTCAATAAGAATAACTAAATGGTTCATTTCGCGATATTTAACCAAGATTTGTTAACTGTTAACAAATGTTAACAAACTTTTCTCTCAGTGTACCACAAAAAATAATTATAGTCTGGATCCTATATCGGGCCTCGTTAAAGGAAATCTTCGTACGAACTTCTTTAGATGTTTGGCGCAACGACATTTTGTATTACCCATTTAATTAACACGTAGAAAATTGAATATTTCCTTTAGACCGATACCATTCCTTGGCAAACTGTGTCACCGTAGTGTTAACCGAAAATAACTGAAGTTAACCAACTTTTTATCCGAGGAAAGATAAATCTCGATTAGCCCACTGTTTCAATAGCTTTAACCGACAATTTAACCGATTAAAAACGTTTCGTTCGGTTAAATTGTCAGTTAAAAGCGGTTAAATTCACCAAACAAAATTGATTTTTTTTAAATTCGGTAAGAATGTCGGTTACAATCGGTTAATTCACCAGTAAAAATCGCTTAAAAAATAACAATTTCGGTTAAAAATCGAGACTGGTTAAAACACCGGTTAAAAAATCGGTGACACTGTTTGCCAGGTTTTTTTTTAACACGATGGACGGTGCTATCTAGAATTTTATAGCTTCAATAATTACGTTAAATTCTGTGTATCGCACAGAATTGTAGGCCACGTAGTGTCCGAGATATTCAATTTTGCGTAAACAGATGTTTTGTTACTTTTCCGAAAAATGGTTACATAAGACAAACTGGCATCTTCCTTGGTAGGAACACTATGAAAATTTGTATAAAATTGGTTAAGGAAATGTCAAAACTATCCTTTATACCATTAAGCCTCATTTGTGATTATTATTTGTATCGTTAGTATTTGACAATAAAATGCTAGATAGATGGACGCCGTTCATCATCATGTACAAAAATAATGATATCCGTCCAACCGAAAGATTCGATTTTCTGCGTGTTAATCAAATGGGAAAGACAAAAGGCCGTTGCGCCACCTCTAAAAAGATGCATACGAAGCTTGCCTTTAAGGAGGGTCAACATTAGGGTCCAGACTATATTTTCGGATAAGTCAAGTAAAAAAAAAAGTTTTTTTTTAGTCAGTCTAATATTGCTCTACATTATCCGTTTAGGCACTGTGTACGATGTTGACACAGTCTTGTCCAGAACTTTTCCAAATTCTTAATTTGTGTCGATCGATATGTTCGTCTTAAACAATTGTAGATATAGAGTGAAAAATTATTTGCTGACATAGTGACAGCAAACCTCATTTGTTGACCTAGTAAATCTTTTTGCCAGCCTAGCAAATTATTTTGCTGGCCTAACAAATCTTTTTGCTGGTCTGACAGATCCTTTTTGTTTTAGGCTAGGAAATAAGTCTTCCCTATTGTAAAAATTTAAAAAGTACTGGTAGAAACCGATAGAAATGGACAAAAACCGCATAGATCCTGATAGAATCCTATCTGTTTCTACCAGTACTTTTTAAATTTTTACAATAGGGTTGCTGTCACTATATTAGCAACTGAATTGTTGCGCAACAGACGTTTTTTCTCCATGTAATTCAAATCAGTTTAAAGACGTACAAAAAAACCTGAATGCCTTCGAGAGTCAGAAGAATAGCATAAAAAATCGAGGGTCAGTTCTGAGAGATCAAGGGTCAGACACAGGTCCAATTAGTATGGAACGCCCCATAGATTAAAAAAATTACTTTTATTGATTTTCTCTCACGTATGACTTCATCTTGCTGTCAATCTTTTATCACACCAACATTATGTAGTCCAAACGACTTTCACGTATACTAGCCTGAAATCAATAAGTATGATAATATTCCTTTGTAATATTTAAATAGCAATCATAAAAATATTGGTATTCTACCGGTGAGTGGCAGAAAGACGTAGGCCCCAAAAATTATCCTTATAAATACTATGAATTGGTGATGTGTACATTAAATATTAATATATTGCCAATGGCATTCCGAACATTTGAAGACAAAGTTTTTTTATCTTCTCTAAGAAATATGTTATTGACATAAGCGTATTTACTCGGCTGCAACCACAACGATACTTCAACCACAGCATAATGAATTATTCTTCCAAGAATACAGTTTTTAGTCGAATTCTTAGACTCAAAATCGATCTCAAGTTTAATCATTATATTTCAACATTAGGGAGAAAAACGTTTTTTTCGCCAGTGCGAGTTTATAGTAGGAGAGCCGATGGAAAACACTATAATCAAACGAGCTAAATCTGTGCACATAAATTATTATGTACATTGCGGCAGTGTATATGGGGTATTCCAGCTACGTCCAAATTTGATACAAATTAAAATTTTTCGGTATTAATATTTTTTTAATCGTTAATATCTTGGACATGAACAGTCCTATCCGAAAATTTCCAGGATGAAGTTCATTCCGTTTTATAACGTATATAAAAAAGGCATTTTAGTTTTTCTAAAAAAAAATTATATTTGTTTTGTAAAAAACCGCCACTTTTTGTAATTTTTACATACGTACAAAAATATTCTGTTCAAAATGAAGACATTTTTTAGACCCTATGCAGACTGGCAGGAATTTTTGTTGGAAAGTTCTACGTAATCAAAATTTATGTAATAATTAAGAATATTAAAAAAACTTCTTTTACATAGAGCTTCTCATTAAAAAATCTTGCCGTTCTGCTGATGGTAATGATAAAAATGATAAAAAGTGGCGGTTTTTACAAAACGATATTTTGTTGTTTATCGTCATATAAATTTTTTTAGGAAAATTAAAGTAACATTTTTGTTACTTTAATTTTCATAGCTCTTTGCAAACTGAATAAATTTCGTCGTGGTTAATTTTCGACAGGACTCTTCATTTTCAAGATATAAACAATTTAAAAAAATATAAATACCGAATAATTAAAATTTTTACAAATATTCGTCTGTCATAAATATTGGCCATAGAGCCAAACAATAAAATACGTATCTTTACTTTTTACAAATATTTTTTGATAAAATATTGTTAAAATTATTGACGGGGTCCGGACGGTATGGGGCATTCCATCCCGATTCGACCTGAGTCTGACCCTCGACCTCCTCGATTTAGCTCGTAATTTTTTGATTTTATTTTTTTATTTTTTCTATGCAAATTTTTTTTGAATGCTTTTTTAAAGTGACATAGCGAAAGCCATAATTTAAAAATCTGAACAAATTCTGAAAAATACATTCTTGAATATCAAAATTTTCTAGCTTATAGCGAAAGTGTGGAAGATTTTTCTTCATATAGTTTTTAAGCTTTTTTGAATAAAAAAATTTAAAAACTGAAACAAAAATTAATCTTCTACCGGTGACTGGCCAAACGTTCATTTATGTAAACTCGGATTTTTTAGTATTTCTTCCGGAATTATTAGTATTTCTTTTTGGGAATTAATCAGATTTTTCTGAACGAGAGAAATGTTTCAAAAAGCGAAACGATTTTGAATTAATGATGTTTTGAAGAAAGTAAAAAGAATTTAAATTATTCAGATTTTGAAGAAAGCGAACAGATTTTGAATGATTGATACTCGAAGAAAGGTAAAAAAATTTATATAAATGAGATTTTGAAGAAAGCGAAAAAATTTGTATAGATTCAAAAAAAATTTCAATAGATGAGACTGTGAAGGAAGAAGAGCGATTTTGATTTAATGAGATAGCGAAGGACACGGAAAGAAATGTTTGGTTGTGACAACTACGCTTTCAATTTGCTGTACACAATGTCTCAAAAATTAGTTGCCTCAACCATATCGAATAGTAACCTCAACTATTCACGATTAGTTCTCGCGAGATAAGTTAGGTTAACCAATCCAATTGTTGGGACTCGAATAGTTAGGACTACCATTCGAATCGTCAGTATTACCATTTGCATTGTAAGGGAAATATAATAATCGATTGGTTGTGTCAACTCATTTCTTGGTTATGGCAACTAATTTTTTTTCAGTGAAAGAGAAAAGATTTTGAAGAAAATCAAAATTTGTTTACTTTTTTTAAAATCTTATTTATTAAAAATCTTTCCGCTTTTATCTTTACAATCACATTCATATAAAATATTTTCGCTTTCTTAAAAATCTCATTTATTCACAATGTTTTGACTTTCTTAAAAATTTCATGAATTAAAAATTTTTTCGCTTTCTTCAAGATCTCGTACATTCAAAATATTTTTTCTTTTACATAATCTCATTCATTGAAAATCTTTTTACTTTATGCTTAAATTAGGACGGGGTTAGAGGTGAAGAAAAAAAGCTTAACTTCGTGATTTCAAAATTCATATACATCTATGATAAAAGCTGAAGATGTGGGAGGAAGTTTCGGCAATGGAACGGTCTTTATCAAGAATTAAATTCCTGTTTTACGTTTCGGCCCTGTATCCGGGCCCTCTTCAGAATGGTGATGCTGACGAGCGTAACACATGTTGTTTTCAATTCCGGTAAAAAATATTAAAAATAATGTAGTATATTGTAAAGACTGTTGGAAAAAATCGTAATTTCTTGATCTTAACTTCAAATACATAAAAATAGCGCTTCAAAAGCGTTCCAACCGGAGAAGCCGGTTGATCACACAACTTCGACTTTCTCTTAGATAATATAAATATTGTTGGTTATTAAAACAAAAGTTGTGAAAACAATCTATCGACAAAACTTCTCAGAAATTTCTACCCCTTCAAAGGTAGACTTTTTTTCCACGTCTACAAAGACAAAAAGAAATTGTTGTTTATAGATTTGAAAAACACAAAAGAAAACCCTTCTGAAGAGGGCCTGGGCACAGGGTCTAAACGCAAAACAGGAATTTAATTCTTGATAAAGGCCTTCTAAGGCAAAACAGGAATTTAATTCTTCATAAAGGTGGGAGGAAGTTTCGCCCATGGCGAAACTTCCTCCCACTTCTTTATGAAATCGGTCAACACCACTCGAAAACATTTTGATAAAAGCTGAAGTTTAGCAATAGTCTGTAGATACATAAATTCAATTGTAAACAGTAATTTACAAAACTGTCATAATAAGATTATATGATTTAAAAAAATTATTGTGTAAATGTCTTCAACCGATGGACAAATATTTCCGAATTATGATAAACTCTGGGTTACTGCTTCGATAAGTCGAGATTCTCGAAATTCTCTCGACTGATTTTTTTTTTCGTCTCGTCTCATTTTTCTCGTATTTCTCGCTTCTCTAAGTTGTTGCCGAGGCACCGGCTTCCGCTACGACTAAACACAAGCCCTGAAGTGGCGTATCACGTCCGCGTGACGAACACTTTTTTTTCATCCCGTATGTAAACGACGGTCTTAAACGATAGATAGATAGCTGACTTGCTTTCATCTAGAACTCAATGAGCACCGGAGACTTTCCACATAACACGGAAACATCTAAATGACGTGATAGTCGTGACAATATGTCTCGAGGACGTATTTTGTCATAAGAAGTTTGTGCCATGTGAGAAAACAACGGTACCCCTGATAAAATATTAATGATGATGATATCAAGCAAAGATATCAAAGATACCAAAGAAAATATGATCGAAGATATGGAACAAGGTATCAAACAAAATATCTAGCAAGATATTAAACAAGTTATCAAGTTCAATATCATGAAAGATATGGCCTAATTAGTAAATCCTCGACGTGCTGCGGGTATCCTCATCATCTCGACGAAATGAATATTAAGTAAGATAAGAAGTCAAATATTAAGCAACATACATAGTATTCTATTTTATCACGCCCACCCTGGGTATCACAAAAATGTGCCCAAAACTGAATTATTAGTTGAAATTCCGGTTAATCCGGGATGTAACTAAACAGAAAAAGTGCATAAGTCAATAGTGGCTAACGTTATAACTTTATTTTTATACTTAATTGTTGAATAATGGTAACTTGTATATAAAACTTTCAGCGATTTTTTTTAACGTTAAGGTATTCCGAGCGTGAGGGCATAGTCTTCAGAATTCTATAATTTTAGGCTATACTATAGTTTTATTACGTAGAATTCTGTCAAAAAAATCCCAGGCGTGGTAGCCGGCCATTTAATGATTATTTATCCCTTCAAAAAGTGCAATATTAGTACAGAAATATATGGGAAAAGCTCCTGGCCGCGTTTCAATTGCAGATTTCATTAGTCAAACATCTCCACATCGGAAAAATAAAATATGCAATAAATATGCAAGCGGATTTCGGAGATAAATTATCGCGCTTAAATACTATACCGACCGAAGTCTTTTGCGAGAAAATATTATCTAAAGGTGTGAAAAAAAATCTAATATCACGTGACAGTCATGCCGGGACCTGTGACGTGATAGCTGGCAACGCTGTACATCGTCAGCTGTGCTTATGACGTTCGCCGGCGATGCGCGCGAAATTGAAAAATATTTGACGTTAATGCCGGTATCATTTTCAGGTTACAAATTCACATTAATAATGCAATTAGTCCAACGCATTTGACGTACTGTGTTAGCAGGGATAGACATTCGTTCAATGAAGATGTATTTAAAATACTGTTTGTATAAGATAAATATGATTGATTATTAGGCAAATCTCAACATTTTCACATGTTTGCAATGATTATGGTTAATTTAAATGGATAATTCTTTTACAATGATTTCTATTATTTAGTAGACTTAATAATCCTTAATTATTTATACTGTTAGATAAGTGTGCATTTTACACTGTTATTATACAGTGTAATTATTTACACTGTTAGATAAATGTCATGCATAAGTCTGGAAGTCTTTATGCATGAACTCGTCAATAAAATTGAATATAAAAGTGTAATTTTTAAAAATAATCTACAGTTACAGTAAATTGCTTTAGAGCAAATTATTAAAATTAATGTATTTTTACAGTAAAGTTGAAGTCAATTATTAAAATTACTGTACCATATGTTAATTATACATCGCATTTGTATATCAAATTTCGTACACCGGTTTGTACATAAAAACTTCCAGTACTTGTGCATTCAATTTCAAGTTTCTTTTACAGTGTGGGCATGAAAGTATTTCAAACACATTTTCACTGAATGAATGTCCATACTTGATATATAGAGATAAAAATAATATAATGAATAGAATAGAGGATCGAATACATAGTGATAGGGGTGAAGGAAATAACAATAGTTGTTAGGTTGTTAGGTTAGCGGCCAGCGCGTTTTGGAGTTTCTGTCATATTGCGACATACGCAGCTATTGTTTTCGTGCTCTTTCTGCAAACATGGCGCTCAATCACGTGGTACGCTACAACAGCGTTGTCAGATCGTTTGTGAAGGCCCGTAAGATTTGAAAAAGTGAAAAATTGTTTTCAAAAACACAAATTCTGCATATTTTGTGCATCAGGGAGTTTAAAGATATTTAAAAAGATTCTCAAATAATTTCACGTTGGTCCAGCGTTACATGCTCGAGGATATTAGGGGCCCCGCACAGGCACCCACAAAACCCGCACCTAGGCACTCGGAATACCTTAAGTAAGCTAGTCTCTTTTTTTAAGTACTCAGTGACATTCGTTTCCCACATAGCACATAATATTGCCTAAATATTGCAGGAATATTTCGAATATTTCATTACACAGGAATATTACCATAAGCTTCCAATCGAATATTCACAAATATTTAATTGCAATATTGTCAACTTAAAGTTCAGAAATATTGTTAAAGGTAAAACAATTGCCAATCATTTTTTAAATATTTCTGAACATTACCTGTGAAACGAACAATCCAATTTCTTCAACAATATTTCACAAAGTTTCGAATAAAAGGTTCCAGATTAGATTTTGCAAATATTACAATGAAACTTTTTTGCAACATTCCAATACGTTTCAAGTGGAAATTTCTAAACTAGTTTTAAAAAGTTGAATTTGTTGATAAAAAGAAATTTGCCTCGTTCAATTGAGTATCATTCGATTTGAAAAAACTGAAATTCAATCGGGAAGTCGTCATATAATTATTTGGAAATGGGGACAAATTCTGACAGAAATTGGAAGCCTCATTAGAATTGATTGGAAAACGCGGCACGGTATGAATCGATTTTTTTTACAAGATTGTTATGCACCAGAAATCTTCTAAAAGGTTGCTCAATCTTTATTTTTTAATTCATCAGACTTTGTTGACAGAACACATGGGCAATAAAAGTATAACGTTTGTACAAGTAATCGATAGTCTAGTGGTTAGCGTGATAGACATTAAGTCGTTAAATAGGTTTGATAGGTAGGTAGATGTAAGTCTTTGAAGCGAGAATTTACGTTTCTTTCAACCGCATTCCCCTCTGGAACAAATTTAGTTAATGAAACTCTAATATTGTTATATATTTTTGAAACAGGATCGCTTTTTAAAATTACCCATCGTTAATTCGACGTGGATGTACTACATAGGTGAGGTTGTGAGTTCGATTCCTGGACGGGATTTTTTTTTTTTTTTTTTTTTTTTTCAATAAATAATATTATTATCAAGGACATCCAATGGTACTGCTTAAAAACTCGCAATCCAAAAATTATATTAAAAACGGTAGAATTTCTTACGAATTAGCCTTGGGCAAAAAATGTAATATTAACACAATATTGCTCTGTAATATTATTGAAATATTATATTTGCAACGTTTTGAGCGGACATTGCAAGATTTCTACAATATTTTAGAAATGTTTTAAACATCTGTCACAATATTTTCGCAATATTGCATCATTGCAAAGGAATATTTCGAGAATGTTTTAGAAATATTTCGGTGCTATGTGGGAATTGTTTCTTGCACTCCCTTCAATTTTCGTCCGTCACCGGTTTCATTTTTCTGAGATGCAAGTAATCGACGGAATCGCTGCCTCCACGTAAAAAAAATTATATGTAGAGTACATAAAAATGTGTACAGTTTTGTAAATAGAATTGGGCATATATAGGTAGTCTGTGTACGCTCTATATGCAATCGATATACAATTTATGTATAAACCCAACTTCACAGGTGCTCACATTGTATATAAATTGCATATAGATTGTATATAGAGTTTAAACAGACTTTACCGAGTAAACACGGTAATGTTACAGTAATGTTACAGCAATGTAAGCCAATGTAACAAGTAACATCATCTGTAACTTACATGTAAGGTATTATTTCCCACTCAACAATGTTACTATATTATGTAACATGCGTTATGTAACCGTTACATTTCAGTTATGTTGCCCGCACGTTGCGTAATGTAACTGCTATGTAACAAGTAACATACATATGTTACATCACTTGCATAACATAGCCGTTACATTTGCATAATGTTGCTAGTGTGTTGCACAATGTAACTGCGACGTAACAGCAAAGTAACCGACCGCTATGTAATAATAACTTACATGCAAGTTATACTTATAATTACTTGCACTTATAACTTACAAGTAATTTATTATTTCCCACTCAACAATGTTAGCATGTTATGTAACATGCGTTACGTAAACGTTACAATTCAGTTATGTTGCCTGTGCGTTGTGTAATGTTACTGATGTGAAACAAATAACGTAAAAGTTACAAAGCTGCAACTTCATAAAATAACTTCAAGTGAGGTTCTTTGGTAGATTAAAAGTCCACAAAAGACCTTCACGGGTTGCGAGATCGCTACCCTTAGAAGGTAAAAAAAATAGCTGCTACAATTAAAAGTAGAACAAGCTATTGGCGTATAATGCCAACCAATTAGGGCACCTCCAAAGAGGTGCTTATTATCTCCCACTGTTTATTTTGAGCTGCGAAGTCGCCCAGTCTTATACAGGCTAGGGTCACAAATCGCTTACGAGAAACTTTTCAGTCATCAGCCACCTAGCGGACATAAGATTCTGTATGAATATGTAACGTTCTTGCAACGTTGTCACGTTTCATAACTGTAACATGACCGGACTATCGCCACAGTTACATTACAATCGTTACATAGATCCATTACAGTTACACACTTTCGTTACATAACTGTTACGTAACTACGGAATATAACAGTAACATAACGTGCATGTTTACGATGTTATATAACCACTGTAATATACATGTTACGTAAATGTCACATTCCCTTGCAACGTTTTTGCAATGTTGCCACTTTACATGACTACGACATGACCGGACTATAGTCAGAGCTGCATTACAAACGTTACATGTATGTTGCATTACAGTTACTCGTTTTTATTACATAACTGTAACGGAAATATGGCATATAAAAGTTACAAAACGTGTATGTTCACGATGTTACATAACCACTGTAATATGCATGTTACGTAAATTCTACATTCCCTTGCAACGTTCTTGCAATGTTGCCACGTTACATAACTGTAAAACTGCCTTCCTGTCACAAAAGTCACGTCCCAATTGTTACTTGCACGTTGCGTTGTGGTTTCATAGTTTTTGTTATGCAACTGCAACAAAAATATATCACATGACAGTAACATTACCGGCATATAACAAATGAAACATACATGTTACTCCTACGTTACATAGCCACAACATAACGCAAGCGTTTTGCATTGTTATAATCACATGTAACTTCCAGGTTACATCGCTGTTTAATTATGTGTTTACTGGGTATATGCCCAATTCCTTATATCGGACTATATGGGGCATTCCATACCGATTCGGACTAGGTCGGACCCTCGACCTCTCGGATTTGGTCGAAAATTTTTTATATGATTGGACCAACTCCAAAAAGTACTGGACAATTTTTTCAGATTTTTTTTTCTTTCTTTTACGATTTTTTAAAGGTTACATATCGTTAGCCCAGATTTAAAAATCTGAAAATTTTTTCAAAAATTCTGCATGAAATAACAAAATTTTTGAGCCCAAAGCCAAAGTGGGCCGGGTTTTGCTTCTATTTATTTTCTATAAAAAACTATTAAAAAATTTAGAAACGAAAGAGGAAAAGTTATCAAATTTTTCTAAACTGCGAGTTGCACAAAATTACGAAAAAAAACATTCCTCGTGGAGTACAGGTTTGAGTCAGATAACAAAATTAGATTTGTTGTGCGGTCAGCTGCACTCGGTGGTCTTGATTTTTTTTTGTATTCGAAGGTGCAATCGCTTTATAAATTATCATCATTAACATCTGATATTATCAATGGAATCCTTTGATTAGCGCGGCTTGTCAATTCTGATTCATGAGTATTTTTTTGGAAATACGAAAAACTATTCGATAACAATGTTATATAATTCTAGAAATTGCTGTATTACAAATAATAATAAAACATGAAAATTGAAATTTTCACAGCACTTCCTCTTTTTTTTCCATAAACATTCTTCCGTAAGAAATTATATCGTTATTATTTGGCTTTCTCAGAGAAAAACTCTGCTTTGCGATTCCGGTCTGATTTAACAGCGAACATATTTTCTATGAATCGTATTTTTTTTTATGAAAAGAAAGCACTTGCAGAAGAAAGCAATATTTTAGAAAAATTTGATAACTTTTCCTCTTTCATTCCTAAATTTTTTAATAGTTTTTTATAGAAAAAAAATAGAAGCAAAACTCGTCCCACTTTGGCTTTAGGCTCAAAACTTTTGTTATTTCATGCAGAATTTTTGAGATTTTTTCAGATTTTTAAATTTGGGCTAACGGTATGTTACCTTTAAAAAATCGTAAAAAAAATAAATAAATGAAAAAAAACTGAAAAAAATTTCCAGTACTTTTTGGAGTTGGTCCAATCAGATAAAAAAATTTCGACCAAATCCGAGAGGTCGAGGGTCCGACTCAGGTCGAATCGGTATGGAATGCCCCATATATAATTTTTTAACTTGGGGCTGTTCGATATAGTCGAGGAAAATATCGATCGCGTCGCTAGAAAAAAAAAACCTTGGAAGATGCCCGGTTAATTCGCTTCCCAGTTGATCCAACCCCGATTAATCGGGGTTCGATTGTATCTAAAAAAATAAACAACGTTATCGACTTGAAATTTGGCCATAAGTTTAAGAAGAATATTCTCTTCTCGACAGAATTTTTTAGTTGTTTTTTCATTTCATCATACCCAGTAAACACATAATTGAACAACAATGTAACTTGGAAGTTATATGTGATTCTAACAATGTAACGCTTACGTTATGTTGCGGCTATGTAGGGGTACCATGTGATGCTTCATTTGTTATATGCAGGTAATATTTTTTAATTTTTTTAATTTTTTTTTTATGTTGCATTTCCCCCCGTCTGCAGGCATTACGCCTATTACAGGGTCGGCCCGGATCAGTAGCCAGTCCCCCCTGGGGGTCTGGTCCGGATCAGTAACCAGGCCCCCATGCGGCCGCATCCGACTTCCCCCTCTATATCGCATTTGCCATAGCATTTCTGCTATGGGCATAGGGAAACTGTGGAAAACCTATGCCGGGAGGCGAACGCTCGAGACCGGCTTTATAGCCGGTCTCGAGAGTTCGCCTCCCGGCACCGGAGCTACGTCACGTTTCGTCGAGAACGTAAACACGGACTAAAGCTCTATACATGTGACCCCCACAGGTAGAAATACCTGTGTGGGTCTCATGTATACATCTGGAGCTTCATCGCGCCCGAATTTATATTTTCGACAAAAATCGACGGCACCCGCGACCTACCGATGCTCTGGACTAGAGGCCATTACACTGACCACTAGACCATCGCACCGGTTATGCAGGTAATGTTACTGTTATGTGACATATTCTCGTTGCACTTGCATAACAAAAGCTATGAAACCACAACGCAACGTGCAAGTAACAATTTGGACGTCACTTTTGTGATAGGAAGGCGATGTTACCGTTATGTAACGTGGCAACATTGCAAAACCGTTGCACGGGAATGTAACATTAACGTGACATATATATTACAGTGGTTTTGTAACATCGTAAACATCCACGTTATGTTACTGTTATATGCCGTAGTTACGTTACAGTTATATAACGAAAGTGTGTAACTGTAATGCAACATCTATGTAACGATTGTAATGTAACTGTGGCGATAATTCGGTTATTTTACAGTCATGTAACGTGGCAACATTGTAAGAAAGTCACATAGTCATACAGAATGTTATGTCCACTAGGTGGCGAACGACTCAAAAGTTTCTCGCAAGCGATTCGTGACCCTAGCGTGTATAAGACTGAGCGACTTCGCAGTTCAAAAGAAACAGTACGATACCCTTCGGAGGTGCCCTAACTGGATGGCATTATTCGCCTGTAGCTTCTTCTACTTTTAATTGTAGCAGCTGTTTTTTTGACCTTCTAAGGGTAGCGTTTTCGCAACCCGTGGACTTTTATGGACTTTCAGTCGACAAAAGAACCTCACGTGAAGTTACCTTTCGAAGTTGCGGTTTCGTAACTTTTATGTTACTTGTTTCACATTAGTAACATTACGCACCGCACAGGCAACATAACTGAATTGTAACGGTTATGTAACGCATAGTACATAACATGGTACATAACATTGTTACGGGGGAAATAATAACTTACATGTAAGTTACAGGTGATGTTGCCGGTAACTTTCGGTTACATTGCTGTTAAATTGCGGTTACATTGTGCAACATAGCAGTTACATTACGCAACGTGCGGGCAACATACCTGAAATGTAACGCATGTTATATAACATGGTAACATTGTTGAATGGGAAATAATAACTTACATGTAAGTTACATGTAACTTACAAGTGATGTTACTTGTTACATTGGGTTACCTTGCTGTAACATTGCTGTAATATAACCGTGTTTACTGGGTACATGTTTTCTAAACGATTGAAACCTATGACGTATACTGCATGAACAATTTTGACATTGAATATTTCCGAAGTGCGGTAGGCAAATCAAATTCTGGAGAAAATTTTAGACATCATTGGCGAACATTCTATAAAAATTTGAGAACGATGATATTTGAAGTGCATCGTTCATAGAAATACCTTAAAGTTTTCATGCAGTTCCTAGTGGGTTCGACCACCGTGGTTTCAGGTTGAAATTACCGCAAAAAACCACAAAAACCACCTCAGTGTTTTCTGCACCTTTCCGCACAGCAAAAAATCGCAAAACCACTGAGCGTTTTTTTTTGTTTTTTTTTTTTTGTAGCATCGATGGTTTTGCTGTTTCAATCACCGCAAAAACATCTATGTAAATTTCGAAAAATCGCGAAATTTCGTAATGTTTTGTAATTTGTATAAATAACGGTAGGAATCACGGCTCGACGAAATTTTCAGTGCCATGGCAATTCGCAGAATCCATCTTGCCACTGATAAACAACAGTAAAAATGACCCACGTCAGTAAAGGGCGGTTGATAACTTACGATCGCCCGTACTTATACACAAAACGGCGAACACTCACTTGTGAGAAACGTTTCGGCTCGTTGGCCATCTAGCGGGCTAACTTTGGGTGCAAGCGCAATGACCGGCTTAGCTCCGCGAGACGGCCAACGACTTAAAACGTTTCTCGCAAGCGATTGTTCATTTTTTCGTGCGTATAAACACGCAGCTATCGCAAGTTGCTGTGTTCTCATATAACTGAAGGACCACGTTTTTGAGGTGTCCTAAATTTTTGACATAGATGACCTAGCCATTTAAAAATGTGGAACGAGAAAAGACGACTTAGTCTTCTTCTTCTTCTTTTTCCTTTGCACCTGGCTATCGCCATCTATTGATAGCATGTGCCACTACGATTTAGTCTTCTGTTCCGAGTTCCAAATGTTATACATTTTATACAACTCAAAATTAAATATTGACGGTAACAGTATTTAAATGGCTTCACGGCAACATGAAATCTGCCGTGATGCGGTCCGTGATTTCTAACATTATTTATACAAATTACAAAATATTACAAAATTTCGAAATTTTTCGAAATTGACATCGGTGTTTTTGCGGTGATCGAAACAGCAAAACCGCCAACGCCAGGTTTTAAAAACGCTCAGTGGTTTTGCAGTGAATTGCTGTGCGGAAAAGTGCAGAAAACACTGACGTGGTTTTTGCGGTTTTTTTGTGGTGACAAAACTCACTAGGGGTCAGAAAATAATTTTTTCCCCACATTTTAAGCCTAAAATAGCTATTCCCCTCAATCGTTATAATAGTACAAAAAGGCACTTATCGGAATGTAATTATGAATAATTAACAGTAAACTCCATTGACTATCGCTATCTAATTATACGCATTGTGAACATTTCCGCAGCTCTTATTTACTCGCAGCTTCTGAGATTAGATAAGAACCATTGGTTTATTTCTCTGGTACAAAGTCTACGATGCGATTACATAAACAAACAATTTGGCATACGCAAGCGGCACCCGCACTCAAAATATTTAGTATAAGCTTTACTGTAGAAAATATTTTTATATAAGATTCCATTGCAGGTAACGGAAGCTGTTTTGTATGCTGGAATATTAAATATGATATGCCAGTGAGATCTGCCGCAAAATCACGGCAGATTTCACGTTTCCGGGTTTTACTTGTCATGATTTTTCTTTTAATCATGACCGATATCACGGCTGAATTCACGGCCCTAAAATCCGTCGTGCCGTGATTTTCTTTAGTAATCACGGTCAGAATCACGACAGATGTCACGTTACCATGATGCCAATGAAATCTCGAATGAAATGCTGTTACCGTCGGTATTTAATTTTTAATTATATAAAATGAGTAACATTTGAAACTCTGAAGAGAAGACAACGTCGTCTTTTATTGGTCCTCTTTTCTAAATGGCTAGGCCATCTATGTCAAATGGTTAGGACATCTCCAAAACGTGGTCCTTCAGGATATGAGAGTATAGCAACTTGCGATAAGCTCCGTGTTTATATGCAGGAAAAGGTGAACAATCACTTGCGAGAAACGTTTCGGGTCGTTGGCCATCTAGCGGAGCTAAGCCGGGTCTCCGCGTGGCAAAAGAGAGGCGCCCGTAGTTAGCCCGCTAGATGGCGAACGATCAGAAACCTTTCTCGCAAGTGATTGTTCGTCGTTCCATGGATAAGTACGGGCTATCGTTAGTTACCATCCACCCATGGACTGACGTGGGTCATTTTTACTGTCTTTTATGAGTGGTACAATATATGGTAGGGTACAGAAAAATTCCCAACAGCAATTTCAGCTGTGATTCCGACCATGATTACTGGAAAAAATTCCAGCACGACGAATTTCAGTACTATGAATCCAGCCGTCATATAGGCCATGATTAAAAGAAAAATCACGACAAGATAAATCCCAGACACGTTAAGACTGCCGTGATTTAAGACGTGATTTTGACAATTACCGTGGCACTGAAAATTCCGTCGAGCCGTGATCCGGGACGTGATTTCAACCGTTATTTATTGTAAAATCACGGTCCGCAAGCTCAAAAGCTTAATCGGTATAAGAGGGTCCGTGATTTCCGCCGTGATACGACCGCGATTTTCGGTGCCCTAGCAGATCGAACAACCGTGAAAACAACCGCGAAAACCCAAAAAAAACCGTGTTTCTAACCCGGTCGGAATGAGCCACAAAACCAACCGATAATTCTTGTCAATCCAACCGAAAACCCAACCGAGCTTTCAAAAGCTCGCAGCTTGTGAATAGGTTGGTCCACGGGTTGTTGAGACTCAAGTCCAACCAGAATACCAACCGGCGCAAGAAGCAGCGACCGGTTGGTCTCTGGGTTGTGCAAACTCAGGTCCAACCGGAATTCCAACCGTCGCAACCACCACCAACCACCGAATTGCAATTGTGACAAGTAGCATCGACTGGTTGGTCTCTGGGTTGTGCAAACCCAGGTCTAACCTGGTATTCTAGAAGTTCAAGCCACACTTAGAATTCGCGGTCCTGAAATTCGTCGTGGCGTGATATTTTTTAATTATCATTGTCGAAATCACGGTCCTGCTGGGAGTGTTTCTATACCCTAACGTATGTTGTAGGCTAGGGTATAACCGACAATAAAAATGATCCACGTCGGTATATGGGCGTAAGGTGACTTACGATAGCCTGTACTTATACATGGAACGGCAAACAATCACTTGCGAGAAACTTTTTGGCTCATTCGCCATCTAGCGGTCTAACTTCGGGTGCACGTGCGTCGGCGATGGTGAAGAGGTGGACCCCCTTCCTTTTGTCACGCGGAAACCCGGCTTAGCTCCGCTAGATGGTGAATGACCCGAAACGTTTCTCGCAAGTGATTGTTCGTCGTTCCATGTATAAGTACAAGCTATCGTAAAACGCCGTTCGCCCATTTATCGACGTGGGTCGTTTTTACTGTTGTTTATACCGTAGCGTAGAATATACGCTAGGGTACAAGAAAATTCCCAGCAGGATCGTGATTTTACCCACGATTACTGAAAGAAATCATGGCACGATGAATTTCAGGACCGTGAATTCTAAGTGTGGCTTGAACTGCTAACAAATCCGGTTGGACCTGGGTTGTGCAAACCCAGGGACCAACCGGTAGCTGCTTTTTGCGCAGGTTTTCGGGTTGGCAAAACCTGGCACAATCCTGAGACCAACCGAGCGATGCTTCTTGCGACGGTTGGAATTCCGGTTGGACTTGTGTCTCAACAACCCGAGAACCAACCTATTCGCAAGCTGCGAGCTTTTGAAAGCACGGTTGGTTTTTCGGTTGGATTGACAAGAATTATCGGTTGGATTTGTGGCTCAATTCGACCGGGTTGGAAATACGGTTTTTTTTGGGTTGTTCGATCTGCTAGGGTGTCGAAACTCACGCGTGATTTTCACCGTGATTCGACCGTGAACAGCGTCAATTCCAAGAGTGGTTCAACCTGCTAGGGAAGCTTTTGTTGCATTCTTCACATATTGAAAATGATAAAACCCGTTTTCATTTGTAAATTATCAAAATTTCTTTCTATCAGGATACAATTTGATGCAATTTGTAAAATATCGTGTAATAGTAACTTACTATATTTTTGTATTTATTTTAATTGAACGTGTATTTTATCAGCACATTTTTATATGCATAACAATATAAAAACAGCTTTTATTTCCAGATTCGCATAATATATTGCCTAAAAAATGATGAAATTTGTCATGCGTAATGATTTTTTCGTCGCAACAGTCTCGTAAACAAACGTAAACTCTGTCATTATTATCACTTTGATATGAACACTTGAATTATATTTACCAAAAATAATTGATGACAAATTGTTTTCAAAATATGTTACTTCTTCACGCGTTGTTACTTTTCTTAAATCGAAATTCAACTTTAGTGCTTATTAGATCTTTTAGATTGATTGAAAATGCTAACAATGTTCTATCCAAAAGCAAAATCTAATGCTATTTCGTAAATAAAAGTTATTTACCGGTATCTTGTATTTATTTAAACTCAACGTGCATTTTACTATGTTAAATACCAGAAATATAAAGGCAGATTCCATTTTAAGATTAAGCAATGTATTTCCAAATTGTTAAAATTTTAAACATTTCATAAAATTAGTTGACTACCTTTAAAAAAAGAAGTCATTTTTTTGACGTCTTAAATTTTCGGTGTAAATATCAAAATCATTTCCATGTACAAGTTATGCAAATTTTTTTATTCACAAATTTTTTCTTACTTGCTAAAAAAAATATAAAAACCTTTTGTTATGAACGATTCAAAAAATGTAATTGTATAAAAATTATTTGAATCTTTTTTCTTTCGTGTATTTCGGAATTTAAACATAATATTTTCGCAGATAACTGTGTCAGCCATGAAGCAGCAAAAGTCGCGGCGTATCGCGCACGACGTACAAATCCAATTAGCCGCTCTCCACGGGTCTCCAGGCATCGCAAGCGAGCTGCATCGTATAATGCAAATATTCCGTCGACCGGTTGAACGGGAAGAAAAAAAATGGTATATGGTGGGGAGAGGATAGCGGGCGGCTTCTGATTCGCCTTTGGCTTCGACGTTATCGGTTATCTCGACAATGAGGCTGAGGTACTAAGGTCGATCGGTGCCCGAAATCGGTGTAAATAATAGTCGCGTATTGCGTCGTCTACCAGACGCATCGATGTCGAAAACCGCCGACGACAGTTTCCTTATAAGTTGCCAAGTCTTAAAACTCAAAGTGGAAGATATTTATTGCATTGATGGAAAGCTGCAATCAAAAACAAAAATTCGTTTAAAAAATTGGTGGTTTACTAAAAATTAAATTATTAATAAAAATGGAGATTTTCGATTTTTAAATACGAGTGAAAACGTCTTCTGGTCCAAAAGAAAAAAGCAACAACGAAATTTATTTTAATATTAAAAATTGTTTTAACATTTTAAACAACCAACGCTTTGATTTATAAATAAAAGTGAAAACATTTTTTTTTCTGTTTCGGCGGAATGAAGAGACAGTGAAAAATAACTTACGAGTGATTAAAAAGGCAGACGATTTAATTATGGACGCCGAATTGGAGCCGATCGTCGATCGGTTAAACGATATTTCGCAGATTCCAAAAAAACGAATACAAAGTGGGAAAAGCGATTTCAATAACGGCATAAATGTTTTTATCAATGCTCCGCCAAAAGGATTGGTAAAAGAATACCAACAACTTTTTACGAACGATGCCATAGAATTTATGGTCGACTTGGTGCTTCGATTCGAGACCGAAATCGAAGAACTCTACAATCGAAGACTCCGAAAAAAAGTAGAAACTCGAAGTTCTTCAAAAATACCTAAATTTTCGAAATCCATGAGGAGCCTCGACGACAATTGGAAAGTAGCACCAGTTGGTACGAAAAATATTTTCTTTCATCAACAAATTGTAACTATTATTTTCTTGCTGATATTTAGATTAAAAAAGGAAAATGGAATGAAAAACAAGAATGCAAAGTAAATCCTTTAAAATTATTTACTATCTTTTTTTTCTCAATAAGTTCTATAATAAGGATATATGTTTTTCAATTTTGGATTACATATAAAAGAAGCTTCATGAAGAGCCAAAAAAAGGAAGCAATTCACAAAATTCACGTAAGACATGAAAAATAATAAAGAACCAATGAGCATTCTACTTTGCATTCTTGCTTTAAATAAATTTTGAAAATTGATGTTCAACGAAATTTTAATCATTAAGAAATAATAAAGAAAAAATCGAATGCCGGTAAAATCCGAACACTAGCATAGCACTAGAATATTATTTAATTTATATAAGGATTTTGGCTTGCTATCTCAGGTTTTGTAAAAATTAATATAATAACGTCAACTTTTACAAAAAATTGAGAATTCCATAAAATCGGATCCGCTTTGTCGATGTGTGCCGAAATCAATACCAAACAACATTAACTGTTTAGCGAACTAACCGACATTTTACGAAGCCTGGAACGACTACTTTTAAATTAAAAAAGACAATATTAAAATCTCTATCGGAGACTCAAAGATAGGCAGATACGTCACTTGTGTATCAAATTCCAGCGCGATAGCTGGAACGATTGTTCAGTTATAGGCGTTTGATCACACATACACATACACAAAACAGTAGCCAAGTACGTATTAACATACAAGGATATTAAATTTGAAGTTTTGTGTAAATCGATAGAGGTGACCGAATTTTATAGAACGATAAAGCACTAAAAACAAGATTGAAAAGCCCGCCCTTGCATATTGCACCATTATTTTTTAGGTCTTCTTAAAAATTCTTCCATGAGGAAGCCACGTTTAGTCAACATACTTCCTCGTAGTGGTAGCTCTAATAAAAATGTAAAGTTAGGAAGCAATGTGCATGGCCCGACTGTTCGACCGTTTTATTTTTTAAACTTGATTGCAGATTAATCGGCGAATTCAATAAACCCCCAAAACGAATTTCATTCAAATCGGATCAGTTTTGCTTTTTGGGCCGCCATATTGGATTTGCCGTTTTCAATTTTCAAATGTCGACATCAGATTCGTAACAACCCCCAAACACAGATTCATAACATTCATGTATTAATTACATAATACAAAATAACACGTTATGTAAAGATAAGATCGCTAGTCATGTACCAGTGAAAAATTATTTCTCGCTTTAGAAGGCCCCAGGACACATACGAATCGACATATAATTTATGAAACATAATATAATATTAATATAACAAATTAGATTATTGTTATAGAATGATTTCGTCATTTAAAGTATAAAATCCCGGCTTTAATGGGCTAGTAAGAATTAGTTTCAGGTTAGAAAACGTGTCACAGGGCTAATAAAAATCAATATTTTTTTAAACAGGTGCACGCTTGCAAAATCGCCATCTAGATCTGGGAGACGTGAGCCCTAGTGATCTTTCACATTTCTCCGCAGCATTGCGATCGCCCGTCCAAGGAGTTCAAGTAGATTTTGACGACGGTCATTGTCCAACCTGGAGAAACCAGATCCTCGGGTTGCGCAATGTTGGCTGCGCGGTAAAAGGCCACTTGCCGGGAGTCCCCGAAATATCCGAAGCTCCGGTACTGATGTTGAGGCCGCGAGCTTGGAACATGATAGAAAAGAATTTAACGATCAACGGGCGTCGAATCCCAGGTCCTCTTTTCGATTTTTCTCTACTCATTTTTCATAACGGAGCGGTATTGCTTGAAAAGACCGGAACGAGCGGTACATTCTACCTCTCCAAAGTAGAGGGTGCTGAGGAAGCGAAATTATGGAATGAAATATTCACGTGGACCGAAAAAAGATTGGGATTCCCCAGTGGAAGCGTAAAAGCCTGCGTGCTCATTGAAAATATTTTATCGGCATTCGAGATGGATGAAATCCTGTGGGAACTGCGCGAACACTCTCTTGGGTTGAATTGCGGAATTTGGGACTACGCTGCTTCGATAATTGCGAAATTCGGTACAAATGACGATAATTATTTGCTCCCGGATCGAAGAAAATACGTAAACTCCAGCAAAAAGTTTCTCAGAAGTTACATGCAATTGGTTGTCAAAACTTGCCATAAGAGGGGAGCTCACGCGACTGGCGGAATGGCGGCGAATCTACTGCCACTGAAAGACCAAAATTCCCAGGACTATCAGAACATTTTGAGATTGGTTTACGAGGCTAAATTGGGAGAAATTAGGCTAGGTTTGGACGGTTTCATGGTCTACGATTTGGGCCTCGTTGATACGATGAATCTACTTTGGCGGAAACATGGCGGCCATTTGAAAAATCAAATTCATGTGTTGGCGCGAAATTCGAACGAGGATATCAGTGAAGAGGATCTACTTTGTTTGCCAAAAGGAGGGGTGACTTCGGCTGGACTCGAACACAATATCAGCGTTGGAATTCTCTTTGTGTTTCATTGGTTCAATGGAAAGGGACATTTTCCTTACAAAGGCTTCATCGAGGACTCCGCGACGGCGGAAATTTCGAGGTCGCAGGTCTGGCAGTGGATCAGATTTGGGGCGAAGCTCGAAGATGAAAGTGGATCCGTTACTAGAGCCTTAGTAACTCGCAAAGCCTCGAAAATCTTACTTGCTTTGAAAAATGAGTATGGCCTCACTCGGGAATTGAGTCAGAAGCTTTTTCTAGCTTTTGATGTATTTTTGGAGGTAGTGAATAAACGGGATTTCCCAGAATTTATCACTACCTATCTCGACGAAGAGCAGATTTTCAGGAAAATTCAATCAAATTTGTAACGTTATAATCAAGATACAGTTGTTGTTACTTTTCTACATTTATATCAATAGGTGATATGTTTATGTATATATTTATGTAAATATATGCCGACAACTTTTTGTCTCGAATAAAAAGTGATTGTCACCCAATCTTTCATTTTGAATCAATGTGGCCGAAAATATAGTAATAACTTCGTAACTCCTCCTTTGTAGTGTAATATACAAATTGGTTTTTAAAGAAAAGGAAAAGAGATAGGTGGGGCGAAATGAATATGTTATAGTACTTTGCGATACAAGGGCGAGAAAGCGATCATTATACGCAGGTTGGGAACCTGCTGCTCGCACACTCGCCGCACTCGTACCACAGACAGCACTCGCCTTCGGCTCGTGCTGCTGTGATACTCGTGGGGCTCGTGCGATCAACTTCACAACCGTCGTATTATGATCGCTCTCTCGCTCTGTATCGCATAATACTTTTTGTAACAAGTGCATGAGAAGTGCTACCGAGTGTAATGTCGCCCGCATGCGAGAAGTGCGTGCGAGAAGTAAAATAGCATCGATGGCCGTAAAACGCCACTTACGCCATACGTGGCAGGCACGAGAAGTAGCACTTCTCATGCATGCGTTACAATAAACATATTATGATATAATCTCTATATTATAAAATTTTGCCGCCGCCGCCGCTGCACCAAGAATCGAGAGACTTAGAAAAATTGACCGCAATAGGTGACTGATCCCATGTTACGAAAGGGCCGAGGGAGGTTTGCGAAGGATAGAGAAAAGGGGTTCTAAGTCCCTCAATGGACCCCCAAGCCCGAATTTGTCTAAGTCCTTCAAACTTTCCGTCCTTCAGACACAGTCAGTACTTCTCATATTTTGCCGAAAAGATCAATTGTGGTGAGGGATGACACTTTACAATTTTTGTTACCGACCGAGCAGTAGCAAATCATGATAACGTGAATATTCTGAGTTCGGTGAGGGAGATTGCGAGCGCACGATCCACAATAATATCGTAGTATAATATATCTCTATATTATAAAAAAAAGATTTCGCCGCCGCCGCCGTGTCAAGAATTAAGGGATTTAGAAAAATTCAGAGGGGGGCAAGAGGGGAGGGGGGTCCCCCAAGCGCACTCGATTTACTTTACGCACGACATTCGGAAATTTCGCTCTTTAACCTCCCTGCTAAACCTCCTTGAAAACTCTCACTTATTTCACGGTGATCACAAAAAATTGTATATGTAACTCGTGAGAGTAGGTTATTTTCGATTCGTGTAATCAATAGCACTCGTGTGAAAATAACCCACCTTACGCACTTCATACACGATGTTTCGCTAAATTATAGCAAGGATATAATATGTACATAAAAGTAATCACAGCGTGTAACAAATCGTAAAATCTTTTATTTAAAGCCATTTCGACAGGTCTTTGGCGTTTTCCTTGCTGTTGGCGATTCGCGAGCCGAACTGAAAGGCCCGTTTAGGAAAGTGTGCCGTCTGACGTAAGCCAATTTCATGAGCGACCAGCCGCAACAAAAGTTTATCACCCAGTCCTGCTGGCATCCTTTCCACAGGGTAACACCTGCGACATTCATCGAAAAATTAAAAAATCGA
Source organism: Ephialtes manifestator (assembly GCA_963970395.1). Classification (NCBI taxonomy): domain Eukaryota; kingdom Metazoa; phylum Arthropoda; class Insecta; order Hymenoptera; family Ichneumonidae; genus Ephialtes; species Ephialtes manifestator. The sequence goes on along the minus strand of OZ019968.1, from coordinate 11,451,670 downwards.
TCGTTTGAAACTTGTAAAAGAGTACATACGGCATTCCAAGCCAACTCGGTAAACGTTTGATCCTGCCGGCAAAAAATAAATTTTTATAAAATATATTGCCGTCGGGGGTTTGTCAATATTAAAAGTGAAAAAAAACTTCATACCAAAAAAATTTAAGAAAAATCTTCCACATTTTAATACTGAAACTATACGTTTAATTTGAAAGGGAAAATAGTATTTATCATTATTCTACCTATTTAGTGATGTAGTTATTGTTTTTGGGGGTTCACGCGACTTTTTAATGCGAAAATTATTACTTTTATACGTTTCATCGCATACCAGTCACTCATTTAGGCTACAAATGTACATACAAAAATTATTTTTACATCGCTGTTTACGGCAGATAATCGCTCATAAATACCCTACAAAATTGTTAAAGCAGTTGAAAAGTTTAACAAAGATGGAAAAATAATGTTTTTAGATCTTAAATCAAGTATGTACACTTGTAATCTAAATGAGAGACTATGCTAAATTATGAGTAGTATGAAAATAATAATTGCCGAATTTAAGTCTCGTAAACACCCGTAAATCAATAATTAAATCACTTCATTGCCAGAAAAAAATGAAAAATACTATTTTATTCTTCAAATTAAATATATAGTTTTAGTATGCATTAAAATGCGGAAGAAAAAATTATTCTACAATTTACAGAGAATAAAACCTCCTATAAATCTATAAACTAACGCCCTTTTTAATTGAAATCTTCGAGAAAAAGGAACGTCGAAGAGTACCACTTTGATTTTTTGTATCGTGAATATAAAAAAATATAATAATTTCCAATTCTCTTGTTATGGAGTTTTTTCCCTATTAACATTCACAAAGATCGACGGAAAAATATTTTTTTTTTATTTAATTTATTTTTGGCCATTTTTAGAGTAGTACAAGCCTTGACATAGGAATAAGTGAAATTAAAAATATGACGGGTCAAAGGTTTATCGAGTTGGCTTGAAATTCCTCAAATATAAGTATATAAATATATAAAAAATGTAGACTGTTTAAAAAAAATATTTTGAAAAAGGGAGAAAAGGCATAAAAATAGAAAGTACATTAAAATTCTTTTTTATTCCTTAAAGTTGTTCAAAATATATTAAAAACTGGTCTACAGATCGTGAGATTGCCGTACGGTTTTAGCAGTCCCCCGAATTAAACAGCATTTTTTTCCGGCCATAACTTAGATGGATGACCACTTAGTCACGTTCTGATTTGTGCGCCAATTGCTGAGCGAGAAGCAATTTTCCTGAATTTTTAATATATTTTATAGGATATAGAAGAATTTAAAAAAAGTGAACATCTCTTCAAAAATGAATTTAAAAAATCGGCTTCTAATTTTATTGAATTGATGAAAATATATGAATAAAAGTGCAATTCAAACTATTCGTTACTGAAAGAAATTGAGGCCGTTTTTTAATTACCAAAAAATGTAATCTTTGTGTAATATCTGCGTAATTATTGTTCGAATTTGCACGTTACCTTTCCCATGGTCTGAGGCTACTGACATAACTGACGAAGTCTTCGTCGAGATATGGAAGGCGCGATTGTCTTCCGTGATCGGCAACCACGCGGTCGTCTCTGCCTAAATTTCTTTCGGAAATCCTCGCCAATTCGGCGTCAAGCTCTTTGCTGAGAGCTGACCAACCTCCCCGTCTTAGAGTCGTTCGGTGTCTGGTATAACCACCGAAGAGCTCGTCGGCGCCCATTCCCAAGAGAAGAACTCTGGTTGGCGAATTGTACGGTTCCCCAGTTGAGAATAGCGTCCCGGAGCCTCGACTCGCAAACCACAAGGCACAACCGAGACTATCGTCCAAAATCGTTGTCAGGGGATACACGAGATTGCGGATTCTCGAGGAACGATACTTTTGCAATTCTTCTTGCGTTACGTTACACTGAAATATAAAATTTTGTAGTTTTACAGGAAATTCGTCACGCAATCGAAGATTCAAATTTGAAAAACGGTTTGAACCGTTTTACAGGAGATACATGAAGGTGTAAATGAAGTGGACCTGATTTAAAAAGCTCCTACCTAATACAAAAAAATGTATAACTACGAATTTGCAAAATAAGAAGGAGAATTTGTAATTTTACATCGATCTTGCCGCGTAGCAGCTCATTTTGTTTCTCGATAGATACTCTACAATTTCACCGGAAATCATTTATAATAATATCCATCATTTGAAAAGTACAGCTTTTTGTTTATAGACAAATTACCAAAAAAATAACAAAGGGACCGCCCATAAATGTCGTCACCACCGATCTGATCTTTTTGGACCTCCCCCCCCCCCCCCCTCGCCTGATCATGTATCGTCACAATCCCCCCCCAAACGTGACATCAGGCGATCTCGCCTGACCCCCGCCCCCGTAAAGTTGAAATAAATTCAATTTTTGATTACCAAAAAACGTTATAGATATATATCATACATAGTCGAACAATGATAAATATTTTTATATTATTTATGAATAGTAGGAACAACAATGTAACTTTTCATACACTGGTGTAACAAAAACGTAAATACTTTGTTCGTTGACTAAAAATGCTCCAAGACTAGTAAAAATGAAGATTACAAATGAAATAATCGGAAGAGATGATTTCTTTATAGTGAAATCGAAATTTAAAAAAATTCCCCAAGAGATGGCAAAATTTTGCGTGAGGTCTTAAAAAAATGAAAAATGCTTAACTCACAATTGAGATTTCCCACCCCCTCCTCTATCGTCACAAACCGTCACTTTGTTCGGGACCCCTCCCTGCCCCTGGTGGTGATGTCATTTATGAACGCCCCCAAACCTATGATCTCCTATATCTTCGCGAGCAGAAGTAAAACAAAGTAAATCACTTGGTGAATTCTTGAAGCATCTTCCAAAAAAAAAACATGAGCTGACAATTACAAATTTCCCTCGTGAAAAACTGCGTACAAAATATGCTGCTGGCGCAAACTCCGTTTTTATTTTGTAAAATCATTGTTATCCATTGTTTTAATATTCTGTAAGACCTTTTTACACCAAATCCACTTTAATACACACCAATTTCTTTTTCTTCAAATTTTAGCACTCGATTGATTTGGAAATCCAATTGTAATTATTAAAATAAAAAATTTGCACAATTCGAACATTAAAAAGCACAATTGATTTCGAAATAAATTTTTTTTCAAATATTGTTAATTCGGAAATTCAATTATTTTTTAAATTTAATTATTGTCGATCTTATGCGTTTTTTTTCTATATCATGGTTTTCAAAACTAACGAAATCAATTATTTTCAAAATTCATTTTTTTTACTAAATAAGATAAAATAATTAGTCTAAGATAATTTGATCCAAACCTCAACGAAATTCCACGTTCGCCAGGGGCAAATTTCTTGAAGTTCGGCGAGTGCTTGTCTGCCAGTTTTTCTGTCCGGAACATCAAAATTTACCGGAATATCTGTACAATTTTTAGCACTTTTAATCTTAGTTTTCGGATCGACTCTCCGAACTTTTTCGAACGCCACATTTACGAGATCGATGCTTTCTTGTCTGGGCACAAAATCATCAGCCAGGGCAGCCAATATCGTCGAGTCCAGACCGCCGGAGAACAGTATTCCTAACTTAGAGTGATCGCAAATAGTTTTCTGCCCCTCTAGAATCGATCGAACGCAATTCTTGCAATACTTTGGCTTTTTTTGGACTCTCAGCATTATTGATTTTTTAAGCAATTCCATAACTCGCTCAATTCGCTCTCGAATTTCCGGTCTTTCCGCCAAGCTCTTCATCACATCACTAATAATTTCTGAACGCATTATGTCTGAAGGTTTCATTTCAGGACATAAAATGTCCGATTTAGAAATCCCATTTTTAGTTGCGGAAAATAAGATTTCGTCAAAGTATGCAATGTCCTTCGGTTCTGGCTCGAAACATGGGGATTCCCGTTTTTCTCGAAAAAGCGAATCGAAGATGGCTAATTCGACGCCTAGACGAATTTCTAAATCTTTCAACAAAGTTTTAAAACGCATTTCTGAAGCTCTCCATGGATAAACGCTGAGAGTCGAAGTCTTGAGATTGAAGACAAATATACCAATAGCTGGAACTTCGATTGTTGTATCGCATTTCGTACTCGCTGATGACATAAGAGTCAACGAGTCGCAGTTTGGACTCATTTTTAGTAATAGGCTGTGTCTTCCAATGGAATCTCTTGCAAAGTAAAGCAATCCTGTAGCTGCTTGATAATAAATTACGCTGTAGGGTCCACGTATAGTTGTTAATGTTTTAGGGACATCTTTTTCATTCTTGAGAATGTTCTGAAGCGTCTGCGTATCCGACACGTCCTTTTGGGCCTTTAATGAAGAAACTTATTTAAAGATTGTTTGAGACAAAGACAATAGAGGCTTTGAGCGTTTTGGATACGGCATAATATGTTAAGCTACAAGGGCGGCGCGAAGTACGCGATTTTGATCGAGAGTGAAGTTTGTAGCAATCACTTGAGATGAATATCACGCTCCCTCTTATGTAGCAAACGGTACTTTTTTCCCGATAGCACTAAAAAGTAACCACGATCTAGCTAGCCAATGACAGGTACGCATGTGCAGTATGGTTCTCATTATGGAAATGAACCTTTTCTCTCTCTAGGGAGTCATGCAAACTGGGTTGCGCCTGCGTATGAGCCAGAGGTTAATTGTACATTACGTTGCAAGGGAGGGAAGTGCAACTTTTCAGAAAGAGTGTAGTTGTATCCCTCCCATGTAACGTACTATATTTTTCTCCCGATTTCGTTAAAAAATAACCACATTTCGTGTGTGCAACAAGGACGGAGAATAAGTCCATTTTTAACAAATGACGACACGCATGCGTAGTACGGTTTTTATTACTCTCGCCGGGCAGGAATGAGCTGATTACTTCCCGAGGGAGGTAATAAAAGCGGACTGCGCATGCGTACTTCATTCGTAACAAATGAGCGATTTCCCGCCCGCGTTGTGGAGACGAAATGGGGTTATTTTAGCGGAGTCAGGAGAATAAACAGTTTCTCGCACGAAATTACATTATTTTAGAGTAGTCGGAAAAAATAGAACATTTAAACACTAGGGAACATTGTTTTTAGCGTGTGTGGGTTTGTAGTAGAGCCGAAGGCAAGCATTACAATTATACGAGCCAAAAAGAAGATTTTTCTCGAGTGTTGAATGAAACTTTTCAGTATGACGTCGGGAGACTGCGGTTTTCGCCCGCGAAAAGTGCACTTTTCTAGTCGGAGGACTGAAATAGTATATTACGATACGAGTGCGATCAAACTTTTTCTGACGAGTGTGACTTTGCTACACGAGCCGAAGGCGAGTGTTGCAATCACACGAGTTAAGAAAACGTTTTTCGCATGAGTATCGTACAAAATTTTATTTGACGAGGTGTGTAAACGACGTTTGACGCACGCGAAGAGTGCGTAAAACCGCGTTCTACGCACTGAGTGAAATAAAAATCATTATGGGCCGCAGGTCATTAAAGGTAACGGTATCTCCTGATTCGGCAACATAGTGTAATAATTTATAAAATTGTTGTTTTATTTCTTCGTTTCGCAATTAAAGCTGAATGGAATTTTTATAATAATTTGTGTCTGGGGGCGCTCATGTGAACTTCAAAAAATGATCAGTTTTTAATAAAAATTGGTACAAATTCTTGAAGGCTCATACTTCGTGGCTCATCAAGTACTTCACAATTGAATTGGGACAAGAAAATACATGTACATTATTGGGGATACTGAGAACATTCATTGTACAATTTAATAACTGCAAAAAATGTGCAATGTATTTGAAGTACATTACTTGATGAATCTTGATGTATCACACATCGAGTAATGAACCGACCAGTGAATGAATGTTGTCCATAAGAGCATGTGCATTATAACGGTCATTCACTCGGTTTTGTCGTCTGCTTAACCGGTCATTCGCTGGTCGGTTCACCCTACTTGAACAATGTTGCTTCAAGTACTACAGGTACTTGAAGTACCAAACAAATACCATGTACTCAATGAATTATCGCAACCCTCACATTAAAAAATAAAAGATTCCTTTCAATTTTTTTTACAGTAAATTCTATGTTAAAAAATAACATTCTTGAAGGTAGCGCGGAAATTGGCAGCACCCTAGAATGGCAACTTGAAATAAAATAAATTTAAAAAATATGTTTCTTATATTTTTTTTGGTTCTGATATTCTAAACTCAGTGTGAGTTCCATTTCCAGAGTAGTCTCAAAATTTTTGTTTTCAACACAGAATTTACTGTAAAAAATTCAAACAAACCATCTATGTACTTTTTGAGGTATTCAAATTTTGGGTAATTATGCTACATATTTATTTGATTTAATTTTTCGCTGCCATCCTAGGCTGCTGCCCATTTTTGCACTAGGCATGGAAATTTTATTTTTGTACACAGAATTTACTACACATTTTAAAAAAAATTGTCCATGTACTTTTTTGAAAAATGCAAATTTGTGGTAATTGAGAAGATAAACATTTTTTATATAATCTGATGAAAATTCTAGAGGGATTTTTCTAGAAGCTAACTAATCTAACTAATAACTAGCTAACTAATAATAATAAATTATATACATCTATTACCATGTATCCCTTAGCCTTAGTATTGGAATTTGTCCAGATGGACTTATAACTTAAGACAAACCAATACAAACTTAATATAGCGATCAGAGCCCAAAAAAATGACAAGTAATTGACAAATGTAGAAATATTTAAGCATTTGAGTAATCATTTTATGCAATTTAGTTACTTTTCTTACCAAACATCCAGAAAATATATCTCCATTCCAAAGAAGTATATTTCCATCAGAATCTGTACATGGCTGTGCAACAGGTTCTGGTCCTTGCATCCATAAGACACTAGCAGCAAAACAGGCTTTCCATTTGTACGGAAGATTTTCTATTTTTTCAGCAAATGAATCAGGTCCTCGTTGCTGTATAATACATTTGCATCTCATGTACTGTAAATTAATAAAGAGAACCTTCAAATTTTTGTGCAAGAAATTAAATGTGAAATTGAATTCACAATTACTTTTAAAAAAATTATTATCAACACTGTTAGAAGAAATGTAAAAAGTATTTATTTTTTCATTATTTTTATTGTACAGCAGTAGTGTTTTTTTTTACAGAATGTTCATACTTTGCAGTAACTCCATAGCAGAAAAATAAACTAAAAAGGTATGAATAATAATAACAAACATGAAAAATAATTTATTTAAATTACAATAATTATTGTTATTATAAACAGAATATCACTATAAACAGAAAATTTAAAACTGTATTCTGAAACTAATGTCTAGAAAATGCAATTTTCAACAAAAGTTTAATTGAAAATTGAAAAAAGCGTTTTTTAAAAATTTTATTATTTTTTCAATTTTATTATTTAAAAAATTTAGATTTACGTTTGAGAATCGAATAATGATAATTTAATAAATATACAAAGCACGGGTGTTGAGTAATGGACGACCGATCGTTATTTGAAAAATCGAGAAAAAATTTGTCAAACATTAATTTAACTTACATCCGCGAGTTTTTCGGTCTGATTTTCACAATTCTGCCAAATAGAACACAATATTCCACACATTTTGGCCGTCGTGCAGTCGTTAACCTATTTCTATCAACTCTGGTCTTCGCCATCTTTGTAGACAGGTTAGTACAATCATCGTCAAAACTTTTGTCTTACAGGTTTCAAGTGTCAAATTTGAAGACGAATATCATTGGCGACCCAAGTAGCACACGGATAAAAGTAATCTACTTGGTATACTAGCAAAGAATATGGATATGCCATACTAGGTTGCTTAATTACCGTCCATATGATATCTTACAGATATCTGTATCTGTTTTAGTATACCAAATAGATATTTTTTTATCCGTGTGCTCCTTGGGGATGCATATCTAGTAGTACAGTCGGTACAGTCTAGTGATGCGAGCACGGTAAATAACCGGACATTTAACCCTTTGATGCACACATTTTTATTTTTTGTAACTCATGCACGTAATGTCGCACATTTCGTGCCTGCAAAGCGTGCGTGAGATCGCGTATTATGCTCATGTAAACATAGATAATTTCACGTACGCCATCTCGTGCATGAAGTTATCTAGATTTCTGTAGATAACTTCACGCACACATTGGCGTGTGTGAAACTATCTACAAGATAATTTTACGCAATACTTTGCAGGCACGGAGATGTGCGACATCACGTTGACATTCGTTACAAAAAATAGTATGTTATACTTGTGCGACAAAGCGGCCGTCCCGCGGAGGTTAGGAAGCGGTGCACTCGCCTCCTCTCGTGCTACAAACAACACTCGGCTTCGCCTCGTGTCGTTGTAGCACTCGATTTGGCGAATGCGCCGCTTCCTAACCTCCGCGCGTAACGGCCGCTTTCTCGCACTAGTATCACAATCTACTATTAAAAAGTTACTTGTATTTAAAATCGAGAAAGAAAACGTAGAAATATTTAAAAAATGATAATAATCTAGGTAGGATGTTAAACATCCCGCTGTGCATCAAAGAGTTAAGGATGTTATACAAGTAAACAATTTTGAAGATTTTTGTCTCAATATTTTTTATGTTATAGAGAAAAGCACGACATTTAAAAAAATATATATTTATAAAATTTTTACCCACATACTTTCTGAGTTATAAATTATCAAAGTTCAGCGATTTAACAGTATACGGTGGAGGATGAGGACTGTCGTGTTTTCAGCGAAAGCGCATGTTTGCAGAGAATGTACCATGATAAATTTGTACTTTTCGTGTACATTGGAGTCTGAGCTTTACAGAACACTGAAAAAATCCACGTGCACCCACATTTTATGAAAGATATTACGTTAAAAGTAAACATTGTCTTTTTCGCATCTCTCTTGTTCATGTATGTGCATGCCGTTCGCGGTAACCTGTATAACATCCTTAACTGGTTAATAAGTGTTGCAATTTATAATGTTTAACAGAATGCTATTTATTTGAGGGAAATAAGTTTTGTTTCCGTGAAATAAATATATTTATCAAAAAATTAATAAATATATTTATTTCTTGTTTTTTTAATAAAAAATACGACCAACATTCACCAGTGATGAATTCCGGCCGACGAATACTTGGCTAGTGCTTAGAAGCGCCGAAGTTTTTTTGATAAATTCGAAAAAAAAAAAGCAAAAATTAAAAAAAAATTCGACATCGAACAAACATTTATTAACTATTTTTTTCAGGGATTCTAAAAAAAATTTCGAATTTTCGTTTGTTGTTGATAATCAATAAAAATGTGAAGACTGTGACATGCAGTTTGTTTTTGTTTGTTATTGAGGACGGCTCGCTTTGTGCGTCACGATTATCAACAAGGAAGGTATCCCAGGTCGATCTCTTCGATTTGATTTCTTTTATAATATGTTATAGTAGACTAAAAATTAAGCGACACGTTTTTTTTTTTATCTGCCATTAAACTCTTTAGGGGGGGGGGGGGGACCACCATCCAAAGTATGGCATGTTAAGGGGCGATTTGGCAGTTTCACCCAAAAGAACATATTATTTTTTAACCAATCCAACTGGAAAAGCTTTCTCATAACGAGAAATGAAAAATATAATTTTCTCAATTTAAAAAAAAGTTAAGGGTAAGCCACCCCTAAATATGATTACGTTTATCCAAACAATGTTCAAATTCAAGTCTAAAAATTAAAAAAAAAATATATGTTTTGTATGAACACGAAGAAAATACCGTTTGGAAATCGGTTGATACCAGTTTTTTTTTCAGTTGAAACTTCGGTTAGTTGCAGTTTTTTTTTCGGTTGAAACTTCGGTAACACAGACATCCACCACTAGGGTGGTAGAAAATAATGAGAAAGCTTTACCGAAGAAATTGGCACACAGTGGTTTTTGAATTAACGGTCCAAAACTCACTGAAAACTACCTTTAGTATCAGCATGCTGGTGAAACTACAATCAATATTTTTGCCGAAGGGCTATGAAAATCGTTATCGAATTTGTGCTCTCAATACCTGGTGAGAAAAGACATAAATGGATTTTAAAGAGATTATCTAAAATCTAAACGCCTAAATGTGCGTATCATAGGGTTGCAATAAAGAAGATAATTAACTTTCAAATAGTACAATAAAACAGCCTTTCCATATATTTGACTTTAGAGAATTTTAGATGATTCTAAACCAGAGCCTCTAATTATTCCATTTCACCTCGAAAAAGAATGACTCAAAAGCTTCTTTAACTCAGCACCCTAGTTCTCCAAAGTCGAGCATTTGGAAACGCCAACGAGCATCCTTAATTTATTCGAAGTCCTAGAGCTAATTGTTAATGAATATACAATAAATTTACTAAAATTACTCGTCGATCTCTTCCAGGTGCGAAAGCTTCATTTGCTTCGATCTATCGATTTTACCAACAGGTTTAATCTTCTTAATTTTTCTCTCCTTCTTCTGTCCAACGACGTACTCAGGAAGAATAATCTTGCTATTCCGAAACACGGGTTTATCGTCATGTTCAACGACAATCACGCTAGGTTCCTCTTTGTTTTTGCTTTCCGATGATTTTCTGAATGGTATCCTAGTTGTAAATTTGCAGCTTGTCGAAATGATGGCGGTACTGTCGGATTCCGGTTCCGTAGTGTCCATGGACTCGTCGTCCCCTTTTTTGCAACGCTCCTTCGATCTTCGTGCACGCAATTCGTTGAGAAACGAAAAAGCCGCTTGCGCATTGCTGCGATCAGACATTTGTTCGTTCTGCACATCATCCAGACTGTATTTTACCCATTTGTGGGGATTTCTGTGATAGTCTGCGACGCTTTTACGCGCTGAGATAGGAGCTGGTCCTTCCGGACGTTTGAATAAACTTTCTCTACCGCGATACTGTCTCAATTCGCTGCGATTCTGTTTAGCACAAGGCCGAGGACACCTCGCGGTTCCCTTTCTACCACGCAATATTTCTATCTCAGTTTGGCTAAGACTCGAAGCTGTCTGATCTTTATTGCAATCCTTTGCCGCCTGCGACAGCAGCGCCGAAAGCTGCTGTTGCTTGCTAGCAAAGGTGTTTCCACCTCCTTGGATAACAAATTCTGTCGATCCTGAGGGTGGCGGACGCATCGTGTTGTTTTTTATCGAGGAGTCGCAAGGTCTTAATGCACTTATGATGTTGGTGGGCGAAATTTGAGATTGCAAGATGAAGGACTCTAAAAAAAAAATTGAGACATAATTATTACTGAAGACATTATGGAAGTTGAGATAATAACTTCAGGACAACGAAACTCAATTATTTTTCCTTTGAGGAATGGTAAGGTCTTATCTTTTTATGACTTTGTATATGATTTAAAGACAAAGCTTATAAATCAGATATACTTTTCAAAAGTGTTTTGAATGTTAAGAAATCCACATGGTCTGAGTAATTCATTATTAATGACAAAAACTTATGAACAAATAGAATGCAAAAGAAAAGTTGATTACTAAACTTTCATTAAGGATGTATGATAGTTACAGTCCTGCCAAACGTGAGATTCAGAGAAAATTTCAAACACTTCCCCATGGAATAAAAATCGGAAAAAAATCAAGCAGGTCTAAGGTGCAAATCAAGTGCTGAAAAGATCGATTTTGCATAATAATAATTCGAAAATGTTATTATCAAATTGATGAATAAAAAATTGTTGAAGATATCATCCGACAACCTAACGCTTTTTTCGAATAAAAATGATTTGTCAATTTTTCCGAGGACATATGAATTTTTTCTTCATTTTGATTTTTTTTAAGTTTGAAAAATGCGCGAAAAATACCGAATTTTGGATATGAGTTTGGCAAAAAATATCTTGAGTGTAATGGATGGTTTGTAATGGTTGATTTTTTTTCCAATTTTTATCCGATCGGGAAGTATTCGAAATTTTCTCTGAAACTCACGTTTAGCTGTGCCTATCACACATCCTTAAATGTTACAAGCAACCGATATTTTCATTGAGTTAAATATTACATGGATTTGAATGTTTTCTAATTGATTATTTTTTCTTTTTTAATACATCTGATATTATTTTTTAAATGTTTAATGTTTTGTTATTAATTACAGCTATGAGAAGTAGCTGAAAGTTTGAGATTTTTAAACATATTTTTGTAAAAAGGCTTCATGTTGCACAAAAGGTTCAGGATTTAATTAAAGATGCTTTCAAAATTTTTGAGAACAAAAAAAATTTTTCATCACAAATTTGTTGAACAATTGTACACATTACAAAAATAAGTAAATCAATTCCAAGAGAAAATAATAATTGACTCTTTAAAAATTCGTTTCCATAAGTTTGTACAAAATGTTGAGCAAAAAAGATTGACTTTTCTATAAAAAATGTCAATGGCATTAGGTTTTTCTGGCTGATTTCCTTTAATCAAAATGTGTTGGTTCAATTTAGGATAATCATTCAACACTCAATGATAATATTTGATAAAAGATTTTGTGAAACTAATTATTTTATTTTATTTTTAACTTCAACGTAACTTTTTATTTTAACTTCAGTTTGATCTTGAAAACAAAATGTTTTGTTATTAAAGCTAACATTTATGTAAATCATTAAAGGAATCAAACCCTCATAGACTAATCCAACTTCAGCCAACCAAAAATGAATGGTTGGTTAGTGCATTTTATCAATCATAAACTCAATTATTTAAGGTCAATTTATAGTTGATTGTGATTGTTAGTATTTTTTACTCCAATGCTTTACCAAGTGTCATAAAATGCATATTGTCACATGTTGATTTGTAGTCGGTTTTTTATTAATAAAACATTTCCCAGCTATTATAAAATTAATATCGATGGTTAATTTATGGTTGGTTTTAAGTAAGCGAACTGTTTCCCAAGTGTAGTAGAGTCAAGATTTTATAGTTTTTGGATTTTCAAGAAATGTACGTTATTGCATGTACATTTCCAAACCTTGAGGTAGCAAGTCCAAATTTGATATGCAAATGAAATAATATTTGGTCATTATATTTCTTTATTTCTCAGCTTGTGTGATTGTAAATTGCAAACTCATCCTCGTGAGAAAAGAGTTTTCACACCCTTGTGACATAATATAGTATATTCAAAACAAGGATGCAAAGTAGAAACTTGCACATTACTTCTCTATTACTAATATTAATTTTTCATTGTATTCACATCTCACACATCTCGGGTCTGAGACAGTGATCACTAGATTCAAAGTGTGTGAAACCGAAGCCCAATACAAATTTCACTAATGCGAATCTTTAACAAATATCGACTGTAGGTGCTTAATAAATTTAATTAATTCATCAAGCAGCCACAATCGACAAATTTTAATCTGAAACAAATTATGAAAGAATACCCATTATTTTCCATCATTTTTTGCTTTTTACAAAGCATCCTCTATGGGGAAGCCAAAATTACTAAATAAGTTTACTCATAGAGGTGGCTTTGTGAAAAATATTAAGGAAGCAATGTGCGAAGTTCTACTTCGCATCCTTGTTTTCGTAAATTAATCATTTTCTATTGGTTAAAAAGTAAATATTGAAAGTTGCTTTACACTTGGTTTTTTTGTGACACAAACATGAAACCAAAAAATATCTGTTGGTATTTAGATTTGAATTAACGCACCAACCAATTTTCAGTTTTGAGTTAACTGGAAATAAAATAACCTAAATTCAATCTTAAATTTATTGATTTATGACAAATTAACTGCAAACCAACCACTAATTACGGTTGGGTGAGCCCGCGAGGGAAGAAATTTCGGTGTTGTACCCTAAATGTTAATAATAAAGTTATGTTTTTTTATCATTATTGACAATAATCCGTTAAAGAGGTTAAAGCCGCATTGACATGGTATTCACGATTTATCTCGGTTGAAGGAAACATTTAAGTATTTTAGAAGAGAACCAATGATATTCTCGTCACAGGTGCACTGAATTATGAAATTATTAACATTTTAGCAGCTGACAATACATTTACCTCTTTGATTAATTGGATAATAGCAGGATGTCGTTTCGAACTGTTTTTGTTTTTCTCAAGACAAACGACGCAGAATTTTGGCCGCAACTAAAGTATTTGATGTATTTATTTACGCCGATCGCACAAGCGTAAAGCACTGGAAACAAATGTTACAAAGATTATCCATTTGTTTTTTTTTCTTTAGGACGTTTGGTCGCATATACGTTACTAATGTTGTTATCTCTTTTATTTGCATGCATCTGTATTTCATGAACAAACTCATGCCCTCTGCTGGAGTCATTTTTCGTTCTTTGACAGATGGCGCCATGCAACGCTACAATCGAATACCGAAAAACTAATGATGAGAAGATTCACAATGTCAAGGATATGATTAATAAGCTCTGTCCTCCATGGACGAGAATCTCCGAACCCCTTTTCAATAATCCGGAAGGTGACCAATTTTTGGATTTGCCTTTTTCTAAGGACGAATTTGATTTCGTGATTTCTAACCTTAAAATCAAATCGAGTGCAGGAATTGATAAAATCGACTACTTAATTATCTCCGCTCTTCCTGAGGTAGCAAAGAAATTATTATTAAATTTGTTTAATGATATTCTAGTTTCTCGTTCCTTCCCGGCCGAATGGCGCAATTATATAATATTTTTCATTCCTAAAGGGGATGGAAGTAAGTTCCGACCAATTTCATTAGCCCCGTGTCTATGTAAAGTATTAGAAAAAATGATTAATGTCAGAATTAGTTGGTGGATGGAATTCTATGGGAAAATGCCTTTCACTCAGTTTGGGTTCAGGAAATCCAAATCTTGTATGGACAACCTAGCTATTTTATATGCAGAGATTGTAAAAGCCTTCAAAACAGATAGATCGTTGCCGGCAGTGTTCCTGGACATTCAGTCTGCTTATGACAATGTTCTAGCTGACGTACTTTTAAATAAGCTCGCGACTCTAGGCTTTCCGAATAATTTGCTATCCTTTATATGGAATTTAGTATCGGCTAGATTCCTTCATTTTCGCTTTGGAGATATAGATGAGACCAAATGGTCCTTTAGAGGTCTTCCTCAAGGCAGCGTGTTGAGCCCTCTACTCTATGCGATTTATACAATGGACTTGGAGAAAGTAATAGACCCAAATTGTAATATCATCCAATATGCTGATGACGTCGTGATTTATTCATCTACATACCCAACGCAAGATGCACTCAATCATATCGAAAATTCCTTGACTAATGTTGATTCACACTTAGATCAGCTAGGTCTTACACTAACCCCAGAGAAAACTAAACTTGTAATCTTTGAAAGATTTAAACTAGCTATTAAAAATATTGGTAGACGACAACCCGCTCGACGTGAACACAATATCCTAGTAAAGGATATAATTATTAAAGAATCGAAAGGGGTACGTTTCTTGGGGATGCTTTTGGATTCAAATTTAAATTGGAACGCCCAAGTGAAACACATTCGTGAAAAATGTCTTAATCCCTTACAATTAATTAATTGTCTTAGACATACATGGTGGGGTGCAGACCCGACGTTATTACTTAGACTATATGTGGCTCTGGTTCGATCTCGGATCGAATACGGTGGATTTCTCCTACACGGACTATCAGATAAACAAACTCTGGTAATTGAAAGAATTCAATTCAAAGGATTGCGTTCGGCCTTAGGATATAGATTATCTACACCAACAAACATAATTTTAGCAGAAGCGAAAAAAACGCCTATGTTCATAAGATTTAGATATTTATGCAGAAACTTTTTAACCCGGACCCTTTCGAACCCTGAACACCAACTTTTTAATCTGTTGGAGTCGATAGTTGCAATAGAAGAGACTCCTACTTTCGTTGACAGATTAGGTTCCATTCCTTTGATCGAGTGTTATCAGGACCTTTATAGGGTCTTTCATCTCTTGGAAACTTCAACGAAACCTGTTTGTTATAATTATAGTTATGAATCAATAATTTATCGTCCGCACTGTTCGTTTGATGAGGGTCGTTCCATTAAGGATATAATGAACTGTAATGATCAATTTAACTTGGTTTTTGAAAACTCCCTACAGAATGACGAATGTTTTTATACTGACGGGTCCAAGAAACCTGGAGGAAACTTTGTAGGGTTTGCAATAGTTAGGGCATCTACTCGCGAAATTTTTAGCTTCAGATCCGTCGGCTTTTCTTCGATTTTCACTGCAGAAGCAATGGCCATTATTGAAACGTTAAATATTATTGATAAGCTTGATGGTGATAGATTCACTATTTTTTCGGACTCACTCAGTTTTTTGTCGGCAATTTTGATGCCATTTAATTTTTCTTCCAAATCATATCTCGTTAATCATACAAAAAATCAGTTGAGGCAATTAGAGGAATAAAAATAAAATTAAAAATTTAAAAAAAACTCCCGACTTAAAAAAAAACTATATAAAAAAAATTTGATTTTATAAATTCAATATTCATAAAAATTAATCTGAAAAGGATAAAATAATTTCCGGTATCGTTTTAGTGAATAAATCATTTGAATAATAATAATTTATTTACTGCTGTCAATACTGTCGGGAGACGTCCCTCAAATATCGTAATCATCTATTGCCTATCAAGAGACGCGCTGGCGTCTGGACACGTATAGAAAAGATATAAAAAAACAAGACAAAAACATTTTTGTTAAAATACATTTTATCTTATTATTATAATTTGCCTGTTTATTATATATGATACCTCATTATTAATATATATATTTTTTATTAATATTCTGTTTTAACACTTGTCAGATGCTTCGAAGAAATTTCGTCGAATCACCTTTATTATTACATTATTATGATACGCGGTTTAATCGAGGACAGTAATGAAATAATAAAAAAAAAGTAAACAATACACAGATTATTTATTTATTAGTATCGTCGTACACTACGCTTCATCGAATTGTTTGTGTAAGGTTAGTACACTACAGACGATGGATTTATTGGGAATGACTAATGGCGGTAATAAAAAAATATTTTCAAACGGGCTTTTTGAAAAAACACTCTTACCTCAGCGAGTTAGTAACTTATTGTACCGAAATATGTCTAATAACCATCTTATTCACTGTCAGAATTGATGTACCAAATTTGGTTAAGCCATTTATTGTGAATTCGGAGAAAAGTGGCGAAATACATTAATAGTACACAGCAGACGATGGATTTGCTTGAGATGACTAATGGCGGTAAAATCAATATTTTCAAACAGGTTTTTCAAAAAATACTTGTAATTCAGCGAATTAATAATTTATCGTACCGAAATATGTCTTAGAACCATCTTTATCACTGTCAGAATCCATGTGCCAAATTTGGTCAAGCCATTTGTTGTGGTTTCGGAGAAAACTGGCGACAAAGAAATCCGAATCGATCAGCTGATCACCGTGAAACGCATAACACCCGTCTTTTTGCCCGGCGGGCAGTCGGGAGTAAAAAGGGAAGAGAGTTCAACTTTTTTGGATTCCCGCTCACTCGGGTATTATAGGAAATGAACGGGTCGATCAAGCAGCTAAAGCTTCTTTAACCATAGGTAGAGATACTCAACTTGGTGTTCCTATTCCTGATTTTTCAATTTTATGGAAATCTATGATGAAAGACGAATTTCATGAGTGGTGTTTACGCTCAGGTCGTGAAAAGGGGAAACGATACTTTGAGATTTATTACAAAAATGAGTCACATCCGTGGTTCTCTAAGTTTAATTTCTGTCGAAGAACCATTGTTAGTGTTAATAGGTTAAGAAGCAATCATACATCGCTGAGATCCAGTTTAAAGCGTTTTAATATAGTTCCGTCTGCTCGTTGTCCATGTGGCAAAGAGGATGAAACTGCGAATCATGTTTTCTGGCAATGTTCCTTATATGATGGTGAGAGAACCGTATTAATCAACAGCCTGCTAAAAAGAAATGGCCCTCTACCGTACGACATCGAATCCCTCTTACACGGATCTGAGTACTCCACACTAAAGGCAATCGATAAGTTTCTAACTCAAATTAAGATTTATATCTAATGTTTCTAGTTTATAAGTGTTTTATATTGTTGGGTGTTGTTAAACCCTAAGATTTATATACTTTGAGTATATTTATTGTATATCCGTTAAGTTACTTCCTCTTTGTTTTGTTCTCTCCTGTACGGGAAACTGTAGTTCCTTTCTAGCCCTGTAGACATAATTGAAGTCTGTGATACCGACCAATGTTAAAAGTGGCGTACAGTGTGATACGTTAGTTTAAGGTTTAATTCGACAGGGTATGCTCTCTAAATGTAAAATTAATGTTACTAGTAAGAACCTATTAGTTTCTAAGTGCAAATGTAAGAGGAAAGACTGAGCTTAGTGGGAATCACTTCTTCCCAAAGCTCATATCTTTTTATTTTTTTTTCTATCTCAATAAAAAAAAAAAAAAAAAATACCGAAAAACACAAACAGCAGTGTAGGCGCAGTAGGGCTGTTAAAAAAAACATAATTTCTTTATAATCGGTTGCTCCTGAAATGCTGTATTGATTGTCACAAAAAAAATGTTTTCGCGAAAGCTGAGCGTTGTGCGATGATATTAAGTACTGCCGCATCAAGGCCAAAATTCATGAAAAACGGCGATTTTTGGAATTTTGTCGTGTTAAAGCGCTCATGGAGATTGTGTTTGCTTTCGATCTACTGTCAAATTGTGTAAAGCCAGGAACATGCTCGATAATGTTTAGTACCGCCGCATCGACATTGAAGTTAACAAAATAAAAAATGAAATCCTTTAAAACATTGAAACATTCACCTGCTCATCGGCTATTTCGCGCGTTTTCAAATGACAAAATGGTTCATGAAACGGAAGTCCTGTATGATCAAATTTAGTACTGCCGCATCGATATCGCAGTTTTCCAAAATTCGAAAATCGCTTATCATCATCATGAGTATGATCATACATGACTCCCGTTTCAAGAACCATTTTTTCATTTGAAAACGCACGAAATAGTCGATGAGCAGACGAATAATTCAATGTTTTGAAGGATTTCATTTTTTGATTTTGTTAACTTCAATGTCAATGCGGCAGTTCTAAACATTATCGAACATGTTTCCGCTTTTACACAATTTCATAGTCTATCGAAAGCAACCACAATCTCCATGAGCGCTGCACGAGGCAAAAAATTTTTATTTCTAAAAATCGCCGCTTTTCATGAATTTTGGCCTTGATGCGGCAGTACTTAATATGATCGCACGACTCCCAGCTTTCGCGAAAATATTTTTTTTGTGATAATCAATACAGCAATTTCAGGAGCAACCGATTATAAGAAAATTATGTTTTTTTGAACAGCCCTAAGGCGCAGTCGGTATGTATGTGCTCTCGGCGGCAGCGTCGCCAGTTTAGTACGTTGTACTAAATCTGGTACTTTCCCATGCGATTTAGTATGTTAGTACGTCTTTCATAAATGTAGTACGTTTTCGTATTTTTCAGTGCGTTAGTACGCGACATGAAAGTAATTTTTTATTGTCGTGTAATTCCGCTTTCCCAACATCCCTGGCGGACCTGTCCGACCGAAAATTGACCGAAAATCGACGGTCGGTTTGTGCAAAAAGTCTACCGAAAATTTTACTGTAGTTGACCCATTTTTTGGTATGTCTAAGTCAACATACGGTCAAGCATAAGATAGTTGACCACTATTTGTCTTACACTGCAAAACGTTTTGGGTCAATATGCGGTTAACATTCAATAGATTGATCAATATTTAACCGATCTCTCTAAATAATCTTAGTCGAAATAAGGTCAAGTACCAAATGCTTGACCAAAAATCAACTCAATCCAGTATTTATTATTTCTCGAAATGTTGACCAAAAGTCGATGGTCGGTTTGTGCAAAAAGCCTTAACTGAACAGAGTACATCCGATTTAGTCGATAATTGGTCAAGTTTTTAAAAGTCGACCGTAAACTAGCCCGCAGTTATATTGAGTTTAATCTCACTCGATTTACCGAAATTCGACCTTAAGTGAACCGGTAGGAGTGCGTCCGATGTAGTCGACGATTGGTCAAAATGCTAAAAGTTTTGTCTGTATACTGACCCAAAGCTATAATGAGTTAAATCACAGTCAACTAACAAAAAGGTGACCTTAAATTGACTGAACCAGGTCTGTCCAATTTAGTCAGTGATCGGTTGAGTTGTTAAAAATCGACCGGAAGTCGACCAAATATAATTTCTGATGTGTAATTGACTTAAATTCGACCGATATTTTACCAATTTGGGTCGTAAGACCTGAAATAGACCTTAAATACGGTTAACCCAGTCCGCCAGAGACGAATCATCTTAAAACGGTATTGAGGGTTCTCGTTTGTTTTCAATTGTCGATTGCGCATTTGAGTCACTCACTTAGTAACGCCGTCAGCTTCAACACGGTTGTAACGAGTAACTGACTCAGGGCGGATTCATCCGTAGGTCGAATGAGTCCCGATCTAGGACAGCTATTTTCTGGGGGTGTATAAATTTTTGAAGTTGATAGATTTTTGGAGATGTAGAAAATGAAGAAAAGGCAGGGAACCGGAGGAATAAGTTAGGTGCAAGCGAGGGAAAAACTAAAAAGAAATAGCTAGAAAAACGCGAGAAAAAAATCAAAAGGAATTATGTATTTTCTTCGCTTCATCCTGGCTATTCCTTGTGCTCTTTCTCTCGCTCGTCCCTGGACATTTTCGTTTCGCCCTGAACATTCGGTTTAATTTTTCTCTCGTCTATCCCTGCCTTTTCTTCTCGGTATGTCTGATACTTGTTTCTAGCTATTTTTGATGATATTTCTCTCCTTTGTTCCTGGTTATTCTTTTTTGTTTTTCTTTCGCTTGACCCCGACAATTTCTTGTGGTCTTTTTCTCGCTCGCCTCTGGCTATTCATTTCGGTTCTACTATCGCTTGTCTCTAGCTTTTCCATCCGACATTTCTCTTACATTTTCCTGGCTAATTTTTCAGGGTTTTCTCTACTTTGTTCCTGGTTTTGTCATTTTGTTTTTCTATCAGTTGACCCTGGTTATTTGTTTTGGTCTCTCTCTTGCTTGTCCCTAGCGACTCCTTAGTTTTACTCTCGAGATTATCTTGTCCCTGTCTTTCTATGTTTTCTCTAAGATGTAAACCTACTACTTTTGTCAAGTTGATAGAGAACTGATGAAATAGCATACCAAAACTACATTTTTATGCTTTTATGCTAATTTGAACTCGCTACAGCAAAACGGATCTTTATGCTAATTTGAACTCGCTACTACAAAAATCACATTTAGTACGTTTTACCTGTGGTGTCTACGAAACAATGCAGGAACAAGGAATAAAAATATAGTATATCGAAAAACATCAACAGCAGTGGACACATAGTCGGTACCCTAGCAAACCCTGCGACCTTGAAAACGACAAAAAAGTCTGAAAAACGAGCGGTCGTTGAACACGCAAAAAAGGGCTTGGTTAGAACAACCAAGTGCCTTGGTTATATATGCGCCAGACGATTAATTGGTTAGACCAACCAAGTAATTTGTTAGGCTACCAATTTCTTGGTTGAACTAACCAATTAATCGTCTGGCGCATATATAATCAAGGCATTTTGTTGTTCTAACCAAGCCTTTTTTTCGTGAATGCAAAGAAAAACAAAGATGCAAAGTAGAACGTTGCACATTGCTTCCTCATTATTTTTCGCGATTTACAAAGCTACCTCTATGAGGAAGTATGTTATTCATTTTTTGGCTTCCTCATAGAGGAAGCTTTGTAAATCGCGAAAAATAATGAGGAAGCAATGTACAAGGTTCTACTTTGCATCCTTGTTTTCATTAGATAAATATACATGTTGTGGATTCCCTTTTTCTATTTCGTTATTACGTTATTTCGTGATTATTAGAGCGTTTCCGAAAGTGAATGTGATAATGTATATTTTTAAAAATAATTCAACATTCCATAAAATCAAAAATTTCATACCGTTCGTCACTAAATTATACATATATAATGGCTTAATATTGTTTCATTTATATACAAAATTTGAGCTCGCTATCTTAAGTTTTGCAAAAGTTACAATAGAGCGATAATGTCAATTTTTTGATAAATTCAAAACATCATAAAATTTTAACGGTTCAACCGATCTTAACAAAGATCCTAATTCAAATTCAAAACTCAATAGCGATCACCGGCGTATGAAAGCTCACATTCATACCAATTTTAAGATCAATATCTCGAAAATTGAAAGAGTTATCGCGTACACAGACATTTTCCAAAAAAATTTAAAAACGCGTAATAATTTAACGATGAAGTGGATTTTAACAAAAATTTGTATGAACGATGAGGCTTGATCCCTCTATCTATGCTCCAAATTTCAGCTTGATATCTCAAGGCATTCCCAAGTTATAAAGATTTACATTTTTCGATCGTGTAACATACACACACACACACACACTCACACACACATACAGACATTTTTTCTAAATCACTTTTCTCGACGTTTTAGCCTACTCAGAGTGTACTGACATGAAAATCTCGAAAAAAAAAAAATTTTCATGAAAACAAAGCTTCCTCTATGAGCAAGCAAAACATTAAAAAGAACCAAATGACTAAGAAAACAACCATTGAAATGATTGTTGGTAAGCAACCGACTAATAATAAATAATTTCAATGGTCCTTTCTTGGTCATTTGGCTCTTTTTTACGGTTTTTTTTGCATTTAATAACTGGTCGTTTTTCGGTCGTTCGGCCGGTCATTGGACCTGCTAGGATATGCGCCATCGGCGGTCTCCCAATCCAGCAACTGCGGACGCGCAATTTAAAAAGAATAAGGGATGAAAATATGAAATAAATGCTATATGGGATAAAATTAATAAAAAAATAAATATCGAAAAACACCGACGGTAGGGGAGGACGGATGATGTATGGCTTCGGTGTTCACCGCCAGCCGGCCGGTGATGGCCGGCTTCAGCGGGTCGATACTTCCAGATTGTCAATTGTTACATTTGCGACAAAAATAGACTACGTATTGAAGTTTTATTGGCCCTCAAAAGGGCCGATTGAATTTCCGGAATCTTTTAGTAACCAGATGCAGTTTAACCACCAAATCCGTAAAGAGTGCGGCCTTGACGTTTAAGAGCGTAGACGACATCCATTGCGGTGACCGTTTTTCTCTTAGCGTGTTCGGTGTATGTTACAGCATCACGGATGACGTTTTCAAGGAACACTTTCAGGACTCCACGCGTTTCTTCGTAGATCAAGCCGGAAATGCGCTTAACACCTCCTCGACGGGCCAAACGACGAATGGCAGGCTTGGTTATTCCCTGGATGTTATCACGAAGAACCTTCCTGTGACGCTTGGCTCCTCCCTTTCCCAATCCCTTTCCTCCCTTGCCGCGACCAGTCATTTTGCAATTGTTGGAGATACGGTGCTCCAAAAAACTCAGAACCAAAGTGATGTTGAAACGGATGACGCCAGAGTTTATATACCACTTCTGCTACGCTATCCCCTCCCTTCCACTGCCAGCCAATGAGAATCGTTGTTACCACTGGGCAGCTCATAAAATCGCTCAGCCAGAGGGTAAACGTATAGTTCATTGTCGACTTTTCATCAGGGTACTTCGCTCCGTTGTGATCTTGACATACAATTTCCCAGTCGAAATGGCTCGTACTAAGCAAACCGCCCGTAAGTCTACCGGAGGCAAGGCTCCCAGAAAGCAACTTGCAACTAAAGCAGCTCGTAAGAGCGCGCCTGCTACCGGAGGAGTGAAGAAACCCCATCGTTACAGGCCTGGAACCGTGGCTCTCAGAGAAATACGTCGTTATCAGAAGAGCACTGAACTTTTGATACGGAAGTTGCCCTTCCAGCGCCTTGTACGTGAAATCGCTCAGGACTTCAAGACCGATCTCCGTTTCCAAAGCTCTGCCGTAATGGCTCTTCAGGAAGCCAGTGAAGCTTATTTGGTAGGCCTATTTGAAGATACGAACTTGTGTGCTATACATGCGAAGAGAGTTACCATCATGCCGAAAGACATCCAGTTGGCACGTCGTATACGAGGCGAGAGAGCATAGATCATTCTATAAAAACGGCCCTTTTTAGGGCCAATAAAAATTAACGAGGATAATAATTTAGTTGCAAATTATATTATAGTCAAGTATTTTACATTTGTCGTGAATCCCGTTACTTTTGCTCCGAAAACTGGTGTGGCGGTTTAGTGGTCAGTATACCTGCCTACAACCGCATGGAGGTCTGGTATCTCTAGTATATCCGAGCCACACTCTCAGAGGCGACTGGCCCGACTAATCCGGGTCGACCTTGTAATAGACGGAATGTCTGCAGACGGGTGGAAATGCAACATAAAAAAAATTACTCCGAAAACTGCAGAAGATGTAGCCAATACAGTCATAGTACACTTTAACACTAGGGAGAACACAGTACATTGTGGCACAAGTTCGGTAAAACTTTTTCTGATGAGTTTTTAATATGAGGCAATGGCGAGTACAACAACTACGCTAGTTTTAAAAAAAGGTTTTCTGGAGTGTCGAACAAAATTTCTTGGTACACCGTCGGGAAACTGCAGTTTTTGTAAGTGACGGTTTGCGAAAAGTGCTCATTTCTAAATGGAGATGTGAAAAATTTATTTATGTCAGTTTCTGCCATTAAATCCCAAAATTTTAGAAAACCAGCTTCCTATTTGTGAAAACGCTGGTTAGAATGGGAAACTTCTAATAAATCAATGCGATGATTTTATGTTTCGTACCACAATGACTTTACTCATAAAAGTTGAAAAGAGGCCTCGTTTTCTTCGCGATCTCGTTTTCCCCCATGTATTCTGATCCTAGCCGGTTGGTAAAGTTTCTCTAATCTTAATCCGCTCAGTTGAGAGCTTTGTGCAATTGTTTGTATCTAAGTTACAAGCTCAGTGAACCCTAAAAAATATTGGATTATCTGCATGACTTAGTAATAGTTTATTTACAAATCAGATTCCGGAATTCCAATTAAACATGCCGAAAATGAGAGTCATCACAACGTTATAAAGTGTTAGTGGCCCTGAAAAGGGCCGTTCGAAGTTTTGTTTTACGAAGCGTTCATAATATTCACTTCTTCGTCGCGGTTGTCTTCTTAGGAGCAGCTTTCTTAGCCTTGGCTGCAGCTGGCTTCGCCTTTTTCGGTGTCACCGGTTTCGTCCTCTTGGTAGATGACTTAGCAGCTGGTTTTGCTTTAGCAGTCTTAGGCTTGGGCGGTTTGGCAGCTGGTCCCTTGGAAGTCTTCTTTTTTTCGGCAACAGCTTTGCCGACGGCTTTCTTAGTAGGCGCTTTCTTAGCGGCAGCTGATACTGGTTTTTTGGCTGCTGCGGGTTTTTTAGTCACAGCTGCCTTCTTAGGGACTCCAGCCCTTGTAGTAGCCTTGGCTTTTGGCTTGACAGATTGCCCCTTGGTTGACGATAGCTTGAATGAGCCGGCAGCACCTTTACCTTTGGTCTGAACAAGGACGCCAGATACAACGGCAGCCTTCAGGTATTTCTTGATGAAGGTGGCTTGTTTCTCAGCATCGACCTTGTATGTACCAGCTATGTACTTCTTGATCGCTTGTAGAGATGAGCCACCACGCTCCTTAAGAGCCGTGATTGCGGCGAGGACCATTTCAGAAGCTTTCGGATGAGCTGGTTTCGCACGTGGTTGCTTTGACTTAACCGCTGTTGACTTCTTTTGTGTACCAGATGAGATATCTCCCGTTGTTCCAGATATTGCTGCAACAACTGGCGATGAATCGACTTTGTCTGCCATTTTGTGAGGTGTAGACTGTCAAGTTGACGGCGTTAATGATAATAACTTCTCTGAGAATGTTATTTAGCTATGGCTCCACCTAGGGGCATGACGAAGCGCGTACCATGAAGAAAGACCCAACAGTCTTGTGCGCTGATCATTCAATAATAAACTGCCAGCGTGGTACTAAACTCGAGTTGTTTTTAATGTTTTTCTACATCGCCAGGAGGTTTATTTAATAATGGCCATGGATATTCAATTAGTTGATATTCTAAGAGAATACCAGGGAAGTTTATAACCAGTTAGATGGTAAGGGTGTAAGGAATACGCTTTGTGTCAACATTTGCGCACGTAGTCAGCAAATGTATTTTGCTCTTAGAAATGTTCAATTGCTCAAAATATGTAATATAAAATTATTAATATCATGTGAAATAAAAAGTCAATGATTTAAAGTAGCTCAGGGAATCGAAAACATGTTAAAAAAATAATAAGCATATCTGTATTTGTAGCAAGATTCCAGAGCAACAGTTCGGCAACTAATCAAGAAGTTGGTGAGAGTAACGATCCAAGACTTATTATTACAGATGCAAATAATAGTCTTATCAACTTATAGAACAATATCAATATACCGTCTTCAACAATTAATGTAACGGATATATGAATTCTCATCAACAGCTTTACATTAGTGTGTGATACCAGTCTCATGTTTCAGGATAATCAAATTGCATTTATTTCGCTTTCCATAAGTTTTCAAAGTTGCAGAATGGAAACTGAGTTTCAAGATCTATTTGTTGCATCAGTTGCATTATTTAGCGAAGCAAAATGAAAACGGTTAGAAGTATAAAGACTCTGCAATTTGTATAATTTATTTTACCATGCTAATATACGGATTTTAGAATAAATCAGCAGATATCCTACGAATAAATCAATGCGGCTCCACAGTTCATCAAGGATTATTCTCTCATACTTGATTACAAATATAAATAGAATAAGAATAAAAATACCTTTAATTTCATAAACTCACTTAAGCCCGATCTGCATCGGAAGTTCCTTTTTGTTGAGGGCGGGCCATTTGCTTCAGCAGTTTTTGTGAGATCCACCAGTAAGGGGGGACTTTGATCGAGAACAAAAATTGCTAATTTTCGTGTTTTTTTTATAGGAACGGTTCCATCTACATTTTTGAAACTTTGGTTCTTTTATAAATATGACTTTAGGTGATTTTCGTATTTTATAAATCTTTAAAATTGGCGGTGGTATGGCATGCTTTTCGGCGACTGTCATCACACGTTATATATATTATTATAATATATGAATTTTGTTTCTATATAATCATGTATAATTACATATAAATATATACAATTATATATATGCTGATATATAATTATTAATACTTTGATTTTAATTGTTGTTGATTGAAATAATTAATATCAATTCTGTTAATGAAATACACCAATGGACAAAAAAGACCTTTTGAAAATTATGATTGTTTTATCGGTTATCCATCTTTGCAATGACCGCGACCCGAGCTGCTAAACTTTTACGGCCTTTGACTGACGACCTAACGTTCGGTTGAAATTCAACCGAACTCATTCTTATAATGTATCATAAATCAATGGCATATAAGCCGCTTCAAGTATTAATAAGCTACAACCTTAAATCGACTCGTTTTTTAGTATCTTTTTTACTGAAATATTGATGTTAACTCTTTAAGAATAGTCTATGTATATATTTCTAATCGACAGTTTTATTTTACTCGAATTTAATAATCAACAATATCTAAGATACTAAGAGCATTAATGTTGAATTAAGGCAGTTCGAAAAAGTTCTTGAAAAAAAAAAAACATTGTCAAATTTTCGAAAAACTTCATTTTCTATCTGATGAAATAAATTCGCTAACGTTTCTTAATACATATATAATGATGTTATTTTGAAAAACGGCTTGGATCTTGTAAATTTTGAATACGTCCCTGTATGAAGATTTCATATTGAACATAAAAAGTTCAAAGGACATCAAACGAAAAGTTTCACAAAAGCAGTCTTCACAAATTTTTAAAGACGGGAATATTGAAAAAGCTTTATAAATAACTATATATGATCGCGTATTGTTCGATAGTTATAGCTCTTTACATTCTTATAAGCCCGCGGAAAAAAAGTATGCAAAGAGTATTAGAATGGTATAAAATGGATGGCATGAGTTGTATGTCGTATTGGATTAAATCGTACTCAAATTATACTCAATCAATGCTTTGTCAAAGTGCATGAAGTATGAAAATACTATAAAAATTCCTTCTCTAAAAAGTATGTTGCGAGATTTTATCGAAGTGCGAGTAGCTCCATTCTCATCGTGTTATTCGCGTTGTGATTGGCCCGATATGGCGCGAGATCAGATCGAGACCGGGACCGAGTTCGGGTTTAACACGTTTGACAGTTGCAATTCTGACAGTGTTGTCAAGCACGTCAGGCGCGCGAGGTTTCAACTTCCAAGTTGGTTCACTTTACAATATTTCTCGGTTTCCGGATTATCTGTTAATTGCGAATATTAAACTAGGTTTAAGATGTTGAACGACAAAGTGCGACGAACGAAGAGATCTTTACTAAATATATATATATATATATATATATATATATATATATATATATATATAATCGGAATTCACAAAAATTAAGAGATCTAACAAATTTTTCCAATAATTCCAAATCTTATCGAATATATTTATATATAATATATTAAATAAGATCGCTGCACCGACACGCGCACTCCACTCGCGCGCGCAGCGCTCGAAAGTTTTCTAGTACTATAAAAAGAGTATAATTTGAGTATTATTTAGTCCAATACGACATATTTGTCATACTTTTCATTTGATACTGTTTTAATTTATTTTTTTTTGCTGTTGTCATATATAATCGTATATAGTCATATGTAATTCTGTATCAAGAACGCGAAAAATGGTTATAAGAAAATTGTAAACATTTTTCCACGGATATATTCAATACATGGATTTATGTACACTCATGTATGGATATATATGACCGTATATGTTCATGCATGACCACATATATAACAACATTGGGCAACAATACTCTAGAACCCGGCATTTTTAAATTAGATTCCGGCATGTAATTGTGCAATAATAGCAAGCTCAAAATCATGTTCGAAATAAGACATCATCCTCGTTAATATTTTTTGGCCCTGAAAAGGGCCGATTGAATAGTTAGATTTAAGCTCGTTCTCCACGAATACGACGCGCCAGTTGGATATCCTTAGGCATGATTGTAACTCTCTTTGCGTGTATAGCGCACAAGTTCGTATCTTCAAAAAGTCCCACTAAATAAGCCTCACTGGCTTCTTGGAGGGCCATTACAGCCGAACTCTGGAAACGCAGATCGGTCTTGAAATCCTGAGCGATTTCACGAACCAGTCGCTGGAAAGGTAGCTTGCGGATCAACAGTTCAGTGCTTTTCTGATACCGACGAATTTCTCTCAGAGCTACGGTTCCAGGCCTGTAGCGATGAGGTTTCTTTACACCCCCGGTAGCAGGAGCGCTCTTACGAGCCGCCTTAGTTGCGAGCTGTTTTCTCGGAGCCTTGCCTCCAGTAGACTTGCGAGCCGTTTGCTTGGTACGAGCCATTTCGTTAGAAAAATGGATCCCAGATTACAACAGAACGAAGTACCCTGTCAAGAAGTCGGCGACAAACTATATGTGTGCCCTCTAGCAGAGCCATTTTATAACCTGCTAACTAATGACGACGTTTCTCATTGGCTGTTGGTGTTAGGGTGGGGATAGAGTGGATGAAATTGTATATAAGACCCCGCACCGTGTACTTGGACATCACTCCACTTGTGAGTCTTCAGTTGAATAAATATTTAACAGTTTGAAAATGACTGGTCGCGGTAAGGGTGGAAAGGGACTTGGAAAGGGAGGAGCCAAGCGTCACAGGAAGGTCCTGCGTGATAACATCCAGGGAATAACTAAGCCTGCAATCCGTCGCTTGGCTCGCCGGGGTGGCGTTAAGCGTATTTCTGGTTTGATCTACGAAGAAACTCGTGGGGTCCTCAAAGTATTTCTTGAAAACGTCATCCGTGATGCGGTCACGTACACTGAACACGCCAAGAGGAAAACCGTTACAGCAATGGACGTGGTCTACGCTCTTAAACGTCAAGGCCGCACCCTATACGGATTCGGTGGATAAGTTGAAAATTTGTTCACAGACGTAAACCTGAAACTCGAACGGCCCTTTTCAGGGCCAACAAAAGTTTTAAAGCGTACGGTTCATACTTTTCAGAAATGAAATGATTACCGACAAAAAAATTGATAATTTCAAGAATATTATATATATTTAATCTCTCCAAACTATTTACAGCAAAATTTCTCTTCACTATACACTGAAAACATGTAAACGAAAGTAGTCAATAGGAGTCCTTCTACCTCTCCCCGTTACTCAAAAAAATATTATGAAAAAGTGTACAGACCCTTCTGGAAAATTTATGAAATACAGTAAGTGTCCTCATAAAGCCTAATATTTTCTAGCCTACTATTACCTATGATTATTTTTTTTACTCGGTTGTCGGCCAATCAGAGCGCAGTGTTTGAAGCTACCCAACAGTTTTATATCGGAAATTTCTTAAAAATTTCCGATGAGCTTTCATATGTTTCTCCTCATTTATGGCGCATTTCGCACTAACTATTCTATGTGACATAAAAAAAGTGGGTTACTTTAAACGTGATTGAAAAATGAGTCGCTTTGGAAAAGTTTCTCTAAAAAATATCCAGATGCTGTTTCCTCCACTCTGATTGACCGAAGTCCGAGAGGAAAAAATAATCCGTCAAATACCACTCGTGCTTCAAAATTAATCGGATATTTTCCTCAAGCTTCCCTGCCTAGGAACGAGTATGTCAAATTTTGCAGAAATATGAGCCTGCAAAATTTGACACAATCGTTCCTAGGCAACGAAGCTATCGGAAAATATCCGATAATTTTGAAGCACTAGTGGTATTACTACTGAAAATTTATTTCGGCGTAGTATTGTAAGACTACCTTAAAGCAAAGTTTCACTTGTTTTCATATAACATGGAGAATACTTTGAGTATTTTTAGTTTGTACTTTGTTTATTACTCTTTATTCTTTTTAAAAATAATAATTTGTATTTAGCTGCTGATTAATATAAGATATTTAAAAAAAATGCAATTCGCTTGTCGTATTTTCAACCAGCGTACACTTCGGTTAACGCGGAGTGCTCGGAAAGTCCGGTAGCTCGGACAACGCGGAGCCTCGGGTAATCGAAGGCCGGATAAACGAGATTCTACTGTAATTGAAATCTTGCTGAAGACTTGTTTTACGTTCTGTGTTCATTCAACGCGTTTATACAACGCCGATGATATTGGACGATTTTCTTATTGTGTAGACGGGAAATACAGGCAAGGGACCGACTCTACATCTCCCAACTCTGCACAAAGACAAGGCGACACAAAAAGTCGACACGAATGACTGTACACACGTTGAGTTGCCTGCGTGTACAGTCATTCGTGACAACTTTTTGTGTCGACTAATCTTTGTGCAGAGTTGGGAGGTGTAGAGTCGGTCCCTTGCCGAAATACATAGATAATATTGCGGATATAATATATTTTAAAAAAATATGTGTACTTACATGCTTTCGTTTTATTAATTCTTTCTTAGGTGCACTGTTTATTGAGCCGCCGCCAAACGTATAGCGATCACAGCACATCTTTTCTGCCCAGCTAATACACTGTTCAGAACTATAGACTGTAGTTGGGGAATGATTCCCAGACGCAAGGTCTTAATAACTACAACGTTGAGGATATCAGAATTTGCTATTTTGTATATGTGAAATATTCTTATTTCTTTAGGAACCGATTCCGTAACTGTAGATTCTAATACTATATTGAGAGATGAATTTCTTCATATATTGCTAATCGTAATCACTGTTTGTTGGAAGTCACGATCATTGTCAAACTTTGAGATGCCTTCGAGACACTTTTGCATATATATCCTTACAAACTTTGTATTATTTATAATACGGTTTGAAAGCCGAAACATAGTAACGATTCCTATATGATGTGCAACACCCTCTAAAATACGGTATAGTACTGTATAGGAAAATATAGAAATAGATGCCACAAGTGCCGGATAAACCGAGTTTACTATGCTCA
The DNA here is from genome assembly GCA_963970395.1 of Ephialtes manifestator. NCBI lineage: Eukaryota > Metazoa > Arthropoda > Insecta > Hymenoptera > Ichneumonidae > Ephialtes > Ephialtes manifestator. The sequence continues at coordinate 11,419,848 of OZ019968.1, read as the reverse complement.
AAATCGAGTAATGATTACTAGATTCATCTCTGCGTGCTTGTATTTAAAAAAATAAAGTGCGTGACAAGTCCACTGTAGGTGATTCTCGACTCGCGTGAATTACCTACTTCGCGCATTTGTCGCACAATATACTATTACGTTTACGAGTGTTTTACTTTAACAGTTTTTACACAACATTTATTGCAAACTTTCGGTATGTTAATTGACAATACGATTGATATATGTTACAGACATGATTCAAAGTTTATTCACCGAATTCGATGTTATCAAAACATGGTCAATGTATGCCATTCCATGCTTAATGTAGAATTGATTTATCCTATACGCTGCACTCATTAAGTAATAAATTGGCGACAAAAATAGACTACGTTTGAGGGTTTGTTGGCCCTGAAAAGGGCCGATGGAGATTCTCGGATGATTTAGTCAGCAGACGCAGTTTAGCCACCGAATCCGTAAAGGGTACGGCCTTGACGTTTCAGAGCATAGACAACGTCCATGGCGGTTACAGTTTTCCTTTTGGCGTGTTCAGTGTATGTTACTGCATCACGGATAACGTTTTCAAGGAAAACTTTAAGGACTCCGCGTGTTTCTTCGTAGATCAAGCCAGAAATACGCTTGACACCTCCTCGGCGAGCCAAACGACGAATGGCGGGCTTGGTTATTCCCTGGATGTTATCACGAAGAACCTTTCTGTGACGCTTGGCTCCCCCCTTTCCCAATCCCTTTCCTCCTTTACCACGACCAGTCATCTTTAAATTATAAAATATATGTTCCTCTAAAAGACTCAGAAGCGAAGTGATGTTGAAAAAGTTGACGCCAGGGTTTATATACCATTTCGGCTATGCTATCCCCTTCTTTCCGTTGCCAGCCAATAAGAATCGCAGGCAACACTGGGCGTCTTATAAAATCGTCCGGCCACAGGGGTAGTATGTAGTTCATTGCCGACTTTTGAACAGGATACTTTGCTCCATAGTGAACTTGACTTCCAATTTTCCGGACAAAATGGCTCGTACCAAGCAAACTGCCCGGAAGTCTACTGGAGGCAAAGCTCCCAGAAAGCAACTTGCAACTAAAGCAGCACGTAAGAGCGCTCCTGCTACCGGGGGAGTAAAGAAGCCCCATCGCTACAGGCCTGGAACTGTGGCTCTCAGAGAAATTCGTCGTTATCAGAAGAGCACTGAACTTTTGATTCGTAAGTTGCCCTTCCAGCGACTTGTCCGTGAAATCGCCCAGGACTTCAAGACCGACCTCCGTTTCCAGAGTTCTGCCGTAATGGCTCTCCAGGAAGCCAGTGAGGCTTATTTAGTGGGTCTCTTTGAAGATACGAACTTGTGTGCTATCCACGCCAAGAGAGTTACCATCATGCCGAAGGACATCCAGTTGGCTCGTCGTATTCGAGGAGAGAGAGCATAGATGTTTTTATAAAATCGGCCCTTTTCAGGGCCAACAATAATTAACGAGGACAATGATTTAACTGCAAAACTAAAACCCAGTATTCCGAAGTATTAAATGATAAGCAAAATCCGAGAATTATGGAAAACCTGACTGATAAAGGAAAATCTATTTACGTGGTGTTTTGGTTAAAAAGTCGTCTTGGTGTGTTTGCAGAAACGCTTTCCGTGCCACCGTGCGTGAAAGAGCTGTTGCTTGCCCAGATCCCCGTATTCACAGTTTGTTACGCGCTGGTGCGGAAAAATATCCGCATAAGTTACCTAGATAGACAGATGATATGAGGTGGTCACAGTTGACGCCATAAAGTCGACCTGTTCCGTGCATTTCGGGTTTTTGGCGTCAGATGCCATTTCGTGGCCTTTTTCTTACTGGGTTAGAGGCATCAAAAGGCGACATTTGACACAAATAGTATAGAAATTGTGTGTATGGCACAAGCGTAGTAGGGAATTCTTACTCGTGCAAAATTCTCTCTTTTCAAGCCCCTGCTGTGCAAATAACTATTATGTTAATCTCTGTTATATGAACACAGAAAGCTCACAAATCTAATTCCTAAATTCCAATCGTCAATTAATGGGGGGGGGGGGGGGGGAGTCACGTCAAAAATGTAAAAAAATCGAATTTTTTTTTTCTGTAAAAATGTTCATTTCCATGTAATCTATGTGTTAGTAAAGTTATAAGCCGAAATTCGCAAAAATGGCCAAGTTCTACGGTACCATTTATATTTTATTTTCTCAAAAATCTTTAAAACTTATCATAATATTATATTTAAATTTGAAACTATTTTATTTATTTATTGTTTTTATATGCGGACATTAAGGCCGGTTTTTTGTTGACACAAAATAATTAAGGGTGTTGAATTTTTTTTTTAAATTTAATAATTATCTTTTTTTTCACTTACTGCAGCTTTGTTTAGTTAAGTATGATCTCCGAACCTTCAAAATCTTAGACATAAAGCCGAAAAATTGCTGATTTCTGCAATATGCCTGTTTTTTAATGATTTTTTTCTATAGATAAAAAAATTAATTGCATATTTGTAAATAAATTTTTATCTGTTTACCATTTTTAAAAACAATTAGTGAAACGCGATATAAACGATCCGATGACAGTGTGAAGTCTCCAATGCAACAAGTAACATTTACATCATATTTGAATTCGCGCGAATAACGGGGCATGCGCTATGATAGTTTGATGCGTATTGCATGCGCAGCGTGTTACTGCCGGGAAATTGTCTTCTGCTACACCGAGCAGTATAACCTCTAATTGACGTTTCTATTTTTTGTTCATACTATGTTATTAGCTTAATTCCATTGGCCGTTCGCTGTTTTTATAAATTAACAGTGTTTAAAACAGAATCAACAATCGTCAGAAATGTTTAAATATGTATTATTTCTTTTGAAGTGGTGATTTAATGTGTTTGCAGTACATTTCTGAATGTTTCAACACTGGATAAATTGTCAGTGATGTTGTCAATAAAAGAGATCATCCCAGTGTTATTCACAGGTTTTTAAAAATATTATGCATTCATTTACTTATTTTTTTGTTATTAAAAAATTACATTTATTTGTAAAATGATTACTAATATTGTGAAATCTGACTTGCAAATAATATTTTTATTTTGTTCATCAAAGTTACTAAGATTCCCCAAAGGTAAAAGCAGCGCAAAAAATTTTTTTTGGGTCATAAAATTTAGATGCCATTTGCCGAAACTTGGTTTTTAACCTATTCTGCGCGTGATTCAGACCAAACTGCTAGGCAGATTGGACTAGTTGACGTCTCATGTTCTTCTTCATAAAAAGATACACCGGCTAAGCGGAGCAAATGTTAATAAAAGGTAATAGTTTTTAAGTGACATAATTTATAATAAATAAATTTTATGCTATTTTCTAAATCATTGATTAACTTTGCTTTCACGATGAAAAAAAAATATTTTGCTCCGCTTAGCCGGTGTATCTTTTTGTAAAGAAGAAAATGAGACGTCAACTAGCCCAATCTGCCTAGCAGTTTGGTCTGAATCACGCGCAGAGTGGAAAACCTAAGATCTTTGCTTAAGTTAATACTGAAAGGCATATGCAAGTCAGACAACAGTAAAAAATCCTTTCATCGAGTACCAACAACATAGTTCACTGACCATTTTTATATGCAAGAGAATTTGGATGATATTGAATTTTCAAATTCAATTTTTTTGACGTGACTCTCTCCCCTTAAATTTATCGAAATAAAAGTCGTTACTACGTTACAAAATTTTCGTGGCCCTGAAAAGGACCGTTCGGACTTTTGCTTTTTCGAAGCGTTCATAACATTCACTTTTTCGTGGTGGTTATCTTCTTAGCAACAGGTTTCTCGGGCTTGGCGGCGACTGGCTTAGCCTTCTTCGGTGACGCTATTTTTGCCTTTTTAGTAGATGATTTAGCAGCTGGCTTTGCTTTTGCAGTCTTAGGCTTTGGAGATTTAGCAGCTGGTCCCTTGGAAGCCTTCTTTTTTTCAACAACGGCTTTGTTGGCAGGCGCCTTCTTAGTGGCAGCTGGTGTTGTTTTTTTTTGTTACAGCTGCCTTCTTAGAGGGGGCTTTTGTAGTCGCCTTGGCTTTTGACTTGACAGATTGCTTCTTAGTGGATGATAGCTCGAATAAGCCGGCAGCACCTTTACCTGTAGTCTGAATAAGGACGCCGGATGCAACGGCAGCCTTCAGGTATTTCTAATGAATGTAGCCTGTTTCTCAGCATCGAACTTGTATGTACCAGCTACGTATTTCTTGATCGCTTGTAAAGACGAGCCACCACTCTCGGAAGCTTTCGGATGAACTGGCTTCGCACGTGGTTGCTTCGATTTAACGGCTGTTGTCTTCTTAGGTGTACAAGCCGGCACTGGTACTGGCGATGAAGCGACTTTGTCTGCCATTTTGTGAAGAATAGACTTTCAAGTTGACTGCGTTAAGATTCCCGCGAGTCTTGTTGAATTCGAGGCGTCCTGCGGAACGCAGTGGTGCCATTGTTGATTTGGAATTTAAAAAAACACTTAATCTAGACACTCATAGCTAGTGTAGGGGGTTTTGAAAATATTCATTTGTTATTATTGGCGAGTGTTTGAATGAAGAGGTTCAATTTTGATTAGAAAAAAGGGGTAATTATTTGTTGATAAAAAAAGTTTAAATAAACTTATCGAAAATTCCGTACGTATTTTACTTCGAAATGTTATTTTCAAGATATTGTCAAAAATTGAAATGAAAAGATTGAAAATCGTTGGAGTTATGCTGCGTGCCGTTTTGAAAAATCGTGTTTCGAGAAAAAGGCGTTTAAAGTTTTGAAACGTGATACTGAAATGATAAAATGTAAAATTCGACTGTTTAAATGTTGTTATCTTTAATCTGCTATTCGGAGACCATAAAGTTGCCCTTCTAAGTTGTAATTTTCCTTCTCATTTTCATTCCTCGAAGATTTAATGGTATAGGATGAGATTTTATTTGCAAATGATATAATGGATGATGCTAATGTATTAAGGCTAATACAGAGTTTTGCGTTTGTGGGATCTCATTGTCAATTCCAGTTAAATTATAATCTAATGTTGCTACTCTTTCTAAGTGAGACTTGAAGTTAGCCTTGGCTCTTTCTCTGAAGCTTACTCCATCAAGCATTTCGTACAGGTTGGGAAGCTCCTAGGTAGGTTTCTTGCTATTTTGAGCTAGCATAGAAAGCCGTTATCGATAACATTAAATAATCGGCAGTCGAGTCGTATCGGCGTTGGAAATTTCATCAGGTGACAGATGCTCTCAAAGATGCGTATCATATATACAAGATAGTACTTTCGTTAGAATCATTTTTGGCCCTGAAAAGGACCGTTGTATTTTTGGTAATTCCAGCACCTTACGTTTTTTTCTCAGTCTTTTTGGGAAGAAGAACCGCTTGTATATTTGGCAGTACACCACCCTGAGCGATAGTGACGCCGGAGAGCAGTTTGTTCAACTCTTCGTCGTTGCGAATGGCCAGTTGAAGATGTCGAGGGATGATTCTAGTTTTCTTGTTGTCACGAGCTGCGTTGCCAGCCAATTCGAGAATTTCAGCGGCCAAATATTCCATTACTGCAGCCAGATAGACCGGTGCTCCAGCACCCACTCTTTCACCGTAGTTACCTTTACGAAGAAGTCGATGAATTCTTCCAACGGGGAACTGGAGTCCAGCGCGGTTGGAACGAGTCTTTGACTTTCCCTTAACCTTGCCACCTTTTCCTCGTCCAGACATGATGACTAGGTTAAAGAGACACGAGTGCACTTGTCAAAAGGAGCGTTCCAGGACCGAATGACACCGATTCCCGTTCGACCATCTCCTTTCTAGATCATGTGGCCCAACCAACGGCCCAATTATAATTCAGAGCGCTTTCAACCCCACTCTCGTCGCTTCTGATTGGAGCGGTAGCCTAACGACGATCCCCGGGGTAGCTATTGGGTTGCCGAATACGCATCTCACTCGCCGTTCAACATGGCCTCACCCGACATAAGTTGGTCCAAAGCGGTGAAAATATACCATTATTCGCCCTGAGACGTCGGCGGGCGAATAGAGATTTGTACCGAAAAAGACGAATGCGAAGCCACGCGGTAATGGAAACTTAATACAATAAAAATCCCCCCTGAATTACAATCTACTCCGTTCTATGAATTTTCGGGAACCGTTTGAATTAAGCGCGTCGATTGCAAATCTCATCAAAATCCCATTCCGTCCACGAACGTTCTTGCTCCTGACTTATCCGTGTTGTTTGACAGATAACTTACCTACAGTCAAAATACGTGGCAGTCGGTAACGCAAATTCCTATTTTCTTCAGCGGTACCTATAATTATCGGACGATGTCACTAAACGTCAAGTCTAAAGCGTTTGAACTCCATCAGGGCCGAAACGCATTTTGCAAATAGGGCCCCTATTGCGAAGAAACTTTGTAACTACACAATAAACAACAAATAAATGTTTAAGGACCGTTTCTATTATACGATATATGTTGATATAAATTAGAATAATTTTTCGTGGTTTAAAAGCTCGACGTTAATTGTTAAAAACTGAACGTATTATATAAACTGAGTTCAATATTTTAGCATGCTAGCTTGATATCCAAAAATGAATGGAAAAATCTATTTTATTTCTTTTTTTCATATTTCAGGTAAAGTATCAGAATCAGTGGATATTTTGTATTGGATTTCAACACCAAAACTACTTCGTGTTTATTTATTTCATGAATTACACTTTTTTTTGCTTCCTCATAGAGGAAGCTTTGTTTTCGTGAAAATTTTTTTTTTCGAGATTTTCATGTCAGTATGCTTAAAATTGTCTAAAACGTCGAGAAAAGTGATTTAGAAAAAATGTATGTATGGATGTGTGTGTGTGTGTGTGTATGTGTGTGTGTGTGTGAACGGCATTCAAAATTCAAACTTGCATATCTCAAGAACGGCTTTAACATTCGGTCTAAAATTTGGCACGCATGTGCGGCAGGTATACGCCATTGCTTGTGATAATTTTCAAAAAAATTCAAAAATATGTTCAAATTTTATTTAATTTTGCAATTTTCGACAAATGTCTGTACGCGCTCTAGATCCCGCAAATTTTTAGCTATAGAGCTAAATAATTTTTTATACATAAAGCAGCCTTAAAGAAGGATCGGTATTGAATTGGGGGCGAATCTACAAATAGGTTCCGTTTTTATGAGATTTTGAATTTTTCAAAAAATTTACGTTTTGCTCTAACTCCTGTAAAATCTCACGAAATCAACTGATATTTTCTACAGATGAAGAATAACATGCAATGCTGCTATGTACCAAATTTGGTGATGATCGGTAAAGGGGTTCGGATTATATAGGATTTTGAATTTTTTGAAAAATTTATGTTTTGCTCTAACTCACGTTAAACATTAACAAATCAGCTGAAATTTTATACAGACAATAAATAATACTCAGCGCTGCTACGTACAAAATTTGGTAATGATCGGTAAAGCGATTAAGATTTTACGTGATTTTGAAATTTTGAAAAAATGATCATTTTCTTATAACTCAGGTCAACTAACAATGAATTAATGAAAACTTTTTCGAAATGAAAAAGTTTTAATCTTGCGGCGGCAAGATCTTTTTATAATATAGAGGGATAATGAACGCATGAATTGAAATATCTGTTCATATTACAGTACAATCTTGAATAAAAAGAAGTCTGCACAAAATAACACAATGAGATATCCAATTACGTACAATTTATTTTTTAACGACTCAAATATAAAAAAAAAAAATTGAAATTTAATCACGTAAGCGTACTTTTTTGAGTGTTCGCACCCATAACTACCAAAACTAACGTGAAAAAGTAACGAAATAAGTTGCAAAGTTGAACTTCGTACATTCCTTTGTCATTAATTTACATTTTTCACAAAGCTTCCGCTATGAGGAAGCCAAAATTAGTAAATAAGCTTCATAGAGATCGCTTTGTGAAAAAAAAAAAAAATAATGAGGAAGCAATGTGCAAAGTTCAACTTTGCAACTTTTTTATATACGATACATGTTTTATTAGGTCATTATAAACTTAAAGTTAAAAAATTGAGCTGAGCAGTCATGCTTGTTCAGTCAGTTCAGTTCAGTGTTTGGTATTGAAATCCAATACAAAATATCCACTAATTCTGATACTTTACCTGAAATATGAAAAAAAAAAAGACATAAAATAGATTTTTCCATTCATTTTTGGATCTCAAGCTAGCATGCTAGAATACTGAACTCAGTTTATATAATACTTTCAGTTTTTAACAATTAACTGCGAGCTTTTAAGCCACGAAAAATTATTCTAATTTACATCAACATATATCGTATAATAGAAACGGTCCTTAAGAGACAGTGGTACTTCCCCCACCACTCCTCAAATTTTCGAAAGCTGTTTTCTCTCAAAAAAACAACACATTTTAGGCTTGCATTTTGAGGGAATACGCGGAAGTATCGTAGAATTCGGCTAAGCTTCTGGCTCCTCAGTCGATTCAGTCGTTTTTTCATGAGAATTAAAAGAAAAATAGTGCGAGACGGAGCTATGTGTGAGAGAAACAGACTTATAGGCGTTTAACATTGGGCGAAGAAATTCTCACCGGTGTATCACATTCTCTTAAACATTTATTTGTTGTTTATTGTGTAGTTACAAAATTTCTTCGCAATAGGGGCCCTAATTTTCAAAATGCGTTTCGGCCCTGATGGAGTTCAAACGCTCTAGACTTGACGTTTAGTGACATCGCCCGATAATTATAGGTACCGCTGAAGAAAATAGAAATTTGCGTTACCGACTGCCACGTACTTTGACTGTAGGTAAGCTATCTGTCAAACAACACGGATAAGTCAGGAGCAAGAACGTTCGTGGACGGAATGGGATTTTGATGAGATTTGCAATCGACGCGCTTAATTCAAACGGTTCCCGAAAATTTATAGAACGGAATAGATTGTAATTCAAGAGAGATTTTTATTGTATTTAGTCTTCCATTACCGCGTGGCTTCGCATTCGTCTTTTTCGGTACAAATCTTTATTCGCTCGCCGATGTGTCAGGGCGAATAATGATATATATTTTCACCGCTTTGGGCCAACTTATATCGGGTGAGGCCATGTTGAACGGCGAGTGAGATGCGTATTCGGCAACCCAATAGCTACCCGATCCCCGTGCGGGTGGTTATGTGGTGATCGAATGACGATAGCTTCCCATACGTATTCCAATGGGTTCCATGTCGTCCAATGTAAATTCCACTTAGAATGAAAGATGACGACAAATGAACGTTACGGAGGGAATGCATACACAGATAAATGATTATATCCGTAATCGAAGTTAAATTTTTTGAAAACAATTCTCTTTTCGTACGTTCACGATTGCATTACGATTATAAACACGACAGCGAGCGATGCGTTAAAAACAACTTTCAGATAAATGCAATGCCATTGGAAGGCCAATACCCGCAACATTCATTCCGTTCGTTTAAATTGCAAGATTATAATGCTGAACGATGCTCGCGCAAATGTATACTTTAGGCAAAATGGGGAAACAGAAATTCGAGACCTGGGTATGAGATTATTTAACGTATTCGTCTTCTCATCTTCTAAATCTACTCGCTTTTTGCAATTTTATCATTGCATCCGGTTCATAAGCCGCTGTAATGAAATGTAGAACTCTTCGTGGACTCTTCGAGTCCATGAACTTTCTCGTTTGGCAAAACACTAGAAACCGCTCACCGGATAAAGCAGTTTCAGAAGTGGACTTAAAGAACTTTTTTGCATTTCGTTACAGCGGCTTACGAACAGGATGCAATGATAAAATTGCGAAAAGCGACTAGATTTAAAAGATGAGAAGACGAATGCGTTAAATAATCGTATATCGGGGAATTTCAGTTTAAATATTTTGCCTAAAGTATACATTTGCGCGAGCATCGTTATATATGGATTTTTTTACATAATTTGCAATCTCAAAGTATTTAAAACAGGTGCGTAAAAGGATATTTTCATATCTAAGGTATTTTAGAATTTACAGCCTGTTGAGCGGCACCGTCCGCCGGCTGAAAAACCAAGTAGTTGAGGCGCCCGAAGCGCGCTTTCTGCGGGGACGATACTTAACGTCTCCTTTTAAATTTCGTGAGACTATTAGTGAATAAGTTTACAGAAAACAAGTTATTATATAATGTACGGTCGTTCGGAAAAGTTGAAATATACCGTGTTCCCAGGTGTGCGATGATCGTGTAAACAGTAATAATGTCTTAAAAATGCCGAACTAGCAGAAATCACAGAGTGGTGTCCACCCAACTGCATGCTAGAAGAAATTCAGATACATTGCATGATATATATATTACAAACATGATAAAAAATGTATTCAAAATTTATTCATCGAATTAGGTGTCAAAGTATAGTCAATCTATGAGATTCCATGGTTCATCTCGATTTGATTTACCGTATACCTGCAGTTAATACTTAATTATTAAATTTGCGACATAATGTGTCTGGCGTAAAATACCAAGATGGGGTCAAGAAGATTGTACCTTCATCAGACATCAAGAATTTGGATCCGGATAACATAAATCACAAGAAAAAGTACAAGATCAAATGGACCGACAATGAATTCTACGATGGAGTTATAATTATTGTGGGTGGAAAGTACATTACATTTTTGTCACGATATTGTAGATATTTTGTAAAAAAAAAGTACATTACAATACTAGTGCGAAAGAATTTTCTGACGAGTGTGACGAGTTTGCAGCACAAGCCGAAGGTGAGTGACGCACTCATACGAGTTCAGAAAACGTTTTTCACAAGAGTATCGAAGAAAATTTGACTTCATAATGTGTGAAAATGGGATTTTTGTGTACGTGAACTGTGCGTAAAATTTCCGTTCACGCACTAAGTGCATTAAGTAAATAATTTTTATATAATATTTATAGAAACGGAAGAAGAGGTTTGCAGTAAAGATGCTGCAAAGCGACATCGGATAACTCCCTTTGAAATCTGCGAATGTGCTGATGACACTGACTCGAATATTGTAGAGAAGACGAACGACAAAGTAAAATATCAATTTTCATCTCTTTGGGTTGTCAATTGTTTACAGTATTGTTATAAACTAGTTTTTTTTTCATTTTTCGAAAATAATTTAAAAAATGATTTCTTTTTTTTTTAATTCAAATTTTTTAAAATAACTTTGATTATCGCTATTATGTTCTCAGATAATATTTTTAATCAAATAACAAATGAGGCATTAAGTAAAAATAAAAAAAACCAAACATTTTTAAAAACTAGACTACGTTTTCAATTTTCATCTCTTTGGGTTGTCAATTGTTTACAGTATTGTTGTAAACTAGTTTTTTCATTTTTCAAAAAAAAAAGAAAAAAAAATTTCTTATTTTTTTTTATTTTAAAAAATAACAGATTATCGCTATTATTTTCTCAAATAATATTTTAAATCAAATAAAAAATGTTGACCAAAAAGCACAACATTTGTTTATGTGGTAAATTTTTTGTTCAAAATTTACATATGCTTATTTGAACAAAAAATTGACCACTTGCACAAATGTTGCGTTTTTTTTTTGTGCAACATCATTTTTTGATCGAAAATATTATCTGAGAACAGAACAGCAATATAATCAAAGTTATTTAAGAACAAGCTTTAGTTTAAAAAAATAAAAATAAATTTTTTTTCGAAAAATGAAAAAACTAGTTCACAAAAATACTGTACAGAGAGAATAAGTTAAAGAAAAAAATTTCTCAGCAACTTGCAAAGAATGAATGAGGCATTAAGTAAAAATAAAAAACCAAACATTTTTAAAAACTAAACTACGTTTTCAATTTTCGTCTCTTTGGGTTGTCAATTGTTTACAGTATCGTTGTAAACTAGTTTTTTCATTTTTAGAAAAAAAAAATAAAAAATAATTTCTTATTATTTTTTTATTCAAATTTTTTTAAATAACTTTGATTATCGCTATTATGAACTCACATAATATTTTTAATCAAATAAAAAATCTTGACCAAAAAACACAACATTTGTTTATGTGGTAATTTTTTTGTTCAAAATTTACAAATGAGGCATTCCACAGTACTTTCGCCACCCAAAAAGAAAAAAAAAAAATTCTGAAATTTTTTCTAAATATCGGGTTCAGTTGTATCTATAGATGCACCAAATTTAAAAATTTAAAAAAAAATATTTGGCCGGGATATGCCAATTTTTTCGTTTTCCATTTAATATATCAGCAACGATTAATCGTATCGAAATCATTAAAAAACTAAAATTGCGTTGTTTATGGCCAAAAGGAAAAAAATGTATTCAGAATTAATTGTGTAATTTCAGGCTAAATTTTATGGAAAAACAACATTTTTTTAAAATAATTGGACTTCGGATTTTTTCATGGGATAAATTGCCTTGAAATCTTTAAGTGATTGCCGAATTTTGAGTATTTTTGTTTTCATGGGATGGCCCAATGCTTTGTGGTTATAGCAATTGGACTTTTTTAAAAAATAATTTTGTTTTTTCCATAAAATGTGGCCAGAAATTATACAATTAATTCTGAATCTATTTTTTTCCTTTTGGCCACGAAAAAACGCACATTTTAGTTTTTTTAATGATTTCGATACGATTAATCGTTGCTGAGATATTACATATTAAATGGAAAACGAAAAATTGGCATATTTCGGCCATTTTTTTTTTGTTGAGATAGTAGTAGTAGTAGTACTAATGTGTTTATTAGCTTTTTAGCTATCATGCGCTTCGCGCTACAGTTTCACTAAGTTTTATCTTAATCTATCTTAATTCTACGTTACATTACATCTGCACATTCACCCCGCTCTGTTTCTTTCACACCTCTCGACGCATTTTGTACATTCATACACATACCACGGTTAACACTTTTTATTTACATTTAGTTTCTCAATCGCATTTTCTTACATCTTCTATGCACCTCCTTCCTTCGATTTCGTTACGTATCTTGCTAGCGATCGTTTCAGTTCTGGCATAGATCTTATCGTTTTTATTTCCAATGGCACTTTGTTGTATAGTTTGATTCCGTCATAATATAAATCTCTCTGTCCTACTGTCCTTTTTCTGAAATCTATTCTTATCTGTTCTGCCTGCCGCGTTCTCATTCCGCTTCTGTCTCCTACCATCTTTATTTTTCTACTACTCTCCTCTTTTAATTTGTCATCTTTAATGAGTTTATGTATAAATAATATCACATTATATTCTAGTCTCTCAGTTATGTTCATAAACTTTAATGCCTCTAGCATGTCATTTATTCTCGTTTCTTTATTGCACTGTAATATCACAAGCATGGCACGATTTTGTATTGTTTGCAATATTTTTAAATCCATCTTATTCATGTTTAACATTACTGTGCTACAGTACTGCAAATGTGGTGCAACAATTGTTTTCTAGACCGTACAACGTGTCATTGGTGATAGAACTTTTCCCAGTTTGTTCAAAAAACTTATTTTCTTTCCTACTTTAGCTACAATAAATTCCCTATACGCAATAAAGCTTAGATTGTAGTCAATTATTATTCCTAGGTACTTTATTTCTATGCCTTTTTCTAGTATTCTGCCATCTCCACTCACTAGTCGTAAGTGATCACCTCTGCGTTGTCCTCTGCTCTTAATAATCATACATTTGGTTTTTTTCGAGTTCATTTTCAGTTTATTTTTGCACAACCAGATCTCTGTTTCCTTTAATTTACGCTGTGGCTATTCGCACAGAAGAGTGTCTCTAATAGAGTCACGCAAGCGACACGCGAAAAATTGGAGTGTCCGGAGTGTCTGTAATGAAATGCAGAAAATTGACGTGTCCGCTCACACAGAAGTGTGTCTCTAATAGAGTCACGCAAGCGACACGCGAAAAATTGGAGTATCTGGAGTGTCTGTAGCGTAATTCGGAAAATTGACGTGTCTATATGATTTTTGGAGTGGATTTTACAACTTTTGAAGCGGACTGTACATTTTCGTGTCTTTAGAGTTTGTACACCCCTGATTTCAGTAAGACGCGGCAATACCCAAATGGCGCGCAATTCAAACTCTATATACTTGGTATTTCCACATACTTGAAAGAAATGTGTTACATGCAAATTATAAAACTAATGTATACTCATTATTGCGGTATTGAATCATTTTTTAAGTTAAAAAGACTGCCGATACGATTTCGTATTAGAGACGCGCTATTCTTGGAGTGGCCAATAGTGTCCGTATCGAGTAGCGTTCATACGTTGCGATTCTCTGCTCAATCTGTTTTTTTAAAAATAAATAAACATTAGATGTACACTGAGTTTGTCATTTATAACATTAGGCCAATTCCTAAAAGTTTTAATGATGAAAATTGAATGAAGAACAAATTTTTATGCCAGCATTTTGGTGTCATTTTTGGAGTGTCTTTTGCGTCTCTGTATTAGAGGCACGCTATTCTTCGAGTGGCCAATACATCTCAATATTGCGTAGCAGTCGTACGTTGCAATTCTCTGCTCAATCTGCTTTTTTTGAAAATAATAGAAACATTACATGTACTCTCAGTTTGTCGTTTGTAACGTTACGATTATTCTTGAAAGTTATGATCATGAAGATCGAATGATGAACAATTTGTATACCGGTGTTTCAGGGAAATATCATTTTTGGAGTGTCTTTTACGATTCTGTATTAGAGATACGCTATTATTGGAGTGTGTTTTGCAACAGCATCCGTGTACCCCAGCGTATGAAAGATGTCTGGAACGAGGAAAGAAAATCACAAAAGAAAACGATCATTTTGTACCACACGACAGCATTTTAATAATTAATATTTAATATTTAATAATTAAATAATAAAAATAATAAAACGATGAATAATAGAATGAATAATAAAATAATAGAACGATCGGGTTTGCACTGAACATTAAAAAATCTGCTTAAAAATACTTATAGATGATGACGCGTCGCAACATTTATTGTTCGCTACAGCTCGGACAGTACGAAGTTTCAGTTCGCGGAGCTTTCTTCAGCGCTACGCACTTGTAATGGTACCATTTTATACAACAATCGCAAAGTACACTGTCAGTGACAATAATCTTTTGGCATACGGCGCAGCTAAATTTGTCCGCTTTCTTCTTTATTCTGGTCATTTTAGAAAGTTTTTGAAATGCTGCTTTTTCGAAATACGGTTGCAAAATCTTCTACATCGTCAGCGACCACGTCGGAGAGACTGTCCATGTCGTCGGTTATGTCGTTTGCCGTAACAATGTATTCTTTTTTCGCGATATTCTTGGCCATATTTGAAGCAAACAAGCAACTTAATAGATACCTAATCTTTTCCGCGTTCGTTTTTTTTGCGAAACTGACCGGTCGCCCCTTTTTTGGAAGACCAATAGCTGTCAAAACTGATCCTTTGGGTCGACCTCTAGACGCCCTAGTTAATGGCATTACAATAGAGGTAATGTCCGTTATTTTATCATCAGGAGCGTGATTTTCGTTATTTTCTTCAGCTCTTGGCGCCCTATAGAGTATCGCAGAAGTTGACAGCTGTGATTTTTTTTCGACATAATCTTGCCGCTCAGCTAAGCCCGTGTATTTATTATTAATTCCCGATTCTGAAGGATCAACATGTTCGGGTTCAATTTCTATTTTTTCGGTTCCCGAATTGACATGAACGTTTTGAGCAATCACTATTGGCATTGTCTCAATTGCCGTTGTCTCAGCGCCCGTGTCCAAATATTTGACCAGTGAGTTTTCCGATATGTTAATAAGCTGGTCGTTTTCGAACCCAGGTTCGAACGGAAGCTCGAAAGCTTGCGAAGAGATATCGTAAGACATTCCGATTTCGAAGACTTCCACAGATTCGCCGGGTACCGTTTCTATCACACTCGCTCTTTTACTGACCGGTTCCCCGACTATAGTCTGAGATTCTTCCCTGGTGGCGCTTTCATCGACGTTTTCGGTTGGACTTTCCATGCGGCTTTGGACCGAAGTTGTCCGTGATTCCTAAAAAAGTAACAGATTTGTAGCAAATCACGGTCTGTCGACAATAATATACAGGAAACTGATTAGAAACCTGGTATGAGCAACCAACAGACCGTTATTACAGCCAATATTCCGACCGTACGTATCTTTTTTTAGAGTAGCACATGACCATTGTAAAATTTAAAACATTGAAATCTTAATTTATACACTAAGGAGACTTACTATTCTCTGTGTATCTTCATGATTATGTTCTTCATTGAACTCCGTCAATGTGAGAAACTGTCCATCCTTCGATACGGCCATTTTAAAAAACGCTGGGCATCCAATCCTCATTGATCTGAAAAAACATTGATAAAGATAATATTCCATATGATGCAATGAAAATTAGTTTATTAAGCTAAATTTTGTATTATACTTTCGCTGTCTTATATTTTTTCCTTTGGATTTAAAAGATCCACCATATTGGCACTTATAACACAGTGAATAGTAGGTGAGCTCAGGATTGATAATTCTTTTGAGTTTAACAGCTTCCAGGGTTTTGCTTCGAAAACGAGTATAGTGCTGGCCTTGACGTTTTTCAAGCTCCGCTATCCATGTTTTAACTTCTTCAAGTGATTTGAAGAGTTGCCCTTTCTTAAGATGGGAATCCATACTAATCTGCATTGAAAGTATACATTTTGAATAATTGAAGACTATGTTTTCGTATCTTCAGATCCCGTCTTTTGCGTACCTCTTGCGTGTCTTTTGCGTGTCTGTATTATGGACATGCATGAACACGAATTCCGCCTAAATACACGCGACACGCAATTGGTTTCAAAAGTGTAAGGCAAGCTTAATTTGCACTTCGAGATCGGTGATAATTTTGTGTTCAGTGAATATATATAGTGATTATAAAGGTATTGAAAGTTTATCGCGTACTTACGTTCAGACAGGGAATATGATGCATCTGCAATTGACTATACGTTGAAGAATAAACAACTTTCTTCGTCTGTGACACTGTGACGTCGTGGCTCCAACTCAGGCTATCTCTCTCTAACTCCTAAGAACCAGCATCATAAACCCTCGTCGACAACCACCCCAATGGGCTACCATGTGCTCAGTGCTGCAGTTAGTGTGATAGTGACAGTGGAGTGAACGTATGAATGAATAACAAAGTATGAATAAACTCTAGAATAAGTATATTTTTAAACATTTTTACTTCTTATACTTTTTATATAACAATTTTATATTTCAATTTCAATTTCTATAACTAATATTTATTAATAGAGAACTAGTTAATAGTATTTGCTAAGAATGATTCTTGGAACGGTGAACAATGAAGCGGCAATTCGATAAAGATTAGTCATAATAATTATGTTCTTTTAAATTCAACCTCTATTTTTAACTACGCTCCTTTGTCCAGTTTGGTTCCGGGAATTATTTTTCGGAGATTGTTAAATTTAATATTATAAACAAAGCGCAAGACAGACCCTGCATGGTCCGCGATATCTTTTGTATACATAATTAAGATAAGGGCAGAGAAGCGTTACTCTTTGCCACAGCGTATATATATGCGAGTTAGACGCCCTACGCGTCAGTTCTCCGGCTACTTTTCTTCTTGACGTCTACTTGACGTCGACGTAACGGTCATCCAGTTTTTATTTCGAACATACCGTACCCTGCGAATCGGTTAAGTCGAAGATTGTACACCGTTGCGTTTTAAAGTAGTTTCATCCCGCGATATTATATTCGCCGAGAAAAGCGGAAGCTCCGCGTAAAGTAATTGTACGCGTAAATAAAATAAATAATTACTGTATACTCAGTGTATTTTCAAAAATTTAAAATAATAATTTTCATTCGAGTTTATAAAATTTAACTCTCAAGTTTATTCATTTCGCGAAATAATTCAAAATATCTTAGTGATTTAATTTCGCTGCACTTACCTTCCTTTGGGGTCCACTTACCTAAAGACTCTTCTGTGCAACGGTCTGCACGTGGAATCATCCGTTGGATTGACAGTGCAACAGCATGCACGCTATCCACTCCTATCCCAAATACTTTTCTTTCCCTCCTGTTTAAAACAAGACAGCCGTGCAACGGTATGCACGTTGTCCTGTTATTTATCTGTGCAATGGTCTGCACGTTTTAAAAAAATTTTTAGAACACCGAATCCTCGTACAGTGTTGTTAAATGGGTAGACGACGGGGTGGTTATAAATTCCAGTTTCGTCGTGCTGTTGCTAAAGCTGCCGGTTTACCTGCACGTCACCGCGGACACAATAAACCTAATAACGCAAACAAATTAATGAATGTTTTCCAAGCATTCATAAAAGACTGTGTCAATCAAGTAATTAACGAGTCCCGAGTTTCCAAACCTCGTGTGATATAATCTGAAAAGTTTAACTATAAAATTGTAAAACTACTCGATCATTGGCATTTCCTCAAATCTGCATCGCTTCCATCCGATCTCGCTGCATTGGTTGAGTACGATCGTCTTCCATCGTGCAAGGCCACACCAACAACTGATCCTGAGGACATCGTGCTGATCTGTGAGATACCACTGATAACCATCGACTAAACCCGCTACGCTCACCCGCTCGTTCTGCTGGTGGAATCCTTGATCTGCACCTGAAAAGAAGAAGAAAGGTAAGATTAGTAAATAATATTTAACATTTTCATCCGACAATTATCCGAATCAGACGCGGTCTCTATCCTTGGTGGGCGCATTCCTGCTTAAACAAGAGACCACCCCTTGTTGATCTGTCGATCGTCCTCCGTGTGAGTTTACGTATAGTTTTAAATAATTCAAATTAAACTCCCAGAACGTAACAGGTTAGTTTTCTGGTGACAGCGGTGGGATCAGTGATGCCAGACGCTCCCTCGAAAAAGTACCGCACGCTCGCCGAGCTTCCCCCACCATGCGACGCTCGCTGGCAGGTGGGCGTGGCAACGCGCGCTCGGGCCACCGGGCCGGTGACGTCACGCGCGCCCGCCCGACCGAGTTGGTGACCTCACGCACAACCAAGCCGTTGAGCTAGTGACGTCACGCGTGACGATTCACCGCGTTTTTTTAGAAAATTAATTTCTTTATAGGAAAATAGCATGAATTATGTGACTAGAAAAATTAATTGGCAAAATTCCAATCTCTAGTCACATAAAATCGTGCAGCTGTTCGCAAATTAATGCTGCATCGCAATTTTGTACCAAATATTGGTTGACTTATTGCACCAAATTTTGTACAAACTATTATAATAATAAAATCCAAAATTTAAATTAATTGAATTATCAAAAATAATAAAATACTATTATAATAATTAAATACAAAAATTAAACAAAAAAATTAATGGAAAATCGCAAAATGCCTAAACTATTAAAACAGTTGAACGAACGAATAATATTCGACAAATTATTCAACTGTTTCAATAGTTTAGGTCACAGCTTAAATCAATATACAACAATATAACAATTTTTAGCACTGTTCAACGTTTAACCCAAGTGGAAAATCATATATAGGGCAATATATATAATCTGTATAAGAAAATGGACATACAGAATTACTATGAGTTGTATATAATTTATATGAAAATTATATATAGTCTGCAGATTTTATAAAATGATTTTTTAATTTATTTTATTTATTTGACTGAAAATATATTGCACTATACATAATTTTTGTAGAATCTTCATATGTATTGTATGCAACATATAAAAATGTTATATGTCCATTTTCCTATATAGGCTTCATATATTACACTATATACAATTTTTATAGAGTTTCCATATCATTTTTCCACTTGGGAATCGTTGAATGTACAAGATATACAAGATGTATAAAGTTAAAAAGTATTATATGAATCGTGACAGCGCAGAGACAGAGCTGAAGATTTGTAATCGAAAGGCCGTCAGTTCGATCCCATGCTTCTTGTATATATATATTTTTTTTTTGCAAACGCAAAATTTTTTTTTTTTTTTGCTGTGCCTAAACTATTAAAACAGTTGAACGAACGAACAATATTTCGCCAAATTATTCAACTGATTTAATTGTTTAAGACACAGCTTTAAGCAATATATATATATATATATATAAACGTGCGCGTGACTTCTTAATAATAAGAATTTATTATTAAGAAGAAATTATAAATGTTTCTCATTTATTTTTTAATTTATTCTTAATTTATATATGTTTGTGAAAATATATATATATATATATATATATATATATATATATATATATATATATATATATATATATATATATATATATATATATATATATATATATATATATATATATTTATTCTTAATAATAAATTCTCATTATATAAACGTGCGCGTGACGTCACGCGCCCGGGAGGTGGGCGGGAGACGGGTCCTGACGCGTCAGTGAGGGGCGTGGCTTACGCGCGCTACGGCGAATAGTCGCAGGTACCGCGCGGGAGAATTTAGTCCCGCAGGCGCTCGGGAAGGGGTAAAAAAGTACCGCCGAGGTACTTTTACCTCGAATCTGGCATCACTGGGTGGGATACCATTGTCTGTATTTGGATAATCCCGTTTTAAAATAATTTAATATTCCTAAAA
Source organism: Ephialtes manifestator (assembly GCA_963970395.1). NCBI lineage: Eukaryota > Metazoa > Arthropoda > Insecta > Hymenoptera > Ichneumonidae > Ephialtes > Ephialtes manifestator. The sequence goes on along the minus strand of OZ019968.1, from coordinate 11,399,415 downwards.
TCATTTATAAAATCATCAAAAGAATTATTAATTTCAAACTCTAGCTAAAATCGCTTCAAGTCACGTGCAATAAAAATATTGTGTTAATTTCATTAGAAAGTCAAAAGAAAATTATTTTCCAAAATGGTTTTGACCCGTAGTGGTGTGGAAACCCCTCTCACGGAAGAGGAAGTTAAGACTCTGCATGAACAGCTCATTAAGAAACAGCAACGTCTGAAAGAGCAAGAAGAAGCAGTTCGTGCTAAAGAATTAGAGAATCAAAGTCATTACAAAACGTTACAAAATCGCGAAACTGAAATGATAGAACGCGAAAAAGAACGCTTAGAACAAATCCAAGCAATTCAGACAGAACTAGAAAATAAAAAATTAAAGGCAGAGCTTGCAAGTTCAGAAGCGTCAAATATAAATAAAGTAGAAAGTCACGAATCGCCTTCTCGCATCAAAGAAATGCTCGGAGTTCTGCTAAACGATTTTAATTATTTAAAAAGAGAAGTAGTGGATTTGCGATCGACAATCCAGACTACTCGTCAAACCCAAAGGACCCTCACAGTCCCACAAGGAAACAATAATAGTAACATAAATAATAATCCTCTTGCGTACGAGAACGTAGCGTTACCAAACCCACATTTGCAGTTTAAAGACGTTCTCGAATCTGTGCCAGTTTTCACGGGAGACAACATCCCAGTTTTAAAGTTTGCAAGAGCGTGTAAACGCGTTAAAGAAATGTTTTCTCCAACATTAGAGTCAACTATCGCCCGCCTTCTGCGGAATAAATTAAAAGGCCGAGCTTACACGGCAATGGAAGACGATCCATTCGTCACAGTAACAGAGTTCACGGAGCGTCTTAAAACTCTGTTTGGTTCTGCAAAATCTTTAAACCAGTACAGGGGAGAATTGGGTAACATCAGCAAAGGTAGGTCCGAACATGTCATCGACTACATCAGTAGAGTAAAGGATCTGCATTCTGCCATCATCGACGCCGAAACAGGTAACACGGGTGAAGCGGTTTCACAAGCTCACACTCGTGTCCTCGAAAATGAAGGGTTAGAATGCTTTGTTACCGGTTTGCCCCCCGACTTTCGTTTACGCCTTCGTTTGGAGGGTTACAATAACCTTAACAGCACGTTCACAGCCGCGATCCGAGTAGAGAAAGAGATAGAGCGCGACAGGAATCGTTTCAAAGACACACGCGCCGAAACTCGACACTCACCGCCGACTAATGTAAACGCCGCGCAACGCAATAATGTTCAGTGCAATCACTGCAACAAGCCGGGTCACAATTCCGAAGATTGTTGGTCCAAATATCCGGATAGACGACCGCCACGTAATGAAGCAAGGCCTAAACCTTTGTTCAGCTCTCCGCGTGACGACTCGGGACCAAAATGCGCGTACTGCAACAGGCCTGGTCACGCGGTAGAAAATTGTTTTATTAAGCAGAGGAATAACAGGCAACGCGATTCACCATCGAGTTCGGGAAATTCCTGCTCGTTCTTCGGCGATTTATCGCGTGCATGTTAAGAATACCGATCTGCGTGAGGGATATCTTTCTAGGTTGAATTGTGGAGAGGGAGTTTATGCAGGCGAAGCCGTCGTTACGCAAACGAATGGTGTAGCATACCTTAAAGCGTTCAATGCGACCGAAGAAGATATCGAGCTCACAGTACCAGCGGTCACTCTTCAAAACTTTTGTACAGCCGAATCACAAAGTAACTGTAACGTTAATACGACTAGTAATCCGGAAAAAAATGTAACAGTTCCTAGTCAGGTAAAGACTATAAAACATTGTAGAGGCGAAAATCATTCGCGTATAGCTAAAGTAAAAGAGCTACTCCGACTCGACCATCTCAACGATGAAGAGTTAGAGAGCATTGACAATATCTTGGTAGACACGTTTGATCTGTTTCGTATACCTGGAGAACAATTAGATTCGACTGACGTTATTCAACATAAAATCGTAACTGCAGATGATCAACCAGTTTTTACACGTCAATATCGGTTTCCTCCTGCTCACAAAGATGAAATAACGAAAAAAGTAGGAGACTTAATTGATAATAAAATTATAGAGCCATCAGAATCGCCGTACAGCTCACCCCTGTGGATCGTCCCTAAAAAGGCCGATTCGCACGGGAAGCTCAGGTGGCGTATGGTAATCGACTATAGAGGCTTAAATGAAAAGACAGTGGGTGATGCCTACCCGCTTCCTAATATCACGGAAATCCTCGATCAACTCGGTAGCGCGAAATATTTTTCGGTCTTCGACTTGGCGAGCGGTTTTCACCAGATTAGAGTGCATCCGGATGATGCTCCAAAAACAGCTTTTTCTACGCCATTTGGTCATTATCAATTTAATAGAATGCCATTCGGGCTTAAAAACGCTCCAGCCACATTTCAAAGGCTTATGGACAGAGTATTGTGTGGTTTACAGGGCACAGAACTCTTTGTTTATTTAGACGACATTGTCGTGTACGCGAGTTCCTTGCAGGAACGCGAGATAAAAATTCGAAAACTTGCCGAACGCTTAAGAAAAGCCAACTTAAAATTGCAACCCGATAAATGCGAGTTCCTTCGCAAGGAGGTCGCTTATTTGGGTCATGTCATAAGTAAGGACGGAGTAAGACCCGATCCGAAAAAACTAGAGTCAGTTCGAAACTATCCACAGCCAACAAGCCCCACTAAAATAAAACAGTTTCTAGGCTTGGCTGGATATTATCGTAGATTCATTGAAAACTTTTCTGGAATTTCAAGACCACTAACTCAATTGTTGAAGAAAGGAACCATCTTTAAGTGGACACAGTCTCAAGAGGAGGCTTTTCAAAAATTAAAGAATGCCCTTTGTTCAGAACCGGTACTCCAGTACCCGGATTTCACACAACCCTTTATTATAACGACTGATGCATCTAATGTGGTGGAGTCATTAGTCAGGGTAAAATTGAAAGCGACCGTCCAATCTCGTATACCTCGCGTACGTTATCCACCGCGGAAGAAAAATATTCAACGATAGAAAAGGAGTTACTAGCGATAGTGTATAGCGTTGGTCAATTCAGACATTACGTATATGGACGAGAATTCACATTAATCACGGACCATAGACCACTAGTATGGCTTAATTCCGTTAAAGACCCTGCAAATAGACTAGTTCATTGGCGATTAAAATTAGAAAATTACCAGTATAAGATTGTATATAAGCCAGGTCGAGCCAATGCTAATGCCGACGCATTATCTCGGAATCCTCCGAGTAAATCTGTTTTGATCGTTACTCCACTTAGCTTACGAGATAGAACGAGGTTAAAGAAACCCGAGCGATATAGGGATAGCGATGGTTCGGACAGCGAAGCCCTTGTATTCGAGGGTAGTAAAGACAATGAACCGCCTAACCAGCCGGCAGCCTCTGAGGACGCTGACGGTCAAGAATTCGTTCCTCACTTGAGTCCTGAGGTGTTGACAGAAAGCGATAACTCTCGGACGCCCGCTGATTCGGCGGGGCCACCACAAAACGAATACAATGTAAGCAAACCAGCATCACCCGTAACTTCGGATGCTGGGAGCGACGATTCTTCTGATGAATATGACGTAGAAAGCGAAATTTCTGAACGGCCAAGCATCCCGTTCCGTATACCTGTTAATAAAGAAAAAGAAATTAATAGTTTTAAAATCGAAGAAACTCGTGACAGATTATCCATGTGCCGTGATAACATCGTAATTTTCGTTACTACGAAGGGGCAACCTGTTGATGAGGGTGCCAAAGAATTAGCAAAAATTAATATTTTGCCTCAGTTGAGGGATTTAAGTTTGTCAAGAGCAAAAATCGCTCATAATGGATCAAAGTTAATTATAATGCTACCAGTCAAAAACGACCTAAAGGCACTCACATCAATAGAAGATGTAAAAAATGCATTAGAGTCATTAAGAGACGTGATAACTGAATTAGGTATAGTCTCATTTAGCATGGCCAGAACAGAAAATATGGATAGCATACTATGGTTTGACTTGTTGAAAAACATTCGTAATTATATGTTAGAATTTAAGTTGCTAATAACTGTATACAAACAAACAGTAATAGTACCATTGAGAGGAGACCGTCGTGAAATTATCAAAGAAGCACATGACTCGTTACTTGGGGGTCACAAGGGCGTCACCAAGACCTTCAAACGAATAAGAGAGAGATACGCTTGGCGCAATATGAAGAACGATATACAGGAGTATATCCAGTTATGCCGAGGTTGCCAATTGAAGAAACTGGTACGCATCAAGACAAAGCAACCCATGATTATCACTGACACCCCTGGGAACGCTTTTGATAAAATAGCCATGGATGTTGTGGGTCCACTTCCAACAACAAAAAACGGGAATACCTACATACTTACCATCCAGGATTTACTAACAAAATACTCGCTGGCAATACCACTGAAAAAGACCACATCTGTGGACATCGCAGAAGCTTTTTGCAATTCTTTTGTTGCACACTTCGGAGCTCCAAGGGCAATACTTACCGATCAAGGGGCCAACTTTCGTTCCAGTCTGATAAAGGCTATTGCAAGGAAATTCAAAATCCGGCTCTGCACAACGACAGCATTCCATCCTCAAACAAATGGTTCCATCAAACGTTCCCATCACGTTCTTGTGGAATACTTAAAACAATACGTGGACAAAAAACACGACTGGGACGAGTTCATTGAAATGGCCATGTTCTCGTATAATACAAGCCAACACGAGGGCACGGGATTCACACCTTTTGAACTGGTTTTTGGAAGAATTGCACGTCAGCCTTCCAGCAACATGCACGTGGAAGAGCATGCAAACCCGACGTACACCGAATATTTGGAAAATCTTTTCGAAAGAATTCGGGGACTGCAAGAACTAGCCGCAATAAATTTGACAGCGGCCAAACAGAAATCAAAACGATATTACGACAGACAATTGAATCCGCAAAATTTTGGTGTCGGTGACATTGTAGTTATGCTGAAGGAACCAAAGTGCGGTAAATTCGGCGATCAATATACCGAACCTTGCGAGGTTACAGAAGTTCTATCCGGCGGAAATGTTAAAATTAAATACCGTGGTCGTGATAAAATAATACACACAAATAAATTACGTCTGACGAAGTTGCGACAGTAATATCATCTCTGTTGCAGAATACGAGATGGAGAATACACGTCCAATTCGGATGCCAGACGACTGGCCAAAATTTGATTTCGACTTCAAAATCTGTTTTTGCGATCGCTGGCAACACTTTCATATAGAGAAGCCTCTCTATTTTGACCAGGATCGTGAAGAATTCCATTACGTACCTAAAGGAGCATCAAGAATCAGTGTCATCGAAGCTGAGAAACTCGAACTCGTCTGTTTCCACGGAGAACATTATGGAGTTCCTCGCTGTTACGACGACTTCAAGCGACAATACAATAGAGAATGCCAACTTCAAGTCTATGGACAACGCCAAAACGAAGAGGTCCTACCTGTGAAAAAGAGATCTAGTAAAAGGAGGTTCTCAGGGAGGAAATCAAACGAAAAGGTGATTACTGCTTCAACAACCACAAGAAGCTACAGATGTTGGACTGCAGTTCCACTCTTCTTCATGTTGCTGCTTTGCGCGTTCTTCTACTCAGCAAACGCAATCATAGGATACGATTGTGGAGGATCATCGCTCAACATCACCACAATATCTCTCAATAATGTCGGAGAATGCGACATTCCATTAACCGAACCAGAATCAAAACCTGTCTACATCCAGCTTCTGCAACTATCCGAGTTCGAAAGCACAGAAGTCACACAGTGTAAAGTTGAGATCGACCGTACCATATATCATTGTGGTATGAGTTCGCATAATTCAATTGTTCAAGGAGGTCATCAAACTTACCTTCACGATTTCGACGAAAGATCCTGTCAACGTCTTCAAGAAACTGGAATGATAAAGCTCAGTTTTGCATCTGAGATCATCGGACTTCATCGAAACGAGACAACATCCAGAAGTATCACCATGGGCGGATCCATCACCAACGACGGAGCCTGCTCTGGAACTCAATACAGCGATCCTTATGGAACCTGGAACGACGCTGTCGTCCAAGCATCAGTTAAAATCGCTCTTTACAACTACCATGCCATTGTCAACCTGAAAGCGGGAAAAATCATCCTTCAAACGGGAACACAGTGTGTACTTTCCGACGGGAGCTGCATCGATACTCACGGAAACAGCGCCTTCTGGAAAACAGCACCAACCGACTCCTGCAGTTTCAGTCAATACGACGTACTCTATGAGGGCATGGCCACCAAACTAGAATCAACAGAAGACGGAGTTCGTATGCCAGATGTATACACTCTAAAAACCGAATCAACTACCTTTGCACTGGCTAAGCAGTCAGAATATCAAGTGTGTGGGTACACACTAATCCGCACCGAGCATCCGAAGCTGTTCATCCTGGAAACTGAGAAGGGACGTTCACCTGCAACAAAAAAGAAAATTTCCGTTAATAATCTGGACATTTTCTCGTACATAAACTCAAAATTCGTTTACGTCGAGAAACACGTCCGTGCCCAGATGAAAAACCTATATCGAGATGTAATCACGCAACGTTGTAACCTGGAAAGAAGGGTTATGCAAAATGCACTGGCTACAGCAGCTATCCTGCCTGAGAAGTTCGCCTACACCGTCATGAAAGGACCGGGATACATGGCCGCCATCGCTGGAGAAGTTGCTCATGTCGTCAAGTGCGTTCCAATTCAATGCCAACTTAGAAAAACTACGGAGTGTTACCACGAATTACCAGTGACTTACCGCAATACATCATACTTTTTGACTACTACATCGAGGATGCTAGTTAAAGCTGGTACACAGGTCGAGTGCGATCCAATGCTACCTACTCAATATCAAATCGAGGGCACTTGGTATCGACTCTCACCTCATCCAATGGAGGTCATTTCACCTCAAATGCTGAAACCTATGACAAAACCTACCTGGAGATATATCTCTGCGGGAAATTTGGCAACCAGCGGAATCTATTCGGAATCTGACATCAATAAGCTACGAGACCGGATAATGTTCCCAGCCGAGAAACCAGCACTCTTGAATCATCTTGCACGAGGATCTATCGGCTATCATGTACCATCTGGAAGCATCTCTATTCGAGGACTGATGGATGAGAGCACACTAAACCACATAGCTGAGAATGCCGCCGACAAAATGTGGGGAATCTTCCTCAAATTTGGCACTGCAAGCGCAGGTGTCATTGGACTTTTCCTAATCATCAAATTTATCAAAATCCTCATCGACACCATCATCCATGGATACGCGCTACATTCATTATATGGTTGGAGTATACACTTAATTGGAGCTATCTGGAGTTCGGTGACCAACCTATTGGTCTCTCTCGCGCATCAGAAGCGAACAGCTGTTCCAGTCTACAGCAGAAGCAATGATTCAGTAGAGATGAAGGAAGGCAAGGGTACACTCTATCCTGACTTACAGCAAGAACAGGCTGCTGACCCAGTGGATCCACAACTTTCTGCTAGGCTGTATGCCTCTCGTCAGCAGAGCCTCGGCACTGCTTCCGTCTAAAGGGGGGGGAGATGTGACGTCGTGGCTCCAACTCAGGCTATCTCTCTCTAACTCCTAAGAACCAGCATCATAAACCCTCGTCGACAACCACCCCAATGGGCTACCATGTGCTCAGTGCTGCAGTTAGTGTGATAGTGACAGTGGAGTGAACGTATGAATGAATAACAAAGTATGAACAAACTCTAGAATAAGTATATTTTTAAACATTTTTACTTCTTATACTTTTTATATAACAATTTTATATTTCAATTTCAATTTCTATAACTAATATTTATTAATAGAGAACTAGTTAATAGTATTTGCTAAGAATGATTCTTGGAACGGTGAACAAGGAAGCGGCAATTCGATAAAGATTAGTCATAATAATTATGTTCTTTTAAATTCAACCTCTATTTTTAACTACGCTCCTTTGTCCGGTTTGGTTCCGGGAATTATTTTTCGGAGATTGTTAAATTTAATATTATAAACAAAGCGCAAGACAGACCCTGCATGGTCCGCGATATCTTTTGTATACATAATTAAGATAAGGGCAGAGAAGCGTTACTCTTTGCCACAGCGTATATATATGCGAGTTAGACGCCCTACGCGTCAGTTCTCCGGCTACTTTTCTTCTTGACGTCTACTTGACGTCGACGTAACGGTCATCCAGTTTTTATTTCGAACATACCGTACCCTGCGAATCGGTTAAGTCGAAGATTGTACACCGTTGCGTTTTAAAGTAGTTTCATCCCGCGATATTATATTCGCCGAGAAAAGCGGAAGCTCCGCGTAAAGTAATTGTACGCGTAAATAAAATAAATAATTACTGTATACTCAGTGTATTTTCAAAAATTTAAAATAATAATTTTCATTCGAGTTTATAAAATTTAACTCTCAAGTTTATTCATTTCGCGAAATAATTCAAAATATTTTAGTGATTTAATTTCGCTGCACTTACCTTCCTTTGGGGTCCACTTACCTAAAGACTCTTCTGTGCAACGGTCTGCACGTGGAATCATCCGTTGGATTGACAGTGCAACAGCATGCACGCTATCCACTCCTATCCCAAATACTTTTCTTTCCCTCCTGTTTAAAACAAGACAGCCGTGCAACGGTATGCACGTTGTCCTGTTATTTATCTGTGCAATGGTCTGCACGTTTTAAAAAAATTTTTAGAACACCGAATCCTCGTACAGTGTTGTTAAATGGGTAGACGACGGGGTGGTTATAAATTCCAGTTTCGTCGTGCTGTTGCTAAAGCTGCCGGTTTACCTGCACGTCCCCGCGGAGACAATAAACCTAATAACGCAAACAAATTAATGAATGTTTTCCAAGCATTCATAAAAGACTGTGTCAATCAAGTGATTAACGAGTCCCGAGTTTCCAAACCTCGTGTGATATAATCTGAAAAGTTTAACTATAAAATTGTAAAACTACTCGATCATTGGCATTTCCTCAAATCTGCATCGCTTCCATCCGATCTCGCTGCATTGGTTGAGTACGATCGTCTTCCATCGTGCAAGGCCACACCAACAACTGATCCTGAGGACATCGTGCTGATCTGTGAGATACCACTGATAACCATCGACTAAACCCGCTACGCTCACCCGCTCGTTCTGCTGGTGGAATCCTTGATCTGCACCTGAAAAGAAGAAGAAAGGTAAGATTAGTAAATAATATTTAACATTTTCATCCGACAATTATCCGAATCAGACGCGGTCTCTATCCTTGGTGGGCGCATTCCTGCTTAAACAAGAGACCACCCCTTGTTGATCTGTCGATCGTCCTCCGTGTGAGTTTACGTATAGTTTTAAATAATTCAAATTAAACTCCCAGGACGTAACAACACCTTAGTCAGTTCGTCGTTAAGACAAAGAAATTTCAAAAATAATCCACGTTCACTTCACGATTCATAATATCAACGATTCACGTGTAAACAGGCTAACCAACTGCGCAAATTTTCCGTATGTGGCTTTGTCGCGGCTAGCGGCAAATGTAGAGCGTGATCGAATCATTGAAACGAGGTGCTTACAGTGCCATCTAGTAGTTGCTTTTGAACAATAACGATCGTCGCGCAAGCCATCACATCTGGATATGCACACTAGCGCCAAAGACAACAAATCCGAGGGGCTTCTGCAATTTACGATCTGTATCGACCTACTATTTCATGGCGACAGCTTCGTAAGTTGGTAGGCTGTGAGCGTTTACGTAATAGATCCCGGTTTATCTCGATGTGATTGCGTACGAACAAGAGTGCTCATCCGTTATTTTTACATTGTAAGCATAATTGCCGTACGAACGCATGGTTTGTGTCCAGTGCAAACGTGATTACAGGTTTTATTTCTCCAAGGAAAGATAGACTACAACAATGTAAGTAGTGTTTCATTTTCTATGCTTTAGTATGAAGCATTATTGGTGATTATACATTCATATGTAGTAAATGTAATGTTAAAGCACTGTGAACCTTTGGGGAGAAACCCGATTATATTGTGGGGTCTGATAGATAACAACACATCAGCTATAAATTGATTTCTAAACATTTATCACAGATGGCAAGCTGCATTGATCCACCTAGTGTTGAAGTCGAAGTACCGAGAGTGCCTATATGTACTGTCGCTCTGCCCACTGAATGGAAGCTAACTTGCGGAAAACGATTCGCCTCTTATGAAGAATGGGAATTATTTCTTAAGCAATATCAAATTGAAACCAGGCAGCAATTCGTAAAACGGCATAGCAGCCTACTGAAAGAGAATAAAGAAAAACCTCTGCCAAATGCGAGGCTTCAGTATCGTGAAATAATTTACAGGTGTAAATTTGGTGGCGTTGTCAAATCAACAGCTTCTCAAAGATCTAGCAGGTATAATAGTTGACGTTTTTCCCTCCAACTGGTTTTTATTGCCATGTAAAGGAGCTGTAGTTTTATTTTACTTCTTAACTTTATTATTGTGTTTCATCGAGAAGAGTTACATTACATGTTACATATAATACTTGACTTAAACTAATACTTTTAACATCAATATTTTTTTTTAAGAACGTTCAAGAGTGACTGCCCAGCAATGATCAGAATAGCTTTATCTCGGTCGAAGGAATATTTAGAGATATGTAAATTCTATGAGGAGCACCAAAATCACGAGGGTTCTGAGGTATCAAAAATACAAAACAAGCTCAATCAAAGTTTAATGGTTATTCCTATGTCGCACTTAGTAGTACTCCACCCATAGCGGGTACTCTCGAACAGTCCGGTTTGGTCATATTGCACAAAAAATATCAACTAACCACAAAATACATTTGCTTTTGTCGTGCAAAAAGAATTCTAAAATTCAAATCGAAATTTCTTAATGATATTTTCTAAGGCATTGTTCGAGTACCTACCGGAAAACAGACGTCTGACGATAGAGAAAAAGAAAGCTCTGGAATTATTGGAACTGAGATGCGATAAAAAAGCCCTACAAGAAAAGCTAGAGAAAGAAGACAAAAAGCACGTATCAAGAAAGGATTTACATAATCTTGCATGCCAACTCCAACACGTTGACGACGATACTCTGCCAGCAACGGTTGAACTGTTGGAAAAGACATACGGTAAAATTTAAATCGTGTAATTTTATCTAATGTATGAAAGTACAAAAATTGACGATGTTATCGACATTATCATATTTTCATTTGATTTTACTACAGATGCAAGTGTAAGTGTTTTACATGAAGACAAGAAGTTCAAGGGACTGTATTTCTGCACTGAGGCGATGTGTCACGATATGTCTTCGTATCCGGAAATAGTATTCGTTGATGGAATGTACAAATTGTTCAAACGCAATTTTACGCTCATGCTCCTGGTCGTAGAAGATTCGGAAGCACGAAGCAAGATTGTTGGCGTCGGGATCATGGCTGATGAAGAACGATTGTCATTGAAGTGGTTCATGGAATGCTTCAAAAGACATAATGAAGCGGCGTGTGAAAAAATTCGATGTTTTATGAGTGACAAAGATCTTACTGAAAGATCTGTAATTAAAGAATTATTTCCCGACGTGAATACGTACATCTGCCAGTTCCACACTTTGAGAACCTTTAGCCGAGAGGTGGCCTTAAACAAAATGAACATTTCGTCACGAGAGAGGATAGTTTCATTAGAATTTTTGGATCGACTTACGAAAAGTTCATGCGAAGAAAATTACAAGCAAACATATAAGGAATTCTGCGAAAAGGTTCCCGAAGAAGTTTCTCGCTACTTTAATAAAAATTGGCACCCCATTAAATCAGAATGGAGTGCATACAGTATGATACGCGGAAATCTCGGAAACATGACCAACAACAGACTCGAGTCTGTAAACAGCAAAATAATAGGGGTGTGCGGGTTCTCGAAAATTTCGGGTTCTCGATGCTCGAGTCGGGTTCAAGTTTTCTCGATCGGGTTCGATTCGAGTTCAAGCAACCCGAAAATCTCGAGAAAACTCGAAAATATCGAGAAAACCCGTAAATTTCGAGAAGACCCGAAAACTCAAGAAAACTCGAAAATATCTAGAAAACCCGTAAATCTCGAATAAAACCCAAGAATCTCGAGAAAACACGAGAATGTCGAGAAAACTCGAATATCTCAACAACAAAATCGCTTATATTCAATGTATACCTACCTTAAAAAAACTTGCTACTGGCGTGATCGCAAAACGTGACTTTCTCATCACGATTGTTACTGGCGTCACGTTACTGTCGTGAAGTTAGTTTGTGAAGTTAGTTTGTGAAATTAGTTTGTGAAATTAGTTTGTGAAATTAGTTTGTGAAATTAGTTTGTGAAGTTAGTTCGTAATATTCGTTTTTGTAGTTATATATGAATAAATATCTCTCTATATTATAAAAAGATCGCGCCGCCGCCTTCGCCGCCGTGTCAAGAATCGAGGGACTTATTCGGGTTAGAAGCGGTCACCCATCCAAGTACTGACCACAAAAATTCTGGGGTCTATTTTTGAAAAAATTAGCTTATTTAGGCTTATTTAAAAAAAAATTAGGTCTTTTTTTAAATTTAGGTCTATTTTTGAAAAAAAAAAAAAAATTAGACCTATTTTTTAAATATTATTTTACATACTTTGCATGTGATGAAAAAGTAAAAATTTGTTACTGGTGTAAAATTTTTATCGTGAATTTACTGGGTTATAGTGATTAATAATGTGTGAATTTCGCACATTAATTGTAATCTCCATTTTTAGCTATAATTTGTCAAGAACGCGTTTGTAAATTCGAAATTCGCGCGCGCGAGAAAGCGAGCGTGACATCGCGCGCCGGCGCGCGCCTTCACATCTCTCTTTCCCTTTGATGTTATTATCGTCGGCATTGCGATAGTTTGACAGTCGGAATTACATTTTATTTGATATTTCCAACGTTTCGCATATTATGGTGTGTATGAGCAGCATTTGGAATTGGTATAAAATGCTATACGAGTGATAAAATAAATAAAAAAACTATGATGTGATGAGTGCATGAGTGTTTATAGTCTAACATCAAGAGTGATGATAACCTCAAATGTGTTTCTCTTGTATTTTTACATTCTTTTTTTAAATTTTAATCTAACATATGGTGTAAATATTCATAGTATGTTATCATTGAAAACTGCTCAAGATCATTGCAGTTCTTTTTTTTAGTGAATGTGTAACACAATAACACAAGAAAGTAACATATTTCAAGCAATACATTTTTTACAACAGTTTAAGATGTCTTATGTGGGTGATTGAAAAAACAAAATCTTCTATATACTAAATCTCTTGTTGTTCATTTTTTATTTGCTGGTAATACTATTTGTATGTATCACATTGAAGCATAATATCTTTTATATTAACTTGCGGTACAAAAATAAATAAAATTTTTATTTTTTTTTATTTTGTATTTAAGGTAAAGTATCAGAAGCAGTGGAGATTTTGGATTGGATTTCAATACCAAAACCAGGATTTGAATGCAGAAGACACACAAACAATTTCATTTCAGTCCATAGATGTTTTCAAAAGTTATTGTGTTTCCGGACGGCACATACAGACGCCAGACAGACAGACAGACAGACAGACAGACGGACGGACAGAAATGAGGTAATGTGTTTTTTGGAATCTAGGACACTCAAAACATCTATTTCCATCAAAATCTGGAAGTCGAATTTTTTTTGGATTGCAATACTTTCTCTTTATCCATACTCCGTATGTGATGAGAAAGTAAAAAGACATTCACAATCGCAGTTCAAGATATTTCTGAAGACAATTTTTCGAGTGGCGATTGTTCGATGATGATTGTGCTATAGGGCCCACTTTAATTATCTGCGGTTTCGTTAACATTAGAAGTAAATCTAAAGAAGTAAAGAGATACATCTAAAAAGATATGTAATTTTAAAAAATGTACAGAGTGAAAACAACAGGACTGTGTAATGCCAAAATTACAACAACAAATATAGTGAATAAAAGTGTATTCAACGCGATATTACATTATATTCTTTTCTTGATGAATTGTACTGAATGCATATTTATGATTTACATAATATCAAATCATATTTTCGAGTTTTCTTGAGGTTTTCGGGTTTTCTCGATATTTTCGAGTTTTCTTGAGGTTTTCGGGTTTTCTCGACATTTTCGGGTTCCTCGAACCCGACCCGAACCCGATCGAGAAAACTCGAACCCGACCCGAACCCGAATTTTCGAGAACCCGCACACCCCTACAAAATAAAGCAAGTTGTGCAACGCCAGAGCACAATGGTTGGTTTCGTAAAAAGCTTTTTTAAGTTTTTAGGTTACCGTGATCGAGAAGCGACACACAAGCGAGTGCAATAGGTTTTGAGGCAGGAAGTCGTGAGTTTCGAGTCTGGATTTGACGAACAGAAATACAAAGACGGATTGACTGATTATGCATTTTCATTTGTTAACGACGAAATAAAAAAATCCAAATTCATAACTTTCTCCACATTCTCGGAGTCCGAATCAACGAAGTTCTCGATTGCTTCTAAGGATGGACAAATTTCAGGTGATCACCTGTGAATGCGCAACTTGGTCTTCGTTGCTCCTTCCTTGCAGGCATATTTTCGCAATTAGGATCCACAAATTGCCACTGTTCGACCAAACCTTGTGTACCACTCGCTGGACCAAAGAATATTCTCTGAAAACCAACCCATTGCTCTCATCTGTGCCCGAGTTGCATCGTGATCGAGATCACACTCCAACCGTAATTGCAAAGGTAAAGCCTCCACATACATTAACTGTTACGCAAAAGAGGACGGCACTTCGTACAGTCTTAAATGACATGCTCTATACTGCGAGTATTTCTCCACAAGAAGTGTATAAAAAGAAATTATGTATGCTTAAAGAGATCGAAGATTGCTGGCGCCGAGGAGTCGAGGTTTCTATCGTTCGAAACGTAGCTGGGACTCATGGAAGTTTTCCCGCTGCCGAAAATGCGCGTCAATCATTTGAGCCTACTTCCGGGATTCAATTAGAGCTGCAGAATCTATCAATAGATGAGACAAGAAGGCGATCTCATTCCGAGGATGCTAATCGACCAACACAGATAGCTGTGAGAACAACGATTACTGATATTAAACTTCCGTCTGCGATAAAAATTGTGGGTCGTCCAAAGGGAGCTTTAGCAACCACGCTTCGCATCCCAAAAAAACGAAACGATTCACACGATCCGAAAAATGATTAATTTCTACACCAAATAATAGATATAATAAACAAGATAAGCATTGTTAATCAGAATTTTTTATATCGCGTAAAAAATCGAGCGTGTTCTATTATAAAAAACATAAACCTATCACTTTTCACGACGAGCAATTTCGCAGCATAGTATTCAATTTGAAAGTCTAAGGTGCTGGCGTTTGGATGTTCTCATTTATCGATATTAGTGATTAATCCGAAAGCTTAAGTTCATCAGGTCGAGAGACTAAAATTCTCGTGTCTCTGACAACGAGATCAAAGTTCATTGATGAACAAATTTTTTTCGTTTAAATCACCGTTTCATACCTGAGTTAAGGGGATGCTGGTGTAGATTTTATTACCGACTTTGGTCGGTAAAAACAGGCTTTTTCGTAGTTTTGATTATTCTTCGTTAATACGCTGCAAACATGCTTCAAATTGTACACGATTGTAATATCAACATAAACGAGTGGACGTACATTCGAATATTTGGTGAAAACGTACAATAAATGAAAAAGATCGTATATTACTAAACCTCCCGAAATCACTTGCTGTGCATATGGCCATTGTTATTCACCCATTGTTCTATCCTATTACACTGCATTAACGAATTATCAAAAATATATTGTATCAAGACACTGAAGAGCCTGGGATGTTCTGCGTCAGTATTACTAATAATAAAAAATAAGTTACAGCTTTATCCTTTTGTTATTTTGATTCCGCGTTCCAGGATCCATATCTGCTCCTTTACCTATATCATGCTCATCGACACTGCATTTCTTAAAAAATGATGAAAAAAAATCGAAAAGACAATTACAAAGTATGTCTGCTGTACGATACGGAAACGCAAAAGACACCAAGAATAGCGTGTCTTCAATACGGAAACGTTAAAGACACTTCAAGAATAGCGTGTCTTCAATACGGAAACGCGAGACACTCAAAAAATAGCACGTCTCTAATACAGAAACGCAAAAGACACTCCAAAAATGACACCTCCCTAAAACGCTGGCCTAAAAATCTGTTCTTCGTTAAATTTTCATCATTATAACTTTTAGGAATTATCGTAGTGTTATGGATGACAAACTAAGTGTAGATGTAATGTTTATTTATTTTAAAAAAGCAGATTGAGCGGAGAATTGCAACGTATGAACGCTACTCGATACGGACACGTATTGACCACTCCAAGAATAGCGTGTCTCTAATACGGAATCGTAACAGTCACTCCAAAAATGACATTACCCTACAACATCGAAGCATAAGTATTAGTTCATCATTCCATCTTAATCAAGAATAATCGTTGCAAATTGAGTACACACGTAACCACGTGATGCACATAGAATAGTTGCATGAACACGAGATGTAAATTGAATGCATGCACCATTGAAAGAAAATAAAGGATCGGCAGTGCAGTCTTTTTAACTTCCATAATAATTTAATACCGCAACAATGAGTATAAATTAGTATTATAGTTTGCATGTAACACACGTGTTCAAAGTATGTGGGAATACCAAGTATATAGAGTTTGAATTGCCCGCTATGTGGATATTGCCGCGTCTTACTGAAATCAGGGGTGTACAAACTGTAGAGACACGAAAATGTACAGCCCGCTTCAAAAGTTGTAAAATCCACTCCAAAAATCATATAGGCACGTCAATTTTCCGAGTTGCGCTACAGACACTCCAATTTTTCGCGTGTCGCTTGCGTGACTATATTAGAGACACACTTCTGTGTGAGCGGACACGTCAATTTTCCGCATTTCGTTACAGACACTCTAGACACTCCAATTTTTCGCGTGTCGCTTGCGTGACTCTATTAGAGACACTCTTCTGTGCGAATAGCCACAGCGTTTAATTTACTATTTAATTTTCTACTTAACTCATCCGAACTGTTCCCTACTGTGTATATGATTATATCATCGACGAATAACACAATCTCAAAGTCATCTTTAAAAATTTCTTCTATATCATTTATGTACAACATAAATAGTAATGGTCCTAAAACGGACCCTTGCGGAACTCCATACTTCGTCGGTAATTGCTGCGATTTTTCATTTCCGATAATAACTAACTGTGATATATAAATATGATTTTAATAACTTACACACACTACCACCAATTCCAACTAATTTTCCCTCACTAATATGTCTTTTCCATGTTGTAAGCGTTGCCTGTATTGCACTTTCACAAGATCTGCCTTTCCTAAATTCGTACTGACAGTCACTAAATATATTGTTTTTCTCTAAGTAGTCAACTAGTTGGCATTTAATAATTATTTCCATTAATTTTTCAAATTGCGGAAGCATATTGATGGGACGAAATTCATCTGCACGTTGAGTCTTCGTTACCTTAGGTATTGGTCTTATTCCAGATTTTTTCCATCCTTCCGGAAAAATACCATACTTGAGATTGTCATTAATTATTATTGTCAAATCTTCACTCATAGCTTCGAACATGTATTCAAGAATGCTGTTATTTATTCCTTCTTGTGTACCACTTTTTTCGGCCTTTTATCTATGATTTTACCTATGTCTGTACTAATTTCTCTAAATTTGTCAAGTGTCACTTCGGTAAAATTTACATCTTCTCCACGGTCATCTGCTATGTTTTCTATTCTTGTCACTATTTCTTCTATACTGTCAATGTAATATTTATTAAAGTCATTTGCTATGTTTTATTCGCCATATACAGTCCTATCGTTAAAAACCATGTAATGATTATTTTTAATTTTTAATTTATGAATTTAATTTAGAATTTGTTGCCACATAATGTTATCTGTAAATATTACTGCTAAATAATATTATGCTTTATTTAGCTTAACAATGATTAAAGCCTCCAAAGTAAAACATTTCCGATTTACTCTCGATCTGAGTCTCTTATCAGTGGCGCGAATATATTTTCAAATTTAAATTAAATATTCTTACATTATCCCCCATTTGTTCTGCACTGCTTTATGGAGTACGGAACAAATCAATGTCGAAATTTGATAAATACACACTCATACAATCACTCTCTATCACTCATACGTGACTCCACCCCATTAAGGGTCTCGTCCTAATCTTATACTAATTAACCTAACTTATACTACGTCTTATACATTATCACAAGTTATCATCCTTCAATATAAAATAACAATACTTATTATAATAATCTCTTACGCACAGTTTAATAATATAATAGTCATTTATCTACTATATTTTACGTTTTATAACCGATAGCCGCGCATGCACATGGAAAAATCGTTTGTCTAACTTAGCTTATTCTAATCTTTTTATACTCTGAGTAATTATTTACAAAATTGATTGAATTTAGATAATACCGAATTTTTCTAGTCATGTTAATTTTACTATTTACATTTATTATTAAATTCATTAATCTCTTAATTATATATAATACAAGTTGTCATTTTAGTTTATATGAACAGATTTGTTCGTATGTCAAAGAACATATGCATAATCATATTTAATCATTTTAGTCATATTTAGAGCTTATGATAGAGATCCAATAGTCAATTGATCTGATATAGATATTTACATTTCATCGTCCATTATGTCAACAGATTGGTGATACTTTCTTAAACTAGTACGGTTGTAGGTTTTATACTTTATACTTTTCGTTATTTATATTTACAAGAACGAACGCATTCGTGCCTATAACCCTCTTGATCTTGTATGGGCCTTCGTACAAATAAAAGAACTTATGCGTTACACGATCTGTATTGCTGGATAGATGAGGTACACGTAATAGGACAAGATCGGTAGGCCTTAAATCTTGTGGGGGTTGAGTTTTTTGCATTTTCTTTCCAGCCTCGAAGTTTTGTATTAATTTTTCTTCGGCCAAAAGCAACCGGTTTTCGTATGATATTTCTTCTTTTACAGGGAATTTAACTATTTTAGATATTTCGTCGGATGCACGCATTCCATAATGAATTTCGTATGGTATAAGACCAGTGCTGCAGTGTGTTGTGTAGTTCAATAAAGTTTCAATCTTGGGAATGAATTTTGCCCACTTTGTGTGTTGGTCTGAACAAAGAGTGCGAAATAATCTTCCTAGTTCTCGCATTACTCTTTCAGTAGGATTAGATTGAGGATGTCGGATGGATGAATAAACAACTCTAATGCCTGCCTTTTCTAATTGATATTTCCATGCTGTTGCAGAAAATTGTGATCCATTGTCGGATAATATGCGTTTTGGTTGACCAACATTTGGAAAATAATCTTCAAATAATTTTTTCAAGACGATTCGGGTTGTTGCCTTTTTGATTGGGTAAAGACGAACTAATTTTGAGAACGAATCGATAACTACAAAGATATATTGTACACCAGAGATTGACCTTGGGAGTGGGCCATAGAAGTCAACGGTTATGAGATCTTTTGGGTGGTTTGAACGAACAAAGCAATATTCGCCCTCTACGGATCGACTAAGATGCTTTACACGCTGACAGAGATCACACTTTAAAATAAAACGTTTTACATCTTTCGTTATGCCCTTCCAGTAGAAAAAACGTTTAAGGTGACATAATGTTTTAAACACACCTATGTGTCCTAATCTGCTATGCTCCGATGCCACAATTAAATCTCTCAATGATAAAGGAACCATGATTACCCAATTACTTGTAGAATTGTTACAGTGGAACCATATATCGTTATATTTTTGATAGCGTGAATTGTCAATACCATCATTTTTAGATACTATTTCCATTAGATCATTATCTTGTTTTTGCAAATTGCTCAACTCCTTTAACTGTTGTTTGAGAAGAGGAACCAATTCAAATTGACATATCATCGCCAATGCATCAATCGATACATCAGGGTGATTATCATGCGTATCGAACGACATTAACGATGAGACTAGTAATTTGTTTGGTTCGTCTTGGTGAAACGTACAATTAGGATTGCGACTGAAAAAATCCGCAACTGTATTGTCCCGTCCATTACAATGTAATACTTTGAAAGAATACTCCTGCAACAATAGATGCCAACGTGACAAACGTGCGGTCCGAAACGGTGTTTTATTGATAAATGTGAGACTTTGATGATCAGTAATCATTTCGAATGGCTTTCCCAAAAGATAAATTCTAAACTTTATAATAGCGTATATTATTGCAAGAAGCTCCTTTTCCGTTGTAGTGTAATTCATTTCTGTAGGTATTAAACATCTGCTAACAATCGATATTAACTTTGGATTTTGATTGTCATCTAGTTGGTATAAAATTCCACAAATTCCTCTGTCGGAAGCATCCGTCTGTACTGTAAAAATTCTGTCCGTATAATAATGAGACAATTGTACCACATTCAAAAAATTATTTTTTAAATCCTGAAAGGCTCTAGAATAATTTTCGTTCCACGTCCATGTACTATCTTTCTTTAAGAGATCTCTAAAGGCATCCAGATATCTTGCGTGGTTTAGACTGAATTGCCTATAATAATTACACACTCCTAGGAACTTTTGTAACTGTAATTTATTATGAGGCTCCTCAAAGTCTCTTATCACATGAAGCTTTGTAGGATCAGGTGTTATACCTTGAGGCGATAGGATATAACCCAAAAATGGAACGGAAGTCTGACACAATAGAGCTTTACTGAGTTATAATGTGAAGTTGTTTTCTAGTAATTTACTGAATACTTGTTCCAAGTGTTGCAAATGCTGGTCGAAATTAATTGATGTTATCAATAGATCGTCAATATAAAACGTTAGGAATTCTTCTAATTCATCCCCCATTGCCATGCTAAGGGCTCTAATAAAACCGCTTCCTGCGGTTTTCAAACCGAATGGAATACGCTTGAATTGATAAAGAGTTGAACCATGGAGGAACGCCGTATATTTTCGTGATTCAGCTAATAAAGGAATTTGCCAATAACCGCATGTTAAATCCAAAGTCGACATGATATTTTTTCCATTATATTTCTGCATTATTTCACTGATATTTGGTGGCGATTCGTTATCGCCTTCTATTACTTCATTGAGAAATCTGGCATCGAGGCATAGTCTTATTCGTCCATCCTTCTTTTTAACTACTCGAAGGGGATTACAATATTGGCTAACCGAACGTTCTATTATGCCTGCTTCTAACATATCTCTTATTTCCCTATCAACGGCAGCGAGATGTGCAAGTGGTACTGGATAAGAGCGTTTCACATATGCCTTTAGATTGATAAGCTTTATTTCATGTTCATAAATAGCAACACATCCTGGCTTATCAGAAAATAAATCTTTATATCGATTGACTAAACTCATTATTTTATTTGTTTGATCCGTGTCCAGTGCTATTAGCTTACGCGCGACAGAACTCAAATCGTCAGAGAGCGTTTGTACCTCATTCACTTTATGATAAAAATAATCATCATGTTCATCATCATCAAATTCATTTAAATAATAAGTATATTCATCATCACAATAATCATTATTGGTGTCATCAACAGGATTTTCATTTTTCTGGATACCATCATGTGTATAACTAACACAAATTTCTTTAACTTCATGTATGACTTTATTGTCCGATTCTGACTGATTATTGGTTGAGCGTTCAATAGTAAGAACTTTTGATTCATCAAATAAACTCACTAAATTTAATGAACTATCAGTTTCATCAATTTCAGTTTGTACACTAATTGATTCATAATGCAGGTCTTCTGATAATCGCTTATCGTTATTATTATGCACCTGATTAACAATTGTGTCACTGTGAACTGTTTTATTATTTACAGAAGTGACTTGAGAATTTAATACTTGATTACTCTTTTGCGAATGCTCACTTAAACTCACAGTGATATTTCTGTCTGAATGCGCACTCTCAGCGATGGAACGAACATCAATATTTTGATTCTCTTCAATATCATTATTATCATATACCGTAATATACATTACGTGATTTTGTATTGAGGAGACAAGCCTCTCCGCCGACTCGTTTTCAAATAACACTATATCCGGACTCAAACTAACACCTCGAACTGTGATAATTGATTTATCATAATTTATAATGACCCGATTTGCAAAAAGCCAATCATTACCTACAATGATATCAGACGTTAGATTAGGGATTATTAAAAAGACGTGATTTATTTTCTGACAACCAATTTGCAGCTCAGTGTATACTTGTTTTTTAATAATCGTTACTTTTTTCGTAATTGCCGTAGTCGCGTATACATTTGATACAGGCATTTCGCTAATAGTGATTTGGGAAATTAACTTTTTATAAAAATCTTCCGACATACAAGTTATTTGGCTGCCTGTATCAACAAGTATTTTGATTTTTTGTCCTGCAATATTAGCCATTATACGCGGTGAAGGCGATATCGTAGCTACAGGCTGATTTGATTGCAAAGATTATCCATCGACATCATCCTTCAGATCCTCAACAAAATCGAAAAAACTCTGACACGAAACCGGACCTTTTCGTAGCGTGTCTAATTGGAGTTTAAAGGATTTTGACTCAAATTGTCGTTGGTGATATGATGATTATTCGAATAATTTGAACTCATATTCGGAGGTGGAACATTAAAATTAGGTAATCTCAATGGAATATTTTGAAAATTTTGTTCAATTTGAGTTTGTGAGTTACCAGTAAAATTAACTGGATCATAATATCGCTGTTGATTATTGTGATTATTAAATCCGTATCTACCTCTATTATTGCTCTGAGTGCCAAAGCGGGCGGATACAGTATTTACTCGTGTCGATTTGTATTGATTATTATGCCCAAATTGATTGTTTGGATTTTTCCACGGCTCACGAGTTCTCTCTGAATCTACTTCGCTTTGAGCTGAATCGAGTTGAAATAATGCCTGTGCTACCATATCAGTTTTCGAATAATCAAGAGTTGCAAGCGTCACTTCAAGTTTCGTAGGAAGTTGTTGAATGATGGTATAGTTTATTTCGTAAGGAGTTAAAGGCGGATCGAAATATTTCGTGTCACGGATCTGTCTATAAAAATAAGAGTGCATCGTACCATCTTTGCTTTTATATCGTCGCGAAAGCCATTGATTTTTAAAGCGCACTTTTATCGGCACCGAAAAAAACTCGTTAAGGAATGCGGTTTTGAACAAGTTAAATGTTAACAAAGTATGTTTATGGATCTCATACCAAACTTTCACCCTACCATCTATCGAGCTTTCTATTACAAGCATTTGATGCTGATTACGAACGTTCTTGAATTTAAAATAACGCTCTATATCCTCGATAAATTCGAGCGCATTAATTTCTTCCGTAAATTTTGGTACCTTAACGTTAATGTGTAAGTACTGTAAATGGTTCACCAGTCCGTCCACGAGTTGATCAGCAGCTCGATCGTTGTTAATGGCTTGACCATTGTTGTTGCGAGGATCGGCCACATCTTCCTCTTGCCGAATAGCTTGAACACGTTCATTCTCGAGCCGCAATCTCTCGATTTCCAATCGTTGATCTTCCAACTGCCGCTGCAGCTCTCTCAAAAGGTCCCCATTTTCATCTCCAGTACTCATCGTTATATTTTAATCTCGTTCTTCCCTATTAATATTCACAGAACTCTGAGATTCAAATTTGTCTTTTATATTATACTCATCTACCTTGTTATTCACAGGATTTCGTCTACGTCGTTTCACTGGTGACAACGACAAATACTCATGTTTTTCATGTGACTTAACGCGCGACCGTGTGACTCTGTCTGTTGACATACAGTTTTTCAATATGCACTGTCGCGATTCGTGCCACGAGTTGGGCGCCAAATTATGTAATGATTATTTTTAATTTTTAATTTATGAATTTAATTTAGAATTTGTTGCCACATAATGTTATCTGTTAATATTACTGCTAAATAATATTATGCTTTATTTAGCTTAACAATGATTAAAGCCTCTAAAGTAAAACATTTTCGCATATATTCAAATAATAATAACAGGGATATGATTCCAATAAGTAATACAATTTTAATAATTATCATGGCCACTCATTCGTTTAATATATTCTTTCAAATTCAATAAATTAAACACTTATTTCGATTCACGGAATTCTCCTTCTCTCTCTCTTTGGTCAATTCAATTTATATATATATCTATATGTATTATCAAATATTACTAAAAAAAATATCAATTAAGATATCAACAATATAATTATTTAAAGAGGTACTCAGCTTTATATTATTCACCACATTTCGAAGTGACCAGGCCTGGATTTACAGATGTACCGTCTTTAGCTAGAGGAGCGATCTGACTCCTCCGGCAGTCAGGAGAGAAGAAGAATTTTGGTCTTTATGGGAGCACTCACGTGGCCTCAATCGGCTAATTACGTACATACTCGGGAGTGCTCGGACAGGTGGGATCGAGAGTATATGGCGTATATCGATCGATTTACTCTCGATCTGAGTCTCTTATTAGTGGCGCGAATATATTTTTAAATTTAAATTAAATATTCTTACAACCACCCCGCCTTCAAAGTTTACTGTTTGATGTTTTCCCTTAATCAGTTTTTTGAACGTCTTCCACATCTCCGCACTATCATATTTATTGCTGTCGATTTTTCTATTATAATACTCTACTTTTTCTTGTCGTAATGCACTCACTATTTAATTTCCTTTACGTCTGTAATTTTCCCAGTCTGTTCGGATTTATTAGGTTTCGTGGCAGATTTGAATTTCGCGTCGTAAATCGCCGAGGGCCGTAGCGCTGTACACCAAGCGGATACGCGGGCATCATGGGCCCGTGCGTTCGGTCGCCCTCACCACTCGCGCGCGCATCCCTCGTTCACTCCCGCGATCGCCGTGCTCGGAGTCGGTCGTGTGCCAAGCGTCTCGTCGTGTGTTGGTCGTGTGCGAAGTTGCGTAGTTACCGCGTATAAACCTTTTTATTCGGGAAATTCGGCCACGTGCGACCTCCTTCGACGTGCCAATTTTCAGTGTGCGATCGTTTACGCGGCAGGGCCTCCTAAGGGTCTGCTTGTGGTCCAGGTTTGTTTCCCTCGAGACGTCGAGGCGACCTGGGCCAAGAAAGGCGCATCCATTTTAAAGTACGGCCACGCCGTCACTTTTTCCCTTTGTCAGGTAAGAGAGCTCTCTAGCGTGCGTACGTAAAAAGGTACCTATCGGCTTTCTGTTTATTATTGCGACTAATTATAATATTTCTATTGACGGCAGAATTGCATTTATTTGTATAGTTTTCGGTTTCGATTATTCGTTGATTTTATCTGTATCATTGTTCGGTTTCTATTATTCGTTTGCGTTGATCTGTATATTTTACGGTTTATATTATTCAGTCGCGTTATAAGAATAATTTCCGATCAGATTTTTAGTTGCATTTTTATCTGTCATTGTATGTAAAGTTTATTTGTTTAAATAAACCATTCGCTTGCCCCGCCTTTTCTCTCTACTTCGTGAGAGTTTTTATGCCGAGGCAAGTCTTTTAGTGTTTTCGCGAAATATATTGTGTGATTGTTTTATTGCTCAACCTTCCCTCACTTACTCCCGCCATTTAATTTTTGTTTGATTATTTTTCTGGAATTCACATTAATATCACGTTTAACTTCCTTAATTGTGCCCCGGGTGAGGAGTGAGTGATTAGTTGAGTTAATAATTCAATAAGTTCGAAAATCGTATCGATGTAAGCCGTTTAGTGTTCGTGCGAATTGCTATCGGGCCGGTCGGCTATTCTCGGGACGGTTCGGGTCTTGCCGTCAGGCGCTCTCGCCGCCTTTGGCATTCGGGCCGCGCGCGCTGCATCGTGTCACACCTTCGCGTTGTAAACGAACCAGCTCTCGGTATAGCGTCGCGTCTAGTTTGTTCGTGCCGCGCATTAACCTTTGTTTTATTTTTTCCTCGCCGGTGTTGTGTTTGCATGCATTAGAATATTTGTCGCTCGCGTTAGTATTTCTATTTATTTATTTAGGTGTGCGATTTCTCGATTCTTTTCGGGCTTCGCTTATTAACGCTCGGCAGGACGCACGGCTGGTGGAGATCACTGGCTTGCGTACAAGTCTTCATGCCAAGTCACGTGATGAACTTAATAAGAGTATCGTGCAGGCGCGACTCGATACTTTGTCGGAGATTTGGGTTGGGACTCGTAGGACTCATTCCGAGATTACAGTAAGAGAGGATGCTGAGACGCATCCGTACATCCCTGGGGATGTATTTGGTAAACTTCAAGAGGCGTATGAGAATGCTCTCGATGATTTCTTGACATTGCGGTCGCAGTTTGAGCTCGCTGATCAATCCACATTGCAACGATCACATAATTCTACGGTTTCTGGTTAGATTCTGGTATAGCAAGACTCCCTAAAATTCCTCTGTCCACCTTTTCGGGAGAATATGAGGATTGGGAGAGTTTTCGTGATTTATTCACGACGCTTGTTCATGATGGGCCTCGGGTTTCCGATGCGACTAAATTACAGTATTTGAAACTTTGTTTAACCGGGAGCGTGGCTGATTTGATCAAAGATGTGACGACCACTAGTGCTAATTACGCAAGCACATGGAAGGCGCTGAATGCTAGATATCATAACCCAAAGCTCATCATAAGCAAGCATTTGCCGGCTCTTTTGGAACTTCCACACATAAAAAAGGAGTCAGCTGAGGAGTTGTGTTCGTTTACCGATGAATCTCAGCGAATTGTTCGTGCCTTGAAGAATTTGAATATACCAGTAGATCATTGGGATGTTTGGATCGCTTTTATCTTGTCCGAACGTCTACATTCCGAGTCGCGGAAGCTGTGGGAACCCGAGCTCAGCGCCAAGAAGCGGGTGGTCGAGGTGACAGATAGGGAAAGGGACGTTTCTATCTCGCCGTACATTCCAGTGTAGTTTGAGGTTCTGGTCGACTTTCTAGAGAAAAGGGCTCAAACCCTCGGTATGATTGCTTCTGAACGTCGCGGTGTGAAAAGGTTGGCTCCTCCTTCCAAGCCGAATCATCCTCGCAAGGTTTTTTACGCAAGCTCCTCTGGGACAAAGAAAGCAGGTTTGACAAGCACTCCGATGTGTCCTCTCTGCTCGGGCTCGCATTCGCTCATGAGGTGTAATCATTTCAAGGTTTGCAGCTTTGTTTCAATTGTTTGGGCCGGCATCGGGTGAACTCGTGTACTTCTTGGGGTCGTTGTTCCACTTGTCAGGGGAAGCATCATTCCCTTATTCATTTTCAGGAGGCAAAAAATTCGCAGGGATCAGTAGCTAGCATGTCTGTGGAGGGTCTGGGGAAGCCAGTTACCAGCTCAACGGTGGTGAGTCTGTACGCAGCTGGACCTCCAGAGTCATCTAGGAAGATTCTTCTCGCTACAGCGCGCGTGTTAGTAGTAGGTCCGAAGGGGAAGGGCACGTACGTGCGAGCGCTTCTAGATCAAGGCTCAGAAGCGTCCTTCATATCAGAAGCCGTTGTTCAGTTACTTGGACTGCCGAAGCGACGTACACACGTCCCTCTGTTTGGTCTTGGCGCGAGTGCAGCCGGCATTGCTCGTTCAATTGTGCCAGTTACTGTTCGATCAGCTGTGGATTCAGGTTTTCAGGCCGAAACTGAGGCTTTAGTTCTCCCTCAACTTACTTCGCTTCTACCTTCTTATGCCGTTAGTGAGAATTTGGCACGAGAGCAATTTGCAGGTGTGGTTCTAGCTGATCCGGAGTTTGCAGTTTCTAAAAAGGGGGATTTGATTTTAGGGGCTGATCTTTATGGTTAGTTGCTTCGTTCTGGAGTAAAAAGATCCGCAACCTGGCAGCTTGTCGCTCAGAACACAGTGCTTGGTAGGATCGTCTCCGGGCCGATGGATGCAAGGGTCACACGGCGGGCGGAGAGTTCCGTAATCAATTCTGCAGTTCAGTCATTCCATTGTGCTCCTCAGGATAATTTGGATCAGGTTTTGCAGAAGTTTTGGACTTTCGAGGAGGTTCCGACGCCATCCAGCACACTAAAACCGGAAGACGAGAAGTGCGAGAGAATCTTTCAGGACACTCACGGTAGGGACAATCAGGGTCGGTACGCGGCGAAGCTTCCTGTGAAGCCTGATCTCCCTTCGGTTGCTTCTGAGTCTCGTCGTTTAACTCTCGGTTCTCTGGCTCACATGCAGCGTGATTTTTCACGCGATCCGAAGCTCGCACAGGCGTACTGCGAATTCATGGAGGTTTACGAGAAGTTAGGTCACATGTCGCGTGTCCCACCGTCGGAGATCGAACGGTCTGATGCGTGGTATTTGCCTCATCATGCGGTGGTGCAGAAGTTGGCCTCAAAATGGAATCTGCGGGTTGTGTTTGACGCTTCTCGTCGTACGTTGGACGGACATTCGTTGAATTCTTTTTTGTTCATAGGACCTGCGTTGCGGAGTGATCTTTCCTTAGTTTTGCTTAATTGGCCCAGGTATCGTTTTGCTTTCACAGCTGACATTGTCAAGATGTTTCGACAGATTCAGGTGAAGCCGGAAGACCAGGATTATCAGAGGATTGTCTGGTCACCCAATGCGGCATCTAAACCGGTTGACTTCCGTCTGACTACTGTCAATTACGGGATGGCTTGTGCTCCTTATTTGGTGATTCGTACTCTCTCGCAGTTGGCTCAGGATGAATGGAAGCGGTTTCCTCTCGGGGCTCGTTGTCTTCTGTCAGAGACGTACGTCGATGACTCTTTCGCAGGGGCTGATAACTTGTCACTTGCAGTTCGGAAGAGGAGCGAGCTTACCGAGCTATTGGCATCTGCAGGGATCAAGCTGGATAAGTGGGCTGCAAATTACCCGGAATTGCTTCCCGACTCGGCGCGGCCAATCACTGAAAAGCAAATTGATGAGGATGAGTCGATTAAGGCGTTAGGGGTACATTGAGTCCCATCGCAGGATGAGTTTCGGTTCAACGCAGTGGGTGTCGAAAAGTTGGCTGCTGCTCACACAAAAAGATCGGTTCTCTCGAATATAGCGCCCCTTTTCGATCCTTTAGGTTGGCTTGCTCCAGTGACAGTTGAGGCGAAGATCCTGATGAAAGATATGTGGATTTTGAAGTGCGATTGAGATTCGCCGCTACCAACTGAAATTCATGAGCGTCGGTACGAGTATTGCAAAGGTTTGTCTGCATTGCCTCCTTTGTCCGTCGAGCGTTGGCTAGACAGTAGAGCTGCTTCTTCGTTCCAGCTACATGGGTTTTCTGACGCTTGTTCTCGAGCTTACGCCGCCGTGGTATATTTGCGAATTACCGAGGCGGATGGAAATATTCGGGTTGCTCTTTTGTCGGCTAAGTCATAGGTAGCTCCTGTGAAAACGGTTCTTCCTAACGGGAGCGTTCCCAATTCGGAATTATGTGGCGCTGCTCTTCTGGTTAATCTCATTCGTCATGTGACTGGTTTGGACTTTCTACAGAATCTTCCTATCTTTGCTTGGTCTGATAGTCAAATCGTGCTTACATGGCTTCGGAAGCATCCATGCCATTGGAAGACCGTTGTTGCTAATCGAGTCTCTTTGATTCAAACTGAGTTGCCGTCGGCGACGTGGGCTCAGGTCCCGACTAAGAAGAATCCGGCGGACTTGGCGACGCGAGGAGATCAGCCAGGGGAGTTGGCCGAAAAAGCTCTTTGGTCGCAGGGCCCGGCGTGGTTATCCAGGCCTCCAACAGAGTGGCCTCGGTCGGCCGATCCTGTCAAGACTAACCACGTTCGCCCAAGATCTGAAGAAGCCGAAATTCTATCTCGGTTTTCCTCATTAACCAAATTTCTCCGAATCGTGGCTCTGTGCAAATGCGCATCGGTCAGTTCAGGAGAGTACGCCCATGGCAGATGCGTCACCTCCTTTCCTGACCAGTGCTGAGCTTTCTGCAGCTCGACTAATGGTCATTCTTCTCTCTCAAGCGAGTGCTTTCTCGGTGGAGATTGGGCTCTTGAGGTCAGGTAAGAGACTGCCGAAGGGCAATCGGCTCAGCAGTTTAAACCCTTTCTTGAGTAAGGAGGATGAACTCTTGCGTGTAGGAAGTCGATTGGCTCATTCTGCTCTCTATTTCGACCAAAAGCATCCCCCGCTCTTATCGCAGCATTCTGCTCTTAGTTTATTGTATGTGCGACACGCTCACCATCAATCTCTTCACGGTGGTTCTACTTTAACCTCGAGCATCTTAATGCCTCAGGTGTGGATTTTAGGAAGAAATCGTTTAGTAAAGTCGATGATTCGCGCTTGTGTGCCCGGTCAACGCCTCCTTCAGTTCAACAGCTTATGGGTGAGCTTCCCGCCGATCGAGTTACCAGGAATAGAGCCTTCTCTAACTTGGGACTCGATTACGCGGGCCCGTTTCAGATCCGCATGTCGAAAGGATGTGGAAATCGCTCGTAGAAAGGGTACATAGCTCTGTTCGTTTGTTGTGCTACTCGTGCTGTTCATCTGGAGCTCGTGAGTGAACTTACATCGGCGATGGAACGCATTGGACGTTCATCCCGCCTGGCGCTCCGCATTACGGTGGCTTATGGGAAGCTGGAGTCAAGACGGTTAAACATCACCTAAAAAGAGTCGTAGGCGAGCACACCCTCACTTTCGACGAGTTTTCGACAGTCCTCGTGGAGATCTAGGCGTGTCTTAACTTTCGTCCCCTCGGAGCATTGAGTTCTGACCTCAATGACTTGCGTGCGCTTGCTCCTTCTCATTTTCTCAATGAAGGTATCTCAGTTTTACTCCCCGACGCAGATCTAGCCAACTTGCCAGACAATCGGTTGGATCGGTTCCAATTGCTTCAGCGCATCCGTAACAACTTCTGGAAGCGCTGGTCAACCGAATATCTGCTCCATTTGCAAGAGCGGGAAAAGTGGAGGGACCCATACGAGAACTTTGCGGTCGGTCAGCTCGTGTTGGTAAAGGATGATCGGTACCCTCCATCAAAATGGCCATTGGGTAGGGTCACCGAGGTGCACCTTGGTCCAGATGGTCTGGTGCGAGTGGCTACCATCAAGACGGCCACTTCTTCTCTTAAACGACACATTGCTCGTCTTTGCCCTCTTGCTTTGGGCGATACCGCTAAGTAATCCGTATTTCGATTCCCGAGGGTGATGGTTCGTCCGTTGGCCGAAGGCGGGCGGATTGTTCGGGTTTATTAGATTTCGTGGGGGATTTGAATTTCACGCTGTACATCGCCGAGCGCCGTGGCACTGTACGCCACGCGGATACGCGGGCATCATGGGCCCGTGCGTTCGGTCGCCCTCTCCACTCGCGCGCGCGTCCCTCGTTCTCTTCCGCGATCGTCGTGCTCGGAGTCGGTCGTGTGCCAAGCGTCTCCTTCGACGTGCCAATTTCCAGTGTGCGATCGTCTACGCGGCAGAGCCTCCTAAGGGTCTGCTCGTGGTCCAGGTTTGTTCCCCTCGAGACGTCAAGGCGACTTGGGCCAAGAAAGGCGCATCCATTTTGAAGTACGGCCACGCCGTCAATTTTTCCCTTTGTCAGGTAAGAGAGCTCTCTAGCGTGCGTGCGTAAAAAGGTACCTCGCGGCGTTCTATTTATTATTGCGACTAATTATAATCTTTCTTTTGACGGCAGAATTGCATTTATTTGTATAGTTTTCGGTTTCGATTATTCGTTGATTTTATCTGTATCATTGTTCGGTTTCTATTATTCGTTTGCATTGATCTGTATAATTTCCGGTTTATATTATTCACTCGCGTTATAAGAATAATTTCCGATCAGACTTTTACTTGCATTTTTATCTGACATTGTATGTAAAGTTTATTTGTTTCAACAAACCATTCGCTTGCCCCGGCTTTTCTCTCTGCTTCGTGAGAGTTTTTATGCCGAGGCAAGTCTTTTAGTGTTTCCGCGAAATATATTGTGTGATTGTTTTATTTGCTCAACCTTTCCTCACTCACTCCGGCCATTTAATTTTTGTTTGATTATTTTTCTGGAATTCACATTAATATCACGTTTAACTTTCTTCACAGTCACTATCTAATTTTTTATCTTTTGCTTTTTGGTAAAGTTTGTCCCTCATTTCTATTGCCTGTAGTATTTCCTGTGAGATCCACGGCCTTTCTACTTTTCCTTCGCGGTGTCTTTTCATCTTATATGGAGCTTCCTCATCTAGTATTTGTAAAACTCTATCTATTATTTTATTAACTTTGTATTGTATATTAGTTCGTCTCCATTTGCAGTCTTTATCTCTAGATTTTCACTTCCCAATTTATTTATAAATCTATCTTTGTTTAAATTTCTGAGACGTCGTTTGACTTTTTGCACAACCGTTGTCTCAATTTTATTGAAGCCTAACTTGGTCTCTATTATTTCATGCTCAGTTATCTTTGGTGCCTCGTGGATAATTATATCAATTTTTAAATTACTAAAAACTAAGTCAATCTTCGTCTCTGATCTCTGGTCTACTCTAGTTACACCCTTCACATATGGCTTCATACCTCTATCTAGGAACGTATTTATGAATTACTTGGCATACAATTTTTTGCTATTTAAATCTATGCTGAAGTCTCAGTTCCGTTAACTGAGACAACCGGTGACAGTTAGCCCGCTTATTTGCTCGCGCTAAAGTCGTTTACGTTTATGCAGTTACCGTGAATATTTATTTACGTTAGTGATTGTATTATAAAGCATATTTTAACGAACATTTAAAAATATAAATCAGCATAAAGTATAAAACAATTGTCACTGAAGCCGCGGTTTCTAAATTCGCGACGATACTTAACCTCTCGTTGTTATCTCCGTCCTCCGCCTCCGCAACACTCGCACCAACAAGTTTTTAGGAACTAGCTATCTCGTCGCACCGTTAACCGAACCGCATGCCAGTGTCGCCGGCCACGCACACCGAGATCGCTTACGCCAGTCTTGTTATACTAGACTGCCTCGTTGCTACCACGCGCCTCGAGGTCGGCGGACTGCTTGCTTGCCGCTAGTGCTCTTGCTGCCTAGCGCTTGTATACCTGTATATACCCCCACCGCGGTATACCTGTATATCTTTGTATACAATTGCGCTAGTGTTTGTCTCACACGTCAATTATGAGCAAACTGAACGTGGACACGACGAATTTTTGTCGTGCTTGCGGTAAAGGACCACTGCCGGAGATCCACGCGACTTGCGCAGTTTGTGGTGCTCCATATCATGTATCCTGCTCCGAACGAATATGTAAAGCTGCTAATGGGGGTTATTCAAAATGTTGTGGATCCCGGCCTAGCTCTCCGGATCCCTCTGGTGCTCATATGGTCAGTGAAGCTCAACCTTCAAAGGCGATAACAAAAGATGATTTGAATTCTGCGCTCAGCCATTTTTTCGACAAATTTCAATCCAAGCATGAAGAACTAGGTAATTCAGTGAGGGAGCTTATTACCTTCAGCAAGGAGTTATCCTCAGAGCAGCAACAAATCCGATCTGCACAGGCAAAAAACACCGCTGTAATGTCAGCCCGCCTTGATGCGACTGATAAGAAGGTAGAGGGGCTCAATACCGCCTTGGCATCTCTGTCCGCTGCCCTTGCAGATTTGCGTAACCTTCGCCCCCAGGTGGAAGCCGTTAAAGCCTCAACTGAGGCTCTAAAGGTCAAGGTCAGTACGTTTTCCAATACTGCGGGTGTCGACTCAATAATCGCTGAACTCGAAGACCGCAGCAGGAGATCATCCAACGTTATCCTCTTCAATATCCTTGATGTATTGGGGCCGCTCGCGATCTCAACATCCAATCTTCGCAGTCGTAGGATCGGCCAATAATCCTCTGCCGGTGCTAATCGCGAGCCTCGTCTCCTAATGGTCACCTTAAACTCGAGCGCCGACGCTCTTTACATTTAAAAAAACCGTAGGGAATTGAAACTTAACAACCAACCAATAGCGGTAAAAAGTGACCAGACGAAGGGTCAGAGAAAAAAGCTTGAGACTGTCAGAGCTGATTTGGTGGCCTTGCAACGTCAAGGGGATACCGATTCGACGATTAAGTTCATAAAGGGTGTTCCAACGATCATAAGGAAGAGTGATCAACCAAAAAACTGAATTCGTCCAGTACACTGTCGGTGTACTATCAAAACGTCCAGGGTCTGCGTACTAAACTTCCGGAACTAGTCACCGCCCTTGCGACGTGCGCGCGTTCTTATGACATTATTGTGTTTGGTGAAACGTGGTTAGACAATGCTATTCATAAGTGGGTTCAACTATACATTAACTATAAATTAACAATGCAAATTTATATGTTTTATATTTTTATATTTTTTTAAATGCGCGATATGATACTTGTCTCGATAAATGTAACTCACCATTGTCTCTAATAATGTATGGTCACTAGGATCCGTCCTAGTGTCCCGAGATTGGGTTCGACCCGTTCATGGTTAATAAATGAATTAATAAAGTCTCCTAGCCATACGCAATTTCTTTCACTATATAGTTCATCCATATTCTCTCCAATGAAATCTATGAGCATAGCATCACTCGAGCTGGGCGAGTGATACACTATCACAATATTACCCTTATACGTTCTTGTGTTTAGTTCTATCGCGACGCACCAAGAGTTATCCTCTATTTTTGTCACAAACTTTTCTTTATATTTAATATTTTTACATACGTACATGACAACAACCCCTGGTCTCCGATTTTCTCCATCACAACGGACTAATGAATATCCTTCTATTGCTATTTCATGATCTTCAATATCTTGTGTGGTTCGAGTTTCTGTTAATGCAAGTATTGCCGGCTTCATTTTACATACTACTAGTTGTACAATTTCATCTATATTTTTTATTAAACTCCGCGCGTTTAAGAATAATATTGCCCCATTGCACATTTTGGGATTATTTATAGTCCTAAGGCTCGTTTCTCCCTCCCTAAAAAAATATTTAAATGTTGGGCATGCTTTATCGTTTGCCTGGTGTTCTATCTCTGTGTCGTCTAAGCTAAGTCTTTCCTTGTGGGAATTGCAACTCGGACATTTAAATTCAGTTTTCTGGCAAACTAACCCGCTATGCTCTTCTGTGCATTTACTGCAGTGCTTTCGCTTTTTACAGTTTCGAACCAAGTGGTGATATCCCCAGCAGTTGAAACATTGAATTATCGTTGTGTAGTCGAAGACCTTGCATATTTGCCATCCTACTCTAATTTTTCTTTCCGTCATACTTACTTCGTGTGTTTCCGAATCTATCTCTAGTATTATTATTAAGTTGTTATGCTTTTCATCGATCCACATTTTAACTGGTCTAACGTGCGAGTTGTTTTTACGGATCATGGTTTGATTTTGGTTGCAAATTTTTTTGACTAGCTCATTGTCCGGCAATTCATTTTCTTCCGTTTCAATTCCAATTACCTTAATTTTATGTTTTTTCGCTGGTGCGTCGATTCTGTAGTCTTGGCCGAACTCTTTCCTAGCAAGCATTTGGAACTTTTGTTGATCTTTTTGGTGAGAGCACACTACGATAACAGTTCTATTTTTCTCTGTAGATATCCTGTCAACACTTATCCCTGCCTTGAGTATATCTATCTTACTTTTTACTTGTTTGCGTGTTTCTTCGGTACTCTGATCTGCTGCCGGTTTTATAATGACAAATTGCTTCATCTTTCCCGTTTTTCTGCTAGCCGTAGCCGCTGCATATGATTTCGTTTGATCTGTTTTGTCTTCTATAATCTGCTCGATCTGATCACTATATCCGTGTACCTTTCCTCTTAATTATATCATGTCCTTTAACTCTTGGATGGATTCTTGCATTCTGAGCAATTCACTATTCAAATTTGTATTAATTTTAACGGCTAAGACTTCTACTTCATGCTTAACTACTTCTTTCACAGCATCAATAATCTGTTTTTTTACATCGCCCTGTCCACTGATATATGATAATATTTTTTGTAACTTCTGATCTAAGTCCATGTCTATCACTCCTATCTCAGATCTAGTCTTACCTCTCCTCCTTTTCCTACTGTTTTCGCCACTTTCGCTTTCTTCAACAGTATCCGCCGCACTCTGATTTTTGCTAATATTTTCGACGGCCTTGCGGACTACAAAATGGTTCTGGCATGGTGTTAATTCATTACTTGCATCATACGCTAAGTGAAAACGCGCACAGCTTGGGTGGATATACTTAATACACCTCTTACACTCATGCACGATGGTCTTGATCAGAGTCTTACATTTTCAACATTCATAAATGTTTTTGTTGACAGACATTCCGGATTTTACATTAACCTTGTATATGACTAAATCTGCAATGCCTACTGCGGATCTTGAGCCGCTAGGATGTTTAGTTTAGCGGTCCAAAAGATCTATAGGTACAACTGAACCCGATATTTAGAAAAAAATTCAGAATTTTTTTTTGTGTGTGGCGAAAGTACTGTGGAATGCCTCATATGCTTATTTGAACAAAAAATTGACCACTTGCACAAATGTTGCGTTTTTTTTGCGCAAGATCTTTTTTCATCGAAAATATTATCTGAGAACATAACAGCACTAATCTAAGTTATTTAAAAACACATTTTAATTTAAAAAATATTTTTTTTTTTTTTTCGAAAAATGAAAAAAACTATTTTACAACAATACTGTACATAGAGAATAAGTCAAGGAAAAAAAATTCTCAGCAACTTGCAATGAATGAATGAGGCATTAAGTAAAAATAAAAAAAACAAACATTTTTAAAAACTAAACTAGATGACCCGGCGAACTTCGAACCACCAAAAAATTATTTTTTTGTAACTCTTCATAAACGATTATCAATCCTAATCAATTATCCAATTCTAATTCATTCGATCGATAATATTGGTCGCATCGTGTACGGTTTTTCCTAATTTTCTTTTTTCCTAAACCATCCCAGTATTTAGGCGAACAAAACAAAAAATTATTCAAATCGGTAGTCATTTTCGAGTTTTTGCGACAATCCAATACAAAATTACCAACTTTGATTTTTTCGTTTTTTCTGCTGATCCTTTAGGTTTTTCCAAATTTTCTTTTTTCCGAAACCACCCCCGTATTGAGGCGAATAAAACAAAAAAAAATTCTAATCGGTCGAGTCATTTTCGAGTTTTTGCGACAATTCCCATAGAAAATTACCAATTTTCATTTTTTCGATTTTTCGGCTGATCCTTTGGGTTTTTCCTAATTTTCAATTTTTCCCAAACCACCTCCGTATTAAAGCGAAGGGAGCAAAAAAAATATTCAAATCGGCCAAGTCATATCCGAGTTTTTGAGACAATTCCCATACAAAATTACCAATTTTTATTTTTTAGATTTTTCGGCTGATCCTTTGGGTTTTTCCATTTTTTTTTTTCCGAAACCACCCCCGTATTGAGGCGAAGAAAACAAAAAAAAAAATTATTCAAATCGGTCAAGTCATTTTCGAGTTTGTGCGAGACTAACGCACAGCAATTGATTTATATATATATAGATTACGTTTTCAATTTTCATCTCTTTGGGTTGTCAATTGTTTTATAAGTTCAAAACATAGTTTAAAAAATAGATACGTTTGTGATTTTCGATAAACATTTTGTTGGAAAAAAAATCTATATTTTTGGATTTTCAAAAAAGAAAAAAAAATGTTAGACTTTCGAACGTAATTTCACGTCGTAAATGATGCAAAAGAAAAAAATCGTAATGTTAACCCTTCTAGAAAAAAGTAAATTTTTGAAGGGGGTATCCCCTTAATACTGTAATAAATTTTAAATGCAAGATAATGTTCTGTATCATTATTGCCATCTTAAAAATTGTAGAATTATAACAATAGTTGCGAGCCGATATGCTCACTAGCGCAGTACTATCAAAGAAGATCGAGAAAGTTTAGATCCGTCTGGATAAGGTACGGATGCTCAACAAATTAAGGTCATATTGACTATATTGTTGCTTAAGATGTCGTTTCGGCAGTTTGTGCGTCAGGGACAGGACATAACAAAGGTTGTCGATTCTAATTCGGAACAAGTTCAAAAGCCAATCAACAGCGGTGCTATGTCATCTGCTACCAGCACGATAAAAAAAATGGTGACTGAACTGAAAACTCTACTGCGGTCTTACTACTAACTGCTACTTATAAATGATTCATTTTATTTATCTTGAAATCCGTTACATTTAATGGTGAACGTCTTTTAGAATGCTGAAACAAAAAAACAAACACAGGACAAAGGAAGTGCGAAAATCAGAAAACCGACAATTGATAAGCCTACATCAAAGAAGAATCCTGCCTTGGTTAAGAAGTTAGAGTCAAAGGTGAGTCTACTATGTCCATGATTTATGCTCTCTTATCACGGTTATATTTTAATTGCCACAAATTATGTAGTTGTTCGTATGATAAAAACGAACGAAGTAGTAGTTATTAAATCAAATTGATCGAATGCGCTTGAAAAAGTAATTCTGTGTTATTTATCACTGTGCCATGCTTCTGTTTGTTATAGCCAACAGCTGCTTCTGCTGTTGATATTCTGGTCGGAAAACCCTCAAATCACAAACAGCGAGAAAGTTCGAGCATAAAGATTGTAGCACTGCGCAAAGCTAACGCTGTTACAACTGCTATCGCAAATCCGCCAAATTCAAAGCACACGAGCAAACACACCACAGTGCAGTTCAAAACTAAAGCCGTCACTGGTCCTGTGAAGGTCAATACTATTGTCGGAAAGTCACCGATTCACTATAAGCCGCAAAATTCGAAAACTGGAATTGTTGCACGCCCCATCGAGTAGTATGGGGTACAACAAAACAAAAATCCTCTGTAGCCTGTTTCCAATTTCATTAAGCATGCAGTTTGGAGCCCAAGAAATGTAGATAATAGACATTTTCACTCTGACTGACAAAATAAAAAATTCTCTCAGCATCCAACATTTGTTAATTTATTTAGAATTTCTGGTTCAAAGTAAACTTCTAAAGTGATTGTCAAGTAATAAAAACTTGAGGAATAAGTTGAGAGAATGTAAATTGTGAAAATATGATATTTTCACACAACACTTCTGAAAAAATATCGAATTCCTTTAAACACGTCACTTTTTGAAAATGGATAATATTCTAAAGCTTCATAAAAAAGTCTGCACCAATTTTTAAGTCAATTGACTTAAGCGTACAGTTTGGAGCCCAAGAAATGTAGATAATAGATATTTTCACTCTGACTTTTAAATAAAGAAATTCTTTCAGCATCTAACAATTGGCCGATTTATATGATTTTTAAAGGCCAATCGTAAACTGTACCGGCTTTTTTTAAATAATTATAGTTTTTAAAATCGTGGTTGCTTTTATGCTTGCAATGAATAACTTTCACATAGTCAACTTTATATAATTAGAATCGATTTTACGCTGTTTTTAATTTTATCTTATGTTAAAAGACTTATTTCTAGTATTTGGCCTCGTTTTCTGCGGTGGGACATGACCCAATAAATTTCAAAACAATCCACCGGTACAAACTAATATATTTTTACTTTAGATTATGTCGATCGAAAAAGCCACCCAATGAGTTGGCCAACCTTCATACGGGTGATCAATTTGAAATGTAACACGCTAAGAAACACAAAAGGTTGTGGAAACGGCGACGATCCAAAGGAGGATTCTGACGACACCACGAGCTCATAGGTACCTACCATCCCTTTCCCCTTATCTCCTTATACCTTATTCTTTTTGAAGAGATCTGTCACCTAATAGAAGTAGAACCTTGCACATTGCTTCCTCATAATTGTTCGCTTTTTTCAAAGCTAAATTTTGTATATGAATATTTAATGTATATACAAAATTTCATTTACTTACTTACTTACTTACTTACGCACGCACGCACGCACGCACGCACGCACGCACTCACGCACGCACGCACGCACGCACGCACGCACGCACACACGCACGCACGCACGCACGCACGCACGCACGCACGCACGCACGCCCGCACGCACGCACGCACGCATGCACGCACGCACGCACGCACGCACGCACGCACGCACGCACGCACGCACGCACGCACGCACGCACGCACGCACGCACGCACGCACGCACGCACGCACGCACGCACGCACGCACGCACGCACGCACGCACGCACGCACGCACGAACGCACGCCCGCACGCACGCACGCACGCACACGCACGCACGCACGCACGCACGCACGCACGCACGCACGCACGCACGCACGAACGCCCGCACGCACGCACGCACGCACACGCACGCACGCGCACACAAGCACACAAGCACACACGCACACACAATTTTTTCTTGAAATTTTGTCGAGGGATAAAAGCTTCCTCTGTGAGGAAGCAAAAAATTGATTTTGTGTATTTTGATTCTATAATATATGTTCTGCGTTAGTATCAAAAGTATAAACTTGATTCCATAAATATAAAAAAATTACAAACACTTAAATTTTTCGTCAAATAACATTCATTGACGCATGTGTGAATAACCTGGGGGCGTGAACACTTTCAAAATCGGCCATGATCTAATTAAGGACCACCCGTATAGCACATGATATATAACATACAAGGATTGAATCTTTTCCTAATTTCAAGTCATCTTTTTCATAATAATAGTATGTCGAGTCGCTACCGCGACTCTTGATGATCATCAATAAATAAATTTCTATCACAATTTTCAGGTGATTGTGTTCCTTTCATTGCTGTTCTTTAAGGAGGGTCGAGCGCGTTTGTTGGAGAACGTAGGCCCGGCAGAGGACGCAGTGCAGTCGCACGAAAATGTGCAAGTTTAAGAAATCTGGATCTCGATCCACATAATTGATTATTATTAATTAACGGTGAAGAACAAGTCTCTGTATTTTGGCATAGAGCATCCTGAATATATTCTTTATAGTTTGCAATAATTTTATTGTACGGTAACCGTATTAACTACCCTTAGAAATATAAAAATTCATCATGCATTCTCAATCTACCATAAGAATAAATGTTAAATGGTATAAATTCACAAAATGTATTTCTCGAATGCCATGAAGATAAACTTACTCAAACTTCGCAGTTGAACTTAGGTTCTCTATATCAATGGGTATTTAAAAAACCAGCATCTGTTTCTTGTTACTGTTTTTACGTCCGACCCTCCTTAATTATCTAAAGCAACAAACTTTCCAGTTTGTTCGTACATATTCAAAAAACAAGACAACACTTTTGGGTGAGATGGTACAAGGAGTACTTAAATGAGCTCAACATACGACGCAACTGGGCCACCGGTCAACCATCACTCAAACCAGGAGTAGTTGTTCTCATAAAAGGATGACAACCTACCACCAATGCAATGGAAGATGGGACGGATCATCGAGCTGCATCCTGGCAACGACGGAGTCGCACGAATAGCCACAGTCAAAATCAATCGGGGCCTGATCAAAAGAAATCTTCAGAAATTGGCACCACTACCTATCGACATAAGTTTCAATAGCAACAACGAGAAAGAAACCAATTCCAATATGAGAAGAGAACATTAGCTTCTCGAGGGGCCCACCAGTATGTTGCGTCGCACCCAACGCAATCAATTATTAATAATTAAATGTAGAAATGCTATATTCAATTAATATTATTTAACTAGTTCTTTTTCGCATAAGAAAATATTAGAAAATATTCCCTTCATTTATAATTAGTTGAGTGTACGAAAGCATCGTCAAGGACATGTGGAGAGCGGAAAAACCCACCAATAAAACATTCCGTCGCCAAATGTTCTGCTCTTCACATCGTAATAATACAAAAATCCTAATCCCTACAACTATAAGTCCAGCACGGCGACAGCGTTAATCCGGCCCAATAGGTGAGTTATGGCAACTGCCCGACGGGTAATAAAACAATCGGCGCATCTGCAGGCCAGGCGTCCGCCCGAACAATTTGGGAATTTTTGGTCCTGCAGCCAATTCTTTACCGTTTCTCACGTACTCGTTCCTCAACCGATCACATCCGCACAATTTTTCACTCCTACCTTTTCCAGAATCTGCGAGACTCTACACGATCCTCAAAGAATCAGTTTTTATAAACTCATCGAGCAAGAAATATCGAAATGGTAAACTCAGTCACAGTCAACTGATCATCACACTTCGATATTTCATCTTAACAGTCAGAGCCTTCAGCCGCTGTTAAGACATCTAAAACAAAGTTAAACGTAAGAAAATAAGTGAAAGGGTATATTAATGTGTAAATAAAAATAGAAACATAACCCTTCAATCCGAGAATTTCAATCATTTATAACAAAATTAATTACACCGAGTGAAAATACGATAGCTCGGTAGTCGCAAACGCTTTATCAACGGTAAATTGTTGATGTCAAGCTTTACGACCTTGGCCAGTTCATTCAAGACTGTAGAGCGGGACGTGACATGCGCTGTGGTTGTCTCAACCACATGAAACATTTGAATTGAAGTAAATCCGACAACCGTTTGGTGAGTTTGACGCAACCTCGTCGTTCCATTCGCCGTATATAACCTCTCGGAGAGGTTGAGTCAACCTCTATTTCGTTGTGCCCAACAACTTTTTCTCTCAGTGTACGGACCAAATTTGGTGTCGACCGCTAAAGTGGTTCGGATTTTACGTACGTTAAATATATTTTAACCACAAGCATGACAATTAATGAAATATGTAGCAACAGTTATAAAAATTATTTGCGTTATTCGATCTTCCAGTTCACTATATAATAGCCCTCGCGAAAGACAAATGGGCATAATTTATTCTGCAATCAAAATAGAACTGGAACATCCGATACGAAATTCGCCTATCAGATATGAGACTTAATCTCAGCCGACCCGAGGATACGAGGAACAATGGGAAGCAAGTATCATCTTGCTAGGGGACATGTATAGGTGAAGCGATTGCTAGATTGGCCGTAACACCTTCGAGGTGTATCGATATTGAAGAATCATATGACGCCCTCCCAATCTTCCGAATGACGCGCGGGGACGCATCTGGTAGCCTAATTAAAAGTAGACTCTAGAAATAAGTTAGGCGAAGGGGTACACAGTTGTATAAAAGCACCGGACGAGAGGGTCTCGGCCTGCTCCTGCAGCGGGGGCTCCTGCTGCTCCGCCTCATCTTCCACGCACTATCCGATCTTTATTACGGTCAAAGGTATTGTCACTCGTTGACCCATTGTCATACAAGCAGTCTTCATGCTTTGAACAATCTTTGATAAAACTTGCGTGAATTTTCCGATTGTAACGCGACTCGTGGATTTTGAAGTCAGAAACTTTTGTTTTTTCTACATCATTGTATTGGAAATCGACACCAATTTATCAAACCAGCGTTTAACATTTTACGTACGCCGCGACTTTTCGGTGTGACTCACGTACTCGCTCCTCAACCAATCACATCCGCACAATTTTTCACTCCTACCTTTTCCAGAAACTGCGAGGCTCTACACGATCCTCAAAGAATCAGTTTTTATAAACTCATCGAGCAAGAAATATCGAAATGGTGATCTCAGTCACAGTCAACTGATCATCACACTTCGAGATTTCATCTTAACAGTCAGAGCCTTCAGCCGCTGTCAAGACATCCAAAACAAAGTTAAACGTAAGAAAATAAGTGAAAGGGTATATTAATGTGTGAATAAAAATAGAAACTGTGACAGTAATTTCGTGCTCGACGTC
Organism: Ephialtes manifestator; assembly: GCA_963970395.1. Taxonomy (NCBI): domain Eukaryota; kingdom Metazoa; phylum Arthropoda; class Insecta; order Hymenoptera; family Ichneumonidae; genus Ephialtes; species Ephialtes manifestator. The sequence continues at coordinate 11,355,853 of OZ019968.1, read as the reverse complement.
TCGCGCGACAGCGCCAACGGAAAATAGACCTAAACGTAGCGAGCCGAGCGCAGGCGCGGAAATATCGATTTTCGAGGTACCCGACGCACGAGCGATATCGACAGACTCGTCGGTAGATTTTAGACCGGAGAGCACCAGAATCGTCGGTAGATCTTAGGCCGGAGAGCACGTTGCGTCGGTCTAGATTTCTTGCGTTATTGCACGTGAGCGTCACGGCGTCAGAATTGGTCGTGTGCGTCCGACAGTCTCACATTAAACAATAGTCCGATTCCGAATAGGAGGAAAAGGTCATCGATCGACGGGAAACGCGTTCCCAAATTTGTATTCGACCAGGCGAGAGGTCTATTCTGTATTGTGTACCACGAGGAATAAAATTGTAAGTAGATTCACGTTACACAAATACTATTGTCTCTGCAACTTCTTTGGGTCAACCAGACCGAACCCTACCACATTTTCAAGACGAAGTATTTCGAACAATTTGATCAATGAGTTATTGGCCTCTAAAACCAATTGGCGCCCAACAATAAAATAAAATATTTTGAGCCCCGGCAGCCCCTGACCCAGGCCGCGCCGGGTGAAATCTCTTCTACATATAAATTCTAAATAAAATTGCATAGATCAAAGAAAATATTAAATAAAGAAAGAGAGAAGAGGAGATTTTGTCTCAAAACATAACCCTTCAATCCGGGAATTCCAATCATTTATAACAAAATTAATTACACCGAGTGAAAATACGATAGCTCGGTAGTCGCAAACGCTTTATCAACGGTAAATTGTTGATGCCAAGCTTTACGACCTTGGCCAGTTCATTCAAGACTGTAGAGCGGGACGTGACATGCGCTGTGGTTGTCTCAACCCCATGAAATATTTTAATTGATGAAAATTCGACAACCGTTTGGTGAGTTTGACGCAACCTCCTCGTTCCATTCGCCGTATATAACCTCCCGGAGAGGTTGAGTCAACCTCTATTTCGTTGTGCCCAACAACTTTTTCTCTCAGTGTACGGACCAAATATGGTGTCGACCGCTAAAGTGGTTCGGATTTTACGTACGTTAAATATATTTTAACCACAAGCATGACAATTAATGAAATATGTAGCAACAGTTATTAAAATTATTTGCGTTATTCGATCTTCCAGTTCTCTATATAATAGCCCTCGCGAAAGACAAATGGGCATAATTTATTCTGCAATCAAAATAGAAATGGAACATCCGATACGAAATTCGCCTATCAGATATGAGACTTAATCTCAGCCGACCCGATGATACGAGGAACAATGGGAAGCAAGTATCATCTTGCTAGGGGACATGTATAGGTGAAGCGGTTGCTAGATTGGCCGTAACACCTTCGAGGTGTATCGATATTGAAGAATCATATGACGCCCTCCCAAACTTCCGAATGACGCGCAGGGACGCATCTGGTAGCCTAATTAAAAGTAGACTCTAGAAATAAGTTAGGCGAAGGGGTACACAGTTTTATAAAAGCACCGGACGAGAGGGTCTCGGCCTGCTCCTGCAGCGGGGGCTCCTGCTGCTCCGACTCATCTTCCACGCACTATCCGATCTTTATTACGGTCAAAGGTATTGTCACTCGTTGACCCATTGTCATACAAGCAGTCTTCATGCTTTGAACAATCTTTGATAAAACTTGCGTGAATTTTCCGATTGTAACGCGACTCGTGGATTTTGAAGTCAGAAACTTTTGTTTTTTCTACATCATTGTATTGGAAATCGACACCAATTTATCAAACCAGCGTTTAACATTTTAAGTACGCCGCGACTTTTCGGTGTGACTCACGTACTCGTTCCTCCACCAATCACATCCGCACAATTTTTCACTCCTACCTTTTCCAGAAACTGCGAGGCTGTACACGATCCTCAAAGAATCAGTTTTTATAAACTCATCAAGCAAGAAATATCGAAATGGTGAATTCAGTCACAGTCAACTGATTATCACACTTCGATATTTCATCTTAACAGTCAGAGCCTTCAGCCGCTGTCAAGACATCCAAAACAAAGTTAAACGTAAGAAAATAAGTGAAAGGGTATATTAATGTGTGAATAAAAATAGAAACATAACCCTTCAATCCGGGAATTCCAATCATTTATAACAAAATTAATTACACCGAGTGAAAATCCGATAGCTCGGTAGTCGCAAACGCTTTATCAACGGTAAATTGTTGATGCCAAGCTTTACGACTTTGGCCCGTTCATTCAAGACTGTAGAGCGGGACGTGACATGCGCTGTGGTTGTCTCAACCCCATGAAATATTTTAATTGATGAAAATCCGACAACCGTTTGGTGAGTTTGACGCAACCTCCTCGTTCCATTCGCCGTATATAACCTCTCGGAGAGGTTGAGTCAACCTCTATTTCGTTGTGCCCAACAACTTTTTCTCTCAGTGTACGGACCAAATATGGTGTCGACCGCTAAAGTGGTTCGGATTTTACGTACGTTAAATATATTTTAACCACAAGCATGACAATTAATGAAATATGTAGCAACAGTTATTAAAATTATTTGCGTTATTCGATCTTCCAGTTCTCTATATAATAGCCCTCGCGAAAGACAAATGGGCATAATTTATTCTGCAATCAAAATAGAACTGGAACATCCAATACGAAATTCGCCTATCAGATATGAGACTTAATCTCAGCCGACCCGAGGATACGAGGAACAATGGGAAGCAAGTATCATCTTGCTTGGGGACATGTATAGGTGAAGCGGTTGCTAGATTGGCCGTAACACCTTCGAGGTGTATCGATATTGAAGAATCATATGACGCCCTCCCAAACTTCCGAATGACGCGCAGGGACGCATCTGGTAGCCTAATTAAAAGTAGACTCTAGAAATAAGTTAGGCGAAGGGGTACACAGTTGTATAAAAGCACCGGACGAGAGGGTCTCGGCCTGCTCCTGCAGCGGGGGCTCCTGCTGCTCCGCCTCATCTTCCACGCACTATCCGATCTTTATTACGGTCAAAGGTATTGTCACTCGTTGACCCATTGTCATACAAGCAGTCTTCATGCTTTGAACGATCTTTGATAAAACTTGCGTGAATTTTCCGATTGTAACGCGACTCGTGGATTTTGAAGTCAGAAACTTTTGTTTTTTCTACATCATTGTATTGGAAATCGACACCAATTTATCGAACCAGCGTTTAACATTTTAAGTACGCCGCGACTTTTCGGTGTGACTCACGTACTCGTTCCTCCACCAATCACATCCGCACAATTTTTCACTCCTACCTTTTCCAGAAACTGCGAGGCTCTACACGATCCTCAAAGAATCAGTTTTTATAAACTCATCGAGCAAGAAATATCGAAATGGTGAATTCAGTCACAGTCAACTGATCATCACACTTCGATATTTCATCTTAACAGTCAGAGCCTTCAGCCGCTGTCAAGACATCCAAAACAAAGTTAAACGTAAGAAAATAAGTGAAAGGGTATATTAATGTGTGAATAAAAATAGAAACATAACCCTTCAATCCGGGAATTCCAATCATTTATAACAAAATTAATTACACCGAGTGAAAATCCGATAGCTCGGTAGTCGCAAACGCTTTATCAACGGTAAATTGTTGATGCCAAGCTTTACGACTTTGGCCCGTTCATTCAAGACTGTAGAGCGGGACGTGACATGCGCTGTGGTTGTCTCAACCCCATGAAATATTTTAATTGATGAAAATCCGACAACCGTTTGGTGAGTTTGACGCAACCTCCTCGTTCCATTCGCCGTATATAACCTCTCGGAGAGGTTGAGTCAACCTCTATTTCGTTGTGCCCAACAACTTTTTCTCTCAGTGTACGGACCAAATTTGGTGTCGACCGCTAAAGTGGTTCGGATTTTACGTACGTTAAATATATTTTAACCACAAGCATGACAATTAATGAAATATGTAGCAACAGTTATTAAAATTATTTGCGTTATTCGATCTTCCAGTTCACTATATAATAGCCCTCGCGAAAGACAAATGGGCATAATTTATTCTGCAATCAAAATAGAACTGAAACATCCGATACGAAATTCGCCTATTAGATATGAGACTTAATCTCAGCTGAACCAAGGATACGAGGAACAATGGGAAGCAAGTATCATCTTGCTAGGGGACATGTATAGGTGAAGCGGTTGCTAGATTGGCCGTAACACCTTCGAGGTGTATCGATATTGAAGAATCATATGACGACCTCCCAAACTTCCGAATAACGCGCGGGGACGCATCTGGTAGCCTAATTAAAAGTAGACTCTAGAAATAAGTTAGGCGAAAGGGTACACAGTTGTATATAAGCACCGGACGAGAGGGTCTCGGCCTGGTTCTGCAGCGGGGGCTCCTGCTGCTCCGCCTCATCTTCCACGCACTATCCGATCTTTATTACGGTCGAAGGTATTGTCACTCGTTGACCCATTGTCATACAAGCAGTCTTCATGCTTTGAACAATCTTTGATAAAACTTGCGTGAATTTTCCGATTGTAACGCGACTCGTGGATTTCGAAGTCAGAAACTTTTGTTTTTTCTATATCATTGTATTGGAAATCGACACCAATTTATCAAACCAGCGTTTAACATTTTAAATACGCCGCGACTTTTCGGTGTGACTCACGTACTCGTTCCTCAACCAATCACATCCGCACAATTTCTCACTCCTACCTTTTCCAGAAACTGCGAGGCTCTACACGATCCTCAAAGAATCAGTTTTTATAAACTCATCGAGCAAGAAATATCGAAATGTTGAACTCAGTCACAGTCAACTGATCATCACACTTCGATATTTCATGTTAACAGTCAGAGCCTTCAGCCGCTGTCAAGACATCCAAAACAAAGTTAAACGTAAGACAATAAGTGAAAGGGTATATTAATGTGTGAATAAAAATAGAAACATAACCCTTCAATCCGGGAATTTCAATCATTTATAACAAAATTAATTACACCGAGTGAAAATACGATAGCTCGGTAGTCGCAAACGCTTTATCAACGGCAAATTGTTGATGCCAAGCTTTACGACCTTGGCCAGTTCATTCAAGACTGTAGAGCGGGACGTGACATGCGCTGTGGTTGTCTCAACCACATGAAACATTTGAATTGAAGAAAATCCGACAACCGTTTGGTGAGTTTGACGCAACCTGCTCGTTCCATTCGCCGTATATAACCTCTCGGAGAGGTTGAGTCAACCTCTATTTCGTTGTGCCCAAAAACTTTTTCTCTCAGTGTACGGACCAAATTTGGTGTCGACCGCTAAAGTGGTTCGGATTTTACGTACGTTAAATATATTTTAACCACAAGCATGACAATTAATGAAATATGTAGCAACAGTTATTAAAATTATTTGCGTTATTCGATCTTCCAGTTCACTATATAATAACCCTCGCGAAAGACAAATGGGCATAATTTATTCTGCAATCAAAATAGAACTGGAACATCCGATACGAAATTCGCCTATCAGATATGAGAATTAATATCAGCCGACCCGAGGATACGAGGAACAATGGGAAGCAAGTATCATCTTGCTAGGGGACATGTATAGGTGAAGCGGTTGCTAGATTGGCCGTAACACCTTCGAGGTGTATCGATATTGAAGAATCATATGACGCCCTCCCAAACTTCCGAATGACGCGCGGGGACGCATCTGGTAGCCTAATTAAAAGTAGACTCTAGAAATAAGTTAGGCGAAGGGGTACACAGTTGTATAAAAGCAGAAGACGAGAGGGTCTCGGCCTGCTCCTGCAGCGGGGGCTCCTGCTGCTCCACCTCATCTTCCACGCACTATCCGATCTTTATTACGGTCAAAGTTATTGTCACTCGTTGACCCATTGTCATACAAGCAGTCTTCATGCTTTGAACAATCTTTGATAAAACTTGCGTGAATTTTCCGATTATAACGCGACTCGTGGATTTTGAAGTCAGAAACTTTTGTTTTTTCTACATCATTGTATTGGAAATCGACACCAATTTATCAAACCAGCGTTTAACATTTTAAGTACGCCTCGACTTTTCTGTGTGACTCACGTACTCGCTCCTGAACCAATCACATCCGCACAATTTTTCACTCCTACCTTTTCCAGAAACTGCGAGGCTCTACACGATCCTCAAAGAATCAGTTTTTATAAACTCATCGAGCAAGAAATATCGAAATGGTGAACTCAGTCACAGTCAACTGATCATCACACTTCGATATTTCATGTTAACAGTCAGAGCCTTCAGCCGCTGTCAAGACATCCAAAACAAAGTTAAACGTAAGACAATAAGTGAAAGGGTATATTAATGTGTGAATAAAAATAGAAACATAACCCTTCAATCCGGGAATTTCAATCATTTATAACAAAATTAATTACACCGAGTGAAAATACGATAGCTCGGTAGTCGCAAACGCTTTATCAACGGCAAATTGTTGATGCCAAGCTTTACGACCTTGGCCAGTTCATTCAAGACTGTAGAGCGGGACGTGACATGCGCTGTGGTTGTCTCAACCACATGAAACATTTGAATTGAAGAAAATCCGACAACCGTTTGGTGAGTTTGACGCAACCTCCTCGTTCCATTCGCCGTATATAACCTCTCGGAGAGGTTGAGTCAACCTCTATTTCGTTGTGCCCAAAAACTTTTTCTCTCAGTGTACGGACCAAATTTGGTGTCGACCGCTAAAGTGGTTCGGATTTTACGTACGTTAAATATATTTTAACCACAAGCATGACAATTAATGAAATATGTAGCAACAGTTATTAAAATTATTTGCGTTATTCGATCTTCCAGTTTACTATATAATAACCCTCGCGAAAGACAAATGGGCATAATTTATTCTGCAATCAAAATAGAACTGGAACATCCGATACGAAATTCGCCTATCAGATATGAGAATTAATCTCAGCCGACCCGATGATACGAGGAACAATGGGAAGCAAGTATCATCTTGCTAGGGGACATGTATAGGTGAAGCGGTTGCTAGATTGGCCGTAACACCTTCGAGGTGTATCGATATTGAAGAATCATATGACGCCCTCCCAAACTTCCGAATGACGCGCAGGGACGCATCTGGTAGCCTAATTAAAAGTAGACTCTAGAAATAAGTTAGGCGAAGGGGTACACAGTTGTATAAAAGCACCGGACGAGAGGGTCTCGGCCTGCTCCTGCAGCGGGGGCTCCTGCTGCTCCGCCTCATCTTCCACGCACTATCCGATCTTTATTACGGTCAAAGGTATTGTCACTCGTTGACCCATTGTCATACAAGCAGTCTTCATGCTTTGAACAATCTTTGATAAAACTTGCATGAATTTTCCGATTGTAACGCGACTCGTGGATTTTGAAGTCAGAAACTTTTGTTTTTTCTACATCATTGTATTGGAAATCGACACCAATTTATCGAACCAGCGTTTAACATTTTAAGTACGCCGCGACTTTTCGGTGTGACTCACGTACTCGTTCCTCCACCAATCACATCCGCACAATTTTTCACTCCTACCTTTTCCAGAAACTGCGAGGCTCTACACGATCCTCAAAGAATCAGTTTTTATAAACTCATCGAGCAAGAAATATCGAAATGGTGAATTCAGTCACAGACAACTGATCATCACACTTCGATATTTCATCTTAACAGTCAGAGCCTTCAGCCGCTGTCAAGACATCCAAAACAAAGTTAAACGTAAGAAAATAAGTGAAAGGGTATATTAATGTGTGAATAAAAATAGAAACATAACCCTTCAATCCGGGAATTCCAATCATTTATAACAAAATTAATTACACCGAGTGAAAATACGATAGCTCGGTAGTCGCAAACGCTTTATCAACGGCAAATTGTTGATGCCAAGCTTTACGACCTTGGCCAGTACATTCAAGACTGTAGAGCGGGACGTGACATGCGCTGTGGTTGTCTCAACCACATGAAACATTTGAATTGAAGAAAATCCGACAACCGTTTGGTGAGTTTGATGCAACCTCCTCGTTCCATTCGCCGTATATAACCTCTCGGAGAGCTTGAGTCAACCTCTATTTCGTTGTGCCCAACAACTTTTTCTCTCAGTGTACGGACCAAATTTGGTGTCGACCGCTAAAGTGGTTCGGATTTTACATACGTTAAATATATTTTAACCACAAGCATGACAATTAATGAAATATGTAGCAACAGTTATTAAAATTATTTGCGTTATTCGATCTTCCAGTTCACTATATAATAGCCCTCGCGAAAGACAAATGGGCATAATTTATTCTGCAATCAAAATAGAACTGAAACATCCGATACGAAATTCGCCTATTAGATATGAGACTTAATCTCAGCTGAACCAAGGATACGAGGAACAATGGGAAGCAAGTATCATCTTGCTAGGGGACATGTATAGGTGAAGCGGTTGCTAGATTGGCCGTAACACCTTTGAGGTGTATCGATATTGAAGAATCATATGACGCCCTCCCAAACTTCCGAATAACGCGCGGGGACGCATCTGGTAGCCTAATTAAAAGTAGACTCTAGAAATAAGTTAGGCGAAAGGGTACACAGTTGTATATAAGCACCGGACGAGAGGGTCTCGGCCTGGTTCTGCAGCGGGGGCTCCTGCTGCTCCGCCTCATCTTCCACGCACTATCCGATCTTTATTACGGTCGAAGGTATTGTCACTCGTTGACCCATTGTCATACAAGCAGTCTTCATGCTTTGAACAATCTTTGATAAAACTTGCGTGAATTTTCCGATTATAACGCGACTCGTGGATTTTGAAGTCAGAAACTTTTGTTTTTTCTACATCATTGTATTGGAAATCGACACCAATTTATCAAACCAGCGTTTAACATTTTAAGTACGCCGCGACTTTTCGGTGTGACTCACGTACTCGTTCCTCCACCAATCACATCCGCACAATTTTTCACTCCTACCTTTTCCAGAAACTGTGAGGCTCTACACGATCCTCAAAGAATCAGTTTTTATAAACTCATCGAGCATGAAATATCGAAATGGTGAACTCAGTCACAGTCAACTGATCACCACACTTCGATATTTCATCTTAACAGTCAGAGCCTTCAGCCGCTGTTAAGACATCCAAAACAAAGTGAAACGTAAGAAAATAAGTGAAAGGGTATATTAATGTGTGAATATAAATAGAAACATAACGCTTCAATCCGGGAATTCCAATCATCTATAACAAAATTAATTACACCGAGTGAAAATACGATAGCTCGGTAGTCGCAAATGCTTTATCAACGGTAAATTGTTGATGCCAAGCTTTACGACCTTGGCCAGTTCATTCAAGACTGTAGAGCGGGACGTGACATGCGCTGTGGTTGTCTCAACCACATGAAACATTTGAATTGAAGAAAATCCGACAACCGTTTGGTGAATTTGACGCAACCTCCTAGTTACATTCGCCGCATATAACCTCTCGGAGAGGTTGAGTCAACCTCTATTTCGTTGTGCCCAACAACTTTTTCTCTCAGTGTACGGACCAAATTTGGTGTCGACCGCTAAAGTGGTTCGGATTTTACGTACGTTAAATATATTTTAACCACAAGCATGACAATTAATGAAATATGTAGCAACAGTTATTAAAATTATTTGCGTTATTCGATCTTCCAGTTCACTATATAATAGCCCTCGCGAACGACAAATGGGCATAATTTATTCTGCAATCAAAATAGAACTGAAACATCCGATACGAAATTCGCCTATTAGATATGAGACTTAATCTCAGCTGAACCAAGGATACGAGGAACAATGGGAAGCAAGTATCATCTTGCTAGGGGACATGTATAGGTGAAGCGGTTGCTAGATTGGCCGTAACACCTTCGAGGTTTATCGATATTGAAGAATCATATGACGCCCTCCCAAACTTCCGAATGACGCGCGGGGACGCGTCTGGTAGCCTAATTAAAAGTAGACTCTAGAAATAAGTTAGGCGAAGGGGTACACAGTTGTATAAAAGCACCGGACGAGAGGGTCTCGGCCTGCTCCTGCAGCGGGGGTTCCTGCTGCTCCGCCTCATCTTCCACGCACCATCCGATCTTTATTACGGTCAAAGGTATTGTCACTCGTTGACCCATTGTCATACAAGCAGTCTTCATGCTTTGAACAATCTTTGATAAAACTTGCGTGAATTTTCCGATTGTAACGCGACTCGTGGATTTTGAAGTCAGAAACTTTTGTTTTTTCTACATCATTGTATTGGAAATCGACACCAATTTATCAAACCAGCGTTTAACATTTTAAGTACGCCGCGACTTTTCGGTGTGACTCACGTACTCGTTCCTCAACCAATCACATCCGCACAATTTTTCACTCCTACCTTTACCAGAAACTGCGAGGCTCTACACGATCCTCAAAGAATCAGTTTTTATAAACTCATCGAGCAAGAAATATCGAAATGGTGAACTCAGTCACAGTCAACTGATCATCACACTTCGATATTTCATGTTAACAGTCAGAGCCTTCAGCCGCTGTCAAGACATCCAAAACAAAGTTAAACGTAAGAAAATAAGTGAAAGGGTATATTAACGTGTGAATAAAAATAGAAACATAACCCTTCAATCCGGGAATTTCAATCATTTATAACAAAATTAATTACATCGAGTGAAAATACGATAGCTCGGTAGTCGCAAACGCTTTATCAACGGTAAATTGTTGATTCCAATCTTTACGACCTTGGCCAGTTCATTCAAGACTGTAGAGCGGGACGTGACATGCGCTGTGGTTGTCTCAACCACATGAAATATTTTAATTGAAGAAAATCCGACAACCGTTTGGTGAGTTTGACGCAACCTCCTCGTTCCATTGGCCGTATATAACCTCTCGGAGAGGTTGAGTCAACCTCTATTTCGTTGTGCCCAACAACTTTTTCTCTCAGTGTACGGACCAAATTTGGTGTCGACCGCTAAAGTGGTTCGGATTTTACGTACGTTAAATATATTTTAACCACAAGCATGACAATTAATGAAATATGTAGCAACAGTTATTAAAATTATTTGCGTTATTCGATCTTCCAGTTCACAATATAATAGCCCTCGCGAACGACAAATGGGCATAATTTATTCTGCAATCAAAATAGAACTGAAACATCCGATATGAAATTCGCCTATTAGATATGAGACTTAATCTCAGCCGACCCAAGGATACGAGGAACAATGGGAAGCAAGTATCATCTTGCTAGGGGACATGTATAGGTGAAGCGGTTGCTAGATTGGCCGTAACACCTTCGAGGTGTATCGATATTGAAGAATCATATGACGCCCTCCCAAACTTCCGAATGACGCGCGGGGACGCATCTGGTAGCCTAATTAAAAGTAGACTCTAGAAATAAGTTAGGCGAAGGGGTACACAGCTGTATAAAAGCACCGAACGAGAGGTTCTCGGCCTGCTCCTGCAGCGGGGGCTCCTGCTGCTCTGCCTCATCTTCCACGCACCATCCGATCTTTATTACGGTCAAAGTTATTGTCACTCGTTGACCCATTGTCATACAAGCAGTCTTCATGCTTTGAACAATCTTTGATAAAACTTGCGTGAATTTTCCGATTGTAACGCGACTCGTGGATTTTGAAGTCAGAAACTTTTGTTTTTTCTACATCATTGTATTGGAAATCGACACCAATTTATCAAACCAGCGTTTAACATTTTAAGTACGCCGCGACTTTTCGGTGTGACTAACGTACTCGTTCCTCAACCAATCACATCCGCACAATTTTTCACTCCTACCTTTTCCAGAAACTGCGAGGCTCTACACGATCCTCAAAGAATCAGTTTTTATAAACTCATCGAGCACGAAATATCGAAATGGTGAACTCAGTCACAGTCAACTGATCATCACACTTCGATATTTCATGTTAACAGTCAGAGCCTTCAGCCGCTGTCAAGACATCCAAAACAAAGTTAAACGTAAGAAAATAAGTGAAAGGGTATATTAATGTGTGAATAAAAATAGAAACATAACCCTTCAATCCGGGAATTTCAATCATTTATAACAAAATTAATTACACCGAGTGAAAATACGATAGCTCGGTAGTCGCAACCGCTTTATCAACGGTAAATTGTTGATGCCAAGCTTTACGACCTTGGCCAGTTCATTCAAGACTGTAGAGCGGGACGTGACATGCACTGTGGTTGTCTCAACCACATGAAATATTTTAATTGAAGAAAATCCGACAACCGTTTGGTGAGTTTGACGCAACCTCCTCGTTCCATTCGCCGTATATAACCTCTCGAAGAGGTTGAGTCAACCTCTATTTCGTTGTGCCCAACAACTTTTTCTCTCAGTGTACGGACCAAATTTGGTGTCGACCGCTAAAGTGCCCTAGCGGATCCGAGCAACCGTCATTTTGTGGTTGCTTTACGGTCACATACAAGTAACCGTCATTATGAGGTTCATTTCCAGTTGTTTTACCGTAAAACAACTGTAATGTAACCGACAAAGCGACCGTTATTTTGGAACAAAAAAGAACCCGATTGCAACTGCACTGCGACCAATGTTTTAACCAAAAACAAACTTTAAAGTAACGCAGAAGTAACCGACAGTTTGTTAAAAGTTGTTTTTCGGTTATTTGAAAGATCTTCATATAAGACCCGAAACGGAACATTGAGTTCATTATGGGTCATTTTACGGTTACCCGCCGGTCAGTAGTTTCCTTCTGGGTTATTCTGGAGTGATTTTTTGTTCCATAACGACCGGTCACTCTTCGGTTATTTTGCGGTTCTTCAGATCCGCTAGGGTGGTTCGGATTTTACGTACGTTAAATATATTTTAACCACAAGCATGACAATTAATGAAATATGTAGTAACAGTTATTAAAATTATTTGCGTTATTCGATCTTCCAGTTCACTATATAATAGCCCTCTCGAAAGACAAATGGGTATAATTTATTCTGCAATCAAAATAGAACTGAAACATCCGATACGAAATTCGCCTATTAGATATGAGACTTAATCTCAGCCGACCCGAGGATACGAGGAACAATGGGAAGCAAGTATCATCTTGCTAGGGGACATGTATAGGTGAAGCGATTGCTAGATTGGCCGTAACACCTTCGAGGTGTATCGATATTGAAGAATCATATGACGCCCTCCCAAACTTCCGAATGACGCGCGGGGACGCATCTGGTAGCCTAATTAAAAGTAGACTCTAGAAATAAGTTAGGCGAAGGGGTACACAGTTGTATAAAAGCACCGGACGAGAGGGTCTCGGCCTGCTCCTGCAGGGGTGCGTTCAGAAATGTCCCCGGGGAGGGAAATGTTACCAGAACGCGTTCAGAAATAGCGCGAAACAGTCTACGGGGAGATCCAGTGTTACCCAATCGCGTTCAGAAATGTAGGAATATCTTCCCACCGATGGACAAATCGTCCCCGGACAAAAGAGTCCGAAGCAATTGAGGTAAATCCTTAGCTAATAGCGTTCATATACACCGAGAGAATGACACGGAGTTACCCTGGTTTTTACCAAAATTAGTTCGAAAATCTGGGGTAAGGTGCCCCAGTTTCCCAAGCTCCTGTACATCGGGAAGACAGGTCTGATTTGCGCAGACACGAATTATTTTAGCATCAGATCTCAGATCGTCTATTACGGTAAGCAACAACATTAGACCATTTAAGTTAAATCACATCATTTTGTTCTGCGGCCATCTATCAATTGGTCTGCAAAAAATTGGAAAATTAACGTCAAGTTACACATCGTTGTCGAAAACATTACCACAAGTGCCGAAGCTTCTAATAACACAATAATTCCATAATTGATTGCGAATTTAGGCTAGCGGACATTCTGTAATTTTGGCTATCTGGGTAGTACACAATGTTTATTATTATTATTCTTTAGGATCGCCTAAAATAATGAACATGCTGCAGGAGGATCCCCCGAATGCTCAAGAAGGTGCTACCACCAATGCAGAGAGACGTTTCGTAAGTACTTATTAAGTTTAATGTGACCTGCTAGACAGTCTGAGCCGCCATGAATACGAGCATTTTAGCCCGGCAACCGCCCCTCCCCCGAAAAACCTCACTTTTCGAGCGGGTGTTACAAAAAAATCATTAATAGTTTTTTTTACGAATAATGTGCTATCTCACGTGCACTTATGGCGCTTGAGTCGGTGTAGCACATCACGTTAAGTGAATATGAAACCCGGCCTTGCCAAAAAAAAAAAAAAAATTCTGGTCAAAAACAGTCAACTTTTTTCACGCATAATGGTATTTACAGCTTCAAGAAAAGTTTCATCGAATGCAGATATCACCAGAGCATTGGATGAAAATCTTACTGAACCTGTAAATGGCAGAATGCCAGAAAAAAGTTGATTACAGTTTTATTACCGACCGCGGTATTTTTATGGGTGCCGAATGTTTCTGGATCAAATAAAGATTTTAGATTATTGGTTTCGTAATTCTGTGTGGTGTAAAACTTTCCTTTTATCCAGAAACATTTGGCACCCATAAAAATAATTGTTTACAGTTTTTGTTACCGATTGAGTAGGTTTCACCTCGCCTTAAGACGATGATGTGCTACTGCTCGATCGGTAACACAAACTGTAAAGCGTTGTTCTCGGTCCCATTTAATCTCTTGAACAAAACATTTTCTTCAAGATGATTATTTTCTACTTTATTTTGTGGATACGGGAGAAATGGGCCCCTGCTCTATTTCGAGTTTTCGAGGCGCAGGATGCCCTGTCCCAGATTGAAAAAAGTGCCGCCTGGGACCGGAAGTGCAGAACTGAGCACATCAAGCGTCGTGATCAACTGATCAGAGATCAGCAAGAGTGGGATAAGGCTGAAGCAGCTAAAAAAAAAGAAAGTCATTGAAATCATCGATCTCACAAAAACTTGAATCGCCATATTTTTAAAGGTATATATGTTGAAACGACGGTTGTTTTGATATTTCGTAAGCAACATTGGCGTTTCAAAATTAATTGGTAACACTTGATTTTTGCTTTCAGGGTCACCTGGACCGCAAGTTGCTGCTGGCAGGGATGTCGACATTTTTCCATTAAATATTATAAAAAAAGTTTCAAAAGTAATAAATAGATCTGGCATTTAAACGTGTGTGTGTGTGTGTTTTTCATTTCCACTAAGTCACTGAATACAACTGAGCTGCGTGCGTGCGTGTGTGTGTGTAAGTGTATGTGTATGTGTCGTCAAGGTGATGTGAAAAATCTTTAAGCGCGGGAGAGATAGATCTAACATTAAGATTAGACGAGTAAAAGACGAGAACGTCACCTTGCTGAATTATTAGGCGGTGAGCAACTTACTTATCCTTTCTCCAACTATAGCGGAGAAAATCATATTACAGTTTTCGATACCGACCGAGGAGTTTCACATTACATTTTTCATACATTACATTTTTCGTACATTCGTACGAATGTACGAAAGGAAAGACAATATAAAAAGGCTGCCATTCGACGAGTGTCCCTTTTTATCATATGCCTTATCGCTATTCAAAAACTTCATAAATGCCAGGGAACAGAGGGAACACCTGCGCGACGCGGGCCAAAACATCTCGGCATCCGGATGTACTCCTGTGGCCATATTATCAGAAACGACTCAGCAGTAACCAAAATCTGTAATGAATGCGATTCAGAGACAGTAGATATTTGGGGAAAAGCAAAGCATTGTCGGATGTACGATTTAATACCGCGTCAGATGAAAGGTCCCTTTTATTCGAAACATCAATTGTTTTTAAATGACATCGTTTTAAAAAATGCTAAAAATATGTCTCGCACTCATATGTCACGTGGTACATCTTTCACATGGCAACGTCGAGCCCCAACCGCATCTTCGAATCAGAACGGTCAGAAGTGGCGCATGCCGTCGATAGATGGCCCATGGAGCCTAGACAGAAGGAGACCAGACTGTGGGTTACGAGAATGGTACAAAATACGTGGAGAGTAAGCACTTTCGTTGTTAGCCGCGAGTGGCGCTGAAAACAGTAAAATCTATCGCGAGAATACCACTCTCCCTAAATTTTGGCAGTGATGCTTCTATCCCCGGGTAATACGAATTATTTATTATGTCCGCTGTTATCCGCGGACACTGAAAAATGATTTATTTTGAACAATTGTTTAAATTATCGACTACATGGAAGCCGATATTAAGAAAAAAATGTGGCGCCAAGTATGTGATATTTAAAATTATATCATGGAGATTGTTATAAACGAGTCCAATCTCCACATTGAAATGCACACAAAAATACATTTTAATCACGCAGGTTTTTTAATATCATAAGTTAAGATTAAAAATCATTAACTCGAAAATATAGGATTTAGGACCAATTTTCCCCTCTCCCTCGACAACGCTCGCGAATTCAATGATAAAATTTTTTACAGACACGTGTTTTAGTATCTACATCTTTATGCCATTGGTATTTTGCCGGGGCGAATCATCGAGTTGTTATAAAAAGTCATTCACTCGAAAACATAGGATTTTGGGACTAATTTTCCCCTCTCCATCGGCAACGCCCGCGAATTCAGCGATGATATTTTTTACAGACACGTGTTTTAGTGTCTAGATCAAAATGCCCTTGGAATTTTCCCGGGGACGGATCATCTAGTTGTTAAAAAAAATCATTAACTCGAAAACATAGGATGATACAACACCATCCCCTCTCCCTCCGCAACGCACGGGAATTCAGCGATGATATTTTTTACAGACACGTGTTTCAGTGTCTACATCAATATGCCCTTGGATTTTTCTCGGGGACGGATCATCTAGTTGTTAGAAAAAATCATTAACTCGAAAACAGAATGATACAGCACCATCCCCTCTCCCTCCGCAACGCACGCGAATTCAGCGATGATATTTTTTACAGACACGTGTTTTAGTGTCTACATCAATATGCCCTTGGAATTTTCCCGGGGACGGATCATCTAGTTGTTATAAAAAATCATTAACTCGAAAACATAGGATGATACAACACCATCCCCTCTCCCTCCGCAACGCACGCGAATTCAGAGATGATATTTTTTACAGACACGTGTTTTAGTGTCTACATCAATATGCCCTTGGAATTTTCCCGGGGACGGACTATCTACTTGTTATAAAAAATCATTAACTCGAAAACATAGGATGATACAACACCATCCCCTCTCCCTCCGCAACGCACGCGAATTCAGCGATGATATTTTTTACAGACACGTGTTTTAGTGTCTACATCAATATGCCCTTGGAATTTTCCCGGGGACGGATCATCTAGTTGTTATAAAAAATCATTAACTCGAAAACATAGGATGTTACAGCACCATCCCCTCTCCTTATACAGAAAAACTGAAGCTAGAAATCGTAAGAAATCATTATCCATCTATGGAAGGGTTGAGTTCTTTAATTGCAAGCATCACTTTTCTGATACGGTAGGTACGTAACGAATTTATTAAAAATTTATATCATGGAGATTAAAGGTAACGAGTATAAACGACTGTGGAAATCGCGGTTGACATTCGTTCGCGAACCTGTGGAAAATTATTAAAGCGAAAACCGAAGTGAAGCGAGCAACAAGGTGAATCGATCCGATTTAATTCGTCGGTGCCTACTTCAATTTGATTCCTAACGATAATCAGTTATTTTTTTAACACTGCGTTCGTACTCCTTACCTCTAGTCCCCACGTAAGCATATCATCTTTGAAAATGGGAAAGCGGTGTGCGGTTCGTGGTTGCTCGACAGGAGACCCAGCAGAAGTAAAAAGAAGAAAATCTTCAAACGAGAAACAAGTGGGATTATTCGGTGTACCGAGAGTAAATATATTCGTTACTTATAATCGAACTGATTCTTATAATAATATATTTCATTCCGAAGTGTCCGCAGCTTGCCAACGCATGGACAACAGCGATCCAGGCGACGTCTCCATTGACGCAAAAAGATTTTGTGTGCCAATACCATTTCAGGGGTAACGACATCATCACCCATTTCGTGAACACGAAACCTAATGGAGAGGTAGTTTCGATCGAACGTGACCGTTACCTTCTTCAAAAGGGTGCAGTCCTAATCACCGGTGAAATTATCGAACTGCCTTTGCCCGCCGAAAATGTCAGTCTGTAATACAGATAACGAAAAGAGATAAGCTAAATATTTACATAATACCTCCATTTTCTCAATAAAATTTGACAAAATTATTTTTCAACAGCTTAATACCGACAACGGTGTCGATCATTTTACATCGCCGAGATCTGACATCTGTTCCGATGAAACCGACGTCATCCATTCCGACGACGGGAGTAATGAGGAGCGGATGGATTATGCGAGGGAGAACATCGCTTCAGATGATGCCGATATGAATCGCTCTGACTGCAGCAGTGACGAGGAGATAATGCCTAATGTGGGTGGATATTCCATACAAAAATTAATTGTTCAATTAAGGGCAAGCCAATGGAGGCAGTGTTGGGCGTGGAGTCGAAACGTTAACGGAATCGATTTCATTCACCTAAGTCCGCCCACGCATACACCGAGGTTATTTTACTCGATTAATAACGATCTAACTAGTGTGGTTAGTGAACTTCCAAATAAATATAACAGTATCATGTTTGTTTCTTAATCGCAGAATGTATAAGAGGCTCTATGTTACAGTTATCGCTGCCGGACAAAAAAAATTGTATAGACATACAGGATAAAATAGGAGATTTTCAGGACTTGTCTGTAACGCTGACAGTATTGGAAAAGACAACAGTGTGCACCGGCACCGGCCTGGAAGAAGAAAGGTACATACGTATAAAGTCCTTCCAGCACTGCTGAAGCATGAAACTGTCGAACTGTATTTTCGGTAATCCGTAGTAAAATAAAAAAACATTACTTTGTTATTCTGAACTCGTAATCACAAAATAGAAGGATTTCTTTTTCTGTAGTAACTTTTTGTAACTAGCCATAGCATTTACAAGTTAATTCCGATGTGCTCCTAAATTTATCCTACCGTATACTATGCCAAACATTTTGGAGTATCATAAACCCCAGGGATACACTTATTGATTCATATAAGAAACATTTTATCTCACACTGTCCGGACTGGCAGCGAGAGAGTGGCCATATCGTTCACTCCATCGCAAGTGAAGCTCGGAAGTGAAAAGAATGAAATATATTGTTTTCTAAACTTACTAATAGGCTCGTCCCTGGGGTCCATTTTACATCTGTAGCCCACTTTTTTACATTCTCATTACATTCTGTATATATTCGTTTTTTTCAACATTATGGAGCAGCCGCTCAAGAACTTGTTCGATAATGATCGAAGAGAACGAGAAGTACAAAAGAAAGCGAAATTTAGAAAGGTGTTTAGATTGTCGTGATTTGCGGCATAAATTAATACGACGAGCAAATCAACGAAAAACAACGGTTGCGGCCAAGCACTCGACGGTGAAGACGGCGTTACGGCTGCTTACAAAACGGCACAAGACTTTGCAGCAAAAAGTAAGTTAAAAAAATGTTATTTGTCACGGTTTATCATGTTTGCGATTGTTTGTATAATTTTGTTGAAACATCATTCGTCGCCGACAGCGTGATGAGGCTCGGCCTTAGACATTGCTATGGACCGATTCTATTATTTACATTGAGTTGTTTGTCAATTACTTTTCCTAATTCTCTTTGTAAATCTCCTTCTACCAATATGGGTAATAATCGTGTTCACAAAAGTCAAAGGTTCTGTAGAAAAACCCATATTCGTCGAATAAATTTCAGTTTCGCAATTATTTTCAGAGTCATTGTGATTGATTTTCTGACAACATGATCATCACAACTTAAACCTTAGTAGACATCCATCCATTAAAATAAAACCTCACAAATCGAATAATAAATACAAAACCCATGATAATTTTTAAAACATTAACTTATAAGGGTAAACAGACTAGTGAATGTACACCTTCTAAAATAGTACGTGCATCAAAAAGTACCGTTCGCTGGATTTTTTGTCAGCTTAACAGTTCACTCACTGGTCCGTTTACCTATGACCTTTGTAAATTATTGAAAAGGTTCTGGAGGAATTCATTTCCGTTATTTTTATTCACTGTGGTGTGTACGATGATTGCTTCTTTTAGACATTCTTACATTACGCAAGTAATGTAGAGCTGCTCAAGTTACATGATATATAGTGTTATAGTTACGTGCATTTGTGTTCACTTTCGTTCTTTGTGCTTGTAGTAGGGGTTGTCTAAAAGAATTAATTACAAGTATAATTATCGAAACGTGAAAGTTTGCGATGTGGTTGCTTTGTTTTTGTTGTGATGGGTATTGTGAAAAAATTCGTGTTTTTTTTCTTAGGTGTCTGTTTTGAAACAGAAGATGACCGTCGTGCAAAATGAGTGCCGCAAACGGAAGGAAAGTGCGATAAGAGATGCAATTTCATGCTTGCCTCCCGAGCAGCAGGAGAGTATTGAAATGTTCTTAATGTCGGCGAAGGCAAAGAAACCGCAAGGTCGGCGATACACGAAGCAATGGGCGTACAATTGCTTACTGTTACGTATTAATAGTAAGAGGGCGTATAATCATCTGAGAGAACGCGACATTCTTCCTTTACCGCATCCTGAAACACTCGCTCGGTATATTCGAAAAATGAGAAGTGCCTACGGTTTTCAAGATGCAATGTTCGAATGCATGAAGACGAAAGGTTTGGAAATGCATCCTCATGATCGGCGCTGTAAATATTCACTTAAATGCAGAATCAGATATTACTCATGGATTGTCATTTTTCATTATGTTTACATTTCTTATTGTAGATTCGCTGCTGGTCGGCGAGATGCAGTTGAGCGAATCCGTGTCCTTCGACTGTAAGACGTTGTCATACTCAGGATTCACTTTCCTCGGAGACCACACGCCAGCCAATCAGCAGAACGTGCTGGGGGATCATGCTCTGATATTTATGTATCAGCCGTTTCGGGGGGCTTGGGTACAGGCAGTTGCCTGTTTTTTAAGCAAAGGCTGCGCAAGAAGTGATACCCTTCAAAAATTGATTCTGGAGTGCATCGTTCTCCTTGAAAAATCCAACTTCTTCGTAGATGCGGTTGTTTCGGATGGCGCCTCGTGGAATCGCGGCGTCTGGACGGCGTTGGGAGTTAACGAGGGTAACGTTAGTTGCAGACATCCTTGTAGCGTGCTGGATGATACTATTGACTCAGAAGATTCAGAAGCAACCGACATAGCCAGCGAGGGAGGCCGTCGTTTATGGTTTCTTTCCGATTTTCCTCATCTTGTGAAAACAATGCGAAACGGTTTGGTATCCCGTGAGGAAACCTTAGTAAGTTCGATCTTCTCAAAAAGAAAAAAAGAAAAGGATGCATAGTAGTAGATTTCACAGTGTATCAGTTAATGAATGGTGCCATGCGCCTTCAGACCTACAGAGCTACAAGCTCGGAAGCTGAAAACTATAATCCATCGCGTGTTTACTCATTAAATATATGTTAATGCCGCGATTACCTGTAGACTCCGGATGGGATCGTAAAACTGGCACATTGGGACGCGATTATCGACGCGCAAAGAGCATCGGGTTCAATGCTTCGCATCGCCTTTCTCAACAAGGAGCACGTGAGACCTCAGCATACGGCGAAAATGCGCGACGCCATAGCTTTTGAGGTATCGCCTTACGATCTGAAACTATTTATACTATTCTCGACAAACATTACATAACTTTTGTGTTTCAGTTATTCTCGGACAGGACGTTGGCTGCCATGCAATTATTGAACGACATTGGAGATCTTAGCCTGGTTGATGCACAACCGACGATCAAATTCATACGTAGAGTCAACGATTTGATCAAGGCCATGATGACTCGCACACCCGATCGCGCTCTGCGAGGCAACAATTCAAGCATGCAGGTACTAATCTAATATATCTATATTCGGCGTATTAGATTGAAGTAATTAGATGTAAAATAAGTAGTCATTTCTTTTATATTTATATTTATATTTATACTGATAAGTATATCGGTAAATTTTCATTGTTAACATTTATAACTGATATGATTTTTTGCAGGCTGTACTCGATTTTCAAGAGTACCTAGAAGAGTGGGAACGTCTAGCAAATGAGAACGATGCGCCATATCTATCAATAGAGACGCTGACGGGTCTAAAAGTCTCTCTGCAAGCAGTCGTTGAAATCTTCAAGTTCCTCAAAGACGAACACGACTTCGAGTATTTATTAACGACTCGTCTTAATCAAGATGCCTTGGAGGTAAATTTAACAACAAAAGAATGGTATTCCGATTGATATCCATACATCCTAAAAAATATTATCGTCAAACATCTTTTGGTCTGCAAATCGCATAGACAAAATCACATTTCACACTTAGAAGTTGATTGTCAATTTTATTAACTAATTCAATATAGCGCGACGTGCCACTTGTCGATTGGGAAATAGTTTTAAAAAAAATAGTCCGGTACTGTTGTTCGTTCATTAAAGCTTTTGAAATTCTACATTCTCACGATGATGCATTACATATTCGATTCAAAAGAGCAGTAACATTGGAATGACTACGGTTGGGTATTGGTTTTCTTCGTTTCAGCAATTTGTTCAAGAAAATCTCGGTGCAGAGTTTAATCGAGCAGCAAACAATGTGTTTAGTATAAATGAGTTTGAAGCAGGATGTCGAATCGTCGTTGATGCAAGTGCGGTTCGATTGGCATTTCCTCACTTACAGTGTAATATTCTCGTTCACAGTGTTCCGGTAATGATGAAAAAAATCGGCGTACGATGTAATTTTTAGAAAAGAGGTTTACGTCTCGTTATTCTATCTTATTGTAACGTAACCGCAATGTATAGGGGCACTTCCCACCTTTCATAGTAATGATTATCCCTTCCCGTCGCGTCATCGACAGCAGTGCGCTACATTATTTATATCATTTTAGTCATGCGCTCATAAAAAGCGTTCAACATATTCTTGGCTGGTGAGATGCAACGCAAAGTTCAGTATGCCGACACATTCCATCACCCATGTTGTCGATGCTAAAAAGAATTAAATATATGGTAATATATTTAAGTGTTTACCTTCGCCATTGGAAGGAATTCTGCTGTAATCGAAGGGATGCATCATGGACCGTATTTTCTGCATCCGCCCGTGCTGTCAAAGTAATGGTGGAAAACATCGAATTGTATGTAATAGATATAAGATTTCTTGTCTTCATTACCTTCGTCATCTTACCTTGTCTTCTTTTCCGCCTTGATAATCAACTATCGTTTTTTCAATGGGTTTTTGCGTATTCCATTTCGTCGATTCCATGTGCGTGCTGTGTTCCTGTGAAAGAGTGATTGAACTCCTGGGTGGCGTTTCTGGAATTTCAGTTTCTTTCCGGTTGGGCATTAAATTTATTGCACTTCGGTTCTTAACAACCTATGCACTACAATTTCTATATATATTAATTACGTGTTTTATCTTTGTTTGGCTAATGGTTTTACGATATCTGTTAACGATCCGTTCTCGTTTTACTTTTATCCTCGTTCCCTCATTTATTAGATTTTCCGGCTTATTTTGTATTTTCAGCGATTCAACGGCATGATGAGGAGTGCATGCGGTTGTAATGACCATCCCGATGCAACACAGTGTGCCGGTATATTCAGACTTCTTAGCATGTATTCGCTTATCAAGCCTCCAAGAGGAAGCAATGTTTCAGCTACGGAGATATTGAAAACTTTGATAAGCCTTGACGATGCGTCGACGGCAAAAGAAAAAAAGGAGGAATGGCTCGAGTGTCTCGACAAAATTGTCGAAAATGGCCACGTTCCTGATGATTCGAACATTAACAATATGGAGGAAATCACCGAAATATCTTCTTGCGAAGATTATGGGACGTATGTCCAAGCATATATGGCGGGTTACGTTGCGCGGAAGATGGTGACAACGACATCAGAGTGCCGTGACTGTTTCGAAGCTCTTAGAAGTGACGAACAGCACGAGAGGAATCGTCTGATTTCTCTAATGAGCAAAGGAGACTTGATTTATCCGAGCAAAGCGCTGTTCAATGTTTTAAAAACGATTGAACGCGCATTCAATGCAGTCATCGGCGAGGATCTCCATCTCACTGTCAA
Source organism: Ephialtes manifestator (assembly GCA_963970395.1). Lineage (NCBI taxonomy): Eukaryota > Metazoa > Arthropoda > Insecta > Hymenoptera > Ichneumonidae > Ephialtes > Ephialtes manifestator. Next base: position 11,331,922 of record OZ019968.1, on the reverse strand, counting down.
CAGTCTCTTCGAAGTGATGGATGTACTATCGACGAGCGATAGCATCCCTCTTGTTGGGTGTACCATACATCGAGAAGCTGTGACGAGGCGCATTTTATACTTCTACGTCGTAGCGATGGGGACTTTCGCAGGACACAGCTACAATCGAGCCCACAACGAGAATCGCGAGAAAACTAAACAGTTGCGGAAAATGGCGAAGCTGTACTAATTTTAGATCCCACAAACATCTTAGACCCTTCTATATAAGTGAGTCGCACATTCATCACAAATTCGGGTTTTTTTCCGCGAAGTTTAATTTCAACTCTTGTTTTTATTACTTACAGATACAAACAAAGACAAGGACTATACAAGGAAGATACAAATTTGCACGCATCGAAGCAGAAAAGTTATTTTATTCTACTCTTTCTGTGACTGATGCTTAATATTTACAACTGTTGCTATTTGCATACAATGAAATAAAACAATTTCCCATACAACGACAATGAGTATGCAGAAGTGCATACTTTACTGTTAATTTCCGTACTTGGCGCAACCCAAAACCGACGACGTGGACGTGACGGAAAATCGGTTTCTTTTTTTGTTTTTTCTTAATTTTGTTTTTTTGTTTTTTTTTTTTATTTTATATTTTTTTTGTTTTTTTTTTATTTTATGTTTTTTTGGTTTTTTTTATTTTAATGTTTTTTTTTGGTTTTTTCATTTTGTGTATTTTTTTTTTTTTTTGTATTTTTCGTAATATTTTTTGTTATCGAAATTTAAAATTTTTTAAATTCAAACATTTCTTTATTTCTGTATTCTGCAGTTTTTTTTTAATTTTCTTATCATTTATGTTGGCTCTACGCTAAATTACTGCATAAAGTGATGCGCGTGATTACGTTTAGAAGGTACCGAATCGAAAAATAAGGCTACAGAGACGGCACCTGTTACGCATGCTTAATTGTTTACCATCGCTTTCAACGAAGCACAATACTCAAAAGTACTACCGAAGTTAAACGGTATTTCACGAGACACTCGAATATTTTTTGGTCGCATAACATGCGTCAGAGCAATATCATTTTCCGGATGGATACTCTTGCTTCTTTTTAAAGCGCGATTTGTGCTTCGCCTATAGCCCATTAAAAAGCGGGCCAATCCTTGTCTAGCTACATTAATATTGCCTTCGTCAAACGTTATGAACGAACTCGAGCAAATTATGTGTGCCCATACGCAGACATGTACGCCACAATTGTTTCCTGTGTTGGACATTCCTGTTAATTGATCAGGTACATCGGTCGGGGCGCTGATGAGCGACTGTTGCCACTGTGATGTATTCAAGTTGGCATTTAAGTGCTAGAGATTTAGGTTGGTACCATTGTTCTAGTGACGACGCTCGCACGCAGCGCTTCCGCCGTTTCGGACTCTTCAGTCGTTATACTGCCGTCGCTCAGTCCAGTCATACATTTTATATTCGTATATTTATAATAGTATAGTAATAAATTGCACACTGTCTCCATATCAATTAGTATTCTTTAACAATCTCCTTCCACTACATTATAATTGGCGACGAGAAGTAAATTTGGAAGCGTGGAAAACGGAGATTTGGAGTAAATCGCATGGAGCGATAAATCGTTCACGGAGAACGGGAGAAGACTCGACTTGGAGATGGCGGATAAAAAGAAAGAATCAGCACTATGGGAACTCGAAGACCGACAGAAAAATTTGGAAAAGGGACAAGCTGAAATAGAAAAAATCAGGGCAGATTTATTACAGCAGCAGCAAGCCTTGCACACGCAGCAGCAGAATTTAGTCAAGCAGAGAGAACAATTGGCCCGTGAGCAGCAGTCGTCCGAAGCCGAGCGCCAACGGTTTCAGGCCTCAAGGACAGCGAGCACAACAACAACAACAACATCGCAGGTACCGAATGTAAATTTTTTTTCTACGATTGGCTCGTTGGCCGAGTTTCGAGTCGGAGACGACTGAGAAATATACGCAGAACGTCTTAGTCAATATTTCTTGGCAAATTCTATTCCTGATGATCGTCGGGTAGCGGTACTTGTGACCTTGATGGGTCAAGAGACTTACAGAATATTGAAGGATTTATGTGATCCTATATTGCCAGCAGCTAAAACGTATGCCGAGTTGTGTGCTATATTACAAACTCAGTTTGCTCCCAAGGTAGCAGCTTTTAAGGAGAGGCGAGAATTTTTTTAATCTCACTCAAGGGGACACGGAGTCAATCAACGACTGGTATGCTCGTATTAAAGCCAAGGCGGTAAAATGCAAATTCGGTGCTCTGCTGAATGATAAAATTAAGGATGGTTTTGTAACTGGCTTAAAGAGTGGTCCTGTTCTGGATAAGGTATTCGAGCAACAGCCAACTGCTACACTGGAAGAAATTCTCGAAGTAGCGAGAAATAAGGAAGCTGCATTTGCTGCAAGGTCAAGGCAGTCAACTTCAGATCTGAATAAGGTTTTACACCGGTTCGTCCAAGGGGGCCTCAAGGAGGGGTGCGTCGTACAACGAGTCGACAAGGTCTAAGTCTACAACGCAGCAGCCGAGGAGTCAACATTCATCAGATCATTCCAGAGAATCTTCGACAGAGCCAAGGTGCAACCACTGCGGAGGTATCCGACACAGCTTTAAGGATTGCAAGCATAGAAATTACAAATGTAAAGTTTGTAAAAAAGTAGGGCATTTAGCCAAAGTTTGTCGAAGTAATAAGAAAACTAGTTCAGTAAATCATTATATTGGAGTTGAGTCAGATGACTCTTTGGAAGTTGTTGACATGTATAAGACCCATTGTGAAGAGACCGAATTAGAATTAGTTAACTTGAGAGTTGAAGGGAAAAACGTACGTACTTATGTTGCGTCTGTTAATTTGATCGAAAAAGACGATGGTGTTCAAGACATCATTAAGAAATACTCTGATTTGTTAGATAATTCGCTGGGGAAGTATATTTATGAAAAAGTCGATATCAAGCTTCAACAGGATGTAGCGCCAAAATTTCTGAAACCACGTCCGGTGCCTTTAGCATTAAAGAAAAAACTTGATGAGCAACTTGATAAAATAGTAGAAGACGGAGTAATTACGTCGACAAGCGCTAACGAATGGGGTACTCCGTTAGTTCCGATTTTGAAAGAAGATGGTAGTTTGAGAGTGTGTGCTGACTACAAAATTACGGCAAATCGATACGTCGAGGATGTCAAACACCCGTTTCCGAGGATCGATGAGATTTTCGCGGCACTGAGCGGGGGAGAAAAATTTTCGAAATTAGACTTATCCGCGGCGTACAATCAACTTGAGGTGACCGATGAGTCGAAAAAGATTTTAGCATGGAGTACACATCGTGGAATATTTCTGTTAAATAGATTGCCATTCGGTATCAAATCGGCGTGCTCGATTTTTCATCGTACTATTGAAAAAGTTCTGCAAGGCGTGGATGGTGTTGTGTGTTTTCTTAATGATATCGTAGTAACAGGAAAGAATCGCATTTAAGTAATTTGAATGAAGTTTGTAGACGACTTTCTGAAGCAGGTCTGAGATTGAATGCGAAAAAGTGTAAGTTTTTTCAGTCGGAAATTAAGTATTTAGGACATATAATTGACAAAAGCGGTCTCCGAAAAGATCCGGAGAAAGTCGCGGCAATAGTACAAGTTCCAACGCCGTCATGTGTTCAAGAAGTGCAAGCGTTTATCGGGATGGTAAATTATTATGCAAAATTTGTTCCAATGATTGCTGACGTTTTAGCACCGCTTTATAGTCTGGGTAAGTCGAAAAAATTTGTTTGGTCGAAAGAGTGCGAAGAGTCATTCAATTCTATTAAAAGGGAAATGGCAGCAGATCGTTTCTTGATGCACTTCGATCCGAGGTTAACGCTTAAATTAGCTTGTGATGCATCGGGAGTAGGAGTTGGAGCAGTGCTTTTGCACGTTTTGCCTGACGGTTCAGAAAAGTCGATATCTTTTGCTTCAAGGGTTTTGAGAAAATCAGAAAAGAACTACTCTGTGATACATCGCGAGGCGCTAGCTATTTACTGGGCAGCGCATAAGTTTTATCAGTATTTAGTTGGAAAGGAATTCATCTTGTGTTCGGATCACAAGCCTCTTCAAGCTTTATTTGGTGAGGAGAAAGGCTTGCCTCAGATGGCGGCTGGTAGATTACAGCGTTGGGCTTTGTTTCTAAGTGGTTTGAAGTATAAATTTCAGTATGTTCAGGGAAAAGTGAATGGTGGCGCGGATGGTTTGTCAAGATTGCCGATAGGAAGTTCGAAAAAAGACGCGGTTGACAAAGATTATTTTCACTTTATTGTCGAAGATCGAGTACCTGTAACTGCTGATCAAATCCGTAGGGAAACGAGTAGTGATAAGGTTTTGCGTAAAGTGTTTTTATACACTAGGAATGGTTGGCCAAAGTCGCTGGATGGAGATTTGAAATCGGACGCTAGTAGAGCTGACGAGATTAGCTTGGAAAATGGAATTTTAATGTGGGGTTATCGAGTACTTATTCCGAATAGCCTGCGATCGATATTGCTTGACGAGATCCACAGTTCACATTTAGGTATGGCAAAAATGAAAGCTGTGGCACGACAGTATTTTTGGTGGCCAAAGTTAGATTCTGATATCGAAGAATATGTGAAAAGTTGTGAGGCGTGTAAGGCAGTATCGAAAGCACCTAATAAGGCAAGATAAATCAAGTTTCGCAAAGCAACAGCTCCGTTTGAAAGAGTGCATGTTGATTTTCTGGGTCCTTTTCATGGTAAAGTGTATCTGATTGTAGTAGATGCATTTTCGAAATGGCCTGAAGTTTTTGAGATGGCAAAAATTGACTCGTGTTGTACTATCGAGAAACTCAGGGAGTGTTTTGCGAGGTTTGGTTTGCCCCAAATGATATTTTCTGATAATGGTAGGCAATTTACATCAGAGGAGTTTGCGCGATTTTGTGAGGTGAACGGCATAGTTCACAGAACATCTGCTCCCTATCATCCAGCGACTAATGGCTTGGCCGAAAACGCAGTAGGAGCGTTTAAAAGAGGGATATCAAGAGCTTTAAGTGACTTGCGTGGTAGATCCGTGGGTATGACGACTCTAATTAGTAGGTATCTTTTGACGTACAAAAATGTACCACATTGTACGACCGGGGAGACTCCCGCGAAATTATTATTAGGTAGAAGTGTTAGGACCAGGTTAGATTTGATAAGTAAGACTGCGGCGGTAAAAGCTAGAGAAAACCAAGTGAAGTATTTTAACGGTAACCGAGAGATTGAATTTGAAGTCGGCGAAAGGGTGTATGCTCGCGATTATAAAAATCCAGCGAAACCTGTTTGGCGGAAAGCGTGTGTGAAAGAGAAGCTAGGAGATAGGACATATGTATGTAAAACAGACGATGATTTAGTCTGGAAGAGACACGTTGATCAAATGGTTAAAAGTGGAAAGTTTTATGATAAAGAGTTCTCGGAACTCAAAGAACAATCGAGGAATTACGTCGAAGAAGAACATGTGGTACCGTTAGTTGAACGTGAAAGTGAAAACTGTGATAAAAGTGATATTTGCAATGAGCAAATTTTAGATGCATATGTAAGTGCAAGTAAGGGTATGTTGAATGAGGATGTGAATGTATCGGATGTTCGACTACCTGCGTGTAGTTTGCGTCAGAGTAGCGATGACTTCAAGGATGTTAGTCTGAGTAATCCGAGTGTGGAACCTGTTGTTAAAGGTGCTGATATGAAGGTTGTTAAAAAGAAAAGTTTGATTGAACGCAATGAAAATTTGAACATAAATCAGAGAAGTAAAAGGGTTATCAAACCTGTACAAAGATTAAATTTGTGAAGCCTAATAGTTTTTGGGCCATTTTAAATATTTGAGTTTTTTTTAAATGTAAAAGTTGTTACTTATTTGGAGTAATAATTTCAATCATATTTTCAATGTGAAAAGGGAGGATATGTGATGTATTCAAGTTAGCATTTAAGTGCTAGAGATTTAGGTTGGTACCATTGTTCTAGTGACGACGCTCGCACGCAGCGCTTTCGCTGTTTCGGACTCTTCAGTCGTTATACTGCCGTCGCTCAGTCCAGTCATACATTTTATATTCGTATATTTATAATAGTATAGTAATAAATTGCACACTGTCTCCATATCAATTAGTATTCTTTAACAATCTCCTTCCACTACATTATAGCCACCGTGTGAGTTTTCTTGATCGTGCAACACGATATGAATCAATGAAACTGCACAGACGATCAATTAAGCCCGCAGGCGGCAGACCGTGCGTTGAATCGAGATATAAAAAGGTCTTTTGTTTGAAAACAACAACTAATAGCGTCAAATGATTGCCATGATGTACTGGTATTAGCCAGATATCGGGCTTCCAGACATCGACCTTCTCAACCCACCTCCTACGGCCTGCGCTTATGTCGCCTTCTTTCCCAAAAAAAATGTTGAGAAGGACAATACGCTCAGTACATTTTTTTGGGCAATATCCTCGATCAGAAAGAAAAAAGCGTTAATGATGTTGTCGTCCAAACACAGTGCGGGTAGAAGTCTTGTGAAGGACTTCGAGTCTAAAATGATACCATTAATTTCTGCGTAGCACATTGGAAACGTATCGGGGTATGAAAGAGATGGGTTCAGCAATGTGTCGGTGTTATCCCAATAGCTATCAATCGTTTCGTCACCAGACATTCGGTTACGCGTCGTATACACGGTTTGCATCTCGGTAATAAAACCCCCTTCGATCTGTTGTGATCCGAAGTCAGTATCGATATCACCATCGACAGCGGCAATAGCCGGTGACTCCGAATTCAAACGTGCTATTTCCCAAGCTTCCGTAGTATCATTGTCAGCGTTGCTTTGGTCAATCGTACAAACATTTTGCACTTCTTCCAGCTGAAATGTATTACTTTTGGAAATTTTCTTCCTTGAAATTACTGCATCGCGTTCAAGGCTGAAGGCTCCCTTCCCATCAGGTTTCGGTAAAATGTTCGGTGTGTTAAGCCTACCGTTTAAACAAAAGAACTTTGCTTTCGTATAATCATAAAATTGCCTGCCTGTGGTATTGCGCTCTACTGCCACAGACATATTTCTAAGTAGATATCACTTTCATCGGATATGCATCCGATGCGTTGCATTGTTGGTGGTGTCGCGTTCGACCGCCTCATCGACTCGTGATAAGACCTCTCCCTGCACCTTGCAGTGAGACGCGTCGCTAAGCTGACAATGATCGTCAGAAGCCGTCTTGATGCGATCGAGTGCAGAGGCCTACCTTGCTATAACTAGGTGCTGTGCTTATCATTAAACATTAATGACGGAATAATAAAGACCCTAGTTTTAACGTGACAACAGTGCACAAAATATCAATCTAGAAACTATTATTTGTATCCGATCTGAAACAAAGTGAATAAAATCTGTGTTCGCTCAAGAATCGTGATCCTTCTCCTTCGCGTAAAGCCCGAAGACAAGTTATCTATTCCAGGAAGCTTTGATTCTTCGCCTGCTTCGCGTCGTATTCATCAAGGTTCGTCACTCGTTCTCCGATATGATCATCTGTTCGCCGTAACGGAAGTCCAAGGAAACAAGACCTTTGATCAACATTTTGATAAGTATTCTCATACGCACTGTGTTCTACTCGCTTCTCATATCGATCTTAAACCTGATACTCGAAGGAAGATTGCTGCGTCCATAAAGACACCGTTGGGCTACGGACCTGTGATTACGCGTATTACCATCCGATGACGTAATACAGCCTTGGAAGGGCTTTACCAAAAACTTAACCTGGCGATTCGAAAACCTTAGGTTCTTTATTGTGACGTGTCACCTTGTGAGGTGTATTTTGTGCAAGGACAGAGTTAATAACGAACGCTAGTTGGATTCGAGTCATTTTTGAGCCATATGCGTAACATAAAATTGGCGATCCTGCCAGGATACGAAAAATCGTAGAACCAAAACAAACAAAAAAAAAAAAGTGAAAACGAAAAGTTATTGGTTGCCGAAAAACTCCATGCTGGAGGGTGTAAAACTGCGAGACCTGTGCACGAGTGAACGTTGAACGCATATTCAACTTAGTTAATTTTGTGTTGACGGAGAAGACATTGCTGCGCTGAATTTTCCGTAAGTGAGCCACAAACGACTGTGCGTTGAGAGACTTATACGTACCGCGCATCTATAAGACTTCGCTGCAGGAGCACGAGCACGGGAAGGATTGAACTAAAACTGGGGGAGATACGCCTTCAGAAAATAACCTCAACACCGACGGTATGCTGGATCATCAATCGACGCGAGAGGTCTACAACCGATCGTTGTAACGGCGCCCGCCGCTTCAAGAACATCGAGAACAACATCATTCGATCTACATCGTACGCGAGCGCTGAGTAGAAGTAAGTTCCGAAATTTGTAGAAATTGACACTTCTTTTGCGAGAAACCTCTCCGCAGTTATCATTCTGCGCACGATAAATTAAAAATAAGGATTTGTAATTGCATTATCCTTTAAATAACGCAATTGAGTAATTTTGTGTGTTTAACTCTGAAAGAACCACTAGCATTGAAATCTATGTCCAGTTCAAGGTAACATGTAATTTTTATTTTTTATTATCTTCATCATAAAATTGGTTTACGATTAAGAAGAAACGTACCAATTTGAGACACACAACATCGCTCAACAAAAACATATATACATGTATCTAAATATATATTTTGATATAAAATATTATAATAAGCAAATTCTTGATCAGCATTCCCGGGCGAGAAACATTATTACCCGACACTTGTTTCATTGTTGATTATACATATTATTTGCAAAGTTTGAAAAAATTCGATCAGCAATAGATATCCATTGGCACTGCAAAGAAGTCAAAATAAAGGGTAATGTCAACATCAGAAAAGAGTATATCTGGAAGAAGTATAATAATTCAAGAAATACCTAAGCACGTGAAGGAGATCCCGAAAGAAGTTTCGCATATTCTGTTCAGCTATTTTTTCTATTACAAGGATTACCCCGAATGGAATCCTGGAACAGACTTAGCAACATTTAAAAAATCCGAGCACATAAAATCTGATACTTGGAAGTTTCATAAAGATCCGGAGAACCATGCACACTTATTAGCTTACCACGGAGCACTTCATACACTAGATTACATTTTAGTAATCACGGGAAAAAAGAGTATTGCGGAGGTTAACGAGCAGAATCTTACGGTGGCTTTGCTACCGGAAAGTCGAATTTCTGCTCGTCATCCTAGAAAAATAGAGTCCGAAACATCGAGCAGTATAGAGTTCAAGCCACCCCATAAGAAACAACTGGTTGAGAGTTCTAAAACTTTGAAAGAACTCGAAGCCGCTCAACAGACAAACTCTCAACTCGCACTTCTAGTAAACAAATACGTAGACGAAGGACTTGCACTTAAAGACAAAGCGATAGAAGAAGTAGAGTATCGAGACACGGGAATTAAACAATTGCAGTTGGCATTTGCAGAGTCAGATATCGAGAAAAAACATTTTATAGATAAAATTAAAAAGCAAAAAGAACAGATTGATCTATTTACTATCGAGAAAATAGAACTTGAAAAAAATCTACTTGAGTTTAGATCTGAAAAAATACAGTTACAGAAAAAATTCGATTCCGACGCGGCACTTGTTGAACAAATAAGCCAAAAGATTGCGGAACGGAACCATCTCATTCACGCACTTGAAAACCGAAATTTGCATCTCGAGAATCAATTTTCAAACACTCTGCAAGAGAAGAATGTAGAAATCAGAAAAAAACACGACGAAATACACGAACTCAGACAGACTTTACAACACATTCAGATCGAAAAACAAGTATCGGACAGTGAAATTTTGAGGCGAACAACTGAGCTTTTGGAATTAAGAGACCAATTGAACGCTTCGGATATCCAAATCCAGACTTGTCGGGAGAGGATCGGAACTCTCGAAAATACAAATTTATCGTTACAATCTCAGGTAATATCCCAACAAGAATATCTTGCTAAAGAATCCGTCGAAGTACAAGATTATTTTCAAAAACTTCAGCAACAAAACGCAGAAAATCAAAAACAATTAGTTATCGATTTGAAAAAGAATTACGACACTCAATTAGCTCAACAGCTAGAAGAAAAAATACAGGAACTCAAGAAAGCTGAAAATAAAATTAAACACGAATTTGAACAGGCTTTACTGCGAGAAAAACAGCTACTGCAAAAATCTACAGCGGACTTACAAATCACGCTTGAAGAAAAAAATCAACAAATAAGAAATCAACATCTTGAGATCGAGGATCTGAAACAAATACACCAACACAGTATGGCTACTCGGACAATGACGGAATCTCGAATAAATGACGAAATGGAGGCATTGAAGATGGAAAATTCTCGGCTTCAAGAGGAATTGCGTCAAACACAAAACCAAATGACAAAAATGCAATCTACGATGGAGAAACTTCTACGAACACAAGAATTTCAACGTAACGAAAATCAGCGTGACTACATCAGAAGACTGTCGAATCCAAGGAATCACGAACAGAATAATCCACCACCGAGAGGAGAACATCCAGGAGACGACGATCCTGATGACTTCGGTGATGATGATGGGAGTGATGCTAACCACAGAAGAGACGATCCGTTCAGGCCGCGAAGAGGATTGGGACCTCGAGACCTACTTCCGCATGAAGCAACGCCAGCAAAGGAAACGATAGATATAGTGCCAATCTTCACCGGAGACACTGCAGAAGGTGCGGTAAACATATCGGAGTGGATATCAAAAGTCGACCGAGCTCGACACTGGACAATGCGAAGCCAACACGGACTTCTCTTGGAAAAAATATTAACAATGAAAGTCAAAGGAAGAGCACAAAGCTGCATATCCAACGTAGACATCCGCACGTACGACCAACTGAAAGATGTATTGGTTAAGCGAGTGAACCCTGTGAAATCATCATTGCTGCTTATGAACGAGATGACAGCATGTGTTCATGCTCAAGGAACTATCCAAGAACACAACACCAAATTTCGCAAAATTTATACATCTTGGCTGAACGCAAAACGACTCGAATTAAAGCAAGCTCACCAAACAGACGAAGCAATCACCATCTTCCTGCAAATATCTGACAAGGACATCATTCAGACTTATTTACAGAACCTCAAGAAAGATACACGAGCGTATCTCCGAACGAAGGATATCTATTCGCTCGCACAAGCGGAGACGACTGCCCAGGAGCACGAAGACTTTAAGAGAAGTATTCAACGACAACGGGGAATGTTTCACGAAGCTCATTATCAACGAAGGCCGGACCAGGTGAAATTCTCTCACGAGAAATCAAGATCGAATAATAAATACGAGAAGAAGAATACTTTCTCCATGAACAAACCGAGCGTCCACCACACGAATTATGAATCATCCGATGAAGAGGAAGAAAAGCAAGAGCAGTTAACAGAAGAAGAACGACAATACCAGAGCGATATCCGACAGTTTGATTTCGATTCAATAAACAACATAGATCAAATGAGAGAGGCGTTTGAGTACGTCATGGTGATGAATCATCCTGACCGACAATGCACTTATTGCAATCAACGTGGACACACCGAGATGTACTGCAACCAGAAAAAGAAAGACAAAGGTATACCGAGTCCCTTCAACAAAAAACACGAACAGAAAAAGAAGAAATTTCAGAAAGAGAATCAAAATTTTCAAAAGACTCCGAATCAGAAGAGACCTCCTCAACACAAAGTGAATGCGACGAACGAAGACCGAGAAAACACAAGCGACGAAGAGATATTCTGCGACGAGAGCGTATCTCAACAATAGATAAAGGACATCTATTTGCGGCAAAATTCGAATTCGATACCACAACATTTAAAAACTTAAAAACTTTAATAGACACAGGAGCATCTATCAACATTATTAAGGAACACCTTGTGAAAGCGAAAAATATCATCAAAAAACCGATTATCTTCAAAACCGGAAAAAAGACGAACAGCACACTTGGGTATACATTCATCAAATGCAAAGGCAATGTAAACAACAAAAGCGACAAATTCCACATTGTTCCGTCTGACTATCCGATACGAGAGGATGCGTTGATAGGAACACCGTTTATCTTGAACAACGACATGATGATTGATTTACCACGAAATAGGATAAGAGTCAATAAGAAATATCAAGAAATCGAATCGTCCCTATTCACCGTTCCCGCGGGACATTTCATCACTATTCCCGTCGAAGTGGAAAAACAGAAAGGAACAGTACTAATTAAAACACCTCAAGGAGAAAGCATTCATTACATAAAAGACGGAATCGTAAACATTCCATTGGCCAACGAAGGAAAAAAGAATTTAACTTTTCAAACAAGAAATATTCAGATTTTTTAAGTAAAACCAAGATTAATCGCCAACAAAATTAATCAGAGTAAGAAGAGAATCGAAGAATTGAAAGCCAAGACACGATTAGATCACATTCAAAGTAACAAAGAAAAGAGTGAAGTTTGGAACATAATACAAAATTATTCTGATTTATTTCAACTCGACGATGATGAACCACCAAGTACTAAACTCGCCGAACACACGATCGTCATCGATGAACCAACAAAACCAATTAATATTAAATCTTACAGACCACCCAAAATCCATCAGGATGAGGTTGATAAACAAGTACAAGAGCTACTGAAAAAAGGAACAATTCAACACTCGCAATCACCATTCAATGCACCCATTTGGATTGTACCAAAAAAAAGGATGCATCAGGAAAAGTAAAGTGGCGAATGGTTATTGATTTTAGGAAACTGAACGAAAAAACAGCTCAGGATTCATATCCTCTGCCAGTTATTGAGGACATTCTGGATGAATTGGGGAAAGCATCAGTTTTCTCCGCATTGGATTTGAGTTCAGGATTTCACCAAATACCGATGGAAGAAAAATCAAGAAAATATACCGCTTTCAGTACTCAGCAGGGACATTTCGAGTTCTTACAAATGCCCTTTGGATTAAAAAATGCACCCGCGACTTTTCAGCGGATGATGAACACCGCATTAAGAGGATTGATAGGAAAAATTTGCTTTGTCTATCTCGACGATATAATAATTTTTGGAAAAACAATGGAGGACCATAATAGGAATCTGACAATCGTTTTCAATCGATTGAGGGACACAAATCTCAAGCTCCAACCAGATAAGTGTGAATACATAAAACCAGAACTTGAATATTTGGGGCATGTGATCACGGCTGACGGAGTGAAACCGAACCCCATAAAAGTTAAAGCTGTAAAAGAATTTCCAAAACCTAAAACACCAAAGCAGATCAAATCATTTTTGGGTCTCGCAGGTTACTACCGAAAATTTATTCCAAAATTTTCAGCAATTGCTAAACCATTGACCGATCTTACAAAAAATTATCAGAAAGATAAAACCAAACCTGTAATATGGACAAAAGAATGTCAAACGGCATTTGACACACTTAAGAATATTTTGGTCAGCGACCCTGTGTTAAAATATCCTGACTATACAAAGAAATTTGTGTTGACAACCGACGCGTCTAATCAGGGACTGGGAGCCGTCTTGTCACAGAATGGACATCCTTGTTCCTATATATCAAGAACGTTAAATAAAGCTGAGGTCAACTATACAACAACAGAAAAAGAATTGCTTGCAATAGTTTGGGCAATTAAACGATACAGACAATATTTACTCGGAAGAAAATTTGCTATAAAAACTGATCACCAAGCCTTGAAGTGGTTAGCAAGTAAACCAGACCCCGCATCCAGATTATTGCGATGGAGACTCAGACTTGAGGAGTACGTGTTCGACATCGAGTACGTCAAAGGAAAGCACAATGCGGTGGCTGACGCGCTATCTAGAGAAGCATGTATGGAAAAACCCGAAATAAATAACACTTTTAGCAATCAAAACCAAATCAATTATAATTTACGATCAAGAGAAACTGTTGCTGAGCGGGACTCAGGAATCTCCAGCGACACCGACGTTGATGAAGATAAGACTTCAAAACAACCAGAGGCGAAACCGGCGTCCGATCCTGAGATCGAATTACCATTCGATTTCTATCAGTATTCAACATTCAAGCTTTATAACCCAAACAATCTTGGACACCTTTTGAAAGAGAAACCTAATATCAAAGGAAAGAATTGGATAAAAATTAACTCACCGACAGACAATGGACCTCAGAGCCTATACTATCAAACACTCAATAAAGTAAGAACTAGATTGACAATTAACAGAATCAAAGGTACCAGACACATTAAAGTTTGCACCGATGGTTTGATGACTAAAGCCAACAAGGAAGAAATTTTATCGATATTGAGATTTTTCAGTATCAAAGATCCTGAAACTCAATACGAATATTGTTTTTCAACGTTCGAGGAACCTGAGTACACAGATAAAAAGAAAATTATAGCTGAAAGCCACGGAACTAACTTAAGTTCACATTTTGGAGAATATAAAACGATACAACGAGTAAAAGAACATAGAGAGTGGGAAAACCTTCAGGAAGACGTAAAGCATTACATCAAAAACTGTAAAATTTGTCAGAAATTTAAAGCTGTAAGGAACCGTGAGATGGCTCCCGCCATCGTCCCCGAACTACCCGACAAACCTTTTGAAAAGGTCGCGTTGGATATATTTGGCCCATTGCAAAAGTCGCGATCAGGTCATGAGTATGTTCTCAGTATACAGGATTGTTTGACTAAGTATCTTGTTTTGTGTCCTCTAGAGACCAAGTCGAGTTCAGAAATTATTCAAGCACTAAACGATGACTTTGTGTTAATCCATGGAGTCCCCGATGTTTTCCTGACAGATCAAGGACAGGAATTCAATTCAAAATTAATGCAGGATTTCGAACAATTACACGGTATATCTCATATCAAAACTACAACATTCCGCCCTCAAAGTAACGGAAGTATAGAAAGAATGCATGCCTTGTTGAAGGAGTCAATCAAAACTATGTGCGAGGGATACATTGATAATTGGAAAGATATACTCAAATTAATAGCTTTCGCTTATAACAGCTCCAAGCACAGTGCGACTGGATATCGACCTGACGAATTAGCATTCAATCGAAAACTCAGAAAACCATCGAGCTTACCTCATAAGAAATCATTAACATACGACGATTTACTGAAAAAATGGACACTTACACATGATACTATACTATCAGAAGCACGCGAACGATTGCACCTGAGTCAGGAGCAAACGGCTGAAAGACTTAACAAACATAAAAATAGAACTGATTTCAATCACATTAAAATCGGACAAAAGGTTTGGCTTCAGAATGAAAGCAAAAAACATAAGCTCGACCTCGAATGGCTAGGACCATATGAAGTAGTAGAATTATACGCTGATAAATCTAATGTTAAATTACAAATTAATAATAAGACTAAAATAGTTCACTTAAATAGAGTGAAGGAATTCGTTTCAGATGACGAACATAGTGAAGATGTTGTTGATGACGACGATCGCATTAACCGCAATTAACAGCGCTTTTACCGTCGAACTGGTAACCCTGGCGAACACTTCATTCATCGAAGAATACCAATCATATGTATTAACCTACAGTGAAGAGATGAAATTCACAATAATCATAGACCTTAAGAGTATTTATAAAGCTTACGCTGAAATTAAGCAACAAGTTAGCCACTATGCTGCTTCGCACAGCCAGCCTGAGGAAATGATCGGTCCCATTAATCAAAAATTTAATAAATTAAGAAATCAAATTCAGATTCTGACAACATTAAGTCGTGGAATCACGAATAAAGATAACGTCTCTAACGGAAAATCACTTGTCAAAGAGATAGAGAAGTTCGAAGACGCGAAACCATATCAAACATGGGGAACAATAGCGCCCGTTTACGGTGAATACACTTGTTTGCACACCGACGAAATCATACTAAATATTCAAACAAAATTCTTATTGCTCAATAATATCAGAAACACACCTGAGAACCGAGGAAAGGTGATACCAGCACTCCAAGATCTAGGAAAAATTGTAAATTATGTCACGAAAACAGGAACTCCTGAGATGGTTCGGCTTTGCATTATAATATCTCACAGGAGACGAAAAAGAGGACTTTGTAACTTCTGTGGAAAAATTCAAAAATTCCTTTACGGAATTCCTACTAACGAAGACATAGATCGAATCGATAGTAATATTCAAAATGTCACAGATTCGGTAAATGTTATAAAAATTTCTGTTCAGAAACAGTCCGCTGTCATTAAGAAACTCGCAACTGAAATAGGGAATTCCATTGCCGACCTGAAGCAGACACAACTCGGACTCGGCTATGTGTTCTCAATGATGTCGTGCATTGATACTTTGCTTTTCGATATAAATAACATAATTTTGGCCATAGAGACAAAAGCAGTATTGCCACAGTTGGTGGAACCTAGCATCGTTCTTGGGATGATTGACCAATTGCTAAAAGAGTCAAAGGATGACCACGTATTCAATTATTTTAATGACACTAGAACCCAACACTTTATAGATATTGCAGATAAAATGATACTTTTGAGAAGAGAAAATTTGATTTTCGATTTGACTATTCCGAAACTAAAAAACGATAAGTGGGACTTGTATAACATCATACCTATTCCTCAGGTTCACAACAATACTTACATTGTAACTGCGCCACGATTTTCTCATTTATTACGACAGGGAGATAATTATATGGTAACTGACAACAGCGAAATTAAGCAGATGAAAAAAATTGACAACTACTTGATCACACACTACACACACCCGATTTATAACAGAATTAACACACCGACTTGTCACAACAATATCGACCAGTGTATGCTCAGCCAAATCCACGTAAAAAATGTAAGTTACATATCCCTGTATGATAATCGCGGAGTATTAATAATACCAGAAATTGGAAAATCTATCTTGGTCTTTGTGAATTGTGAGAGTCACTCAAGCGAAATCTATATTAGGGAAGTAACACTGTTAAAAACAATGGAAAAATGTATGCTGATTCATGATGAAACTAGGGTGATCCTCAATGGTCTTCCAGAAGAATACCGATTGGTGAATCCTAGTGAAACGTATTTGAACACTAATTTTTCGGACTTGACTATTCGACTTACAGAAGTAACAAATCAAATAAACAGCATGTATCTCGGGGATATTGGTCAAGACTAACGACTACGGCCGAATTTACGGTGCGCTCGATGTCCAAGCTATCGTGTTATTCTATGAAAAAGGGCTAACACACGACGGCAAAGGAACAACACGGTGTATGGTCGTTCTGGACCTACGCTTCACTTAACAGGCAAAAAACTTGAATATTTACAACGCAAGGTTCTTTTGAAAGTGCTTAGAAATGTTAATACAAATACAACACGACCCCTAAGGAAAGCATTTTATAATCTATAATTGAATTAGTGCTTCGTATGAACTTTCTCAATTTTTAGAAATCGTTCCTGCTGTTGTCATTAAATAGTTTATAGAGATTGATATATATTATTTCCCGCAAATAATACATTTGGCACATTAACGCAAATTGTAATTACGAAACCATAGGCAGCCGCATTATTAAAAAAAAATACTATACTGTTGACTGTTAACAGATCTTAAATTCGTAAATAAAAGCAACGTACTACAATAAAAGGAGAGGGAAATGTTAGGCTTACTATTTTTAATGATAAAATATTTTCATGCATTCCTAAGGTGTGTCGATTGATTATAAACGTTACTCAGTTGAAGAGGAAACGCGAAACATTCCGAAAAAAGGCATTCGGATCATATACTGTCACACTACCCAACTATCTTACAGCCTTGCATAAGATCGTTGAAAATTACATGCGAAAAATCAGCAGTTCTGTTTATGGCTTCCAGACGGCTAGTTTCGAGTGCTCGAGAGTCAAAGGATCTGTAATGCAACTCTCTGACAAGCGAGGATTACGCTATTCAAGTATCGCCAAAGGTGTCACGCAGTGATCGTTATCCACCAAAAACACGTGTCCGTAAAAATATCATCTCTGAATTCGCGTGCGTTGCGGAGGGAGACGGGATGGTGTTGTATCATCCTATGTTTTCGAGTTAATGATTTTTTATAACAAGTAGATGATCCGTCCCCGAGAAAATCCCAAGGGCATATTGATGTAGACACTAAAACACGTGTCTGTAAAAAATATTATCGCTGAATTCGCGTGCGTTGCGGAGGGAGAGGGGATGGTGTTGTATTATCCTATGTTTTCGAGATAATGATTTTTTATAACAACTAGCTGATCCGTCCCCGGGAAAATTCCAAGAGCATATTGATGACGACACTAAAACACGTGTCTGTAAAAAATATCATCTCTGAATTCGCGTGCGTTGCGGAGGGAGAGGGGATGGTGCTGTATCATTCCATGTTTTCGAGTTAATGATTTTTTCTAACAACTAGATGATCCGTCCCCGAGAAAAATCAAAGGGCATATTGATGTAGACACTGAAACACGTGTCTGTAAAAAATATCATCGCTGAATTCCCGTGCGTTGCCGATGGAGAGGGGAAAATTAGTCCCAAAATCCTATGTTTTCGAGTGAATGACTTTTTATAACAACTCGATGATTCGCCCCGGCAAAATACCAATGGCATAAAGATGTAGATACTAAAACACGTGTCTGTAAAAAAATTTATCATTGAATTCGCGTGCGTTGTCGAGGGAGAGGGGAAAATTGGTCCTAAATCCTATATTTTCGAGTTAATGATTTTTAATCTTAACTTATGATATTAAAAAACCTGCATGATTAAAATGTATTTTTGTGTGCATTTCAATGTGGAGATTGGACTCGTTTATAACAATCTCCATGATATAATTTTAAATATCACATACTTGGCGCCACATTTTTTACTTAATATCGGCTTCCATGTAGTCGATAATTTAAACAATTGTTCAAAATAAATCATTTTTCAGTGTCCGCGGATAACAGCGTACATAATAAAAAATAATTCGTATTACCCGGGGATAGAAGCATCATTGCCAAAATTTAGGGAGAGTGGTATTCTCGCGATAGATTTTACTGTTTTCAGCGCCACTCGCGGCTAACAACGAAAGTGCTACTCTCCACAAATTCATGCTCGTTTTCGTAACATTCTCCCATTGGAGTTTGGTCTCCTTCTGTCTAGGCTCCATGAGATGGCCATAGTCAGGCGCAAAGAAGGAGAAGAAGAAGAAGCCGGTCAGAAGAAGAAATATTGACCGACAACGCGTGCTTGTTGGTACCAGTTCCATCAAGAAGGAAGTATGGAGACGTCTAAAACACAAATGATGACTTTGTCGGCGGACACTCATCAGGTGATTAGAACCGAGGACAATTCTGTTTGCACAGACGAGCACGGCAAGCTGTACGTCCAGAATATTGAAAGTACGTATTAGTTAACCCTTTTCGCCAAAGATCCCGATCCCGAGCTTCTGTGTCTTCGCTATCCTATGCCATCCCTGCTTAAGGGGAAGCTGGAGTCGAGTGTAGAAGCATGTTTTTACCGACCGAAGTCCGTAAAAACAGGCTTTTTCGTAGTTTTGATTATTCTTCGTTAATACGCTACAGATATGCTTCAAATTATACACGATTGTAATATCAACATAAACAAGTGGACGTACATTCGAATATTGGGTGAATACGTACAATGAATGAAAATATTCGTATATTACTAAGCCGGCCAAAATCAAAATGGCCGTCAATGTTTGACAACACCACCTGTTTGGTGTGATATAAATGATTGTGGAATTCACATACGTAAAAACGAAATGTACGTCCATTCTTTAGTTATCTCTGAATATTCCACGAGCGTCGGAAAGTCAATTACACAAAAGGAATCTACGCAAAACCGAAACTACGATCACGTAGTCTGTTTGCGATCCCCGCGATGATCCAGGCTTAGTAATATACGGATATTTTCATTTATTGTACGTATTCACCAAATATTCGAATGTACATCCACTTGTTTATGTTGATACTACAATCGTGTATCATTTGAAGCATATCTGTAGCGTATTAACGAAGAATAATCAAAACTACGAAAAAGCCTGTTTTTACCGACTTCGGTCGGTGAAAACATGCTTCTACACTCGACTCCAGCTTCCCCTTAAGGGGATGCAGGACACGATCGGCGTTCTCTCTCTCGCACTCGACCGCGCCCCATGGTGATTTCTCTCTCGCACTCAAGCGCACGCCGATCTTGTCCTGCATCCCCTTAAGGTGATGTGTTACATATCGTCTGTGTCTCTCAGATCACCATAAGT
Organism: Ephialtes manifestator; assembly: GCA_963970395.1. NCBI lineage: Eukaryota > Metazoa > Arthropoda > Insecta > Hymenoptera > Ichneumonidae > Ephialtes > Ephialtes manifestator. Next base: position 11,311,733 of record OZ019968.1, on the reverse strand, counting down.
GCGAGTGAGATAGCTGAATCTTCCCGAAGTGTTATTCGACGCCACGGTTAATTTTTCGAATAAAAGTCGAGAAGTACTGACTGCAGGGTACCAGGACGCAGTCAGTACTTCTCCTCTTTTGCCTGAAACATCAATTGTGACCAAGAACAACGCTTTACAGTTTTTGTTACCGACCGAGCACTAACACATCATCTTAAAATGCCCGATTAAAAACGATAAAATATAAAGAATTTCGGAACGATACCTATCGTGTTTTTGGTTCCGAAATCTTTTGTTTTCTGTCGCTTTTAACGTAGCTCTATTCGTGGCATTCTTACCACGAATAGAGCTACTCATTGAATAAAATGACTAAAGTCTAAAGTTAACTAAAACTAAAGCTGCAGGTAGTGCATCTTGCATGACTTTGCATATGGGGCACCTTCGTAAATTGCATTTAACAACTTTCGAATGCGTATCTTTTTGGATAAAAGTCGTATCGTAAAAAAAACCTAAATAAAAGTACGATACGATTACGATACGACTTATATTAAAGAAGATACGTTCATTTGAAAGTTTTTAAACGCCATTTTTAGACCAATCTTTAGAAATTTACAAGTGCGCGAAATATGCATGGAAAAATTTGGTCCATTCGGTGTATGATGCCCCATTTATGAAAAGAGCACTAAACACATACGTTTTTACATATGTATGTGGTTACAGATGAGCACCCTCGTAAATTGCATTTAACAACTTTCGAATGCGTATCTTTTTGGATAAAAGTCGTATCGTAAAAAAAACCTAAATAAAAGTACGATACGATTACGATACGACTTATATTAAAGAAGATACGTTCATTTGAAAGTTTTTAAACGCCATTTTTAGAGCAATCTTTAGAAATTTACAAGTGCGCGAAATATGCATGGAAAAATTTGGTCCATTCGGTGTATGATGCCCCATTTATGAAAAGAGCACTAAAAACATACGTTTTTACATATGTATGTGGTTACAGATGAGCAAGTCTTCACCGTTGACTTCACGCCTGAAGTCATGAGAGTGTTCGGTTTGGAGGTCACTACCGCGGACAATGAGCTACCTACTACCGTTCAAGAACAATCCATATCAGAATTAAAAAACAGTGAATTAGTGGATTCTGATGCAAACTCTCAAAAAGGAACTAACAATAAGTTCCATTGGAATGAGAGTGCCACATTGTCACTTATTGCTCTGTACAAAGACAATTATGAAAACTTTGCATCCACAACAGGGAAGAAAGATGTCATCTGGGGTAAAGTACTTGGAAACATGAGAGCCAATGGATTCTTGGTGAACATATCACAGTGCAAAGATAAATTCAAATATCTAAAGCAATGTTATATGAAGAAGGCAGATAACATGAAGGCAAACAAAAATAGTGGAGCTTCTGCAGTTAATTTTCATTACTTTGCACAAATGGACGAAATCTTTGCTAAGAAGCCAAATGTAAATCCAGATCATCTGGCCTCCTCATCACGTGGGAACACAATAAGTATTCACACACAAATAATCCGGCTGAGACTATTCACACTGATTACACTATCTTCACTATTTCCACTGCATACACTATTTAACCTAACTATCAGTACTAATCATTTGTTTACAAAATTTATAAATTTATTTGGAATAATCACAGTATTTGGACTATTAACATTATTCACATCACATACATATCTACTTTAAGGGGACACCTTCTTCGAAGATCCTTTTTCTTTTATATTTAAGGTGATTCTACACAAGCTTAGAAAAACTATAATTGAAACTACTCAAGAGCCGATCAATATTTAGACAATAGCATATTCGGTTTCACTTCGTTTAGCTTTGCTGCTCTAGATTCTAATTAGTTTTTGTCTAAAATATTAATGGGATGTAAGTACTTTCGATTACAGTTTTTTATCGGTAATCCTAGTGCTATAGTCGAGTCAGTCGAGTATAATAGTACATTGTGCAACTAGTGCCGAAAATTGGCGATTCTGACGAGTGCGAGAGTTGCCGTCCGAGCGAAGCGAGGGTGGCAATCGCACGAGTTGCAATCGCCAATTCCGGCACTAGTTGCACACCGTGCTTTTTTTAACGAAAGAATAGAAACGATCGCTTTCCGAGATTGTATAGTATGAGCGGAAAGGGTCCCTAACCTCAACACGCCGTTAAAAAATGTGCCGGGCGCGTTAGGAAATGTTGCCGCAGCGTTTAGAAAAACAAATATGCATGTAGAAAAAGAAGAATGTAGCTGATATGTGCATGCGTAGAACATTTCCTAACGGCGTACGGGAACGGTCACGTTCCGCCACGCTCTACAGTTGAGGAAAGCGGGAGTTTCTATTCATGAGTTAAAAAATAGTACATTACGATACGAGTGGGAAAAAACTTTTTTTCCCGACTACGCTGAAAAGACCACATTTTATGCCTGCAACGCGGGTGGAAAGCTGTCGATTCTTGACCGGCGGGACGAAAAGTAACGCAGTGGGAAGAAAAGAAACGCAGTGGGCAGAAAATTACTTTTCTGCCCGCTAGAAATTGTGCCGTTCTGCCGTTGCAGGAATAAAAATGTGGTAATCTTAGCATAGTCGGGAAAAAAATAGCGTATGCTACACGCGAAGAAGTGCCTTTTCACCGCGTGTGAATTTCTTCAATCAAACCTCCCGCTCGGTGGCAAGACGCACTTTCCTCCCTTGTAGCATAATATTCCTGACGAGTGTGAGTTTGCAGCACGAGCCAAAGGCGAGTGTGGCAATCACACGAGTTAAGAAAACCATTTTTGCACGAGTATCATACAAAATTTTATTTCACAAGGTGTGCAAATCGGTTTTGATGCACACGAAGCGTGCGTAAAACCGCGCTTCGCACACGAAATGAAATAAACGTCTTTTATAATGTATAATTCTTTCTTTTCTACTTTATATTGCAGATATGGAAAACGGCTGTACTTCAAGTTTTGGTGCCTTATGTGACATAAAGAAGAATGCCAAAAGAAAGAGAAAAAGGAAGCCTTGCGCTTCATTCAAGGTGTTTTGGCGAACGACGCGCAGGTGCAATATCGTTTAACTGACATTTATTTTTAGATTTTAGTATAGTAATATAAGGCATTTCGGGAAATCCTTGTCCCTGTATTTAATTTGTGCTAAGTATGATTTCTAACCGGTTTCCTATTAAATATAATAAAAATATATTAAGATCTCTTCGCACACAGTCAGACGACAATTATTCACCCATGTCAATCGCAAGGAAGTGTTACGTCCGGGCGGCAACTCTCCAAAGTTGCACGATAGGAAATCGTAACGGCGGTCTCTCTTTTGAGTCAAGGCTTAGGCCCTTTACATCGGGGACGGAGACCTCGCCATTTTTTACCGAAGGATTTATGTAGAGATAGGAATACTGGAGACTCAGGTACAGAGTCTAAGTTCTGGATGACCAGCATGCATAAAATAATATTCGAAGACCAGATATTAAATACTCACAGTTTATTCACTTTGAGACGATGTAGAATACAGGTTGTTACTGGTATATATATATATATCGAATTACTTAGCCACGCAGGGCTATCGCAGCGAAGAAGAGCTTTGCGCGCTCTGACGAAGTGTATCGGCGTAACGTTCGAGTAGGAATAACTGACTTAACTAAAAAATCTCGCGCTTATATACTAATTCGGTAGCGGTGTCGGAATTTTGATAAAGGGAGCGAAGTCATAAATTTTCCTATGGTGTCACTGGTAATGGGTAGTGTGATAATATTTGTCATACATATAGATGTTCTGGCCTAAACTGAGATGACAGTTAGGCGCGAGAGCACGTGCATCTAGCTACTAAAAAGGGGTAATTAACAATGTTTATGGTGCGCGTGGATGACGCGTGCGACAAGTTTATGATATTTTTAAGTGTTCTGGACTGGACACGGCCCTTCCGCAGGGGAACCGAGGCGATGGTCATGCGTGGGAACGCGTGCATCTAGTTTCCAAGAAAAGGGGAATATAAAGATGCTTATGGTGCGCGCGGGTGACGTGTACGTCAAGTGTGAAACTATTTATGATACACGGAGGAGACAGAGTGTCTCTAGGCTAGACGCGGGCCCTTCCACAGGGGGAACCTAGGCGTCGGTTGCTGGTGGCTTACGTGCACTCTGTCGCGTAGGGGACGCGTGCGGCTAGTTGCAGTGCTTGGCTGCATCTTATGAGAGTAGTGGAAAGCGTGTGTGTGTGTGTGTGTGTATGTGGGTAGCTCGGAGTAGCTTCTTAGAGAAACAGGAAGGTTACGCATGACGTAACAAAAGTAATAATAATTTATTTCTTGGTTTATAAGAAACCGCTCAGAAATCATACTCAGCGCAAATCAAATATAAAGACAATGCTTTTCCGAGGTGCCCTTATATTACTTTACTGAAATTTAATGATAAATGTTAACAAACGATATTTTGCCTGCGCGCCATACGTGAAAACACCGGAAAATCATCGATCTAAAAATAAAAATCGGACCGATATGTTTTGAAAGGTATTTATGTACGTCAAAATGAATGATCGTTTAGATATTTCGTATCCAACATTGACGTTTTTAAATGAATTGGTAACATTGTTCTTTTTTTTCTTTGCTTGCAGGTACGTCTGGACAGCAACTTTCACTGGCGTGGAAAAATACTATTAATTCTTTTAAGAAACAAATGTATACTTATAGGCTTAGCCGGATGTTATTTAAAAAATGTGTGTAATTATACATTATTATTGATTTAGAATCAAAAGGGGGAGCCATATTGGCAGCGAGCGACACAATCAGCTTGCTGTCTCTCGTCCGACTAATTCAACAATAAATCGGAGTTCTAAAAAACCTACAGTCAAACAAATACGTTCAAGTGAAAGTTAAAACCGTGGTACCCAAGTGAGAAATATCGCTCTTATCTAAAGTGCCGGGAGTTGTGAATACGGAGCCCACCAAACAAAAACATTTATTTGGAGGTTAGTGATTTCCCCCTGCGCCGAGGGGACGAAATGCCTCTGACCCCATCGAAGTGTGTTGACATCTCTGAGGACCCGAGCGAAACGACTTACGACACGTCTTCGAATCTCCCTATAAATCTGCGAGCTATATTATCGTCAGCGGTCAAAGTAAACAGCAACACACCAGCCGCGACCTGCACGCCTCGAGGTAGGCCGAAGAAACTGCCACTTTTCGTTAGTACGCCGAAATGCACAAATGAAGGGAAAAATTCGGGAAAACGTATGTTTTTCCAAATTGATGCAAAAACCCCAGAAGACCTTGAGCCCGAAGAGCAGATCACAAAAAGGAGTAATTTAACTAAACGTACTCCCCCGAACAGCCGATTGCAGCAAAATTCGTCCACAATGCAAAACTCTGACGACCAAACCACGACGTCTCAGGCGCAAATAAATGGAACACCCGCGGAGCAAAGAAACGCAGGATCCTACGACATCTTAAGAGCGATTGAGGCAATGAGAATGGAAAACCAAAAAAACTTCTCTGAGCTGAAAGTGGAAATCGCGGTAAATAATTCAGCTATAAAGGAGGAGATACAACAGCTTCGAGACGAAATTAAAGCGAAAGAAGCAGCGAGAGGCGAGTCGGAGGCTGCGATTGACGCACGAATAGATGCCCTCCAAACCAAGATCAGCACACCAATCTCTTCGGAACACGAATCAAATCACGAGGAACGACTCAAAGTTTTGGAAGAAAAATCCGCCAATACTCAGGCCAACGTGGGTAGATCGGCTGACCAAATCCCGGACAGCACGCTCGCGAGATTCAACGAGATCGCACGAAGGCTGGAAAGTGATGAAAAAAAGGAGAGGAAAAACAATATCATTGTCAAGGGACTCCAACCGACGGGTAACGACCTGAAGGAAGAAGTGGAAACGTTCCTTACCGAAAAATTCCACGCCACCGAAACGGTGGTGGACGCACGCAAGATTGGTGGAAGGGCGGAACTCATTCAAGTTAAACTGTCAAATTTCGACGAAAAATTGAAGATCCTGAAAAACAAGCGCACGGTTCTCGCAAACAGCCGCGTCTACGTGGACAGCGACCTGACATTCGAGGAAAGGAAAACTCAAAAAAAGCTCCGGGACATCGTCAAGGACGAAAGCAGTAAAAAACACACAGTCAAAGTTGCACACCAAAAAATCGAAATCAACGGTGTTTGGATGCGCTGGGACGAGATCCAGGGGAAGCTCTTACCGCTGACTCAACAAGCGCGGTGCACTGAGCCTGAAGTAGGAAGCAGTTCAAAAAACGAGATGGATCGCACAACTTAAAAATAACATTCTGGAATATACACGGCTTCAAAAACCTGGCAAGTTTCAAAAACCCGAACGGATCTCAACTCATCGGAATCTGCGAAACTTGGATCTGTCAAGGAAACCCAAGCCTCCCACCGCACCTTGCGAACTTCAACCCAACCTGGTCCTATGCTGTGAAGGACAAATCCAGAGGGCGCAGCAGCGGAGGCCTTGTGATGCTCAGCGAAAGTAGCTCGTTAAAAACGGAGGCAATTGACACCACCGAACGCTGGATTTTTGTAAGCACTGTCTTAAATGAAATTAGAGTAATTACGGGTATTATCTACTTCAAACCGAGACTTGACCTTGACGTTATACTCGAGACGCTACAGATAACTATAGATGACATTATTACAAGATTTCCCGAAGCAATAATGATAATAGGAGGAGATTTTAACGCGCGTATTGGGCAACTCGACGAAGTACCTACCGACTTGCTCGAATCTACGAACCTAAACGCATCGAGAGTCTCGCTTGATGAGCACACTGCCGCTGAGGGAGTCACACTTTCTAACTTTATGACTAACAACGGCTTTATCTGCTTAAATGGTAGGACAGTTAGCGATACGAAGGCAAAGTTTACGTTCTCAAGTGTAGTGGGAAAAAGCGTCGTAGATTTAGCCTGGATAAATGTAAACGGACTTGATTTTATTGACGATCTTACGGTGATCTTGAGTGCAACAGACTCGGATCATTTCCCAGTGCAGATTGACCTCGGCCTTAAATGCGAAAAGAATTTAGAAAAAATAAATAACGTCAAGGGTACTACTAAAACTAAAATTATTACTTCATGGGACGCCAGAAAAATTGTCGAATTTAAGAAAGAAATGGCCATTTGTGAAAAAATTGATGTCGACTTTCAAGATAGCACGGTCGATCAGATAAATGAAAATCTTAAGCTCGCTTTACTTGAAACGGGTGAAAGTATTGGCGTCCTAAATACAAAAAACGCAGCTCCGAAACCCTCGAGGGAGAATAAACCGTGGTATGATGACGAGTGCTGCCTGGCAAAAGCGCAGGTGGACCTTGACCTCAAAGAATATCTTCTTTCGGATTTTAACGATAACAAACGTCTTATCTATCACGACTCCCAAAAGAAATATCGAAATTTAACTAAAGCTAAAAAAGAATCCTACGACAGAGAAACAATTAACCAATTTGCAAATGTGAAAAACGCAAAGGATTTCTGGAACGCAGTTAAAAACTGTAAGGCGCGTAAATATTGCCTCGCTGAAATTTCGATCGAGGAATGGAGTGCGTTTTATAGAGAAATGTATCCCCCGAAGGCGGTAGTCGACGCGAGGTTTACTGATACCAGACATCCGTATTTAGATGCAAAATTTTCCATAGACGAGCTTACTAGAAATGTAATTAAACTAAAAACCGCGAAAGCGCCAGGGCTCGACAATATAGGTAACGAATTCTACAAAGCCCTCCCCGAAAACTGGAATCTGTACTTACTCGTATTTTTCAACAAAATTCTCGATTCGGAGATTACCCCCGACTCTTGGGGCAGAGTAGCTTTAACAATGATTCATAAAAAAGGGAACAAGAGGGACCCACTTAACTATCGAGGCATCGCACTGGTAAATTGCATTACGAAACTTTTCACCCAAATGTTCAGGGAAAGAATTCAAAATTGGTGCGAGATGGCGCATATTATCCCAGAATGTCAAGCTGGTTTTCGGGCGGAGCGTAGCTGCGCGGATCAGGTTTTTGTCCTAACGAGTGCAATACAACTACAGCTAAGACTAGGGGGCAGAACGGTGTTCGGGCTATTTGTCGATTTTAAAAGGGCATTTGACTCGATTCCGCACGGTCAGCACTGGAACAAACTTTTCCCAGTGAGGCTCAGCTCTAAGATAATAAGAATAGTGAAAAGCCTGTACGACAGTGCGATCGTTCAGGTTAAAGTTGGCAGCGAATACTCAGACAGAATTTCAGTCAGCGAGGGAGTCCTTCAAGGAGAGTCCTTAAGCCCTCAATTATTTATACTCTACCTAGCGGACATAGAAGCGTTTATGAGAGAAAGAAATCTGACGGGGGTAAACATAGATGGTCGAACAGATGTTATGATCCTGCTATATGCTGACGACCTAATTATGCTGGCTCATTCAAAAATCGATATGGATAGGAAATTGAAAGCGGTGGCCGAATACTGTAATTTGAACGGTCTCACGATCAACGCTAAAAAGACTAAAATCGTAATCTTTCAAGCAGGAGGTAGAGTTAAAAATATAGACAAGATGCATTTTAAAATAAGTGACGAAAAAATAGAGATTACGAATAACTATAATTACCTGGGAGTTCCGATATCTAGCTCTACTCTTGGCCTATCTGCGACCAATGAAGCGATATCTAAAGCGAAACTTGTAAACGGTTCGGTTATAGCTATCATAGCGCGTGCGAAATGTGACTCTTGGCTCAGCATCATGAAACTATATGAAAGCGTAGTAAAAGCGACTCTACTGTATGCGGTGCCGACGTGGGGGCTCAGATATCTGGAGGTTTTGGAAACGGCACAAACGGACTTTTTTAAGAGACTGCTGGCTTTGCCGCGAAACACACCAAACTGCGCCCTTCGACTCGAGTTCGGTTGCAACAAAATAGTACTCACTGCACTAAAAATCACCTGGTGGTTTGTAATCCGTATCTTAAAGATGGGCGATTCGCGACTACCTAAGATTTGTTTCCATAGGCTCTTACACCTCGCGAACGGGGCGATTCCAAACCCCAAATGCAACTGGGTGTGCCAATTAAAGGAATGGTTAGTAAAAATAAACTGCGAAGATATTTTGGAGAGTGTGTCTGCAAACCACTGGATAGCCAGAGAAAGTGAAGTGTTAAAAAAATTCGAAATAATGTTTAGAGCGAAAGACTTACAAGATTGGCAGAACCTAAATTCCAAAATTCCTATTCCTAGAAGTCTGGATTGCGAAGGGGCAAAATACCTTAGCCACCGGTGCCCACTTGCGAAAATTAAAATCAAAGCGCAGGCCAGGCTGGCAAATGAACACAATTGTCGGTTCACCTGGAACGGGATAATATATAAGCTTTCCCCACACGAAAATTGCTCCGTATGTAACCTTCATAAGCCCGAAATACTAGAACACTTCATTTTAAGCTGCCCAATATACGAAAGCTTAAGAGATAGATATATAAGGAAATACTTTACTGAAAGGGATAGTTTAATTGCGCTCCTCGATAACCATGAAATAGCGGCAACGAACGATTTATTTTATTATATGACAGGAGCTATGGCGCTAAGGGCATTCTGCCGAAACGAATAAGTTTTATGAAAAAACGCGTTAAAAAGGAAAAATTAAAATAGAATAAAAGAAAAATCAACGGGTATAAATAGATTTTATGTGATTGTAAACGAGAAATAAGATAAAATAATAAGAAAAACTAGTCGGTAATTAGGTTTAAAAGTATTGTAACTAACTGGATAAGACTGGCCTGTAAAACGAAAAATGTAAATGGCTTTCCCTTGTCATGGGGAGCTTACCCCACAAGACAATAAATCATACATACATACATACATACATTATTGATTTAGAATTCGGCAGATCTCGTTCCGACGCTCTTCCCCTCTGACGTCGCGATTGAAGATCTCAGGTCCGTTTCCGAGTTCTCCTCTTTCCTCTTGACCTAAGAATTCCTGTCCTTCACCCTCATACTCCTGAAGCAGCCTGTCATCGTAATCTAAGCACACATTGTGCATGGCGCAACACGCCAAGATGGTGGCTGGTACCAAGTCCATACGGTTCATGTCTAAGAATTTTAGACGTCGGTACCGACCAAACAAGAGGGCAAAACTCCGCTCGATTGTTTGCCTCGTTTGAGATAATCGGTGGTTGAAGTTTCGCTGCGCTTGTGTGAGATTTCCTCGGTTTATATACGGAGGGATGCACCAATCAAGGACCGGATAGGCACAATCGGCCACTATTATATCTCCCTGATTTATATAATTTGCATGGTCCCTTATGATATTATTATAGATATCTGAGTTCCGGAAAATTCTGGTATCACTCACGGAACCCGGATATCCAACAAAAACGTCCGTGAAATGCAGCGCTGAATCGCAAACCGCTTGGAGCGTCATAGCATAGGTGCATTTTCGCGTCACCCAAACTTCTGGGTCTTGTTTTCGGGCCTTAATTGACACGAACGTTCCACCGACGGCTCCGATCACATTAGGAATGTGGCCCATGCGCTCAAAAGCTGCTTTGATAGCCGGGATCTTGTCGTCTCTGGGCTAAGTTATTATCCGAGGGGCTATGTCGTTAAGAGAACCAACAACCCTTTCGAAACATGAGTAAAGCGATGACTTGCCCATATTAAATCGTTCGCCCACCGATCTGAAATAAGAAATACAACGCTATATCACTGACAACAGTGTTAAACATTGTGACCGTAATATTCATAACATAAAGAGCCAGTGGCACTTACCTCACCACTGCTCAAAATTTTGAAGCCTATTTTGTCTTAATATACTCGGCAGATAGAGCTTAAATATTGATAGAATGTGTGGAAGTATTGTACAATTGGGGTAAGCTTCTGTCTCGTCGATACTCAAAGCCGTTTGTTCAGGAGCATAGGACTAATCATGCAATCCCGAATTTCTCCGCCATCGTTCATTTTTTAGATAAAAGACTCGAAAGTCTTCCTGCTGAATTATTAGGCGGAGAGCGACTTTCTCATCTTTTATCCAAAAGTTCAATCGTGGCGGAAAAAATCGGATTACAGTTTTTGATACCGATCCAGTACGAAAGAACACCTTATCGAAAATTGGCATCAACACTATGAACATATGTGCTTTACAAGCTATCCTCTAAAAAACGTACCTATACGAATCCGGAGTTGCTAAAAGCCACAGAACAGAGAGCAATTGTTGCTGCGGATCGACAGCAGGTCGGCCGATCGAATCTTCGCGCCGCAATAACGGTCCAAGAATTCTTAGTAGGTTTGTAAAAGCTTCACGAGTTACACGAAAATGAGCTTGGAACTGTGTATCACTTAAGCTAGATAGGGCAATCTCCACGTAGCCTTCGATTCGCACAACATCTTGTCGATCAATCACATTCACGAGAGCATCATTTTCATCTTCACTGTCAGATTCATAGTCGTCGAAGATAATGTTCATAAGCGTTTGCCCCATAGCTACGTAAATGCGTACCGCTAAATCGACATTCATTTTGTTGAAAAGAAAGAGGCCAGTAGTTAAGCTGCTTTATAATGAAGGCGAAATCAATAAACCGCAACGTGATTGCACCAAGTTCGACAAACAACCTTGTAAATAAAACATAACTGTTTTTGATGTGATACGGTCGATGACCAAAACTGTAAACTCTTGTTTTCGGTCCCGATTGATCTCTTAGACAAAGGACGAGAATGATCGACTGCGTTCCAGAATTCTACTGAAAATCATGTTAATATTATTTTTCGTTTACTATTTTACCTAAAGCGTGATAATAGACAAACATCTTGACGAGTAACTTCAACAAAAATACATTTTCATTAAGGTGATGTGCTACACCGCCCGAGTCGCCGTGAGTGCGAGTGAGAAAGCGCCATCGGCGGTCGCAATGGAGAGAGAGAGAACGACGAAAACGTTGTGATACATCACGTTAATCGCCTTAAGAAGATGTGCTCGGTCGGTAACAAAAACTGTAAAGCGTTGTTCTTGTTCCCATTTGATCTTTTAAACAAAAAATGAGAACCGTTCACTGCGTCTTAGAATTCTGCAGCGAACTATACTCTTCTTTTACCTGAAAAATCAACTGTAGCCAAGAACAACGCTTCAGGAAGATTCAGGTATCTCCCTCGCACTTACTGCAATTTAAGAGAGACAGACGGCATGTAGCACATCATCTTATTGATAATTTGGGATTAATACAGATTATTGACTGATTCGCCGTGAGTGCGAGTGGGAAAGCGCTATTGGCGGTCGCATTGGAGTGAGAGAGAACGACAAAGCTTGTAACACATCACGTTAATGCTAAGTAACTAGTGGCTGCTGTCTTGGGATGCCAAAACAAACATTAACGTCGAAGTCAGGAGGATTTGAATGATTCCCATTTAAATTAGACTTTGGGTCATTCCCCTAGGCGTTCAAAAATACAGATCATTCCGGTTTACCCGACGATCACGTGACATGATTTCTGGTTTTGTTACCTTACCCAGGAAGGGACATTTCTGAATGCACCCCAGCGGGGGCTCCTGCTGCTCCGCCTCATCTTCCACGCACCATCCGATCTTTATTACGGTCAAAGGTATTGTCACTTGTTGACCCATTGTCATACAAGCAGTCTTCATGCTTTGAACAATCTTTGATAAAACTTGCGTGAATTTTCCGATTGTAACGCGACTCGTGGATTTTGAAGTCAGAAACTTTTGTTTTTTCTACATCATTGTATTGGAAATCGACACCAATTTATCAAACCAGCGTTTAACATTTTAAGTACTTGTTCCTCAACCAATCACAACCGCACAATTTTTCACTCCTACCTTTTCCAGAATCTGCGAGGCTCTACACGATCCTCAAAGAATCAGTTTTTATAAACTCATCGAGCAAGAAATATCGAAATGGTGAACTCAGTCACAGTCAACTGATCATCACACTTCGATATTTCATCTTAACAGTCAGAGCCTTCAGCCGTTGTCAAGACATCCAAAACAAAGTTAAACGTAAGAAAATAAGTGAAAGGGTATGTTAATGTGTGAATAAAAATAGAAACATAACCCTTCAATCCGGGAATTTCAATCATTTATAACAAAATTAATTACACCGAGTGAAAATACGATAGCTCGGTAGTCGCAAACGCTTTATCAACGGTAAATTGTTGATGCCAAGCTTTACGACCTTGGCCAGTTCATTCAAGACTGTAGAGCGGGACGTGACATGCGTTGTGGTTGTCTCAACCACATGAAACATTTGAATTGAAGAAAATCCGACAACCGTTTGGTGAGTTTGACGCAACCTCCTCGTTCCATTCGCCGTATATAACCTCTCGGAGAGGTTGAGTCAACCTCTATTTCGTTGTGCCCAACAACTTTTTCTCTCAGTGTACGGACCAAATTTGGTGTCGACCGCTAAAGTGGTTCGGATTTTACGTCCTTTTGAATTTAAAACGAAATGTAGATTTTCGACGATTTTCTAACTTCCACAAAAGTTAAGAACGTAAAACAAAACTTTGTACTTAATCAAAATGAGATATAGCAGTGTTTGTAACGGTGTAACAGTGTAACGGTGTTTGTAGCTGTGTGTAACATCGATTATTTTTTTTATTGTACAATTTTTTTTGTAATGGCCATCAAGTACGAACATTTAATTGCCCATAACTCTCGAACAGCACGATGTATCGAGCTGAAATTTTGCACACAAGTGGTGTATTGACCCCTCGTCAGATACTGTGATTTGTTACAAAAACTATGCATAGTTATGAGCTATTGAATTTGGCTGAAATCGGTAAGGTGCTGGGCTACATTTTATGGATCTTTTAATTTAAAAAAAATTGTCTTTATCACATTAACTTTTGCAAAATTTCATGGAAACAAAGCTTCCTCTATGTTAGCGGGACTGCTGTCTGAGTTGGTCGATCAACCGCTCGGCAGCAGCACCGCCTGGGCACACCACCAATAACCGCATTTCAGAGTCCGCGCATGCGCTCGACCGTTCTCGAGTCTCTGAGGTTTTTTCCGGTTTCTTCTCCTGTTCTGGTTAACGGTCTCAACTGGTCGACACACATCGGCAATAGTTTTACTTTGCGGTCACCTCATCTTTTTCGGAAGTGTACAACGATCAGCTCAGGGTAGCTCAAACGGTCAGCGCAAAGACATTACGTACGGGTTAAGTGAACGCGGGTTTATGTACACAACACCGACATACTCACGGGCGGTTTACTAAGCAACACGTGGTGGCATGTGCGCTTCGGCATAATTGGCATATTATTGGCTAATTTTTGTCACTCGGACTGTACAAGTGTTTTACGGATTGCTCAGGATATTATTGTTAATTTAACCGGTTTACTCAATTAATTGTTGTGTTTTATGAAGTTTTTGGTTAAAATTAAAGTGTTATTTCGAGTTATGTAATTTCTGCCTACGCCATTTATTAATTATATTTACAACACCTGATCCACTATCAACCATCCACGGCATTATTTTACACTCTATAAGGAACGAATAAAATTTTTTGTTTTTGGGATATACCTTGCTATGCCTTAGAAGCTCCGAAAATCTGCCTCCTGCCCAGCAGTTGGCGGGCAAACCTCTGTGCGACTAAGCGGTCACCCATCCAAGTTATGACCCAAATAATGCGGCTTAACTCTAGGGACCGTCGAGCGACACACCGTCCGCGCATCCACTACTGTCGATTTAAAGAGTATGTAATTTTTATATAAATACACGATAAGAATTAAATCAAATCGAAAAATGTTGCATTTTTAGACATTCGTAGTTCAAAACATGTAATAGAGTTAAGTTTAGTTTCTGATTATTAGATGTTATCAGAGAGTAGATATAGGCAAAGATCGCGAGACAGGTGGGCGTGGCCTAGTGGCGCCAGTCGCCAGAGGGGCGTGGCCTACTGGCGCCATAGGGGGCGTGGTGGGGGTAGCCCCGCCCCTCCTTCCCTAGAGTGTCTTTTTCCCTCCCTTGAGTGCCCTCCCTCCCAGAAAATCCCTCTAATTACCCCTCCCTCTTCCCACCCCTTGCCGCTCCCCCCTGAGAGAACGACTGTAATTCGTCTCTATAATTGTCCACAACCACCCACCCTGTACATATGTCGTGGTAACTCACAGAAAATTCCTCTAATTATCCCTCCCTCTTCCCACCCCTTGCCCCTCCCCCTCTGAGTGAACGACTGTAATTCGTCTCTATACTTGTCACAACCCCCCACCCTGTACTTTTGTCGTGGTAACTCACCCCTCTTCTCCTTCCTCTTGTTTCCGCCCACGCTGTGGACCAAGATCGCGAAAGCACCACGTGGTCCGTGCATTCAGCTGGGGCCCGAAAATTGATAGTGGCGCCACAGGTGAGCGTCGCCTTAAATCCCGAGCGCTGGCCCGAGATCGCGAGAGACGACGTGCTTTCGGCTCTCCGCCGTGTGTCTGACTGAGAAAGAGCCGTCGTGTTCGCGTCGCTCCACCGTGGGCCCGACTGAGAGTCGACGGTGGCGCCGCCGGTGAGTGTCGCCTGAAGTCCCAAGCGGTGGCCCGGATCGCGAGAGACGGCGTGCTCTCGGAGCGCCGCCGTCGGTCCGACTGAGAGTCGGCGGTGGCGCCGCCGGTGAGTGTCGGCGGAAGTCCCAGCCGGTGGCCCGTGATCGCTAGAGACGGCGTGCTCTCGGCGCTCCGCCGTGGGTCCGGCTGAGAGTCGATGGTGGCGCCGCCGGTGAGTGTCGCCGGAAGTCCCAAGCGGTGGCCCAAGATCGCGAGAGTTGGTGTGCGCTCAGCGCTCCGTCGCGTGTCCGACTGAGAGACGACGGTGGCGCCACCGGTGGGCGTTGTTGCAAGTCACGGCTGATGGTCAAGGATCGCGAGAGAGAGAGAGGGAGAGAGACCCGTGTGCTCCGTGGTATCCGCCTGACTGTCTATCGTGGCGACGCGCGTGAGAGATATATCAAATAGCGCCCGCGGCCCAAGACCGCGAGAACCCCCACCCGCCGCGACCCCCTCCCACAGCGCTCCCACCTTCACCCACCAGCGCGAGATGATCGGCGCGTCCGTATACTCGTTCTTCTCGCGCTTTTTCATGCTTATTCTACTGTCTATGAGAAATGGATTTTTTTAAATAAATTAACACTTACATATTTATAAATTTCTTTATTTAATTATTGTTTATATTTACAAAATTTTATATATATTGTAACGGTACGGTATATCCCCAACGAGAAAGTCGTTGTTGACAGGACGCGCTACCGTAGAGGATCGATCTAGGCACCACTTCGAGTCCGTCCAACGGTTGTGTGGCTCACGCCCACTCATTCGACTCGCGGTCCTCGCGAGTAACCGAAAACTGGAAAGCTGGCAGTGGGGACGATCATATATAAGCCGGCCTCCTTTTGACTCGTGCTCATTCTCATTTCACATTTCTAATCAATCTTTCCAACTTGGAAGAAACCTCCTAATATTAATAATTCCGATTCTTGCTTGGCTCGAAACAGCTTCGACACTTGCAAGAATTCTTGAGCACAGCCCAGCTCGCCCGTTTGGCTCAATACTGCATTGACACAAACGGCTCCTTCCTTGAGCTTAGCCCAGCTCCTTTAGGCCTCAAAAACCTATCGTACCTACCACCTTTTCTATCTATTAATTTTAAGAAGCACCTACAATACCTGTACGGCCTGATACTGCATCAGCACGTACACTCTAAAATACCTCTATTAAAACTACTTGGCCCGATACTGCATCGGCACATGTACATCCATCTATTCCTAATACTTATCTTTTTCAGAAAAATTACAATTACTTTAAATTCCTAAAATTACCTGTACGGCTTGATACTGCATCAACACGTAAATTCCAAAATACTTCTATTTAAACTACTTGGCCCGATACTGCATCGGAACATGTAGATCCTTCTATTCCTGGTACTTATCTTTTTCAGAAAAATTACAATTACTTAAAATTCCTAAATTACCTGTACGGCTTGATACTGCATCAACACGTACATTCCAAAATACCTCTATTTAAACTACTTGGCCCGATACTGCATCGGCACATGTAGATCCGTCGCTTCCTATGCATTTTTCATCTAACTAACCACAAAATATATCCTTAAATTACCTGTACGGCTTGGTACTGCACCAACATGTACGCTCCAAAATACCTTATAAAAACTACTTGGCTTGATACTGCATCAACACTTGTAGATCCATCGATCCTAGAGTTCCATCGCATGCATTACTCCCGATAAACCTGTGCGGCCTGATACTGCATCAGCACGCATACTCAAAACCACCCGCACTAAACTACTTGGCTTGATACTGCATCAACACTCGTAGATCCATCTTATTTCCTGGTCCATTTAACCTTTGATTATAACGGCGTATTATTTCGTATAATACGTTATTATAATCATCGAACTCACCGATTCTCGTCTAGCCCGGACTACGCTCCGAGCTAGAGGAAAAAAAAAGGTAAACACCCGATCCCGTATATGCGCGCTTGGCTTGGAACTGCTCCAACACTCGCCCACGTCTCGAAATCACATGTTACCAATGATTATACGGCTAATTAACGTCTACTTGTACCATTGAACTCTCGCGCAACCCTTTAAACCCCGCGGGATACTTTTCATCGAATACTCAATCACTTCAATCCAATTCTGTCGCGTGTCAATCCTTTTAAACACTAACAGGATTACAACGGATTAAGTGTTTTTGTGTGTCTGCGATCCGGCGTCGAGATAATCTCTTCCGAGAATAATTTAAAGGGAAATATAATATCTGAAATTCGGAATATAAAATTAAACGCCCTATTCCGAGTTACGTATCGAGTTTCAACTTGCATGTAGTTGCATTATTGGAATATCCTTATCTTCACACTCAACATAATTTACCTAGACTACTTCCAATCACAATAACTTCGCGTCTGATTTAGTTTCAAACGAATAGGCTATCTTCCGATGATGAGATAAACTGCTCCCTGGAGCTTTTCTCTGAGGGAACGCTTTCTCTTATTTTGACTCCCTTTATTATTGTTGGTGGCGTGTCCAAAAGTGACAACACGCATTGTAACTTCCTTGCATATGAGCATTGTGCTCCTCGTAGTGTCGTCAGCTCACTACGTGAACATTAGAGTCATTATTTCTTTCTTTTTTTACTAACAATCGGGATTACGCGCATAAATTGCCAAGTTTCAATCAGTTCTACTATTCCTAAAATAGAACCGATGATGAGAACTTCTTTTTGTATAAATACGAAAACGAAATTCTGAGGTTTATTTCCATTACAAAAAAAAATCTTGTCGAGTCCAGTACACGAATTCCTCATTTTTTATACATTCAAAAAATCAACTATCTTTTTCTATATCTAATAAATCAAAACAATAAATTTAGATATTTTAACAAACTCCCGTTTTGTTACAATGGCGCTCGAACAGTGACTCGACTAAGTAAACTTGTTGTGGAAATTATAGTCCTACCTCTATCTTACATCGGGGAGAATACAGCTTTCATCTTTTTGAAAGGCTCTGACGTATTTTGTTTCCTGATATCCATTTCTTATTCTAAAATGGCGCACTCGGTGCCTTCCCATTCCCCTGTAACCACTACTACATCTTCAGAAACTCGTCCAATCTATACGACTGCAAGGGGCAGTTTCGACCTCTCATATACGATGCCATATCTTGCACAGGAGCTTGCTGAGGCGGAGGCAATCGGTCGTAACGGCAATCGAAGCCATCGTCCGTTTCTGCCACGTCAAGCTCGGGGTAATGAGGGTACTCAATTAGACTCAAGTTTGTCTGTATCCGCGCTGCAGGAATTACGCTCTTTACGTCTTGCGGACAATGAAGCAGTAAACAAACGCTTGGATAATATGAATCGCTCTCTTAACCGCCGGGTGGACGTCCTACAAGCTCACTTAGAAAATTCAATTTCCTTAGTTCACCGAGAGCTACAAAATATCTCACTAAATAATGTTGAATCACAGTCAGAGTGGTGCTCCACCTACTCAAAATATTGGGACAATTCCAAGGACAACTGTCAACCCAACGGTTTCGGCCACGTCCCTTAACGATCTGCATGTCCACGATATAGACCCTGTAAACTCTAATAATCGCTCCAGTAATACGAGAGATCCTTATTATTCAGAGCAGGGACAAGGACTTCACCACTCGACATCCTATCACCCAGTTCATACTTCTTTGGGTTTTCATAATCGCGAAAATCCCACTCCGCGAATCAATACTTCTTACGTACGAGACAATTTTCCTCCAAATAATCCGGACTTAGCACTATCCAAACTATGGGGAGCACCTAAGCTTTCACCTCCAATCTTTCGAGGTAATATTTCGGAACGGCCCATGCGCTTTCTAAGCGAACTTAACAAGTATCGTATGGCGTTAGGCCCTCGTTATCATTTTGCAACTGTCATTGAGCAGAGTCTCACCCATTTGGCGAAGGATTGGTGGACGGTGGAGGAGCAATCTATCGAATCGTGGGAAGATTTTGAATATATTGAATATATTTCCGCAGGCGATTTTGGAATGAAGAAGTGCAATATAGCATTCGTGAAAATCTCGATTTTGGCCATTTCGACCCTGAAAAGAATCAAAAATGCCTGTCTTACGCACTCAATTTGATTGGAATTGCCCGCGAACTACGACCGATTCCTTCCGACGAACAAATAATAGCTAAACTATCACGTCACTTCACCGAAGAAGTCCGAAGCGCCGTAATTGCTCGAGGCATTCATACTATTTCTGCTTTCCTCGATCTTCTCGAGAAATTTGATCAAGCCGGACCACTAAACATTTATCGCAAGCGTTTCGAGAATTCCAACAATACAAGTTTTAACAGACCCTCGGGGGACAGAAAATCCACAGCAGAAAATACCTCGGGAACAACGCAAAATAACAATCGTCCATTTAATCGCGAAGAGAGCAATTTTCGTAAACCTACTAACGCCAATCCTCAAGTTAGAGCTCTTTCAGCAACTTCGATGGAAGAGATGATGCCACAAGACACACACATTATCGAAATCGAAGAGCCGGAAAACGGGGAAGCGTCATCTCACAATCAATCGCAATAAAGGAGGTGACGCTCGGTTATGAAGAAAATATACGCGATTATTTACTTAACACAGAGGATCTTACTCCTATTAAAACTCCTAAATGTCCCATATTAGAAATTTCGGTACAAGGACAGAAAATACGGGCCCTTATTGATACAGGAAGTGAAGTGAGCGCGGTGTCGGAAAAATTTTATGAGAACTTTAAGAATTACTTCTCCAAATGTCCCACCTTACCGCTCACGGGAGTAACGGTCAGTGGTGCTACCGCCGGAAAGGCAACACGCGTTAAAAAACAATTTTTTGCCAGTATCAATCTAGGTCCTGCAAATGAGTGCGCAACTCTGCTCATCGTTCCTACTCTTACGGTGGAATGTATTCTAAGCATTGACTTTCGTCATAAAATCCATGCACAGCTAGATCTTGATTCCTATGCACTCACATTCGCACTACCTGGTGACAATCGACCATCTTATAAAATTGAATTTGCAAATCCACCTCTACTCGAAAATTCCAACAACCCGATACTTTGCTCGATTAAAAATCCCGATTGTATCATTACGGATGAGGAAATCCGCACTAAAATTAACGAAACAACGTGGACCACACCGGAACACGCCGAAAAATTTGAAATACTACTACGCAAATACCGCCGCGTATTTGATAAAAAACCAGGTCTACTAAACTTTTACCAGCACGAGCTGAGAGTAATACCTCATAAACCGTTTCAAGCCAAGGTATATCCTGTACCTGTGGCTTATCGTGAAAGCGTGGATATAGAATTAGAAAAAATGTTGGATCTTGGAATTATTCAACGTTCCCGAAGCCCGTATCGAAGCCCACTGGTCGTCGTTCCTAAAAAAGATGGATCGGTGAGACTCTGCTTAGACGCTAAGAAGATAAATGAGATTATGCTCCCCGATCACGAACAAATGGAAACACCCGAAGCATTATTCCAATAATGCATAGGCGTCAAGTACATGTCATCTCTAGACTTACGTTCTAGCTTTTGGCAAATACCTCTAAAAACAACTTCATGCAAATATACTGAATTTTCATATAGAGGTAGATGCTATGAGTTTCGTGTTACCCCATTTGGTCTCCGCACCAGCACTGCCAGTCTGGTACGTGGACTCAGTCTGATCCTCAAAGGATTAGATAATACAATAAATTTCGTGGACGATCTCCTTTGTATGTCGGAGAATTTTGAACAACACCTCGAAAATCTGGAGGAATTATTTGAGCGGTTCCTGCAGCACGGATTGACCTTGAGTTTTGAGAAATCTCGATTTCTTAAATCCGAGGTCACGTTCCTCGGCCATGTGCTTACACCGAACGGTATACAGCCTGATCCTGAGAAAGTTAGGGCTATCAAAGAATACCCAACTCCACGAACAATTAAGCATCTAAGAGGTTTCCTCGGACTGATTAATTTTTACAGCAAGTTTACTAAAGAACATGCTGGGGCCACGATTCCTCTATTGCGTCTCACCCGAAAAAGCGTGAAGTGGAAGTGGGGAACAGAGGAAACTGCAGCTTTCGCTAATATTAAAGACAAATTCTGTGACAATGTCATATTCCATTACTCTGACCTCAGAAAACCTTTCCATTTACAAACAGACGCGAGTGACTACGCACTCGGGGCGGTCCTATATCAACTTAACGACGAAAATGAACACGAAGTCCTACAATTCGCGAGTAGAACATTGAAAGGAGCAGAGCTCACTTATTTCACCACGGAAAAAGAATTGCTTGACATTGTATGGTCCCTGCAAAAATTTCGATCATATTTGCTGGGATCCAGAATTCATGCCATTACCGATCATGCAGCCTTAACTTTTTTACGCGAATGTCGATTAACACATGCACGTTTAACAAGGTGGTCACTCGCAATCCAAGGTTACGACATGACCGTTCAACACTGTGAAGGGAAAAAGAACACAGTCGCGGATATTCTGAGTCGTTTACCCGATCTTGATCGGACGTCTCGACATGACAATATTATAATTGCCAAGCTTGCGTGTGATATCTCTCCCGAACTAGAGATCTTGCTCAATAATTTAGAAAAATATCAAAACGAGGACATGGAAATCCAAAAACTTATTACCCAAACAAAACTCAATCCTGATCCAGATGATTATTCCATCCATAATAATATCCTTTATCGAAAAATTCGTGGCAACTTTCGAGCAATAATCCCGGCATCCTACGCGACGAAGCTCATACAAGAATGTCATTTAGTTTATGGGCACGTTGGGTCAAAAAATGCTACCTTCTACTGAAAGAGGATTTCTTTTGTCCACATCTCTATCGAATCACTCGAAAGCATTTAGCGTCGTGTGATTCATGTCAACGCAATAAAATTTATTCCAAAGGGTCATTTGCTGAGATGCGCAACATTTTGCCCGAGCAACCTTGCGAACTCGTATCCCTTGATTTATATGGACCACTGCCAGCGGGCCAATTCGGTATGAAGTACATTCTTGCGATAATAGACGTGTTCTCTAAATTGACTAAACTCTATCCTCTACGGAGCGCGACTACCGAAGTGACACTTAATTGTCTTCTCACGGATTTCATTCCTAAATATGGAAAACCGCAGGCGATCCTCTCTGATCAGGGTACCCAATTTACATCGGGAAAATGGGCAACCAAACTACGTGAACATGGGATTCGCAACATTCTAACATCAATACGGCATCCTCAAGCAAATCCTGTTGAAAGAACGAATAGGGAACTTTCACGCTTCTTCCGAACCTTTGCAAAAAATAAACACAACCAATGGGTCAGTTGGCTAGAATCTATCGAAGGCTGCATAAATGAGACGCCGCATGAAACAACGGGTTACGCACCACTACACTTGCACACCGGTATCAAACCACCAAAGCCTTGGAAAAATCTCCTCCACCCGTGTAATGACACTCCACCGGATCATCATCTCATAATAACAACCGCCTAGGACCAGATGAAGAAGCTACGCAGCAAACAGGCGGATAAATTCAATTCCTCACACCGTATGTCACGTTACGTACCAGGACAGTTCGTGCTAATCCGAGCATTAAATGTTTCAAATCCTGCTGCGAAGCTTGTTGCCAAATTCATGCCGTTATATGAAGGCCCATATAAAATCAAACAATGTATCTCCACCACGACATATCTACTTGAAACCATAAACGGCGATCGTGAACGGGGGCTATTCCATACCCACGACATACATCCATATGTACAACATCAAAACAAAGTCTAACGCTCGCCGGGACAAATGTCCACTCACCCGAGAAATCGATCTTCATTCATCAATTCAAAAATCACAACATTAGAAGCATATAAATAGCCATCGAGGGAAAGCTTCTATATCAGTTTACTTTGATTCACCGCACGGAGAGATTCACCATGCCAAACGCCGCGACGCAAACAAGTGTTTCCCGTAAGGGATTGAAGTGCATTACCGCAAGAGAATATGTGCCGGACAAATCCCGTCGAGATCAACATTAAAAAAAAAACAATAAAGGAAAGAGCGATCAGGAGCCAAGCGGAGGACTACCATTTCAAGTATATCCGCCACGAGCTGAAAATCCACGAACTGTTTGGAGATAGTGTGCTGGGAGAACCAAGTAAGCATTCTTCGACCAGCATATTTCCGTATGCTCAGTACCGACTTGGTACAATAGAAAAGTTGACACCTGTCGGTTCTTTTTTTTTATTTATTATTAGAAAAAACATCCGATGGAACCACCCAGCGGTACCACCTCAAGTGGTTTGCACCGGAATTCGCACCCACATCAAGGCCAATCCTGGGACTTGCTCCTCGAGCAGAGCGTCCCAGAATCCTAGGAAAGAGACCAGCCGCATCACAGGACAATACTAAAACAAAAATTATCAAGGAAAGTGAGGAAATCGAAGCGGCCATTACAAAACCGACACCAGGAATACTGCGCGCCGCATCACCACTACCTTTGTTAACGGCAAACACCCTGTCAATACTCGACGAGCTGGACATATACATTGCAGAATAAAGAAGCCGTGTTGTACAAGATCCAATGCGTTGACGCTTTATTTGTATCAACATCCTCTTCTTTAGGGGGACAGTTGTAACGGTACGGTATATCCCCAACGAGAAAATCGTTGTTGACAGGACGCGCTACCGTAGAGGATCGATCTAGGCACCACTTCGAGTCCGTCCAACGGATCTGTGGCTCACGCCCACTCATTCGACTCGCGGTCCTCGCGAGTAACCGAAAACTGGAAAGCTGGCAGTGGGGACGATCATATATAAGCCGACCTCCTATTGACTCGTGCTCATTCTCATTTCACATTTCTAATCAATCTTTCCAACTTGGAAGAAACCTCCTAATATTAATAATTCCGATTCTTGCTTGGCTCGAAACAGCTTCGACACTTGCAAGAATTCTTGAGCACAGCCCAGCTCGCCCGTTTGGTTCAATACTGCATTGACACAAACGGCTCCTTCCTTGAGCTTAGCCCAGCTCCTTTAGGCCTCAAAAACCTATCGTACCTACCACCTTTTCTATCTATTAATTTTAAGAAGCACCTACAATACCTGTACGGCCTGATACTGCATCAGCACGTACACTCTAAAATACCTCTATTAAAACTACTTGGCCCGATACTGCATCGGCACATGTAGATCCATCTATTCCTAATACTTATCTTTTTCAGAAAAATTACAATTACTTTAAATTCCTAAAATTACCTGTACGGCTTGATACTGCATCAACACGTACATTCCAAAATACCTCTATTTAAACTACTTGGCCCGATACTGCATCGGCACATGTAGATCCGTCGCTTCCTATGCATTTCTCATCTAACTAACCACAAAATATATCCTTAAATTACCTGTACGGCTTGGTACTGCACCAACATGTACGCTCCAAAATACCTTATAAAAACTACTTGGCTTGATACTGCATCAACACTTGTAGATCCATCTATCCTAGAGTTCCATCGCATGAATTACTCCCGATAAACCTGTGCGGCCTGATACTGCATCAGCACGCATACTCAAAACCACCCGCACTAAACTACTTGGCTTGATACTGCATCAACACTCGTAGATCCATCTTATTTCCTGGTCCATTTAACCTTTGATTGTAACGGCGTATTATTTCGTATAATACGTTATTATAATCATCGAACTCACCGATTCTCGTCTAGCCCAGACTACGCTCCGAGCTAGAGGAAAAGAAAAGGTAAACACCCGATCCCGTATATGCGCGCTTGGCTTGGAACTGCTCCAACACTCGTCCTAGTCTCGCAATCACATGTTACCAATGATTATACGGCTAATTAACGTCTACTTGTACCATTGAACTCTCGCGCAACCCTTTAAACCCCGCGGGATCCTTTTCATCGAATACTCAATCACTTCAATCCAATTCTGTCGCGTGTCAATCCTTTTAAACACTAACAGGATTACAACGGATTAAGTGTTTTTGTGTGTCTGCGATCCGGCGTCGAGATAATCTCTTCCGAGAATAATTTAAAGGGAAATATAATATCTGAAATTCGGAATATAAAATTAAACGTCCTATTCCGAGTTACGTATCGAGTTTCAACTTGCATGTAGTTGCATTATTGGAATATCCTTATCTTCACACTCAACATAATTTACCTAGACTACTTCCAATCACAATAACTTCGCGTCTGATTTAGTTTCAAACGAATAGGCTATCTTCCGATGATGAGATAAACTGCTCCCTGGAGCTTTTCTCTGAGGGAACGCTTTCTCTTATTTTGACTCCCTTTATTATTGTTGGTGGCGTGTCCAAAAGTGACAACACGCATTGTAACTTCCTTGCATATGAGCATTGTGCTCCTCGTAGTGTCGTCAGCTCACTACGTGAACATTAGAGTCATTATTTCTTTCTTTTTTTACTAACAATCGGGATTACGCGCATAAATTGCCAAGTTTCAATCAGTTCTACTATTCCTAAAATAAAACCGATGATGAGAACTTCTTTTTGTATAAATACGAAAACGAAATTCTGAGGTTTATTTCCATTACAAAAAAAAATCTTGTCGAGTCCAGTACACGAATTCCTCATTTTTTATACATTCAAAAAATCAACTATCTTTTTCTATATCTAATAAATCAAAACAATAAATTTAGATATTTTAACAAACTCCCGTTTTGTTACAATATATATATATATACGTACACCCGCAGGCCAAGCCAAATTACTAAAACTAATAATACTATTCTTAAGAGAATTTGATTATAAACATCGCATGTTATTAGCATTACCCGGGTTTAACTTCTTCATTTGGCTGCAGTCAACGCCTTCTTGTTAATTTCCTACATTTTCTTTACTTCGTTTGTGATATATGGAATACAAAATACCTTCAGTTCTAAGAACACTACATCGAATAAGTGGCCGTAGAAAGAGGGATCCATTCTGTGTTGTACAGCGTCATGCAAAGACTTTGCGTTTAGTGTAAAAAGTTCTTTAACTCGAGCTTCATTTACGTTTTCTGATGATTCATTAGCTGGAATGTGAAGAATCAATTCTGCACATAGAGTATCAATACAGGTCTTGACCCTGGAGGCAAATCGTTGAAGTCGTCTGAAGCGCTCCTCAACGCAGACCGTCACGTTGCATAGTCCGTCAAATGAAGTTTTTTGCATAACAACTGCTGGTGAATAATGACTCTTTTTTTTCTTCGGTGCTGGAGGGTCTAGCTGAGATTCCTCGTTATTGTCATCAGCTTCCTCGATGGTTGACTCTTCAGGTCGACGGTCGAACACAACAGCCTTTGACCCAAACGCTGTTGTAAAGCAAACCTCGAAGTCCTCGATTTTGAGTGGCGGAGAGTTGGTACGATCGCTCTTCCAACCGTAACTTTTGCAACTCGTGAAATGAGCACTTATATCTTCATAGCAGTCTTGTAGTTTACTCCACGCCGAAGATTCAAACACTATCCCTCCTGACGAGTTATTATTTTGTAATTTCACAATAGGTACAATTTCTCCATTTGCACGTGGTTGAAGACCAACACTTATTTTTTTGGTCTCCGAAGCGTTGAGATTATATGTCGCTCCCAGAAGTAGCGGTGATTCTAATTTTTTCTTCTCTTCTGTTGATAGAATACGGTACATGGTGTTGACACTTAAATCTGAAGTACTCATGTCGAAAATATACTTCAACTACAATAGAGCGTGTACACGTATGCGAGAGATCACTACAGCACTATTTATCGATGCGTCGTTTAACTATATTTATGCTTGATGTAGTATGGAACCACTCACTGGTCTTTCTGGTGGTCACTCCGTCATCAGTCTTTTTTATATATGCCATGTAGGAACCCTCTCCACCATATGATACAAAATAGTTTATGGTGGGGGAGAAACGCTTTACATATGAGTCATCGATGCATTGTTGTGGTATTATATTTTCAGACATGCTTTAATCTACAGTAACCGGTTATCTTGCTAGGTTCCGAGAAAAGTTGAGTGCACTCTCCTCGCCACTAATGTATTTTTATGGCCCATAAATTGTGTCACGATAGCCTAAAGGTTTCTAGGGTGGGGTGAGGGTGGCTTTTAAAATTTTCTCAAAAGGAAAATTTTATCTTTTCCTACCTAAAAGCTTGATTTGGACCACTCAACTGTATGACGTGAGATTTTTGAAGATTTGATGGCCCATAAATCGTGTCAGGATAGCCTAAAGGTATCTAGGATGGGGGTGAGGGTGGCTTTTAAAATTTTCTCAAAAGGAAAATTTTATCTTTTCCTACCTAAAAGCTTGATTTGGACCACTCAACTGTATGACGTGAGATTTTTGAAGAAGTCGTAAATCTTATCTTTTCCGGCTAAAAGCGGAAATTTGTATCCTGCTCGGCGGAGGTTTAAAATTTTCTCAAAAGGAAAATTTTATCTTTTCGTACCTAAAAGGTTGATTTCCACCACTCAACTGTATGACGTGAGATTTTTAAAGAAGTCGTAAATCTTATCTTTTTCGGCTAAAAGCGGAAATTTGTATCCTGCTCGGCGGAGGGGTAAGTATGAGTATGCTCGTAATTGTCCGCGTATATGCATGTGTGGGTGTGCGTGTGTACAAAGCACGCGCTGTACGATACAGGAGGTCTGGTTAAAGACGAAAACAATACAGCACCGTACACGCTTGACCGATTTACCGAATTTTTGCTTAGTATGGCTGATAGTCTTCAAAATGTTATATTTACGAGTCTATAGTGATGTTCTGAAACATTCTATCCTCGTAGTATTCTACGAGGAAAAACTAGCAAAAAAAAAACGGAGCCTATTTCGGCAATACCGTCTGTTAGAGTGATACAGCTTCAGGGGACTCATTAACGGACTTACAAAAAAAGGCGTGAGTGCAGTGTGGTGTAAAAGAATAGGTCCGGATGACGAGCGTCGATGGTTGACCCTTGAGACAACGATAGTATATCGATGCACCGACTTTTAACTGATGCCCTTTTTCCCTTTTTTTTACACACTTTTCGCAACGAGAGTAACGAGATGTGTAGGTAGGGGCCTATTTGGGTTAAAGTATAAAACTATCAGAAACAGATATTTTCGTCTAATTCTGTGCTGAGACGTGTTACTGTGCGTGTCGACTTGCAAGTTTCTTGTGTCTACTCGTGCTCTACCGTGTGACGAACAGTTTATTTTTTGTGTTTCCGTTTTCGTTTTGTGTTTATCATCGAAAATGCCTTTGAATACCCCTCAAAGGAAGCTTGTGGAGGCTCTGAGGCTAACCGCGAGAATTTTTATTAGTCGCGACTCACGGATGTCGCGGTACTTGAACGAGCGGTGGTTCGCGAATATCGCGAATTTCACCGTCTCGCAATTGAAAGCGGAGTTCGCGATTGTGCGTCGGCGGGGTAATTGTCACCTCATAACCGAGGCATATGAGAGTGGCGCTTTTGACGGGTCATACCTGTCGCAACGGTGTGTCTGGGACCATTTATCATTGTGTGGTGGTCTTTTTCATAGACCGTTGCGACGCCTCGGTCGTGGAATTGACATTGTCAATGGTAAGTAATAAAATTAATATTTGTTATTAACAATTATATTGTTTTATGAAATTTTTTAAATTTTGTATTTTTATTTTTCCATTAATATTTGTTATTAACAATTATATTGTTTTATCAAATTTTTTTAATTTTGTATTTTTATTTTTCCGCTAGGACTCCTCGCTAATGATGAACGTGCCAACGACGAGATGGCGTCGGGTTCGAGTGCATCGACATCGTCGAGCTCCGGTTCGGGGTCGGTCTCGAGTATCGAGGTCGTCGCCGAAATCCGCGAGGACGACGTCGAACGGTCTTTTGAGGGGATGGACGTCGACCAGTCGTCGGACTCGTCGGATGAGGACGACTCTGATGAGTCGACCCTCAAACGCCTGGAGGATTTGGAGTCGCTCGAGCTTGACCAGGAGGAAGAAGAGGAGGAGGACGAGGACACGGACGCGGATGAGGACGAGGAGGAGGACGCGGATAAGGACGAGGTGGAGAACGAGGAAGAGGAGGACCAGCAGCAGCAGTTGGAAGAGGCTGTATACAGACAGCGGCCTCGTAACATCGACGAGGCCACCACCGTGTTATTGGAGGAACTCGATAATCGTGATGATTGTAAGTATATGTTTTATAAGGTTTTAAAATTATCAATTTATTGTTATTAGTAATAATAATAATAATAATTTTGAAAATTCAGGGTTCCTCGCCGAGATCGCGCTCGATAATCAGCGTGAAGAGCGGCACGACATTTCGTATAGCCCTGTATCTCCACCTCCTCATGAGCAGGCTCATGAGGAAGATGGAGGATTCATTCCGCTGGGTGGTGAATATGACGAGGACGTTTTTGATGAAATGTTCCTCGTCAGACACGAAAACCCAGAGTCTCCACCACCACCAGCTCCTGAGATGGTGCAAGATCGTATGGAGGCTCTCAGGGAAAGAGTCGCTGCTCTAGCGGAAATGGCTCCGAATTATGTCGTGTCGTACTTCGACGCAGATGGAGTGATCGGGGAGGAGTCCGATGACTATGACGAGGACGAGCACTTAATTTTTTTAAGGTTCCTCGAAGCGTACGACGGTACAGCGGCCGAGGAGTAATGACTCCATGAATGGTGATTGATTTCAGTATTGTTGGTGCCTCCTCCGTTGCTGTCGCCAATACCGTCAGCACCGTCATCACCACCACCATCGGCATCATCATCATCATCATCATCACCACCACCACCGGCATCATCATCATCGGCATCGGCATCGGCATCGTTAACGGCAGCGTCTCTGGTTAGTTGTGCATCGGCGTTTCAGATAGGCTGTGGTAGTGCGCGACTCGCTAATAGTGATAGCTTCGGCCCGTGTAGCGGCGTAGAAAATAGTGTCGGTGATACGACCGTAGAGTCACGTGAGAATTTAGAAAATACCTTATCCGACGATGTTGCGTCGACAAAACCCGCGGGCGAAAGATTCACCGTTATAGGCAGTGCTCGGGATGTATATTCGCGTCGTTTAAAAGTTTTATCACGTCAGACGAATCTGATGTTAGTACCACCGTCCGAGTCCGTGAACCCCGTCACATGGGTACATAACGCAGTTCGCGACATCCACCATCATTTTGTTAAAGACCGTGATCAAACAGATTTAATAGGAATCGGTTTTCAGACGGATGATATGACTGACGGTGCAGCCGGCGTATCGATCAGGCCGATTTCGCTCTTCGAACCTGATCACCTATGGAACTTGATGTGTAGTGTGAATCAGAGTTCGCGAGTGCTCTCGGCTACTGATACCCTCCGCTTCACCGTCACATACGTAGAAGCCCCAAATGGTGGCGGTGGGATTCGCGTACCCATGTTAAAAAGTAAATCGCTCGTTCACATTAGTCAGGATGATAATTTATGTTTTCCGCGTTCCGTAGTAGTTGCCCGCGAAAATAATAAATTAAAGAGCAATCGATGCAAAGAGCAATTAACAGCGTGGAACCGCTTCCGTCACGTGTCTTCGTCCGCTCAACGGCAAGAAGCGCATAAACTTGTCAAAAAGGCCCGTGTTATAGTACCCGAGGAAGGCTGCGGTATACCTGAAATACGAGCCTTTCAAAATCATTATATCTCGATGCGCGTTGCTATTGTAGTTTATGACTGGGAAACGCTAGGCCGGGGTGCAGCACCGATTTTTGATGGACGCTCGTGTTTCGTCGATGCGGCAAACATAGAAATTGTTAATATAGCGTATTGTAGTGTGTTGAAACACTACTCGCCTATTACCAATTTACTTGGTGCCGCTGGTGGACGGAATTATTGTATACCCTGCAATAAATCCTTCCGCCTCAAGGATCAGCTTCAATGTTCGAGTAGCTATCCCCGATGCTTTAGTGTGCCGCCCTGTGTCGCAGACACTGACCACAGCGCAGTGGCCGAGCCTCTCACTGAAGGTACAGTGCCTGCGGAACAGGATAATAAACTCCTTAGCAGCGATAGCGAGGATGAGCAACGAGCGTGTGACGAGTGTGGTAGGGTTTTTTATAACACGGCTTGTTTTGAGAAGCACTTGAAGCCGCGATCAAACCGTCGAGAGAGCGATACGCGTGTACGAACATCGGTGTGCGAGACTTTACGCGTGTGTGGGATCTGCGGTCAAATGATCCGCGGGCTTAATAATACTCACAAGTGCGGTGTAGTTTATTGCCAAACGTGCAAAAATCTACACGGTTCTAATGAGCATTGTTATATGCAGGTGGCGAAACCGCGTGTTACGAAAAAATAAAAAAACGGTGAAGAAGTGCATTCGGATACGCTCTTTATTTTTTACGATTTTGAAACGCGTCAGGATGATAGTTTTAGCGAGGGTGACGCAAGCACCGACAAAGTGTGCGAGCATGTTGTGACGCTTGGTGTAGCGCAACAGCTTTGCACAAGTTGTTTGGAATTGGGCGATGCAAAACCCGCGGGAGTTTGTCGTTGATGCGGAGTGTGTGAACACGCGTTCGTGAAAGACCCCGTATCGGAGCTGGTGGATCTTTCCGTGCGACGTGACACGAAATTTCGTAATATAGTGTGCATCGCCCACAACGCTAAGTCGTTCGATGCACAGTTTATATTGAGAAATATCGTTAATCGTCTCACGGATATGCCTAAGCCGAGCATAATTTTAACTGGAAATTCGATAATTTCATTGCGCATTGGGCGCACTGTTTTTATCGACAGTTTAAATTATTTCCATATGCGTCTGACTGATCTGCCGAAAGCTTTTGGGTTCGACGAAAAAATCGGGAAAGGTTACTTTCCCCATCTTTTCAATACGAAAAACGTAAATGCTCACGCCAACGGCGCTCTACGCGCCGCTGAATACTATTCACCCGACACGATGAGTACGGGTGAACGCGAAAAATTTTACGGATGGTACGCTGAGCAAGTTCGGGAGAACAAAACATTCAATTTTCACGAGGAAATCGTAAAATACTGTAAAATGGATGTGGAAATTCTCCGTCGAGCTTGTCGCGAATTTCGTAAAATATTTCTCGAGACGGGTAACGTTTGCCCCTTCACCGAGGCTGTGACGATAGCCTCCGCCTGCTCACTCGTGTATCGACGTAATTTTCTCAGTCCTAAAACAATAGGAGTTATACCTGCCGGCGGGTATAGACGATCGGGAGCGCAATCGCAGCAAGCCGTCGACTGGCTCCTTTGGGTTGAACGAGAGGTAGGTCGGGAAATAATCCAGCCGGCACGTGGCCACGAGTATCGTTTACCCGAAGGACCTCGCGTCGACGGTTACCTGGAGTTTGATGATCGTCGCGTAGTATACCAATATCGCGGCTGTTATTGGCACGATTGCGTCACCTGTTTCCCGAACAATCGAGCACGCGGCGCGCAAACGGAAAATAGTAGCTTCGATGCACGGTTCGCATGTACATCAGCAACAAGTGCAAAGATACGCTCTCACGGCTACGAGCTGGTAGAGATGTGGGAGTGTAAATTTGCGGAGATGCGTAAGAGCGATCCGAGTATCGGAGCGTTTTTAAGTAACCACCCGCGACGCTTGAACGCGTGTCTGAACCCTCGCGACGGTTTTTATGGCGGTCGCACAGGTAATACGGTGACGGCCTATAACGTTTCACCCGGCGAGAAAATATCGTACATCGACATCTGCTCGCTCTACCCGTATATTTCAAAAACGGGGAGATTCCCCGTGGGTCACCCGACTATATACGTGGGATCAGAGTGCGACGCTCTATTTAACGGCTCGTACGAGTCGATAGGTAGAACAATCAATGGCATGATTAAATGTACGATACTTCCGCCGCGCGACCTGTTCCATCCCGTACTACCTGTACGAGCTCGCGGAAAATTGCTTTTTGCGCTTAGCCGCAAATGCCCGGAACTCGAGGAACAAGAAGATTGTCCACACGACGACGTGAACCATCGTTGCTTGACGGGTACGTGGGTAACTGACGAGGTGTGTAAGGCATTAGAAGTCGGCTACGTGATAATAAAAATCGAAAACATCTGAGCGTACGAAACGACTCAATATAATCCCGAGACACGCGAAGGTGGACTTTTCGCGGCCTATGTCGACATATTTTTAAAAATCAAGCAGGAGGCAAGCGGGCCGCCGCAACATTTTATGGATAAGGAGTCTCGCGAAAAATATATTAACGACTACGCTCAAGCCGAAGGTATCACTTTAGACATCGAGAAGCTCCAGAAAAATCCCGGTCTACGTTCGGTGGCTAAACTTTGCCTCAACTCGTTTTGGGGAAAGTTTGGTCAACGGGATAACCTTACGCGTACGGAAATCGTGACAGACCGGGAGAAATTACTGGCACTGCTTTACGACAATGAAAAGGAGGTAAATAGACTGCTTCTGGTAAACGACGACGTTATGTATGTTAATTGGCAATCGCGGGCCGAGGCAGTTGTAGCTAATCCCCTCATCAATGCAGTTATAGCGGCATTCACTACAGCTCTGGCTCGCCTGAAACTGTATAGTTATCTTGAGCGTTTAGATCGCCGAGTCTTGTATTACGATACTGACTCGGTTATCTACAAGAGCTCTGGTTTGTCCGACGAATGGGTACCACCGTTAGGCGATCTTCTTGGCGATATGACCGACGAACTGTCGTGCGACGGGAAGAACGCCTATATAAACTCGTTCGTTTCGGGAGCCCCAAAATTTTATGGCTATACAGTGGTCACAAGCGAGGAGCCGGAGAATGTGGTAAAAACGGTATGCAAGGTAAAGGGACTCAGCCTGAACTATGCGAACTCGCGTCTCATCAATTTCGAGTCAATCAGGGAGCTTATTTTAAGCGATCTGCCATGCGAAAATCAGCAGTCTATTTCCCTTCGTTTCCCGTCGATACAAAGAACTGCGATGCACAACGTAATCACTCGCCCGGTTTCCTAAACCTGCCGTGTTGTGTGTCGCAAACGGCGACACATAAAACACGATCTTTCGCTGCCGTTTGAGTTCAAATTAGGTTAAATCCGAAACAGCAATAGCTTTTAACACTTTATTATTATTATTATTATTATTATTATTATTATAACGTGTATTTTGTAAATTTTAATAGTAAATAAATAAATGATTGTATTTCTTTGTATGTAAGTATGAGAGAAAAGTATGAGCACACATGTATGTGTGTGTCCGCGTGTGTGTGTGTGCGTGCGCGTGTGTGTGTGCGTGTGTATACACATATACTTATAACCTTTGCCAAAAATAAACAACAAAAATTCATAATCCTGTCTTGTACTTGTCGTTTATTCTTTTTTACAGGTGAATAATAAAATTTAATTTATATGTAAAAAAAACGAGTTTTTAATAAAATAAAAATGAAAATTTCGAACATATCATGTTGTGTCACAATTTCTATCCTCTTCACCTAGGCTAATCTCCACATGCGACTTTATTAGCTGATAGACGCGCATGTGACGTTGTAAGCTCGTCGACACTCGCTCGTTTATAAGCTTATGAGCGCACGAGCGCGTGTCTGTTTAAGCTGAACCGCGGGTGCGCGCGTACACGTCGAATAAGCTAGTAACGACGTGCGGGAGCCCGCCGCCGCCGCCGCTCGCGTGAAAGGCTTGTAAAAAATATTTTGAAACGCGTTTTGTGTTAAAATAAAATTCAAAATATGGACGTAAGATGGAAACATCCTTGGACATCACTTATATGTGGACCCACAGGATGTGGAAAAACGGTTTTTGTGAAAAAATTTCTTAAAAATTTAAATTCAATGGGCGACGTCGTGTTTGATAGAATCATATTTTACTACGGTGATACTTTGGATCCTGATATTCGTACGATCCACATTAACTCGGCATCACTGCAGTCGTCGTCGTCTTCACCTCTACCATTAGACACGGCTCGGAATAATAGCGTGGACTATAAAAAAGTACCGAAAATAGAATTTATCGAAGGAATGCCGCAGCCGTCCGATTATTCAAACGACAATGCTCTAAAAAAACTTATTATTATCGATGATTTAACGCGTGAATCGTCAAATGGCACCATTGTGGATCTTTTTACTAAAGGCAGTCACCATAAGAATATCAGCGTTATATTCATCACGCAAAATATTTTTCACCAGGGTCACGGTCAAAGAGACATGTCGTTAAACACAAACTATATAGTAATTTTTAAAAATCCTCGAGATCGAGCACAAATTCGTCGTCTAGCGCGTCAAGTTTATCCGGAAAATCCGCATTTCTTAACCGAAACGTACCACGATGCAACCGCGCAACCGCACGGATATCTTCTCTTGGATCTAAAGCAATCCACGCCCGATAATTGCCGATGTCGCACGACAATTTTTCCCGACGATAAGCGTATGCAGGTTTACGTCCCGAAGAACTCGAGACACCGTATTTAAAAGGCGAGCACATGTGTACGAGGGCATCAGTCGACAGTACGCAAAAGATCATAGCACATCGTAAGAAGAGCATAACCGTTGCGTGCACACAAGTATGACGAAAAAAATTATAAAAAAAGATCGTGCGAGAAGAGTGCCTTTTGATAAACGATGTACCGCTATGCTGAATGCACTCTATCATTCTAATAAGGAGCAACGCAAAGTTCTACTACGTACCGCTGATGAAGCACTCATTAAATGTATCTGTGAGTGTGTTGTAAATATTTTACACGGTTCGCTCGATATTAAAAGCAGTGTTAAAAACAGACTAAAAAAATATAAAAACGTGCTTCTCCAAAATGCTGCTTGTGGCATGATAAACCGGAATGCTGCTGCTAGTGGTCGACGTAAACGCTTCAATTGGAAGGCTAAAAAACGTATAATAATTCAAAAAGGCGGTGGTGCGTTTTTACCTCTATTATTAGCACCGATCATCTCGACGCTGTTCAGTAGATTGTTTGCCAGCGGCGGGGAAGGAGGTTCCTGAGAAGCTATGGAGTACGCAAAGAAAATGGCTCTAGTGCCGATTACCGACGACGACGACGACAACAAACAGTGCTGCAGCAATACCGACGACCGAGAACCTATGACAGGTTTTGGCCATGCCGGTAAAATCGAGGATCTGCTAACTCCGAAGAAAACCGTATAGACACCTGGCGACGCACTTTCGCGACAAGACGCTGAACTTTTTAAGATTTTAAAATCGACAAAGTACGGCCACGATGACTCACGTAAATGGAAAGATTACATGCAGGTGTTACAGCGCTTTCTATTTCACAGTTGTGTAAAATCTGAAGCGCCACAACACGAAGAAACCCAAAAACCAACTCTAGCGGATGATATAATAATAAATAGCGTACCAAAAGCGTATAAGCGTAAAGCAACGTCGCTTATGGAATATCTTCGTACCACCGTGACTCAGTCTAATAACGTGAGTTGGGATAGCAAAGGCGTTGTCACAATAAACGACAGATACATTCCAAATTCCAATATTGTGGACCTTGTGAATGATGCTGTAAGATCTAGAGAAGGTATAAAACCGCACGGACGCGTACAGTTCATCTCGAGTCTTCGAGCTGGTGGTGTACCGCGAGAATTTGTCGGGAACGAAACTTTATGGCACATAGCACAAACTACAGCAAGTAAGCGCACGCGTTTTCGAGATCGACGCTACGCGCAGCGAGGACAACAATAACGGTAATGTCAATATTGAATATGTGCGCGATAGTGACGATACTGTTATGAGAAATCAAGAGCCTTCTGCAAAACGACGACGAAAAAGCAGACTCTCTGGTTACGGATTTGCTCGCTGGATTAAACTTTAAAGCAAAATCCAACAAACATGTCATTCGAAAAAGTATATTATGATGCTTCAAATCCTTCGGGTTATACCGGAGCTAGACGACTGATTAAAGGCAAAAATAAAGCAGACGCTGTATATGAATGGCTTACGCAGCAAGACGCTTATACTATGCACAGACCCGTGCGGCGTCTCTTTCCACGACTCTAGTACAATGTTAATAATATCGACGATGTTTGGGAAGCCGACCTCGTGGATCTACGTTCATTAAAGAGTTACAACGATAATGTGTCGTACCTGCTAATGGTCATTGACGTACTCAGCAAGTACGCGTGGGTCGAACCCTTACAGGACAAAACGGTTCGTGAAGTGACAAAAGCGTTTAAACGGATTTTCGAACGAAGTGATGGTCGTCAACCTGTATATCTACAGACAGATCGCGGCAAAGAATTCGTCGGTAGTGAACTCGAAAAATTTCTCAAAGAATATGACATTCGATTTCGGGTTGCTCGTAATCCTGACATAAAAGCGTCTATTGTCGAGCGTTTTAACCGAACACTGAAGGAACGCATGTGGCGTTATTTCACGCATAAAAACACACATCGCTACATTGACGTACTGCAGCAATTTGTTTACGCTCACAATCATGCGATACATTCGACAATTAAAATGCAACCGGCAGCCGTAACATTGTACAATGCCGACGCAGCATCACATAATATGATGCATGCGGCTGTGAAAAGACGCGAAAAGAGACGCTTCACGACGTATAAATACAAAGTCGATGATCATGTTCGTATTAGTAGAACAAAATGTACGTTCGAGAAGGGTTACGAGAAAAATTGGAGTGAAGAAATTTTTCGTGTTAAAAGAGTTATTGAACGTCAAGGACTGCATGTTTACGAGCTGAAAGATCTCGAAGGCGAAACTATCGAAGGCTTCTTTTATCCCGAAGAATTGACACGTGTTCATGAAAATCGTGCTAGCAAAGATCGAGCATTTAAAATCAACCAAGTGCTCCAGACAAAAGGACGCGGTGCTAAAAAACAAATTCTCGTGAGTTGGGTGGGCTACCCAGCAAAATTCAACTCTTGGATTCCCGCGTCAAACGTTCAGAACATCACGCAAAAACATCAAAATGCAAGACATAGATGATTTTTTTCTCGTGCTACCGAGTAACAGCAGTATGCAATATTTTCCGGACAATACAACAACACACTTTACCACTCAACTCAAGCGGGAAATATCGCTGAAAGGTCGATGGAGCGTAGGCTTGGCGGAAATTCATGTACCCTGCACGATGACTCATTTCCAGGAGTCGGAGACGAAAATCAAATGGGCTCATTGCGATGCCGAAATACCTGTTGCGGGGCATGTACCATATGGGTTATACAAAGATCATGAGGAACTTGTGTCTCACATAAATCATTTAAAAGGTCTACGTGAAGCTGGCATACAAATTGTAAAAGAAAAAAATGCAAACGGTTATGTGGCTATTGACATAATGAAGAAAAATACGTGCACCGATAATGTACTAAAAATGAGTCGTAAAGTACAACGAATATTGGGGTTCGAAAAGCGTTTGCTACCGCAGGCCGACTTGGAAACTCCTCAAGGCATTAATCTACGCTTGGAGCAAGGTGTACCGCATCGGGCTAGCGTACCCGCTTGTATAAACCGTGGGCTACCCGATCAGCTCTTTGTATACACAGATTTTTGTACCTTATACAGTGGGCGATACGCAAACAACGCTACTACGCATAGTTAATTTGGATACAGCAAAATACACATACGGAACAACTCAAGTGAAATATTTTTCACCACCGAATTACATACCTCTTATAAACAACTGTTTTCACTCTATCGAGATAGATATAAGAGATGATTTGGGCAAGCCTATCGCATTCGAGTACGGGACACTGACGATCACGCTTCACTTTAAGAGAGTCTGACACATGAAAAGACATCGCGATGAATGTTCAAGATTCAGAAGACATGATGCATAAACATTCACAGGCTGAAGTCCAACGTAATTTTACATTGTAACATTTAACGAATATACTGAAATTAATCTAAACTTTACGGCTACATAAAACGATGTTTGACGCGAATATAAAAGCTGATTCATTGCAAACAGCTGGCATTCACGTGTGGAACGTTAAACCCGACAGTTCTCTGGAAAGACCGATTGCCCAGATAGAGTGAAGCTATGGTGGCTCATTATACGGCTTACTACGAGAATCAGATCGGTGGCGGTGCTGACGGACGTATACACAATATATCTGTTGGATCACCTCATCAGCGCGGACACGGAATCGGCAGCTTTCTCGGAGGACTCTTCAGGAGTGTATTACCGTTGCTGAAGAAGGGTGCTAAAGCTATAGGAAAAGAGGCTCTACGCACCGGCTTACACGTACTTGAGGACGTGAGTGGCCACAAAAAGCCGTTTAAAGAGTCGTTGCGCCGGCGCGTTGTTGAATCCAGTGACAATTTACAGCGAAAAGCCAATGAAAAAATTTCTCTTCTCATGAACGGATCGGGATATAATACAGTAGACACGAGGAGAATGATGCAGTCGTTAACGGGACGTGCACGCACGCACACGAAAAAGAGGAATAGCACCGGATCTATCTCCAAGAAATCACGAGTCATAAAGAAGAGAAGAAAAACCACTGTCAAGAGAAAAAAAAGGGAAAAGCAGGAAGAGGGTCAGTAAAACAGTCAAACGAGTGACGAAACGTAGGAAGAAGAGGAAAACGAACGATATTTTTGGTGTTTAACAATGTCTTTTTTACACTCACACTCTTGCGAGTGTATGAAGTCAGAGCTCGACTTGTTTACTATACCACCAACACAAACAGCTATAGAAGGATCACAATGGGTTCACTACAAACCCGTTTCGTCCCTCTCGGACGATGAGCCAATCGAATTTGTTATACCGGGCCACGGGGAGGAATATCTGGATCTGGCGCATACGATGATTGCAGTAAATGTAAAAGTTAACGCTACTGGAAAATCGGAATTCAAAGTGGCACCTGTTAATAATTTTCTGCGTAGTCTTTTCAATCAAGTGGATATATATTTCAATCAGAAACTTGTCGCACCACCCATGAACGCGTACCCCTACAGAGCATACATTGAAACTCTGCTCAATTATGGACCCGCGGCGAAAAATTCACATCTAACGTCATCTCTGTGGTACGCCGACAGCGCTGGATCGTTTGAAGATCTACCCGGTACTTCAGGTAGTCGAAATTACGGCCTGGGTATACGCGAGACGCATATAAAAAATGGAAAAAATATCGACATGATTGGACACTTGCACTGCGATGTTTTTAACCAGGATAAATTTCTGATAAATGGCGTAGAAGTACGTCTACGACTCGTACGCTCAAAAGACGATTTTTGTCTCATGGAGTCGTCTGTACCAGGAGTGACGCATAGTGTACAAATAAACGAGGCTACTCTACTAGTGCGACGAGCAAAAATTGCACCTGGTGTACTGATCGCTCATGCTAAAATGCTCGCTAAAGCTACGGCAAAGTATCCTATAACGAGAGTGGAGGTTAAAGCTTTTACCATGCATAGTGGCATTATCGGTGATACTCTGGACAATGTTATTCTTGGTCAATTGCCTAAACGGATTATCGTTGGTTTTGTGAAAAATCGGGCATTCAACGGTAGCACATCGCTAAATCCGTTTAACTTTCACCATAATTCAGTAAATTTTCTCTCTCTCTACGTTGACGGTCAGCAGGTACTTAGTAAGCCTCTTCAACCGGCGTTTTCAGGTAACGAAACGTGGGTTCACAGCTACCAGACTCTATACAGCGGTACTGGCATACATTTTCAAAACGAGGGATTGGACATAGACCGAGATGACTACCCTAACGGTTACTGTCTGCACGCCTTTGATTTAACACCTGATTTGTCTGCTGGATGCTTCAGTCATTGGAATCTCATAAGACACGGTAGTGTACGAATGGAAGTACGCTTTGCACAACCACTGACATCAACGTTGAATTGTCTTATGTACGCAGAGTATGACAATGTAATTGAAATAGACTCAACACGACAAGTTATTACCGATTTTAGTGTATGAGTCAGCTCAACTATACAGCATCCACCCTGGCATCTGACGCGGCGCCGTCGGTAGTGGTGGTGGTGGTGGTAGCTGAACGGGTATTTAAACGACTCGCTGAGACACTCAGCATCAGTCTTCGAAAAAACTCTCATCATGGCAATCATAATAGATATTCAAGCTCTCTATGGTATGGTTGGTGAATTTCTACCTAAGGAGGTAGCAGTTACTTCAATCCACGACGAACATTATGGACACTGGCTTATCGAACAACCCTACGACTTTGGGGAGCTACCTAAACACATTCGATCAACCAATAATAATCTCACGTGTTACCATCATGGATTGGAATGGGTCGACGGTGACACACCACTGAAAAAAGTATACGCTAAACTACGAGGCATGTGTCGATATGCTTTACGTATTTACACTCGTGGTGCACAAAAAGCTGAACTGCTACGTGATGTGTTGGGATGCGAAGTT
The DNA here is from genome assembly GCA_963970395.1 of Ephialtes manifestator. Lineage (NCBI taxonomy): Eukaryota > Metazoa > Arthropoda > Insecta > Hymenoptera > Ichneumonidae > Ephialtes > Ephialtes manifestator. The sequence goes on along the minus strand of OZ019968.1, from coordinate 11,269,932 downwards.
ATTAATCTCGAGGAGTTTGGTGGACCTTCATTCAAAAATATGCCCGTCAATAAAACATATTGCATTCATCATGGTGTTTTGAAAGAAAATGCTGCAACGTGTGCTCTAAACAACGTAGCAAAAATACGCTCCTGGCTAAACTTTACAGAACTCGACGCCATCAGCCCGATTTATTCAGAGCGTATCGCTACATCCACGCCAACAAACATTGAGAAGAAAACAATGTCGGATACGAGCAACGAGATGGTAATGGAGAATAAAAATATACTCTGTAGTAGAGAGTATATATTCAAGGATGTCACACTCTCGAGCGGCAGTCATGAGGCAAACACGTACGCGGGAACAGAGCCAGTTAACGACGAGATAGTGGCTCTTTTCCGAACAAAAGATACTCGATTCTCACCACCACCAAGGCCCAACACACCGAACCGACTGACACCTCCGCCGCGCAGTTATAATCTCCAGCGGACTTCGCGTAAAGTATCGAATGTGAATAGACGTCTCTGACACTTGGAGTTTCGTTTCATTGATTTCTTAGCGCGTTTTTTTTTCTTCTTCTTAGTATTGTGTTTTATCATTGCTCACTCTTTTATTTCTCTCAAAATTTAGTCGCATCAACTCATATAATAGATTTAATTCCACATAGTAAATTATAACCTCAAAAAGCTCTCCTTGAGAGCGCAGGCGGCGCGCCATGGCTGCCGCTGCCTCCGCTGCATCTTCTGGAAAATCCTCTTTAGAAATTCAAGAGAATGATGAGTCCACTGACGAGGAGACTATGGATATTGATCCTGCTTTGGTGGCGTCTCAATTAGCTGATCTCCAGAAAGAGTTCAAGTCAGGTAATAGCAAAAAGAGATCTAAGAACATTGATGATTCCTCAGAACCGCAAAACAGGCGCAGACCTAAAACCAAAGAAGATAAGGTGATGGTGACAGTGTTACCCAATCTCAAGAAGGGCATAATCAGGCTGACAAGAGACAAAACAGCATTCCAGAGCGTTTTCTTACCAATCGCTACTCTGACAGCTCCCAAGGTCCGTTTGTTGTACTTATTCGGCCAACGAACATTACACCCAGCACTCCAAGACTGAATGCTACCCGCATTGGTAGAATTCTTTTTCAGAAATACAAGAAGGATGAAGTAACTCACGTCTACAGTTCTGGAAAACACCAAACGACAGTTGTTCTTGGAAATTCTGCGACAGCCAATGCTATCCTCTCACTACCTACCCTAAAAGCTGATAATCTGACTGCCTTCATCCACGATTCTTTTCTATCCTGCGAAGGGGTCATCAGAGGTGTTCCTCTGGACCTGACTGAAGATGAGATCATTCAGTATGCCGATACACCCTTCCCCATCCTAGTAGCCCGTCGTCAAAATCGCAAAGTTACAGTAAATTCTGAGTCAAAGCTTGTTCCTACGCAAACAGTGTATTTGAGGTTTGAAGGTCGTCTTCGCCCTGACCATATCTCTCTATTCCAAGTCCGACACCCTATCGATCCTTGGCAATCACCAGTGAAAATCTGCCTATCCTGCTTCATGTTTAATCACATCGCCTCTCAATGTAAAAGTCACCTAAAATGTATCCGCTGTGGCAATAAGAAGCATTCCACCTCTAGCGATCCTGAATCCGCTCCCTGTCCAAACCAGGATTCTGCTCCTTGCTGTGCTAACTGCAAGGGAGACCACGTTCCCACAGACAAAAATTGCCCTGCTTTTTTGCATGAAAAAGCTATTAAAGCCACAGCTGCTGAGAGAAATATCTCTCCTCTTGAAGCTAGGCAGCTCGTAGGGGGCCGAGTACCAATTGGTGTTAGACCACCTCCTCCTGCTACCATCACACGCACCGACGCTCATTTTCCAGCTCTTTCCACCCGCTCCTCCACCCCTCATGTCTCGCTACGTTCTGCAACACCTGTCTCTCACTTACCTGAAGACTCGAGACCACAAACTCCGCGCTATTCTCATAGCTACTCATCACAACTATTGAAACCTGCTAAGAAAGCTTCCTCTTCTTCCGCCTCCAGGGCTGCGCACTACACACGTTCTGCACACAATGATATACTTCTAGCACCTCATGGACGTTTCCCTACATCAGACTCCCAGGATGGCTTCGCTCTGAGATACCACCCTTCTCTCCCCTCTCCGTTATCCTCTGATTCCTCCCCAAATCCTCAAAACCCCCATCCAGCTCTATCTCCCAACAATTCGAGTTCCTCTAGCAATCTTGAAGCTTTTCTTAAACTTGTTCCTACTTTCATCCAACTTATCATCGACTATCTAGTTCCAGCGCTCTCAACCCTAGGCCTGAAAGATAAAATCGGCCCCATTGCAGATACTCTCATATCACTCCTTGATTCTTCCCAAGCCACATCTCAAAATGGCTCCCAGCAGAGAATTGAAAATATTACAATGGAATTGTCGCAGTCTTCACAATAAACTGGCCCTCTTGTCAGTCATAGCCTCCAAGTATGATATTATTTTACTTTCAGAAACATGGTTTACAGACATGTCTATTCCTAAATTGGATGGTTTTTATATTGTCACTAAAAATAGAGAACAAACAAGAGGGGGTGGTCTTGCCATTTGTCTTAAAAGTAATATTTCTTTCTCAGAAGTTCCGTCAATCTATCATCATTCAGACTTCCTAGAAACCCTCTCCATCTCAATCTCTACCTCCTTTGGCCCACTAACTATAGTCTCTTTGTATAGATCTCCTTCTTATACTACTCAAGCAGCTGAATGGAAACGTTTATTCGATTCACTCTCAACTGCCAAAAATGTTATTATAGGGGGCGACTTTAATTGTCACCACACCTCATGGGGCTGTTCTGAGGACAAAACTTCAGGGCTTATTCTTTCTGACACACTCTTGGACTATGATCTTTCTTGTCTGAACGATGGTTCTCCCACCCACAAATCACACCAAATGCTTAATGATAACAATTCATCAGCTATTGACTTAACCCTAGTATCCCCTCACCTAGTTCCTATTAGCTCATGGCGAGTGGAGGATGATACTATGCTTAGCGATCATTATCCTATCTCTATCTCTCTGGGAATTTCCTACTCTACACTCTCTTTCTCTTCTCATCGATATCCTATTAAAAAAATAGATTGGTCAGTATTCAAGTCATCTCTCAACTCTCTTGCCCCGTCACTTTCAGATTCAGATGTTCTAATTCAATATGATAACATTATTAAGGCGATAAATGATTCGATTTTAGGAGCTATTCCAAACCCCCAAAATATTAATAATACATCTTCCAAAAAACCTGTCAAGACTCGGAATGCTATCTGGTGGAATCAGGACTGTCAGAAAGCTAACAACGATCGCAAACAAGCCTGGGCTGCCTTTAGGCGTTTAACTAATTTAGAAAACTTTGTAAGTGCCAAAAAATATGAAGCTATAGCTAAAAAGACATTTAGGAAAGCCAAGAGAGAATCATGGATTAGCTTCACAAAAACCATTGATTTTAGGACTTCTTCCTATTTTGTTGGGTCAAAAATCAAGCGTTTTCGTGATAAAAAAATACCCGATCCCTCAACATTTCCAACAAATAAAGCTTCTAGGGATAAAATGTTAAGTTTAATCTCTTCCATCTGTCCTCCCACCTGCTTCTATCCTAATTTTCCTCATCATTTTAGTACCGATAACTCTCATTTAGAAATTCCTTTCATTCTTAATGAACTGAGGGCAGCCATCTGCTTGGGCAATCCTAAATCTGCTCCTGGCATCGACAAGATTGATTTTACCATTATTCAACATCTTCCGGATTCTATTTTAAAACTCTTATTGGATACCTTTAATACATTTTTTTCTCTAGGCATCTTTCCTAATTCTTGGCACGATTTTCTTATCTTTTTTATTCCTAAATCTACTCCTGGTAAATTCCGACCCATTTCACTCGCCTCTTGCCTACTAAAACTCATGGAGAGGCTGATTCACTCACGCATGACCCAATTCCTAGAAAGTAATCTCATTCTTTCTGCCTCACAGTTTGGTTTTCGTAAGTCCCGATCTTGCATCGACAATCTCTCTATTCTTACAACTGAGATTTATATCGGGTTTGCGAAAAGTCAATACACTGCATGTATTTTCTTAGACGTGGCCAGCGCTTTTGACAATGTAGATCCTGGCTTACTCACACTTTCCCTCAGAAACATTGGCCTTCCTTGGACCTATTGCAAATTCATATACAACTTGACTTCCTCACGCTCTATTTTCTTTAAGATTGCTGGAGAAATCATTGGCCCTTTTGTCTCCTATAAAGGAGTTCCTCAAGGCTGTATACTAAGCCCGCTCCTATATGTCCTTTATACTAACCAATTAGAAGATAAATTACATCCTCAGAGCTGTTGTCTACAATTTGCAGATGATGTAGTCATTTATTCGAGATCCAACAATTTACATGATTGCATTTCCTCCATCCAAACCAGTCTTGACATTACCTCAGCATATCTTTTTGATAAGGGCCTCTCCATTGAGCCAACCAAGTCTAAATTAGTAGTGTTTTCTCGTAAATATTTCGACCCGAGTCTTCCATCAGTCAACATCAATTCAACTGCTGTCTCTGGAACTACTGAGGCTAAGTTCCTGGGCCTTACTCTGGACTACAAGCTCTCATGGGAACCCCACATTACATTCCTCATATCTAAATGCAAAAATCTAATTAACATGATTAAATGTCTCCGTTCTACTTGGTGGGGTGCAGATCCATCATCTTTGATTATTATCTACAGAGCGTTGATCAGAAGTTCAATTGAATATGGCTCTTCTGCCATTTCTTTTAAATCCCATCCCCTAAGTAAGTTAGAAATTATTCAAAGAAAGGCCTTGAGATTATCTCTAGGCCTCAGGAATTCCTCTCCAAACAATCTTGTGCTAGCGGAAGCGGGTGAATCAATTCTCCACTTTAGATTTCAAACTCTTTCGGATTATTATCTTCTGAGAATATTCTCAACAACTTGGCATCCACTCCTTCATATGCTCCCATTGCTTCAACTTTTCCTTTTATCTCAAGATAATCACCGTTCTTTTCTTGATCTTCCTTTGCTACAATCATATAATAGAGTTTTTCAATTTAAATCGCTCATAGAGTCCTTTCCCTTTCCACCTATTTTTTCCATCATCCCCTCTCACTCGTTCCCATCTACTACCATCGACATTTCTACGGGCAGATCTATTCAATTATCGAAGGATCCCAGAGCGAGTTTTCTCTCCTCTTTTCAAAACCAGGCTATTAACTCAGTGGCGTTTTACACTGACGGCTCTAAAAAGGAGGGGAGCACTTATGTTGGCTTCGCTATTTATTGTCCATCTCTCAGCCTCTCTCTTAAGTATCGTATTTCCTCCCATTCCTTATTTTTTCAAATTATTAAAGAAAACAACATTCAAAACTCCTTTATCTTTACAGATTCCCTCAATGTCTTGCAAACTTTGCTTTCTCCTGTCCTTTCAAGTTACTGTTCTCCTATCATTTTATCAATTCGTACCAACTTGATCTCGGCCTTTAGCTCGAATCTTAACATCCAATTAATCTGGATTCCTAGCCATATTGGCATTCCGGGCAACGAGGAAGTTGACTCCTTAGCTAAAGCGGCGATTAGCGAGGGAACTCAATTTCACACGTATCTCCCTCCTTCGGAATTTTTTCCTATCTCCCGTAATAAATGTTTTTCCTCAACAAAACGAATCCTCCTACTTAACAGTAATTATAAAGGGAAATTATATTTTGAATTATTTTGTAACCATTCTCGTAAACCTTGGTTTTTTAAATTTAAACGTCTAGACAGAAAGTCTATAGTATACTTTAACAGGATGCGTTCAAATCACTACAACTTAGCAGCCAGTTTATTCAGGAAGAATCTGAACGTTTCTCCTCTCTGCATGTGTGGTTTTGAGGAAGAAGACCTCAATCATGTCTTCTGGGCTTGTCCTCGCTTTGTCGCCCAACGCTCCTCTTTAATTAAATCCCTTATCGCTGCAAAAAATTTTCCTCCATTTAACATTGAATCCCTTATAGCGAATCCTTCCTCACGTACAATCGCTCCAATAATTGCCTTTATAAACTCTTGCAAATTGGCATTGTAGTGAGATTCCATACGAGATCTCTTCATATATTCCAGTTCATATTGTGCCAGTGTTCTCGAGTGACATTTATTAACAATAAGAAGTGAATTCTATGTGTCAATGTGTTCTGTTCGGTCGGTACTATAACATATAAAGCTCCATTTTGAAGTAACGTCGTCCACCAGGCGACAACAGCTCCGATGTGTACATGGCCGTATGGTTAAAGTGCATTACTGCGCATACCGGAGCCAGCCCCAAGTCAAAAGAAGAAGAAGAAGATAATCTCCAGCACCGACGACGCCAATCGCAAGTTAAGCAGCAACAGCAGCAAAAGAAGAATAATGAACAGTCTACGAATATCGGAGACTCTACAACTAATATCTGCTCAGACGAAAGGAGTCTTCCCGGCAGATCGCATCCCGAGTCGCTGGTCTAGACCTACAGCATTGGTGTTAAACACCGACGAGCACAGTCAGCCTGGTAGACATTGGGTTGCGGTGTACGTTGACGAAAATGGACACGGCATCTTTTTCGATAGTTATGGATTACCCCCACTCGTCAACCAGCACCATAACCGTCTACGCAGAAACACAAGAACCTACGAATGGAATACAACCCCGCTGCAAGCCATCAAGTCACGAGTGTGTGGTGAATACTGCCTTATGTTTCTTGATTATATGTGTCGGGGTTATACTCTGGAAGCTTTTTGCAACAATTTTTCTGCAAACAAGTTGAAGAATGATCGCATCGTCGCACGTTACTACAAACGACTGAAATATTCTTCTCGAGCGAGGACAAATAAACAGAAGAAATTTGTAAAAAATACAAAACGTAATATAAGCGGCGGCGGTATATGTAACAGAAGAAGAAAAAAAATCTCATGTATACAAACTTGTACTGCAAGATTTGGCTGCTACTAGTAAATAATAATGAATAAAGCTGAAAAACGTATTTCCTGTGTAATTGTTATCATTCGAAACCTCTCACCGCCGCCCCCCCCCCCCCTCATTTCCCAAGACGCGTGAATCATCTACATATAACCAGACGACCACCGTTGAGATAGGCCATAAAAACAGGAAAAAATATTTCTTGTGTGACTGTTATCATTCGAAACCTTTTACCCCACCCATTTCCCCAAGACATGTGAATCATCTACATATAACCAGACGATCACCGTTGAGATAGGTCAGTCGTGAAGAAACACTCCTGGAGCCATCATCTCAGGGTCTCTATTTCTCTCTCTCTCTCTCTCCAACACCTATGACAATGGAGACCATCGACGGCATACGGATAATCGACTGCTCCAAGGATCCTTGGGAACTCACCAAATCCGAGCTGGAGTATATCCCAAAACCACTGCTATTAAAACACTGGGGGCGACATATATCTGTTTTGTCGGAAAAACTACCTGAACATCTCAAAGCCGATCGCGAAGTCTCTTCATACCTGCCATGTTATTTACACTACAAGACAGCAACTTTGAGGGACTACATCGATGGCCCGCCACCACCACAACGCAGAAAATGCAATGGATGTCAAGCAACGAACTCAGGAGGCGTCTTCAAAAAAATATTGTAAACATATAAATAATAATTAAATAAACAAATTTATAAATATGTAAGTGTTAATTTATTTTTAAAAATCCATTTCTCATAGACAGTAGAATAAGCATGAAAAAGCGCGAGAAGAACGAGTATACGGACGCGCCGATCATCTCACGCTGGTGGGTGAAGGTGGGAGCGCTGTGGGAGTGGGTCGCGGCGGGTGGGGGTTCCCGCGGTCTTGGGCCGCGGGCGCTATTTGATATATCTCTCACGCGCGTCGCCACGGTAGACAGTCAGGCGGATACCACGGAGCACACGGGTCTCTCTCCCTCTCTCTCTCGCGATCCTTGACCATCAGCCGTGACTTGCAACAACGCCCACCGGTGGCGCCACCGTCGTCTCTCAGTCGGACACGCGACGGAGCGCTGAGCGCACACCAACTCTCGCGATCTTGGGCCACCGCTTGGGACTTCCGGCGACACTCACCGGCGGCGCCACCATCGACTCTCAGTCGGACCCACGGCGGAGCGCCGAGAGCACGCCGTCTCTAGCGATCACGGGCCACCGGCTGGGACTTCCGCCGACACTCACCGGCGGCGCCACCGGCGGCGCCACCGCCGACTCTCAGTCGGACCGACGGCGGCGCTCCGAGAGCACGCCGTCTCTCGCGATCCGGGCCACCGCTTGGGACTTCAGGCGACACTCACCGGCGGCGCCACCGGCGGCGCCACCGTCGACTCTCAGTTGGGCCCACGGTGGAGCGACGCGAACACGACGGCTCTCTTTCAGTCAGACACACGGCGGAGAGCCGAAAGCACGTCGTCTGTCGCGATATCGGGCCAGCGCTCGGGACTTACGGCGACGCTCACCTGTGGTGCTACTATCAATTTTCGGGCCCCAGCTGAATGCACGGACCACGTGGTGCTTTCGCGATCTTGGTCCACAGCGTGAGCGGAAACAAGAGGAAGGAGAAGAGGGGTGAGTTACCACGACAAAAGTACAGGGTGGGGGGCTGTGACAAGTATAGAGACGAATTACAGTCGTTCTCTCAGAGGGGGAGGGACAAGGGGTGGGAAGAGGGATGGATAATTAGACGAATTTTCTGTGAGTTACCACGACATATGTACAGGGTGGGGGGTTGTGGACAATTATAGAGACGAATTACAGTCGTTCTCTCAGGGGGGAGGGGCAAGGGGTGGGAAGAGGGAGGGGTAATTATAGGGATTTTCTGGGAGGGAGGGCACTCAAGGGAGGGACAAAGACACTCTAGGGAAGGAGGGGCGGGGCTACCCCCACCACGCCCCCTATGACGCCAGTAGGCCACGCCCCTCTGGCGACTGGCGCCACTAGGCCACGCCCACCTGTCTCGCGATCTTTGCCTATATCTACTTCAGAGAAACGTTGATTTGAATAACTAAATCTATTACAGAGAAATAATGTCCAATGATTAAAGGAAATAAATATATATTGGATTAACAGAAAACTCTAAGTGATTTTACTTAAAAATATCCAATTCATATATATTTAGTCGTTTTAACTAGATCTTTTTTCCGGATTAAATATATTTAGTAGCAATAAATAAAATATTTTTTCTGTTCGCTGCACAGTGAAAGTTGCTTCAAATAAATAAAAATGTTGGAAATTAAAAAAACTGAAAAATTGAGAGAAATATATATTTAATCTATATTTAGGAAAAGTAAATTTTCGTTGATTGAAATAATTAAATATTGAATAGATAATTTTAGTTAATATTACTAAATCTTTTTTTCTGGGTGTGGATACATTTAATTTTTAACTGAACCATTTATTTGAACCAATTACATATTCGATTACTCGTGTTGTTGGATGAAATCCAAATTTAATTGACTCAATAAAATATTTAATCTCTTTGAGTAAATATTGAGTTGATTCAATCAAACTATCCTATTAAAACGGCAGACAATATACTGCGACACGATTCTTTATTCCGAGATAATTCGGGAAAATTATCTCGGCAAAACGCTCAACAAATTCGACACTCTGAAATACACAACAATAATGCACTAGGGCGCCAGGCTCTTCTTTTAATGTCTGAAGGGCCAAGAGTTCGATATTTTACTATTTAACAAGTTTACTAATATTCTGGCACGAATGCGCTTCGCGCCGGCTTCTCATACGTAGAGACGAGTCGTGGGGGGGGGGGGGGGGGGGGAAATCTTGCAAATAACTCGAAACACTGGTCACTCGTTTTCAAGAAACTTTAATTACTAAATTCAACAGTACGTGCTATTCCCAGATGGAGAATTTGTGCTCGTTGGCACCACTGGCGTTATATAAGGAAAAAATTATAAAATAAATAAAAATGTCAAAATAGAAAATAAGATTCTCCAAGAAAAATAATTAATAATGAAGGTCTGAATCGGGGACGGGAAGCGTCCTCCGATACGCACGCGGAAGAGAGATCGCTCTCTCTCTCTCTCTCTCTCTCTCTCTCTCTCTCTCTCTCTCTCTCTCTCTCTCTCTCTCACACCCACACACGGGGCGGCTATAGTCCGTCCCGCTCTCGATATTATACAAGAAAACCCAGCGTGATTGACACGCAAAACGCTCGAAACCGAATCTACTAGCGAAAAAGGACCGATAAGACCGAATCGAGCAGACTATGTAAGGAAAGACTATGCGGGACGTGAAGCGTCTCGCCTCGTGACAATTCACCGACTTTTATTACTCTGTTACGTCCCGACGTACCCTCACCCTTGAAGGCAGGCAACCCTCCGAGCACCGCTGTATGTCCCGGAAAAGGGGCCTGCAGTCGGTGGTCGACAAGTAGGAAAATTAGGAAAAGGGCCCCTGCAGTCAGTGGTCGATAAAATAGAAAATAAGGAAAAGGCAGTAGCATAGTAGGGGTGTAAGGCCCTCCGCTAGACCGCAAACTAGAGGAAGCTCCACGCGAGTCTAAGAAAGTTGGAGATGGTGATCTTGGACCAACCAGAGGCAAGAAACTCACCCTCTCTCACCCTTAAAATTACTCACCAGCTCTAAGACTAAGAAAATCTTTTTGGAAGTGGGAGACGGGAGTTTTTCCAGCCAATTAGAGCGTAAAGAAACTGCCCTCTCTCAATCCTGCGTAACACCGAAGGTTCCCGGCATTAGTATATAAGGACCAGATTTTTGTATTTTTGTTAGTTTATATTTTTCAAATCACCGTTCAACATTCAGTAGAAGAAGGTTGTACAACAGAGCAAATAAAAGTGTCGTAAGCCATCCTGGACTTAGAAGAAATTATTTGAGTTCTTCATTCTTGAATTGACTAGAGTCTTGCGCGGACCAACGCGATTTCTCTAAGTCCTTTCAAAAACCTCACGACTTGGAGTTTTGCGCGGACCACCGCGATCTCTCTAAGTCCAATACACCACACACAATATTTAGAGTCTTGCGCGGACCGCCGCGATCTCTCTAAATCCAATACACCACACACAATATTTAGAGTCTTGCGCGGACCACCGCGATCTCTCTAAATTCAATACATCACACACAACATATATAGAGTTTTGCCCGGACCACCGCGAGCTTTCACGTACCCAAAGACTGAGTTTTGCGCGGACCACCGCGATTTCTCACTAAGTCTTAATACGCTGATGAGTACGGAGTTCTGCGCGGACCGCCGCGATTTCTCCAAACTCAAAAGTTTGTAAACACAACACACACAACAATTTCTTGATTCAGTTTTTATCAAATGGGTAAATCTCGCTCTGGTGGTAGGAAGAACTACCTAAGAAAGCTTAACTCCGAATTGAACGGTTATTCGAGAAACCGCTCACACGTGTATTTAACAACAGATTGTTTAAACTCACTTAACATCAACTCGACCCACTGTACTTCCTACAAACTCATAAAAATCGATTTCACCGTTCAATTCCTCAAATCAAAGTATATTCCAGTCACTGATCCACGGTTCAATTTTTATTTTAAAAAGGAATCTCAAAAAATAATTGCTCAATAAATCCAATTGTAAATCAATTCAAATCGTTCTAGCCCGAATCCCGGATTAATTAGCTTTAGCTAAGGTCCAAAACAGGGCAATTGCATTCGTTGTGTTACCCGGACGTAACATAGCTTCTTTTTGGTGACAGCGGTGGGATTGAAGGAGCGATTTGATCTATCATGCCAGTTGGCCATACACCGCAAAAATCGTCAATAAATCAATCACAACCAAGCATTAATAGAGGTGAAAATTTGAGAGCTCAATCCTCAGTTACAAATCCTCAGATTCCAGCTCCACCACCATTTCCCACAATGCCTTTGGGAAATAGTCAAATAGTCTCATTAAAAGACGCAGTCGAAGTAGTTTTGAAATTCGATGGGAAAAACATTCCTATTTTTCAATTCATAGAAAGTTGCGAAGACGCCTTAGTCATGTTACCTCAAAATGCGGCACAAAATCTAGTGAAATTAATTCGCACAAAAATCGTGGGCCAAGCGAAAAAGTCAATACAGGGTCACAAATTTGAAAGATTAAGCGCGTTAACAACGTTTCTAAAAAAATTATATTCACCTGCAAAAACCGTGAACCAGACGCGACGCGAACTAGGTAGTTTAATTTAAAATGAAAACGAAGACGTTATCGAATATGTTAATCGTGTACGAGAGGTAGGCAACGATGGTTACCGGATGCTTGTTCCCCGGAAAAAAATTCCCGGATTAATTTTCCCGGATAATTGTTCCCAATTTTTTTTTTCCTGAAATAAAAATTCCCCGGAAGAAAAATCATCTTATTTTTGTCCCGGAAAAACGTTCCCTAATAAAATTTCTGCGTAAAATTGTTATGTGATACATTTTCTTTCATTATTCATGATTGGTATAAGTTTCGAATTATGAAGTTACGGGTTCATTATATTTTGGACAGCCATAGGGAAGTTTATACGGTGTTGTTACACTTATTCTCCATACCATACGAAACCTCATGCGGTTGTCTGTTTATATTGAGGTTCGTGGAATGGAATTTATTCTACTGTTGCTTGCGAATGATACTCTTTCGAGAGTAGTATGATATTCATATCCGAGCTGATAAGTTCTATCGTTTGGTGAACTGTTATATAATTTCTTTTCGTTATTTCTGATTTTCACGATGTTAGACATAATTTCGTGTGTAGTTTTTGGTGCCATTTTCACGCTGTTGTCTATGGCATCATACAAATTTTGTCAAAGTAATTCGGGACGGAAAATGTTGGTGACCAAAAGTGGCTACATGCATTATCTGCGTGAAAGAAACTCGAAAAAAGTAATATGGAGATGTGTGTCGTATAATGATGGGTGTCGTGGGATTTGCCATACTACAACTGACACACGCGATGGTATGAGTTGAATTTTTATGCAATAATGCATTAATAAATTGGGAATAAAGTAACTCAATTTTGTTGTAAAACAGGAACCATATTGAAGGAAACAGAGCACAAAACTCATGGTCCAAATTTTGATAAAATTGCGGAAAAGAAATGTTTGAATAAAATGAAAAAAAAAATGATGAAGACGAAGGAAACGACTGCTAACATCATCGCTTCTGGCGTCGCTGCTCTATCGTCACCTGTGGCTGCCCGATTACCACGTGTGGAACATTTGGCAAGAACTCTCCGTAATGTACGTCAGGTGCATAATCCTGTCCCACCGATCCGAAAAAAGGCAGCAGTTTTGATATTCTTGATGAGTTTAAGGTGACTGCAAAAGGCGAAGAATTTTTGGTTTACGATTCACGCGGAAAAAATCGAATGTTAATGTTTACTACTCGTGAAAACTTGAGAAAACTGGAAGAAAGTTATACTTGTTATGGTGATGGTACATTCCAATGTGTTTCCGTGAGTTTTACGCAATTGTATACAATCCATGGTGAGATTAATTCAAAAGTTATTCCGCTTGTTTATGTTTTGACAACCAATGCTACTAAGAAAATCTACGTCGAGCTTTTGAGGAAGTTAAAAGAGATGCAACCTGAATTAAATCCCAAGAGAATGATGTGTGATTTTGAACAGGCATTTATTGTGGCCGTGAAAAAAGTTTTTCCTTCTTGTCAATTGAATGCTTGTTATTTTCATTTCGGGCAATCTCTTTGGAGGAACATTGTATCTTTCAAATTGCAGGAATTGTACAAAGGTAGCCGTGCAGCTCGCGATTTTCGAAAGCTTTACGCATTGGCGTTTGTTCCAATTGATGATATTTATGAGGCTTACGATGTACTTATGCATACCAAATTTTATGTTGACAATGAAGAATCCCTACGTCCTTTTTTGGATTATTTTGAGGGAACTTGGATCGGAGAATTGGGTAGACGCAATAAGCGTTCTGAGCCCAAATTTAATGTCAACTTATGGAATCATTATTTGTCTGTGAAGAATGACTGGTCTCGTACTAATAATGCCGTAGAGGGGTGGCACCATGGCTTTAATTCAAAGGTTGAATCGGCGCATACGAGTCTATGGAAATTGATTAATGTCTTCAAGTTGGAACAAGGTGTCACAGAATTAGTTATCGCCCAGGCAGAGAATGGGGCCGCACCCCCAACGAAGAAAAAAGCATTTCGAGATTATGATCTCCGTATGAAAACAATTGTTGATGATGGCTACAATCGTGAAGAAATGGACATTTATCTGAAAAGCATTGCCAATATTCTATCATTCTGACTTTGGTTTTTTTTTTTGTAATCGCCTTTCGATGTAACGCATTCTAAAATATTTATTGTGATTATTTGTATCTCTCATATTTGATAGTTGATTGCGTAATGATATTATTCTGTTTAATAAATTTTCATTCTTGCATATTTTGTGTTTTACTTGTAAGGGAAGAATGGGCGTTTTTTCCAGTCTTCGTGCCAATTTTTGTTTTTAACAGGGGGAACTTTTTTCCGGGAAATTTTTTTTGGGCAATTTTTTTCCGGGAAATTTTTTTTGGGGAATTTTTTTCCGGGAAATTTTTTTCCGGGAATTTTTGTCCGAGAATTTTTTTTCGGGGGAAATATCTCCTAGAACCGGCAACCATATAGTTGAGGCCTACAAAAATCAAAACGCAGAAGGAACAATAGGAGACGTTGACGCTGACGCAATAGAAAGGGAATGCGTAGAATGTTTTCTCGACGGTCTTAAAACCGAAATTCAATTACGAATGAAAATTTCTTACGACTCTTTGACTGACGCTGCGACTGACGCCATAAAAATTGACAAAAAACAGGCCGCGATTGCCGATATGAGAAAAACACAGCGCGCAGTCAAACCTACTCCCCGCCGAGAAACAGTGGGTACTGTCAGTAAGGGTGCTGTAACGTGTCAGATATGCCAACGGCCGGGACATACGGCCCTTGTATGCTGGCATAGGCAACCGGGCGCTGGGCCCTCGAGAGAAGGCAATAAACAGTCGACTCAAGAGGCTAGCGCACGACCGTTTAAGCCGAGACCCGCAACGACTGACAACCCCAAATCTTGCCGGTATTGTAAAAAAATCGGTCATACAATAGACGAGTGCAGGAAACGGGAATATAATAATAAGCAAAGAACACAGGGAAACTCCAGCAGTTTCCCGAAACCCGGGCCATCCCAGGAGACGCAAAAGAATGCGGCCCAACAAAAAACAATGTTAATTCAGCAAAAGCAGGACTCCGAAAACTCCGAATAGCTCACGTTAGATTGAGACAGCGCTTCCGACCTCCGACCGTTCAAATAGAGTCCGCGGATTTCGCTTCGCAAATCGAGTTGTTGGTAGACACTGGTTCTGAGCCTAATTTAGTGAAGCAAGCTTACGTTGCACGGGGAAATATAATTGACGAATTAGATATTCTTGAACTACATGGCATAACTTCAAATATTGTAGAAACCTTAGGGTCATTTACTGTGGACATCTTAGGAAGTCCCGTCGTTTTCCATGTTGTGATAGATGATTTCCCGATCAACCAAGCAGGAATTTTGGGTAATGAATTTTTCCAGAGGTACAAAGCAGCAGTCGATTACAAGGGACATTTTTCGACTTGGAAGGATATAAAAATAAAATTCTCGAGTCCTGAAATAATAACAGTACCAGCCCGATCCATGTCAACATTTTATATTAGAGTAAAAAACGATGAGATATCGGAAGGGTATCTTCCAAAATATAAAATCGGAGAGAAAATCTATTTCGGAAAAGCGCTCGTCAAAAATTTACACGGTGTGGCTTACACTAAAATTTTCAATTCTAGAGACGAAGATGTTCACATCGAAGTCCCTACTCTCGCTCTTGAAGAGTTTGAAGAGTGCCAAAATGCTGAATTTTGTAATTCATCGGAATCGAATAAATTTCCTGATTCTTCAAGATCTTCAGATTCTCAAAAATCCACTAAATCTTCTAAATTCTCTAAATCTTCCAAATCTTCTAAATCTTCTAAATCAAACACGCTCTGTCTAGCAATCGCGCAAAATGCTGATCGAGATAACCGTGTGCAAAAAGTAAAGAGTCTCCTCCGCCTCGAAAGCTTAAACGCAGAGGAAAAAGAGAGTGTAGATGAATTACTTCAAGAAAGTGCAGAACACTTTTATATTCCCGGGGAACAACTAGGGTTTACCTCTAAGGTTGATCACCCGATTCCAACGGTGGATAACAAACCAATTCACGTACGTGAATATCGTTATCCACCGATTCATAAAGAAGAAATCACGCGGCAGGTAAAAGAGCTTTATGACGGAAAAATCATTAAAGATTCACAGTCGCCATATAACAATCCCGTGTGGATTGTGCCGAAAAAACCGGACTCCAAAGGGAACAAGCGATGGAGAATGGTTCTCGACTTTCGTGAATTAAACTACAAGACGATAGGCGATTCATATCCTCTGACTAATATAACCGATATCCTCGACAAGTTAGGTGGAGGCAAATATTTTTCGGTATTTGATTTAGCATCGGGTTTCCACCAAATCTAGCTTAAGCCTGACGATAGTCATAAAACAGTTTTTTCAACACCGTTCGGACACTACGAGTTTTCTCGGATGCCTTTCGGGTTGAAAAATGCTCCTGCAACTTTCCAAAGGCTAATGGACAGTGTTTTAAGCGGATTACAGGGCACAGAACTTTTCGTGTACCTGGATGATATAGTCATTTATTCGTCTCACTTCAGGAGCATAAAATCCAGTATCGAAAATTAATAGCTCGTTTGGCCGATGCAAATCTCAAGTTACAGCCCGACAAATGTGAATTTTTAAGGAAAGAGGTTGTTTATCTTGGGCACTTGATATCAGAAGAAGGCACTAGTCCAGATCCGAAAAAAATCGAAGCAGTTAGGAATTATTCGGCCCCGAAAAACATAAAAACAGTAAGACAATTTTTAGGGTTGACCGGGTATTAGCGACGCTTTATTAAGGGTTATTCAAAAATCGCGAAACCCATCTCGAATCTGTTGAAAAAGGATACGGTGTTTTTATGGGGAAAAAGGGAGCAGGCAGCTTTTGAAGAATTAATAGAAATTCTTTGCAAGGAACCGGTATTAAAACATCCGGATTTCACTAAGCCTTTCCTAATCACTACAAACGCGTCAGGATATGCAATCGGAGGCATATTATCGCAAGGAGAAATAGGAAAGGATCTGCCGATTTCTTATATTTCAAGAACTTTGTCCGGTGCTGAGAAAAATTACGAAGTATATGAGAAAGAGGCTCTCGCCATAGTTTACGCCGTTAAGCAATTTCATCCGTATATTTATGGAAGAAAATTTACAATCATTACCGATCACAAGCCTTTAATATGGTTTAAAACTTCTAAAGATCCAAATACTCGAGTTTCAAAATGGAGATTCAAATTAAAAGATCACGATTATGACATAATTTACAAAGCCGGGAAAATGAACGTTAATGCTGATGCTTTATCTCGAAATCCGATTGAGCAGAATATCCTTTTAGTTAAAAGTTCAGAAAATACGATCACTACTACAGCAATTATTCATGAGGAGCCACCTTCAATAGAAGTAGAACCGCGGAGAAGCAAACGAAATAAAAAAGAACCACAGAGATTACGAGATGAGTTAGATAGGCAGGTAGAAGAAGTAAGGAAAAGAAGGTAAAAAGCCAAAAGGCAAATCGAAAGTCTTACAACGTAAAAATAAATTCAACGAAATCAGAAATCAGTCAAGTAACAACGATAACACCGATAGTGATAGTAATGAGACGAGCGAAGAAGAAGAAGAAGAGGAAGAAAGAGAAATAGAAAAAGAAGTGATAAATGAGGCCAAAACATCTGATAGCTCAGAGAAAAATCAAATCACGCAAAATCTTTTAGATTCAAAAGATCAATTGATTATGCGTAAAGACAACTATGCGTACTTTGTTTATGTCAATGGAGAACCATGTGACACAGGTTCACTACAGCTTCAAAAACGCGGTGAATTTCCAAAATTTGATAATTTGGTAGCAGGAGAAGCTCAAGCAAAGGAGCTACAAAATCGAGTTCACATCGCGTTGCCAATTCGATATTATAAAGAGGGGCTATCGGACGTAATGCTTGTACATTGTAAAGCTTGTCAGAAATTTTAAGGAAAAAGACCTTAAAAACAATAAGTAATGCTAAAACAGATGAAATAGAGACTATAGAATGGAGAATAGTCCGGAAATATTTATCTAAAATCGGTGAAATTCTAACAACAAAAATTATTATTTGTAATGGAAGTATTCAGTACGTCGAACCAAGTAGACGTAATGATGTAATAAAAAAGATGCATTCATCCGCAATCGGTGGACATAAAGGAGTAACGAAAACATATAGCAGAATCAGACAGCGTTATTACTGGGAGAATATAAAGTTAGACATTCAAAGTTTTATTCGCAGTTGTCTTGCTTGTCAGCTGAAAAAGTTAGTTCGTGTTAAAACTAGAAATCCTATGATAATAACAGACACGCCAAGAACTGCATTTGATAAGGTCGCAATGGATATCGTTGGGCCTTTAGCAAAAACCGAAAACGATAATGAGTATATACTCACCATTCAGAATCAATTGACAAAATATTCATTAGCCATTCCACTCCCAAACGCAACAGCAATCACTATAGGCAATGCCTTCGTGAAAAGATTCATTTGCATTTTTGGAGCACCAAGATCTGTGCTGACTGATCAAGGTAGCAATTTTTTGAGTAAAGTTTTGAAAAGTTTAGCCAAACAATTTAAAATCCAACAATTTAAAACCACTGCCTTCCATCCGCAATCCAACGGATCCATTGAAAGATCCCATCACGTTCTCGGAGAATACCTTAAACAATTTGCAAATCAAGACAAGGAATGGGATGATTGGTTGGAGCTCGCTACTTTCTCTTATAATACGAGCACCCATGAGGGCACAAGGCATACGCCTTTTGAATTAGTTTTTGGAAAATCAGCGAGACTTCCATCCAGTGATCCGCCAATTGAAGAAGAAGAAACCACGTATGATGGTTATCTCACGAAATTGGTTACCCGTTTGCACGAACTCCAAGGTTTGGCTCGAAATAAGCTCATCAGTGCAAAAATAAAATCAAAAGGGTTTTACGATTGAAAGATCAAACCCCAAACTTTAAAAATTGGTGATTTTGTATTTTTGCAAAAAGGGCCAAAGCCCGGAAAATTAGAGGATCACTACACGGGTCCTCATGAAGTTTTAGAAACAAATAAGAGAGGAAATATTAAAATACAAATAAAACACAAATCACGAGTTGTAAATATTAATAGATTGCGACTCTCTTATATCACGCCACTAAAATAATTTTGCGAAACCTCTTTATTGTAGTAGTCACAAATAGATTTTATTTTATTTTTCAGTAAATAAACGGAGGACAAATACCAAAGAGAAGAACTTAAGAGAAAAGCTATATTTCCAAATTAATTTAGATTAATATCAGATTACCAGCGGCAATATTTTATTATTAAGATGTCAAGGGGTATGTTAACCCTAATAATATTTTTATACGCTGTAATTCAGGCAGATGCCATTATTGGTTATGACTGCGGATCCTCGAATCTAAATATCACGACTCTCTCTCTGATCGACGTGGGTGACTGTGACATTTCAAAACCAGAGATCATTGCCGATCCTATCTATATCCAACTATTACAGTTAAATGAGTTCACCCACAACAAGGTCATACAATGCAAGGTGGAATTGCACCGAATAATTTATCATTGCGGCATGAGTTCTCACGTTTCGATCGTGGCTCACGGACAATTGGAATACATAACTGATCTCTCGCGTGATGCTTGCCAACAATTGCACATCTCAGGCATATTTAGAATCGGAAATGCACTCATAACCGACGTTCGTAAAAATCAAACCGCAACTCGTAGCATAACTCTAGCAGGCTCAATAAAAAATGACGGTACGTGCCACGGGTCCCAGTACTCGGATCCGTACGGAAGCTGGGACGACGTGGTGATACAAGGGTCAGTAAAAATCACGTTAACTGAATACGAAGCGACAGTAAATCTTAACACGAACCGCATAAATTTAAGATCAGGAACGACGTGCTTATTAACGGACCAAAGCTGCATTGATTTTCAAGATGGTCAGACGTTTTGGGATTCGCTACCGGCCGACAACTGTAAATTTAATCGGTACGATGTTTTGTATGAAGGATTGGCGAAACGAATGAAAGACACTGGCCACGCGTATCCCCAAACTGTCTACACACTGTCGACCAAAGATATAACTTTCGCGTTAACTACAAAATCGGAACAATTAATATGTGGCTACACGTTAATTCGCACCGAGCATCCGAAACTGCTCATTTTCGAAACAGCAAAGGGAGAAACTTTTGCTAAACAAAAACCGATCGCAGTTGAAAATCTAGATATATTCGCGTACATAAATTCTAAATTTGTTTTCGAGGAGAAACACATCCGCAAACAAATAACTCAATTGTATCTCGACGTATTGACCCAACGATGCAACTTCGAACAACAGGTGTTGAAAAACGCCCTCATCATTGCAACGCAGACGCCTGACGAATTCGCCTACCATCTGATGAAAGGACCAGGTTACATGGCAGTAGTCGCGGGTGAAGTCGTGCACGTAATCAAGTGCATTCCAGTTGATGTCCGAGTCAGAAGAACCGAAAACTGTTATCACCAACTTCCGGTGACCAGAGGCAATCGCAGCCTCTTCTTATCACCAAGGACGCATATCATCATGGAGGCAGGAGTGGAGATCACATGTGACGCGCTGTTGCCAACCCAATTTCTTCTGGCTGACTCCAGGTATAAATTATTACTATACTAATCCGGCGTCGCTGGCAACCAGTGGCATTTATACGAAGGAGGACCTCGACAAACTTCTGGATCGTATCATGTTCCCTGTCGAAAAACCCGCGGTTCTGAACACCATTGCCCGAGGAATCACTGGACAACCAATTCAGTCCCAGGGTCTGGCATTTTCAAATATGCTGGGCACGGAAGGATTACAGAATCTCGCAGACTCCATCTGGAACACCATATGGGGGCGTTTCATCTTCTTCGGGACCGCGAGTGCTGGGATCATCGGCATCATTTTCTTCCTTCGGCTGATCAAACTAATTGTGGATACGATCATTCATGGTTATGCGCCACATACCGTACATGGATGGTCTTTGGTGCTGATTGGCGCAATTTGGGACTCAGTCACGCATCTCCTACTTCATTTGAAGAGGAACATCAGTGATCTACAGACTCGGGCAATCGACACAACGGAATCGCACGAGCTAGTAGAAATACACGTGCCGACCACCCAAGACGAACCCTCACCGGAACAACCACCAGCAACATCGGGCGCCTTTTCATTAAGAAACTAAGATTGACATCGAGATCAACAACCGTCAATACTCGAGATACGTTTGAATTCTAATTTTAATTTGTTGAATTTCTGTATTTAGATTTAATCCAAGATATCTTTGTTCCTAATTCTTACTTTTTGTAATTGCAATTTAATCTACCAATGCCAAATAACTACCAAACGTTAATTAAGAAAGTTCATTTTATTCAACATCAAATGTCGCTTAACTAATCTATACCGACATTAGATCTTAGGCGGGAGGTGTTACGTCCCGACGTACCCTCACCCCTGAAGGCAGGCAACCCTCCGAGCACCGCTGTATGTCCCGGAAAAGGGGCCTGCAGTCGGTGGTCGACAAGTAGGAAAATTAGCAAAAGGGCCCCTGCAGTCAGTGGTCGATAAAATAGAAAATAAGGAAAAGGCAGTAGCATAGTAGGGGTGTGAGGCCCTCCGCTAGACCGCAAACTAGAGGAATCTCCACGCGAGTCTAAGAAAGTTGGAGATGGTGATCTTGGACCAACCAGAGGCAAGAAGCTCACACTCTCTCACTCTTAAAATTACTCACTAGCTCTAAGACTAAGAAAATCTTTTTGGAAGTGGGAGACGGGAGTTTTTCCAGCCAATTAGAGCGTAAAGAAACTGCCCTCTCTCAATCCTGCGTAACACCGAAGGTTCGCGGCATTAGTATATAAGGACCAGATTTTTGTATTTTTGTCAGTTTATATTTTTCAAATCACCGTTCAACATTCACTAGAAGAAGTTTGTACAGCAGAGCAAATAAAAGTGTGGTAAGCTATCCTGGACTTAGAAGAAATTATTTGAGTTCTTCATTCATTCATTGAATTGACTAGAGTCTTGCGCGGACCACGATTTCTCTAAGTCCTTTCAAAAACCTCATGACTTGGAGTTTTGCGCGGACCACCGCGATCTCTCTAAGTCCAATACACCACACACAATATTTAGAGTCTTGCGCGGACCGCCGCGATCTCTCTAAATCCAATACATCATACACAACATATATAGAGTTTTGCGCGGACCATCGCGAGCTCTCACGTACACAAAGACTGAGTTTTGCGCGGACCACCGCGATTTCTCACTAAGTCTTAATAAGCTGATGAGTACGGAGTTCTGCGCGGACCGCCGCGATTTCTCCAAACTCAAAAGTTTGTAAACACAACACACACAACAATTTCTTGATTCAGTTTTTATCAAATGGGTAAATCTCGCTCTGGTGGTAGGAAGAACTACCTAAGAAAGCTTAACTCCGAATTGAACGGTTATTCGAGAAACCGCTCACACGGGTATTTAACAACAGATTGTTTAAACTCACTTAACATCAACTCGACTCATTGTACTTCCTACAAACTCATAAAAATCGATTTCACCGTTCAATTCCTCAAATCAAAGTATATTCCAGTCACTGATCCACGGTTCAATTTTTATTTTAAAAAGGAATCTCAAAAACTAATTGCTCAATAAATCCAATTGTAAATCAATTCAAAACGTTCTAGCCCGTATCCCGGATTAATTAGCTTTAGCTAAGGTCCCAAATCAGGGCAATTGCATTCGTTGTGTTACCCGGACGTAACAACGCGAATAAACCAAAAGAACAATAATAACGCGGCACAACACCTCCCATGTAGCAATTGTGTTACGTCACGACGTAACTTCGCAAAATATTTCGAAAATACTTAGAAAATTTGCTTCGGAAACTTTATCATAAAGATTCACACTACGCAAGAAAGAATTCAAATGAGAATCGCTGCGCCAGCACTGGACCGTTCAATCACTAGCCAAGTGACCGGGGATTAAGAAGATATAATAGTCGAAGAGTTCTCGTTGTCGATGACAAAGGTAGAGAGCCTAAAATCTAACCCGAGGCTTCTGCCCGGTTCACCCGACCTTTTCGTCGGAGAGAAATGAGTTCTGTTGGAAAATCCTCCAACCATCTAAGAACTATTATTAGCAACCCTCATACGGGACTAATAAAACGACTGATATCGCCCCCGAAAAACTGATAATCAAATAAAGATTTAACTTTATTTCTCGGAATTTCGGCTTGAGATTGAAACTCTCCAAAAAAATTGTTTGGCACAAAAAAATTATCGGCGATCTCATTTATCAAATTATTAAAATCAGTTATTGTTCAGTTTTCTCCATTGATAATTTTTCCGACGTAATCAATCGAAAAGAAAGAAGAATTGACTACGACAAATTAAGCAATACTTTTTAATCATTAAACTTGGAATTTATAAAAATAATTAAAGAAATTATATTAATTAACAAAATATATTTTAACCACAAGCATGACAATTAATGAAATATGTAGTAACAGTTATTAAAATTATTTGCGTTATTCGATCTTCCAGTTCACTATATAATAGCCCTCGCGAAAGACAAATGGGCATAATTTATTCTGCAATCAAAATAGAACTGGAACATCCGATACGAAATTCGTCTATCAGATATGAGACTTAATCTCAGCCGACCCGAGGACACGAGGAACAATGGGAAGCAAGTATCATCTTGCTAGGGGACATGTATAGGTGAAGCGGTTGCTAGATTGGCCGTAACACCTTCGAGGTGTATCGATATTGAAGAATCATATGACGCCCTCCCAAACTTCCGAATGACGCGCGGGGACGCATCTGGTAGCCTAATTAAAAGTAGACTCTAGAAATAAGTTAGGAGAAGGGGTACACAGTTGTATAAAAGCACGGGACGAGAGGGTCTCGGCCTGCTCCTGCAGCGGGGGCTCCTGCTGCTCCGCCTCATCTTCCACACACCATCCGATCTTTATTACGGTCAAAGGTATTGTCACTCCTTGACCCATTGTCATACAAGCAGTCTTCATGCTTTGAACAATCTTTGATAAAACTTGCGTGAATTTTCCGATTGTTACGCGACTCGTGGATTTTGAATTCAGAAACTTTTGTTTTTTCTACATCATTGTATTGGAAATTGACACCAATTTATCAAACCAGCGTTTAACATTTTAAGTACGCCGTGACTTTTCGGTGGATATTGGTCAAATATTGATTTACGCTTGCGCTATAATTTTTCTGGAATAAATAACCATCGAGCTGCAAATTAAATATCTCTCGTATTTGATTCCGTCATCCCGCGATTTTCCAATATCCAAGACTTCAACAGAATTGTCGTCCGAATAACAGACCAGAAGAAGAGGCCACATCCACGTCGTATAAGAACATCAATTATACGGTAAATATCACGTAAGTACAAGATATATCGTAATAACAACGTAAGTAAGAAAAATATATCGTCATAAATACACAAATTATCCTAGTTTTCACCTCTGCAAAAGTAGAATCTTTAGCCTAATCCTGGGTTATTTTTCGAAAGATTAGACCCGAAAACAGGCTTGCGTTAACGATACTATCGTCAGTTGTAGTCAAAGGAATATTTTATATTTCTTAACTAGCGCACGGTAAATTCTTTCGTTAACGTGCAAAACGTGTAAGATTGTCGAAATTATTTAATTTTTGCAAATTTGACGTAACAATTGCCAGTACTCTGCCAGAGCTGCCCACACGCCCATATTGTGGCCCAGATATCATGCCAGTACTTAACTAGCACCAATCTATCTGTACGGATCCACCGCTCTTCCCAATCAAAATCTTTGCCGAAACAATATTGGGATGATCACACGGGTCTCACATTTGGCATCAATATTGGCACGATATTGAACCGTGTATATATCCAATTCTGGTAATTCCGTTTCGGTACTGCCAAACAGTGTTGGGTCTGTTTCTGAGATATATATTGGGTCAAATGACATTTTTTATCCATTGCTAAGAGTCGTAGCGGTGCTTAATGTGTATTGGCGCGACACGTGGCAAATTATTTGGGATCGGCGTTGGCTCAAGTACTGGGAACACATCGGCCCAATCTTCGCGGCCGAGAAACTTCTCAATACTGGACATGCGCTGGGGAGTCACTTGTACCATTATTGGCGTTCAAACTCTTTTGAAGCCACTCCGGAAGTCGGCCTCTTAATGGGAACAGGTTGGGTCAATTGATATTTGTTATCGTCAATAGAACATTTTCGATGCATCGCCGCGCGTCGTGGAAGTACCGGATGAGTACGGGGGCGACTTTCACTTTTTTGTACATTTTTTGCAGATTTTTTTTATCGGTATCATGCTTAGATCTAGTGACTGCCACTGAAGGCTTATCACATTATTAGTATAAAAACTCTTTTGACATTACACGGTCAGCCAGCATGGTATTAATTTCAGATAATTCGGTGCGTCATCATTTTATCATCACATGTTATTTAATTCTAATTTTAAATGTAGTATGTCAACAAAACGTGTTCATACAACTATTAAAGTTGTACAAAAAACCATGACCCAGTTTGATGTTGGGGCAACAACGTTCTCAAAGGAAGTTTAGGAGTGGTCTAGGTACGGAAGAAAGTTGGTGAGGCGTTTCATATTTTCGAACAATTTTATTATTAATTTTTGTTACATTAGTTACTGGTATGCTTTGTGTTCTGACATTTGATCAATTAGTTAAGATGTAACATGGTTATAGCATATTTGCGAGTTTCAACATTAAATACTAAACATTTTTCAACGATACTGTCAATTGAGTACGTTTTCGTAAAGCCGAAGGGCAATCCTATTTTATAAATACCTATGCTGGAGGAAGCCATTGGTTCGCCGAAGGCATCGCCTTCTTTCTTACCGTTTTTCCTTGAATACATATTCTGTTGAGATTATAGTTTTCTGCAAGAATTCGGTTAATAATGAAAATATCATTATTATTTTATTTTACCATATTGTCGGGTTTCGTTATACCAATAGATATGGTTTTAATACTTATATATGAATAATCAACTGTATTAACCTCAATTTCACGATCTTTACCTGGTACCCGTTTTTTAGAGTTAGTTGCTCCTGAATCATACTTCCGAATCGTTTAAGCAATTCTCGAAGGGAAAGGACGAATAATCAGTGAGTGGATCTTGTAAATTTCTCACATCATCTGTAAGATGAATGAGATTATGAAAATTCATGCTTTGGGAATCCTTTCCATAGAAGTTCGGTATAGACTTAAAAAATTGTCGAAGAAGGGATTCTGCATCGTTTGTATAAATCAATGCCCAGGTACGACTGCACAATATGCGCATGCAACAAAGGGTAGTAAGAAGTGATGATGCACCTCTTTTTTCAATACCTGGCGTAGAATTAACCCTCCAGCATATAGTAACAAGAATCTGTACTGGGTCGCTTTCCAGTTTGATATATCTGTCACATCAAATAACTTTCGTTGGAATTCGACGGGGATTTCTGTTGACACGTCAAACAGAAGCTCTGACAAGTGATTTCGTTCCCGTCTTCCTATATTACCTTCTTGTTTTTTATTCGAAAGCCATTTATCAAGCAGGCTCTTCATCACTCCACAACACAATAAATGCATTGTAACGCCAATTATTATGAGCCTTACCTTGTTATTTAATTACCCAGGGCGCCAGTCACTTATAGCGCGACACTACCGGGAAAAGGATGGAAAAATAAAAAGAAGCGGGATGTTGTCCGGTTAGCTACAGCCTTGGCTTATGGTAGAAGGCCGGTTCGGGAATCTCAGAACTTCGGACTCACTTGCTCGTTTTTAAAATAAATAATTCCCACAACAAATACAAATTCTCAAATGTCATATTACCAGTATTTATTCTTCAAAAATCACACCAATAGTTACCGGAAATCAGCTGTGCGTAATTCTAATTTCACAAAACGTTAATCCTGCTAAAATCGCGGACAGCTACTCAGTTCACTGCCCGGGATTTCCTATCTGCCCGACACAAAATATAATAAAATAAAAAAACACCATTTTACCACGCACACGAGCTAAATCAAATATAACCGGGATTTTACCCGCGCAGGCCTACCTACTATCTTACGAACCGATTCTACGACACCTCTGGCAATTAACGCGCAGCCAGGAGCGAGAAACTCGGACACGACGGGCATTTGGTAACATAAATTCGAGCCTCGTATATCGCGATCGATCGAATTTCTATAATTAAGACGCGAACACACGACAACCAAAACAATAAGCATGACTGCAACGCGCGCAGGCCGTCCAGGGATGTTCCCGCGTTCTCGGCGCGTGACCTTTCCTCCGCGAATATTTACTAATTTTCGGCAATTTTACCGGAACTCAACTTTACTTTCATCTTTGATCCTTATTAAAACCAATAAAACAACAACGCGGAGGCACTAGCAACGAACTACGCGACGCACACACGAAAACACCCGGTACGAACGATCGAACACGCTTTCCGTCACGAGGGCTGCAGCAAAAGCCACGATCTCACTCTCCAGGGATAGTCGCGCTCGATTTTTTGCACTCTCTTAACACTAAGATTGTTCGTCGACTCACTCTTCCCTCAGGTGACACTCAGCAATCCCTGAAATTTATTGCAATCGCGAACCGGCAGCACTTTTCACACGAAATCTGAGGCACATGACCGTGGTCTGTAAAAATTCTGTCCCACGACTTCCGACTTTTCTCTACCGACGCGGAGCTACCGACACGGTCACAACAACAAAAACGCGAAGTATCCTACATGCGCTTCCCGAATAATTACGCGACACTATAGAGACGGAAGTCTCCCTCGCTCGATTCCCGCGACAAGAGGCACCTCTCCCGAGCACTTACGACGTAACAGTGCCTAAGGGCTTTTCGGCAATCTATCGCGACGCCGGCCGGCTTCCTCTCCTACTCTCCCCCACTACGCAAATTTCTTCCGAATTACTGGACACTACTACCGCCTAGCGTGAGAACTGCGTTCCCACGGGGACTCGCATACATTAGCGCCCGATTCAAAAAATATTTCGATCTTATTTCTCTCGTAGTAAGCATCTCAGTAATCGTATCTCACAGCTCAAGGGCTTAAAATTTAGCGGGGAAAAATAGTAATATGATTCGAGCTTATTTTCTAATAAAGGAATCATGAAAAGGAAAAGCAAGCGTGCTAAAGATATCGCTATTATTCGATGTATCGGTTGATGTAACGAAGTAGCGTGGATGGTCAGCTGCTCTGCTCTCGCTTGGTGTTCAGCTCTCGTGCGGTTCCTGGGAAGCACATGCATCGAGATATTGGAAGATGCAGCAAGAAACTCCGTCTCATAGCGCCGTTACATAAAAATAAATAAAGAAAAATCCTACAATTAATACTACAAAAGTATATAAATTATTTTAACGCCTTGTGGAATCGCCTGAGGGAAGTTCTGTGTCGAGAGAAGCGGCTACCCGTCACGGGAAAAAGGCGGCATATACAAGCCTGATTGTAACGCCACAAAAATGAGCGTTACAGCATATAATCCAATACAACTCCCGAGATCGGTTCGAATTCGGGGATTCGAACTAAAGGCGATATCGTATTTGGTACCCGGGTAGAAATTATCTTCGGGCCCTAATCAGGGCGTTATCAATCTGCCTGACTGTCCTGGTAGGGCGCTTTTATGGCAACCTGATAGCGCCCTGAATCGAACTGTAACGCTTGTGTCACATATGGCCCTGATCAGGCTGCCCGACCAGGCTGTTATAAGGTTGTGCTGAGAATGCCTAATAACTTCCAAAGACTATATACACGTTCATTATAAATAATATTACAATTAATTGATAATTCCAGGGCATTATGTAGTAATATGAACTATAACATTCTATTAATATAGCAAACAAAAAAAAAAGCGAAGCGTCTTCGGAGACGATTTTTCCTAACACTATTCGAGAAGTGATGCACCCGGGATTTGAACCCAAGACCTACGGGATCTACCTATTTACCTAACTACCTAACCGAGCACACTAATCACTTGACCAAACCGATTATGTGGATATGTCATACTGTAATTCCATAATAGTTCATTTTATGATAACAGTAAACGGAGTGCTGCGAGAGGGAATATTTAAAGGTGATCCTGCCAAAAACTTCGGATTGAAATTCGCCGAACTTATAAGACATCCCTCCGGCACAGAAGTGACTTTAACTCAAAATTCGTAAAATCAAAATGGCGGTTTTAATATGCCGATCGAAAAAGCAGAAACTGACTTTATTTGCATAAAATGTATTTATTGCAAAAAGCATCTTTGTCCGCCACCTTGAGTGCGATATTTCGATTTTAGAAATGATATTTTTAATTCGACAATTGCGAATTTTTATTTTTCATTCGTAGAGTTAATATGGTGGGTTCAATATTGTCGGGCGAAAATGAACAATCTTAGTTTTATTGTAAATTTAAACTTCAAACTTATAACATCAAGATGGCGGACAAACAATATTTGGGAAGAGTAAAATTTAAACAGTTGATTTGACTGACCTGACAGTAGTATTCCAAGAATGCGAAAGTAACGTTATGTTTTGATACCGGCGTATCCGTGGCAGCGAACGCTGCGAGCATTGTCAATTCGACTGCCGACGAACAATTTCGATTCAAAAGATTATTTGGAACCAGACGTCATCATTTATTTCTACGGTAACAATCCATAAGCATCCATAAGTATAATAGGTATGGGATATGATACCTGTCTAAATTCTACTTTGAATCACACGGGACAAAATAGGAAACGAGGCACTCGTAAGGCAAACCTAATCAGCGCAATTTCACGATTGCCTGATTTTACACCTAATACGGCGGCTCCGGATTGCGCCAGATCACGCCCTGGTCAGTCTTTTCATAATAGGGTTAGCCGTGGCATCGCCTGATCAGGGCCAAGCAAGGTTTTCTATAATAGGGCTAGCTGTGGGATTCCCCGATCGGCGCCTGATCCTGATAAGGCAAGCCCTGACAGATTTCTACCCGGGTACGTGGTGATCATTTTGAATTTTGGTTATAAATGAAGCTTTGGTACGCAATACACAATTTGTCTGAGGATACAATCTTTCTTTATTTACAGTTTTTCCGTGCACTTCGCAACGTTCACAACCATAAAAGCCTGTATGTCCTTTGCAACTCTTAATGAAAGCACGAGCGGGCGTATCACACACAAATGCGGCGATTCGAGACGAAAACAAAGTATTTTCAATAACCAATCCGCGATCGATTAGTGTCGTACATTCCACCACAAAGTTTTCCATAAAATCATTGGCATCATTTGGTTTCGAATCGTCGCAATACAATGCAACCACGGAAGGTGTGCAATCGTAGTCTTTATGCATAATTTGCATCAGAGTTGTAAATGCCTAATACTTATAGAAATAATGATGATGACATGATCAGCACTATAATTATGATTTTATAATAATAACGTGTAGTAATTGTAATAAGATGATGAAACTTTGGAATGGCTGCAAAAATTATTATTTTTCAATAAAAATTCACGGTAATCCTTTTGAAAAAATGGAAAAAAATAAGTAATGTACTAAGAAAATAATGCATTACTTATTTCTTCCATTTTTTCCACAATTTCTTGCAATATTAAAGCGAAAATTAGTATTTTTTCAGCTATTCAAATGTTTCACTCTATTTTATAATCACTACATATTATCATTATGAAATCTGTGACGTGATTTTTTTTTAAGGAGGATGGATACCGTCTTTCTGGAGGGGTAAGGTCGGCTGGTGCGCGGGTTGCCGGGGAGGTAGTGTGCGATAGAGAGGTCCGTGACGAGCGTTTACTGGCGTACATTGTTGTACTATTCCGGCAGTTTTGTTTTTACATTTTCTCGGCAACCAAGCAGACGAATCATTTCGATCTTCGTGAAAGTTCTTTTCGAAACAACAAGGAATGCTTTGGTTCTGTTATCAACAATTGTTTATCATTTTGATTATACTTTCGATCATAGCGTTGGAAGTGTGTATAGTTTCCGCTATGTTGTCCATGTATAAGAGTGTAATTTCAATAATTAGTTTCTCGATAACCATCTAGACGATTAACATAAAATTTGGCATAGAGATGTAATTTTTATCTACGAATATCCTCCACAAATTTGAGCGCATGTTTATCATTTTGCGTTGGGTATCCACCCTCCTTAAATCGCGGTCACAAAGATTTTTGCTTGGCGATATTGTCATTGTTTCGTCGCTGCCCCTCCTCGAAAATTTGTTCTCGGCGAGAATACTCTAGAAGTATTGAGCAGACGCTCAGTTACCGATTTTTCTCTCCGTTTTTTGTCTTCGATGACGTTAAAAGAGCTCAACGAAACGGGTAGCCCGACAGAGAAGAATTTGCCGACAAGAGTCTTGCAGTTAGTTATAGACCGGTGCAAATCCGGCGCCCTATAGCAATAGTGCATTACGCTGGAGAACGGGTGGACATTCATTAGTTTTTGCAAAGGATGGAGCATCTTGGTGCAATATAATTGTATGGTATAGGACCGTTTTCGTGTGAAGCACTAAGGGAGGCGATTGTTTAGATTTCGAATGTTACCGGCATAATTTGCGCTCCCGTTATAGTTAAGAAATTATTCGTGTGAGCGAGGATAAGGGATTTTGGGAAGGGATTAGAATAATGATAATGATGAGCTCCCGATGATTACTCGAAATAATCAGTCTTGAGGTGCCTTGAGGTCTAACCAGAGCTCCCGTGTTGACAGTTTTTCTGTCGCACTCGCGTGTGTCTTCGCTCAGTTCCCGTACTCGGCATACGTAGTGTACCGAGTACACTACAAGTTCTCGTACTGTGAGTTTTATTTTATTGAATAAAACTGAAAGTTCTCGTGCCCAGTGTAGTGCATTTAGTGCACTTCTGGTTCCGGTGCATTCTTTGGGATTACCGCTCTTGCTCCCGGGATTATTGGAGATATCGTTCGGTGAGTCATTCTCGTAATTTTAATTATTTAATCGAAGGCGTCGATCGCTTCGATTAAAGATCTCGTCTGGCCGAGTATATGGCCAGCGACCGATTCCTTCGCGACTGTTGTGTTCCCCGTGTGTGCTTTGCCGGTTCTCGCGCATTATTAAATGCACCACATTTTTCCTACTCGTTGCCGTCGTGTTGAAGATACGTACAAGCTTCCGTCATTCGATTATTAATCGACAAAAAATAATCGATTTATTGGGCCAACCTCGACCCTCTCTACCATAACCAAGCAGCCTGAGCGGCCGTGCATTTCCATGACGCTGAAGCTGGCAGACAAACCTAGCAGACGCGGCCGCCCGGCGAGCGATAGTTTTTGTTGGGACTGTACTTCCCACTAACGTGCGCGGCTGGCCCCAGCCAGCTGTAGAAATTTTCATCTATTCGCAACTCGACAGTGCTTCTAAATGCATGAACCCAGCGTATTCTCAATTTACACTCATATTCTGTTGTTTATAAGGAATCCAACGGTGTATAACTTTATTAGTTAAAGTCCTTTGTTAATAACAAAAAAAACCAAACTTTTCTACATTGAGCATATACTGGTCAACTATTATATTTTTCAAAAAATTAAAAAACGCCTTTAACTGAATAAGCTCTAGTGAATTGTATTCATCTAGATCTATAGAATATTCATGTAAATTTTCAATAGCCTGCGATCATGCGTATAACAGTCTCACTCAGTTTTTCAGCCACCGTAGAAATAACATGAGCGCGAATTCTCATGTCTTTGAACCTCCATATTAATTCCATACGCATGAATCCAGCGTATTCTCAATTTACACTCATATACTGTTGTTCATAAGGAATCCAACGGTGTATAGCTTTCTTAGTTAAAGTCCCTTGATAATAACAAAAAAAATCCAAACTTTTCTACATTGAGCATATACTGGTCAACTATTATATTTTTCAAAAAATTAAAAAACGCCTTTGACCGAATAAGCTATACTGAATTGTATTTGTCTAGATCTATAGAATATTCATGTAAATTTCCAAAAGCCTGCGATCATGCGTATAACAGTCTCACTCAGTTTTTCAGCCACCGTAGAAATAACATGAGTGCGAATTCTCATGTCTTTGAACCTCCATATTGAGAAAGAATACCCTCGTGTTACACAATTCTCGACGATATTCCACCCGGCGCGGCCTGGGTCAAGGGCTGCCGGGGCTCTGATTTGACGAATAAATAAGAAATATACGTTTTGTTGAGCGCCAGTTAATTTAACGTAATTAACAACGATACTTTTGACAAATTATTACGGCCAGCTGCGGTTCGCATGGGGTTCCGCTGGAGACCCAAGGGAAAGATTGCAAGGGACAGCGAAATAAAGAATTACAATTGACAATATTGACTTACAGTTACTGCGTTTATTAGACGATCTCCGTCAGCCCCCTCGATTTTCGAATCTAGTTCCACCTTCCTTCAGTGGTCGAGTGGTAAATAATTTCACAAATATTATTTGACGAATACAATCGTCTATCAGAATGTCGACGAACAATAATCGACGGACACAATAAATCCAATAATTTCACAAATAAGATTGACAAAGTAAAGCGAGACTCCTCGAGGATAATTAACGTTGACTGCTCGTTACAGACGTCGGCGAGCAAGTGATTTTCGATCGTCGCTCGATAGCGTAGCGTCGTACGTTACGTTAAGGGACTTGGACGCGTCCCTTCGCCCTAATTGGTCAATAGACCGGCCTATTTCGACGCGGCGCGTTGTCGCAGCCAGCGTCTTCTTACGCGTTCGAGTACGTCGATTAGGCGCGTCGATGTATCGATGCGCTAACGGCTCGCGGTGAGCGTCGTATAAAATTGTCGAATTCGCGCGACTTAAAATAAAAGCGCGATTTGTCGAGGAGTCAGTTCGCGGTTCCGCAAATAATTCGAGGTGACGCAAATAATTTTTCCTGTCACACTCCCCTCCTTCGGACCTTGACGTCGGGAACACGAATTTCGCGGTTGTCGAGGGAACTGTCCGCTGATCTGGCTGGTCACCTGTAATTCTTCTCACCGACATATGTCGATGGTATATTTCGCTGGCCCTTGCAATTAGTTATGGGAAGGGTAGTAGGATGGAGCGAAACAGGTGACGCACGGATGACAATTTCAAATATAATAGATATATTCACGACGCAACGGAGTCTAACACATTTGATATACGCAGCACTTAAGAATACAATAAGAATAGCCGTCTTTTATAGCGACGAAATTTATAAAGAAAGAACAATACAAGCTCGTAAACAAAACAGAATTCTCGACGACCAAAATATGTCGGATTTATAGCAAGATAAGGAGCTTGATTGACAAAATGTTTCGGGAAAGACGAAATTGCCGAAAATAGCTTGATTCAGGCGAATGCCCTTGAATTGAACATTTGACAAGCTCAAACAAAACAAAACTCTCGAGGCAATTCGTCGATTATTTCCATTTAAAGTAGTGTGTCGTAATTGGTAATAGGAACTACTAGATTAGTCGTTGGAAATAACGTTAGTTGGCGAGTTGAGATCGTCGAAGCGGTTGATCAGTCGGTCGATGAGTCGTCGATTATTTCTTGTATTTTGTAGGTACGGTGACGTGGACCTCTTGACCGTCCTGCATCTCAGGTCTCTCCCGCATGATTTCGTCCAAGGACTTTTTGACACGTAGTGAAGTCAAAGCGTCAATCGCATTTGGTCTTTTTACTTCTGCCAAAGCGATTGCCGATTCCGCTACCGGGTTGGCGAGTTTCGGAGCTGTATTGAGCGCATTCTCTCTGATGAAGAACGTTCGTGCACGATTGGGATAGTCGGATGGATCGTCAAAATTGGCTTTGAACTTTCTTTTCAAGACTTCCTGGCCCTCGTTGACAAGATATCGGCGATCCTTTGGAATTAGTGAGGCCTGCCAGGTAGCGTAATTCAGTCTTAGTCAATCAGCGATGTCCCCGTAGCGAATTTTACAATTGGGGCATTATGGAGAGTAGAGGTTGATATCCTTTGCACATCCTGGACATCTTCCGAGAGCGTACTCGTGTTCTATGTCGTGCGCATGTACACAATCGGCGGTGTCAAAACCATCTGTGCCGCAAATTTGACAAAATCCGGGGCGGTATGGTAAAGCACAGTTCTTGGAGTGGTGCTCACGTGATCGACAATTAACACATCCCACGACATGTTGCTTGCCGACGGTGCTGACGAAAGTTTGGGTTCCACGAGTGACTTTAGTGGAGTCCATGCGAGCTATGAGATGTTAAGCCCGCTTGTTGACGAGATCTTTCAGCAGAGTCTGGCTGTTAATTAGACAATCAACCATGTAAACGGGTTGCTCCTCGCCTTTGGAATTGACGAGTTCCGGAACGCCGAGATCTTTGACGATGTTGTCAAAAGAAGGTGCCCGGGCCAATGGTAGTGGCTTCACCATAACCGACGGGGCAGTTAAGGCGCTTGGATTGTCGGTGCTCCTCAATTCTCTTCCCAATGTAGTCGATTTCTTCAGCACATGTTGTTCTGAAGGTATTCGATTGCGCTTTAGGTTTTCAGCGCGGAGTTCGGCGGCTGATGTCCTCGTGACTTTTGTCAATTTCAGCTTTGGTGGAGGAAGAGAGCGAATTTCTTTCAGCAATAATAATGCTTCAGAACTTAGCGTGCTCACTTCATCCTGTGACTTGATGAGAGATGCAAAAGCATCCATGGTGCTGGACGAAGGACATTCGTCAAAGGCTTCTGAAGGAACTTCCGAACCAGTTATCGACAAAGCTTCAACTGACAGTTGATCAGTTGAATCAATTGGTAATGTTGGAGTAGACGTGCTCTCCGTTTCAGAATTAATTTGGTCATATAAGGCCTCCCATTTGGCCTTGATGCTGAGTTTCACTTCAAGCAGAGCTGTCAAACGCCGTTCGTCCTGTTGACGGTTCTCGCTGGTCATGGTGTCGATTTCGTCGAGGGTTGCTCATTGGTTTGGCTTCCACGTTGATGTTATCGAAATCTGTATGAGAAGTCAACTTACACGTAAATTTCGATGAAGAATTTTCAAATCCATTACACAATGTTTCCCGACAGTCGTTTCGCTCTTATAAACTAATTCGACGATCATTGGCTCAATCATTCGTTTTAAAATTGTTGCGCCCAAATACCAATGAGCAAGTTTAGCAAAATAACCTTCGGCTTTATTACTTTAAATTATTTCTTTTTGGCTAGTAGACTTCCGCGCCGACTTTCAAGTCAAATTGCTTAGTTTGCCCCGAATTGGCTTTAGGAAGATGCTTGACAGATGGTGATTTTAATCGACTCTCCACCAGGTGACATAATTCGAAACCCGTACGTTCGATTGTTTCGGCTGTAATCACAGGTTTTAGGTATTATTACGCATCCCAAGGAATTCGAAAGTTTCTCGCACGTTCAAAGATGTTCGAAATCAAGTGCGTTTGTTCACCTCCTCTGTCAATTACAAGATTAAATTTTTTATCAGGGACTGATAATTTATCCGCGGTTTCCGCGTGTCTAGTTAGGTCTTCAAGAGTGTTATTTCCGTTGTCTAGTACTCTGTCGACTTTTTTACCGCGAATCGAATTTTCTACTGGCGTTTTCGTGACTTTCCCCAGCTCTTGATGAGCAGTCTCTACGTAAAAAAGTCGTGATTGTTTTAGCCGATACACTAGATTTTGTGGTATCCCGATTAGTTTCCAGTCTTTTCGGTTGTTGGTGTTCGATGTTGGTGTATTGTCCGGTATATCGTTAATCATGGTACCAGTACGTTGATCTGTCACCGATATTGACAAATTTGGAGGTTCCTTGCCAGTTTCGTCGGATACAGTCGATAGAGTAAAGTCAAAGTCGGTGTCAGGTGTTTCGACTATTTTGTCAAAGCTTCCGGGGAAGTCAGTTTTCTCTTCTGTTGATATATCTAATACAGAAACGTCTGTGTAATAAGAGTCTGATTCATATCCCGTCTCCGTTTGCTTGTTGTTGATTTTACTTTCTTCTGTCTTTGTTCCCGCACGCGTTGGACAGTCTCCGTTTACGTGGCCTTTGTTTTCACAAATGAAGCATACAACCTGCCTCTCGGCAGTACAATAACACGAAGCATGCCCCATTTCACCACAATTATAGCAGAATATTGTGCTAGGATCTAGACTCGATTGATCCTTAGAAGTGATTGTCAATGCTCTATTATCTTCGTCAAGATACGCGTCGTTATGTTCGGAACTTTGATTGACGAAAGGTTGACAATTATCTGACAAATATTTCTGTGATGTCACGGCATCGAATTCGCGATCGTAATCATACGCGAATGAACTTATTCCATTTTCGTTGTGCAAGTTTCTCGAATAACTGTTCGTTCCGTTTTGCAAATTTGTACGTTCGTCGAAATATCGTTTGTCATCGTCACTGTCGCTTGATTCGCAATCTGACCATGATACATTTCGACTTGGTTTCTTAGAACGATTTTCGCGATGTTGTCGATATTTACGAATCGAATAGTTATTGGAAGGTTTATGTCTGGGGAGAGCATTTTCCCAATTACCGACGTCTCGCCCGATTTCCGTGGCTGCATCGAATTCTCGATCACACATATACGCGGGTGATTTACTTTCCCTTTTCCTATACTGATTTGTCGAATAACTGCCTCTCTTATTTCGCGGAATATTGCGTTCGTCGAGTCGTCGTAGATCATCGTCGCTATCGCTTGACTCACTACTCGACCGCGCTAGCATACCTTTTCTAGATGTTAACGAATATTTTCCGCGTTTCTGTCTATAGGTTGGGTATAAATGGTCATGTATATTACCCGGGAAGGTACCGCTTCCTCTATGTGAATGGTAATGTCTGTCATTCCGTGGCGCATCGTCGTCATTATCGCTCAAATCTGTATTCGTCCACGATAAAGCTCCTCGCCAAGGTGTGATCGACTGTCTTTCGCGCGTTGATCCGCGATTGACGATATTATTCTCGTGGTTTTCTGTCTCAATTCGGTTTTGCGTCAATTGACGGTATTCATCGCGAGTCACGTAGTTTTCTCGCGTAATTGTCTCACCGTCGGGTATCGTTTCCGATATGGTGAGCCGGACTACATTGTTTGACAAGCTAGCGCTCCCGGGGCGCGTATTATCCTCATTTTCAAAATTCAGTCGACGAACATTCGTTTCGCGCGACCTTGCATCTGATCGTCTGGGCAAGACGCCCATTGAATCAGTTGACGATCCGACGTCAAGTATATTCAAATTTCTATATGGCTCAACTGCCCTATTGTTCGACAATAGCGAACTATATTTTCCATTCGGAGGTGTCATGAATCCAGACGGCCCGGACACCCCGATAATATTTACATCGTTACGCTGTACGGTGTTAACGGTAGCATTTTCATCGTTACCCCGCACATTGTTAACGGTATTATTTACATCGTTACTCCGCGCAGAACTAACGGTACCATTTACATCGTTACCCCACGCAGCGTTATCGGTATTTTCCATTATTATATTGCCCGCCAACTCACCCACAGACGTGAAATGATGACTCGTTGGGACTTTATTGTTAATTTTATCATTTAATGTTTTGATATCTAACATTAATTCATTCATTTTGTCCTCGAGTGTCTCGACGTGGTCTAATTTTACATCGACTATATTGAGTCGGTCAACCAACGCACCTAATATTGTCTCTACTTGTGTCGAACGCGAAGAATCACCAGGAGTCGGAGTTGCTCCACGCGAGCCCCTTCCCCTGCCGATTGAGGTACCCACCCGCATACTAGGGAGAGCACCAACATTTAAATTTGCCGAAACAACCGCGTCCAGGAACCGAGCATTTTCAATATTTTCTGCCACCGCGCTATGGGCGGCTGGTACCCGAACAAGCTCGCTCGGCGTACTCGAGCGTTCCGCATTTCCCCCACCAGAGGGTGCAGGGAGCGGTTCGTCGATCGGCACGAACAAGCCCTGGTTGATCGTCGATTTGTTATTTGCATTTTTAGTAATTTTATTTGACTTTACTGTTCTTTTAGAAGGCGAAAAGAACATAATTTTGATAACAGGATTGATCAAAATAAGTAATTTTATTGCCAAAATATTCGACAATAATTAATAATTTCAATTGAATTTATTTGAGTCTAGTTCTCCAGAATTTAATAAATTTATTTTAATATCATTTTCTATAATTCGACGATTCCAGAATTTTATTTAAATAATTGGGCCAATTTTCGTTTTTATAAATAACACAATTATTCGACAGTAATCCAAAATTAAATAATTGCAATAAATAATTAAATAGTTAGCACAGTTCGATACAAAATAAATTAGTACACACAGTATAAATATTTCATGCGAAGCATAGGATAAAGCAAGGAGTTTCCAAATAATATTTCGTGCGTTCTAAGTCGAATACGGTGAGCAGAGGACGAGAGGCTTAGCGTCGCGTACGTTATCTCGCCACGCGTTTGTTTATGTTTACTTCCTGCGCTCACTCAGGCTCGACCAAAAGACTCGGTGTCGCCGCGCGCTTTTGTTCTCTGGCCTAATACGCTCGCCTCGACGACTCTCCGTATTCGGCCATTACAAAATTCGTAGCAGCTCGAATTATTACGCTGATTTTCCGAACACTTTCACGAAAAATTAAACGCTTTTGACAATGAAATCATTTTTTTTTTTTTTTTTTTTACACTTCGATAAAAATTTTGACACTTTGATAAATTTTTTTTTTTTTGATACTGATAAAATTTTTTTTGATACTGATAAATTTTTGACACTTTAATACAAAATTTTTAACACTAACAATTTTTCTGGACACTTTGGCTATTCTTCCCGTTGTATTAATGATTTTACAATTTTTATTTCCAACGTTGCCCCACGTTGGGCGCCAAATGAGAAAGAATACCCTCGTGTTACACAATTCTCGACGATATTCCACCCGGCGTGGCCTGGGTCAAGGGCTGCCGGGGCTCTGATTTGACGAATAAATAAGAAATATACGTTTTGTTGAGCGCCAGTTAATTTAACGTAATTAACAACGATACTTTTGACAAATTATTACGGCCAGCTGCGGTTCGCATGGGGTTCCGCTGGAGACCCAAGGGAAAGATTGCAAGGGACAGCGAAATAAAGAATTACAATTGACAATATTGACTTACAGTTACTGCGTTTATTAGACGATCTCCGTCAGCCCCCTCGATTTTCGAATCTAGTTCCACCTTCCTTCAGTGGTCGAGTGGTAAATAATTTCACAAATATTATTTGACGAATACAATCGTCTATCAGAATGTCGACGAACAATAATCGACGGACACAATAAATCCAATAATTTCACAAATAAGATTGACAAAGTAAAGCGAGACTCCTCGAGGATAGTTTACGTTGACTGCTCGTTACAGACGTCGGCGAGCAAGTGATTTTCGATCGTCGCTCGATAGCGTAGCGTCGTACGTTACGTTAAGGGACTTGGACGCGTCCCTTCGCCCTAATTGGTCAATAGACCGGCCTATTTCGACGCGGCGCGTTGTCGCAGCCAGCGTCTTCTTACGCGTTCGAGTACGTCGATTAGGCGCGTCGATGTATCGATGCGCTAACGGCTCGCGGTGAGCGTCGTATAAAATTGTCGAATTCGCGCGACTTAAAATAAAAGCGCGATTTGTCGAGGAGTCAGTTCGCGGTTCCGCAAATAATTCGAGGTGACGCAAATAATTTTTCCTGTCACAATATTAATTCCATACGCATGAATCCAGCGTATTCTCAACTTACACTCATATTCTGTTGTTCATAAGGAATCCAACGGTGTATAGCTTTCTTAGTTAAAGTCCCTTGATAATAACAAAAAAAAAATCCAAACTTTTCTACATTGAGCATATACTGGTCAACTATTATATTTTTCAAAAAATTAAAAAACGCCTTTAACCGAATAAGCTATACTGAATTGTATTTGTCTAGATCTATAGAATATTCATGTAAATTTCCAAAAGCCTGCGATCATGCGTATAAAAGTCTCACTCAGTTTATCCGTCACCGTATAAATAACTTGAGCGCGAATTCTTATGTCTTTGAATCTCCATATTAATTCCATACGCATGAATCCAGCGTATTCTCAATTTACACTAATATTCTGTTGTTCATAAGGAATTCAACGGTGTATAGCTTTATTAGTTAAAAGCTTTTATTAATAACAGAAAAAATGCAAACTTTTCTGCATTGAGCATATACTGGTCAACTATTACATTTAAAAAAACATTAAAAAACGTCTTTAACTGAATAAGCTATAGTGAATTGTATTCGTCTAGATCTATAGGATATTCATGAAAATTCCCAAAAGCCTGCCATCATACGTATAAAAGTCTCACTTAGTTTTTCAGCCACCGTAGAAATATCTTGAGCGCGGATTCTCATTTTTTGAACCTCGATACTAATTCCATACGCATGAACGCAGCGTTTTCTCAATTTACACTATTATTCTGTTGTTCACAAGGAATCCAACGGTGTATAGCTTTATTAGTTAAAAGCTTTTGTTAATAACAAAAAAAAATTCAAACTTTTCTACATTGAGCATATACTGGTCAACTATTATATTTTAAAAAAATTAAAAAACCTTTAACTGAATAACCTATAGTGAATTGTATTCGTCTAGATCTATTGAATATTCATGTAAATTCCCAAAAGCCTGCCATCATGCGTATTAAAGTCTCATTCAGTTTTTCAGCTATTCACTATAGCTTATTCAGTTAAAGGCGTTTTTAATTTTTTTTAGAAATATAATAGTTGATCAGTATATGCTCAATGTAGAAAAGTTTGCATTTTTTTTTGTTATTAACAAAGGCCTTTATCTAATAAAGCTATACACCGTTGGATTCCTTATGAACAACAGAATATTAGTGTAAATTGAGGAAACGCTGGGTCCATGCATTTAGAAGCACTGTCGAGTTGCGAATATATGAAAATTTCTACGGCTCGCTAGGGCCAGCCGCGCACGTTAGTTAGTACAGTCCCAACAAAAACTACCGCTCACTGGACGGCCGCGTCTGCTAGGTTTGTCTGCCAGCTTCAGCGTCATGCATTTCCGCAATCGGTCACTCCCGCAAGTGCATCCCGTTGCGTTTGCAGCTTTAACGTGTCCTCAAAAAGTAGCAATGTCCTCGTTTTTTTTTGTGTTTTGTGTTCTCGATCGGCAGTTATGCTCCGACTGTCGATTTTATTGGAATCGAGCTTGCTCCGCAAGATTCCGCGGGCATACCGGTTCGTTAATACCGGTGGAACAAAAATTAACTGACGCCTACTGGGTTTACGGATGCGCGAGCGAGGGTGGACGGCCGAAGGCGACAGCTCCCGTTTTCTTTTTTCTGATTATCGTTACGCTCACGAAAAATACGTTACAAATCATAATTATAAAACAAATTGTACTGTAAACTATATCTCACGAATTAATGCGGTGTTACGTCAAACCATGCAGTTTTTTGATCAACCGATGATTTACACGCTTTGTGAGCGATTCAGCTTCAGGTCTCCCGTGCTCTGGTCAAGAAGAATAAATTCTCCCTATTACCACACCTGCCGGTCAACACTGAATTCGCAAGCTCCTTTTCGAGTCTAACCTTGCGGAAAATTACTCAGGACAGAGCTAAGAATGCGGTCCTAGCGCGAGAGAGGGAAAAATTAGGGGGAAAGGAGGGGTTTGATGGCTCTTTATAATTGAAAGAGGGACAAAAACGGATTTCATCAAAAGGGGAATTTCACTTAAGAAAAATTGTGGTTAAAAAATGTTTTACGTGTATAAAGAAAAAGTATCGTACTTACCGCGTTTAAACGTTTTCCGTACTTGAAATGTTCTTCCAAGTTTCAATTGAAACGATTAATATCCCATGAGTAATAAATCGAAAGTAAGATTCTCGATTGTTCGTAGTGTGAAGCTCCTCCGAATTTCAATCAGAAATAATGAAAATCCAAAATGTTGTAGCTAGAAGATTAGCTTCCGCGTGGAATTTCTGGTGGAGGGTAAGATGGCGGTTAATACGTTGAAATAATTATCACACTAGGTTTCGTCGGAGTACTGGTCCAGATGTTTATTCAAAAATAAAGTTTAATCAACTGAAATCTGGTGATTCCAAACCGCGTAAACTTTCGATATACTTGCGTTCAATACCCCTTACATGGAAACTTAAAAGTAATAATCGCAACGTTTAATTAAATGTAAATTCCGTTATTCTATAAAAATTGTAGTGATCGGGTTTTAAAATTGTTCTTCAAATGAAATGTCGATATATTGCAGAATAAGTTTTCTAATGT
This sequence comes from Ephialtes manifestator, assembly GCA_963970395.1. Classification (NCBI taxonomy): domain Eukaryota; kingdom Metazoa; phylum Arthropoda; class Insecta; order Hymenoptera; family Ichneumonidae; genus Ephialtes; species Ephialtes manifestator. The sequence goes on along the minus strand of OZ019968.1, from coordinate 11,226,490 downwards.
CGGATGAATTCTCAAATAAATTGTTGATTCCGAATTAAACTGTTCAGACGAGGGACTGACTCGAAAGCCACGCCCGTATCCTGAATTTAACTCGTTGAACAATGTTAGAATTGTTAACTCCACCAAGGAACGTTGAATCACTATTCGGTCCGACAAAATTATGTTTCTTTAAAACGAGAATTTAAATTTCGTAAAGTCTTTTATGAACTGAGTCTGCAATATATACTTCCGTCGTTACTTTTTCTTTATACCCGGTGCTTCTAATTCTACTCAATTCGGTGGCTAATTGCCAGTCGTGCACCCGCAAAAAGTTCGCTAAAAAAAGTCCTTCGCTCCGGCAAAATCGCCGCCTTTTATAGGAGTGACCACCCCCCTTTCTTTCGCCCACTCCTTCTTTTTAGGTATTAGACTAAATCTCCTTATAAGGGATCGTAAGAGTGGATCGCGTGATGATGCTTTGTAATTCGGGGGGGGGGGGGGGGCGGAGAATAAAATGGTGTGATTTTTCGGTCGCTATCCGCGGTGTTCATTATTTCGCCTAGCGACCGAGCTCCCGTTTGTCCGCCCGTATTTCCAAGAAGATGTCGTCTCAAGGCCGTTACCTCTTACTTCGATTGCTCGGTCAGCAACTAGCATCTTCGCGAACTCCTTAATTCTAACTCGCTCGTTGCATCGCCGCTGCTATCGTTTCCCGGAATTCTTAATATAGATCTCTGGAGTCTCGAGCGTCTCTATACCAACCAACGAATTGAACAGCCTGTTGTTGATACAAAGCACGCTTTGGTTACCAATATAGTACTTTACATGAAAATATTCGTTACGTTTATTACGTGTCGCGTTAATCAACTACCTTATTTTGTGTAATTACTATGTATGCGTTACGACAAAATAACTAAATACGAGGTTTTCGTATTTAGTTTAGTATTAATTTAGTTTAGTATAATTCAATACGAAGTTTTCTGATCACAATCCCAATATAATTAGTGGAGGTGATTTTGAATTAAGAATGGTCGTAGTTCTTATTGTTATTTTGTCGTACTTAAGTGCTATTATTTTATGATCATGAACCATTATGGTTTTGTAGAATTTCTTTTGCTAATATAATTTTCCTTAAGTCATTAACGTGGTGACCCAAATCCGCATCACGCCTTTATAATATTTGGTCTTGCGTTTTACAAATTCCAATGTTTAATTACCTCGTTTCTGCATAGTTAACTTTTATTATTTTGTTGTACATGTATCTTTTGTCAAATTTTACTTAGCATATATTTCGTGTTTTTAATCCTTCTTCATTATGTCAAAATATTTTTCTCTCTCTAGTGTTTCTTTGGTTTGTATTTTCTTCCGAGTCTCGATTTATAACAGCATTAATGAAAGGAACGGAATCTGCGACCTTTAATAATTTGATTTAGACATCTACGTGACATCAGCATTGATTGGGATTTCGTTTCGATCTCGATACAAGGTCGCAAGTATTTCCCACAATGGATCTTCGATCCCTAACGGCAGTCGGTAATTTCTCTTGATTAGTAATGAGAAGCCGTTCTTTAATTTTAAGAGGGCGTGGAGTAAGATTTCTTAAAGCAACATAGTTACTCCAGGGGTACCCATTTGAGTGGGGAATCTGTCCTGCCAACTCCGCGTCCCCTCTTTATCTAGCCGGTAAGACAGTATTTATGCCTGTCCGTTCTCCTTTTGTCGCCCTCTTGCGTCTTCAGTCACGTAGGCGCAGTGTTCCCTTTCTTCAACTATTTCTCATATTGGGAGAAGAAAAAAATGGCGTAGCCAGGCGAGCGCCTCTATGACGATGCGGGCCCACCGCACCCCGCGAGACCTCCCGAACGCCCGTCTTCTCCGATCGTGGCCGAGTGCTTGCGGTAGACAACCAACGCTCGGCGCGAAGCGAGGCCCGCACGGCCGCGGGACCGCATCCCAGCTACAGATATCCCTCGCATATGAGAACTTTAGGTCATGCAGCAAAACTTCGCTCCGTTCATATCAACTATTCGTACCGAATATTATTAGCCGCGAGAATTTATTCTATTCTCGACCGATATTGTAAAAATTGATCTTGCATTTATTTATTTTAATTATTAGAGAGAGAAATAAAATGAAGTTGCGTCAGGACGTAACAGCGGATTTACAACTCTGGTAAGAAAAAATGACCGATTCTTATAGCATATTATGTTGAGGTAAAATCCTTCGCTGTAATCCTAAAAGAATATCATTATTTTCAAAAATGTTATCGGTAAGGACAAAAAGTCTATAATAAAAATAATTTTTTTTTACTGTCTCGGTCCCCTTATTCCATTAGCTTTACATGTAGCAATCACTTTTTTCCTAAAAGGCAAAGCAGTCCTATATAAAGTGAATCGCAAAATTGTAACAATCTCTCTCACCATGGAGACTAGAGTACAGGAGGCCGAACGCTTATGGGGAGAGTGCGAAAATATGGTCGACGAAACGTCCGGAAGATATGGTTCTAAAAATGTCCACGAGCGTCGCTTCGATCGTTGAGAACCGAAGTGAAGTAAGTGCTTGGTCGTTTGGCAATGCAGTGAAGGACGGCACATCAGCCATCATTGTTATTCAGTGCGGTTGAGTGTTTTAAATTTGAAATTGCGTGTTTTAAATGTGCAGGTGGTATCAGTGATATCAGTTTATAAAATAGTATGTTGTCCGCATGCTGACCAACTGTTTGCCTCCTGGCTTACAGTTTTGTTTTCTACCTATAAAAGAAAAACATATATTAATAAAAGTTACAATTACCTAATTAAACATAAAACTCAACTTACCAAGAAGACTGAAGATCACCCACTGCAATGACATGTACCTGAAAAAGAAAGAAAGAAAAATACATTAAAAAAGAAATACATAAAACCCAAAAAAATACATAAAAACAAATAACGTAAAAATACTTACCATACATAATTTCCGGTTAATAAACTCTCCTACAAATACACGAACACAACACTCACACGAAAAAATACACTTATACTAAATGTTACGGCTATGTTTCATAGTCATAACACGCGAATTCCAAAACCCCGTCCTAAATTAAAAGAAATTCGAATAACGACCCGGGCCCCCCGAGTTGGCGATCCGCGCCTGAGCGCGCGAAAGCTCCCGTAGTTCCCGCTCGGCCGACAGATGGCTACGACGATGCGGTTTTCTCGCAAGAGAATAGAGACCCGGCATATAAGGCAGGAATAAATCCGTTTTATTCAGAATCTCACCGACGATTCCTATAACGGGATCCAAGGTAATTTTTGACGGCTATACTACTGCGAAGTGATTAACCACCCAAGATATTTCTGAAGAGAGAATCTTAACCGCTAAGACGTAACGTCTTTCTAATAAAATTTGTGTTTTAATTAAAAAATCTAAATTCAATTTATTTTCTTGCCTCAAATAAATCGTACTCTACTGAAACGTGGATACAGAATTAATAACCTACCGAGAGGTGGACTACTTACTTTATATTCTACTGTAACGTGGATATAAATTAATATGAAACATTAAACTCATTCTTGTTAAATTAATTAAAAAATTGGTGTTACTAAATAAATTCAATTTATTAATTGTCATAAATAAATCGTACTCTACTGAAACGTGGATACGACATTCCTAACCTACCGAGAGGTGGACTACTCACTTTATATTCTACTGTAACGTGGATATAAATTGATAAAATTCATTAACCTCATTCAATGTTTTACTGCCACATACACGCATTAGTTTCCTGCCCCCCTCTAATCTTCTACCGCAATGTGGAATACTAATAAAAGCCTCTTCCCTAGATGCCAAAATACAGAAACCTTGCCTATCTCCGACGACTCCAACGACGAGCCCGATCCCGTCTTCCCGGACAGGAGGTCCTGATCGCCCGTCATAGCCGTCCTGACCCTCGAAAGGAGGAAATAGAACCACCAGCCGTTCCTTTTCTTCCAAGTATTGCTCCGGAATTCCTACACCGAGAATGGGTCCTACAAAAAATTGACCTTCCACCCCGACCACCACGACCCAACAAATACCCGACCAATCACCCCCTAACCACACAAATCACCCCAATGATACAAAACCACACACTCCAAAATCCAGACAAAATTCTCACCCACACAAATCTTCAACCTACACTCACTCTACCAAACAATACACCAAACCAGGAATTATATTCCGGGGCGTCTCCTCTGCGAGATGAGGAAGAGTTCGAAGAACTCTATTCCCGCCTCGAACGCGAAATCGAACTGACTCCCTCGCACATTACTTTTTCTCCCTACAACCCCGAAACTTCAAGAAAAGTCGTCCACGAGCTCTCAGAAAAAAAGGAACGCCTCCTCAATGAGCTATTTTGACCACTTCTCCATCTTTATAAATAAAATAAACGACATATTATAAAATCCATAAAAACGTGTCCAATTGATTTGTGACAAGTAATTGTGAACAATACATACGGAGAAAAAGGTAAGCATGAAATTGAATAAATACTTAATACTCCCTTATAAATATCGCGACGTTAAAGGTGTTCGTTTTGCACATAATTTTGATTTTTGGTTTTCGTCTCGCTTAATGAAAATGTTTCTTTAAATTTTCACCCTGATTTTATTACTATTTTCTATAATAACAGTTCGTTTTAAACAGAATGGAGAAGACCTGTGCAGTACAATCCTGTTCAACGGGAACGTACAAGGACAAGAATTACCGCACAGCTCAGGGGCTGCACCCACTAACAGTTTTCAGGATTCCAAAGGTAATTTAAATTTTCTTTATATGTGCACTGATGGTGTTTCACACTTTTAATATATTTCGGTTCCTCATAGAGATGGCTTTGAGTGTGTGTGTCCTTGTGTCTGCGAAAGGTGCAAAATAAGAAAGGCATGGGCAAGGCTGCAACCTTTTCCCTGTATAGAATATAGTCACTGCTAGACTAAAATTTACTCAATTTTTGTTTTTGTTATAGAAAAATAATTCCCTACAGAAGTGGTCTGAGGCTATTGGACAGAATCTTTTAGCAACAGATTTTATTTGTGAGCTCCACTTCAACAATGACAATATCATCAGGGAAGACAAGACACTGTTGAGGGACGGTACAATGCATGTGCTCCCACGCATGAAGCCAAAGCTTACACCAAATGCTATACCTACAGTGATCACAGATGAGGTAATAGTTGCAGTTTTCACAACTGTTTTGAAAGAAATGTTTTTCTATAGATTGTAATTTTCAATCTGTACAACAGCTGCATGTACTGTTATTGATAACTCGGAACCCCTTATTAATGACACCTATTCAATACGACCTAATTGTTTTTATATTTACAGAAAAATGTCGAACTTGCTTCGACTGCTAGAAATATTGAGAGCAATGAAAATGTACTTGTGTATGAAGATCCAGACTCGACTGCTGTTGGAGCCCTCGTCACTGAGAGTGAGCTTACAATCGAAGAGGAAAGGCGAATAACCATTACTGAAACCGAATCTGCTCGTGGACCTACTGATGAGCCGATGGACTATACCGGCTTTGCTGATCACTTACTAATAAGCAGTCCAGAATCAAGCATGGATATCCAGGTAATTATTATTTAGTTTACTGACATAGAAATGTGTAAATCTAAATGTTAATGAAAACAAAGTTTCCTTTATGAGGAAGTGAAAAGTCGTAAAGACGGAAAGAATGTTAGAAGTTTTTTGCCTCGTAATAAATTGTTTGCTCAGCAAACGATTGAAAAATTCTTGCAATTTCCTATTATTATTAATATGGATATTGAATATTTTATATGAATGTTTACATCGTGCACAATTATTACAGGAGGCCATTGATCCCGAATTCGACATTGATGACGAAGCTTTTGGCTTATTATAGACGATGTTATACGTAATTTGAAGACCGTCATAGTATTACGGGAAGGATGGTCTTGGTCGACTAATTACAAAAGCGACAACAACATTTTTTTTTTCGCAAGTGGATGCGTATACGCAGTCCCAGCGACTGCGTCTGGTATTGTATAATGATCTCTCCGTGACGGTAAGAATATTTTATCATGTCTACAGTAAACTGAGAAGTTCTGTGGATTTTGAATCCCAGTTAGATGTAATTACATCTAAGCTAGCCATGGTAATTAAATTTAATTAGTATTCAAATGGCTATGTTCGTGCAATTTATTTATTTTCATCTCTGTAGGCTCATACACCTGACGGGAAAGTTCAGATGGACATAGAAGCAATGATAACATCGGTCGAATCGTTGACACAGCTACTCGATGAAATGAGCAAAAAAATCGTCTGTTCTGGAACTGGAATCACCGAAGAAAGGTATTTGTAAACGTTCACGATAGCAACAGTAGAAAATGACTGCATTCCTATTTTTTATTTCACCATTTTTTTCAAGTACCTGGTAATAGTCTCCACCGTTCATCGTGCAATATTTGAAGCTCACATGATTTCACGTCCTACATTAATATCTACTTTGCACAATAATATTTATGCCTGCGTATATATACTATCATATATTAAATAATACTTTTATTTGTTAACAGTCGTGACCGATTTTGTCTCGTGTTCCTACCGCCGGATGAATGCAAGAAGCAACAAATTACTCGGAGGTGCGCAGTCTGCCGAAAGCTGAGAGGAAAGATTCAGGACCGTAATCGTAAGCGGAAAACGGATTTGAAGAGCCGGTATGCGCACAGCAAAAAGAGATCGAACGCCAAACAGCGTACGTGTAAACGCTTACGAAGAAAGGTATGTTCATTATATATTCGTAAATTTTGCACTAAAATAATGAGAAAATTAATTAGCATGCCATGATTTATGAATTGTGAAAAAAAATCGGGAAATTTCCTGTGTGGAATGTCCCTGCTTTTCTTTTGTTAAATGTTTTATATATATTTTTTAAACTGTCCATACACAATATGTACATATTTTAAAGTTTCGGCAATGATAAACCTTCCATCACAGTTGTCGTCTGCATTGTTGTAATAGTTGCTACAGCATACAGAACCGTGCAGCTGTAACTGAGTTCAATCATGTGATTGCACATCATCATCCTCGACTGATTTCGATTGTTTCTCTTGAATGTATACCACGGTAAACCAATACGTGTGGTTTTTGAGCGTTTCACTTTTAAATGTTTTTTTCAAATGATACTATAGGGAGAACGTTTGCAACAAAATCTCACAGAGTCTTATCAGAAATGCGCTACTGTCAAAGAGCAGGCATTGCAAAATGCAATTTCTGAATTGCCGTCGGCTCAGCAAGAAGCGGTGCGAGCTTGCATTAGCGCTTCTAAAGTTAGTTGCACGAATCAGCGGCGATATACATTGGATTGGGTTTACGAATGTTTGTTAATGCGCATCAAGAACAGCAAGCTCTATGATCACTTGCGATCGCGAAACATCCTACCTCTTCCCTGCAAAGATACTTTGAATAAATACATCCAGAAACTGGATACCTCGTACGGCTTTCAACCAGCTGTCTTCGAATGTTTGCGTTTGAAAGCTTCAAGAATGGAAGAAGTGGATAAAAGAGGTATCATTTTGAGTGGTTACAGCATTGTTCGACCGCTTTCAATGTTACTTTGTGTAGCTACATCTTCCAACTTGTTGATGACACATTATGTTGGAAGATACAATTGTTTTTCTCATTCAACCTTCGAATGGGGGCACATCTGTACAAAATAAAGACCAAGGCTTCGAGTGCCGTTGATGGATTAATGCTCGACGAGAAATAAACGCCCCATTTCTTGTGGATAATAACTAACACTCCGCCGAAGTATTAGCTTCTCGCTTTATATAAATTACCCTCATGTATTAACCCAATTAATATATTCTCTCTGTTTTTTTTCTTTGCTTTTGTGTATATTTCAACCTTTTCCTACTCCTTATTATTGATTGCTTCTTGTGACTTATTGCTGCAATAGTTAAGGTAACCGTGTATGTAACTTGTCCAACTGCCCTTTTAAATGTATTCTTGCCAGTAATAATTTTCGTTATGTTGGCGTTATTCAATTGTGTTTCGTCATAGATCGGACTGAATATACAGCACACGTAATATTATGTACAGGAACGCTGCTGATCGACGAAATGTCTCTAAGTGAGGCAGTCAGCCTCAATAAAAAAACGATGAAGTTCCAGGGCTTTGTTGACTTGGGGGAGCACACTCCTGACACGCTGCAAAATGAAAGAGCTAACCGCGCTCTTGTCTTTATGTTCCAACCATTCCGAGGAGTTTGGATTCAAGTTCTCGGATGTTTCTTGAGTCGGAACAGCGTAACGAGCAAAATTTTGCATAAGCTGATTCTGGAGTGTTTAATGAAACTGGAGCAGTCCGGATTTCATGTGGATGTTATCACGATGGACGGAGCTCAGTGGAATAGGGGTGTATGGAAACTGTTTGGGGTGGAGAATGACAAATGTAGTTGCCAACACCCTTGCGACGACCAGCGACGTCTGTGGATAATTTCTGACTTCCCCCACTTGATCAAATGCTTCCGCAATGGCATCCTGGCTCCAAGCGTCAAGTATTTTACGGTAAGCAAATTTGTGCAAATTAATATAATCCGATCCATTTGTAGCCGCTAACGCACCCACCATTGCTCTACAAATCGATCACCTACATTTATTAATGAGGGCTTCGTACTGTCATTAACCGTTCGCTTTATATTCCATCTTCTATGCCTTCATAAATTAACGTTATTCTTATTAAAGCGTTAATATTTGTTACCAGACACCTTACGGCACGGTAAAGAAGGATCATTGGAAGGCCTTGATTGCTCACGGAGGTCCCACGAAGCTGAACATGAGCGTGGCTTATAAATTAACGGAAGTACATTTGGATCCCAAAGGTTATCAAAAAATGAATGTGCCGCTTGCTTTCGAGGTAATCTTATACATATTATAGCTCGTTACAGAATGGATTTTATAGAATATGTTTGAACTTATCCTTTAATATGCTATTAAAATATTTGTGTAAAAACGTGTAACAATTGAACAAAAAACGACAGTACTTTAGAGTATAACACGAATATGTTAAAAACCTTTGCTAATAGTTAACCGGTCGATTTTCAAGATATTGTGTGTTAAAAAGAATTGGGTGGTGGTGCAGGTCTGGTACACGTAACCTTAGCGCACTACCCTCCAGCTGCATCGGTATGTTAACTTCAATTTATTAAGTTTGTAATTACATTTCTAACGTTGTAATATGATCCATATGCAGGTTTTCTCTGAGCGAGTGCGAGTCGCGACGCTGCTGTACAAGGATGATCCCAGGTGCCCTCGCCTCAAAGACTCAACACCAACCATCGAGTTGATAAAAGTCGTGCACAATCTCATTCGAGCAATGATGTCCCGTAAGCCTGCAGACGCTCTACGTCCCCTAGACAGTTGTCCTCAGAAGAAGGTATGCATTTGAATAGTGTGGAAAGTACACACTCGTAACTTACCGATCCTATTCGTAACCTATCGGTAATGATAAACTCATCTCTGCCATCAAAAATGAATGGCTAATTTTCCATCAACATACCGATAGCGGATCATACCAATTTCACAGAAATGCATTAATCCGCGATTCTGTGTTATGATGCGCTCCTAATATGGAGGATGCAAATCCATTTTTCGTAATACCGTAAGTGTACTTAATGCATCACAGCACGTTTTACAAATCCATATGTATGTTGCACATTAACATCATAACGCTACCTTAAACTGTATTCGTTTCATTCTTCTTGCATGTAATGTCGTGTGCACACCGACATTATAATGCCAAGCTTTGTACCATATACATTATTCTTAAGAGTGCTTTTAAATTAATACGAGTAACTCATTACTTAATATTCTATTCATTTTTAATAAATTAATAGAAAAATCGATTCTCCAGATGGACTGTCGCCTTAACTCTCCGCAGAATTCTTACCGCCACGCTTCATTTAATATAGTGCTGAGCTGCAGAAGCAATTTGTTTTTATGCATTACCTGTATGACTTGTACTTAGGTTAGGCTTATTCTGATTTTATTGGTGAATCGTTAGAGAGGCAGAGGGGGTTTGTCGATGAAATATTTAATGCGGAAGTTTGTTAAAGAAGCCAATTTTTGTTTTGGGTATTCTTTATTTGTCATTGGACAAAGTTAATTGTATTGAGCATCTGTAACAATTCAGTATTTAAAACCGTCCAATGCACGCCAGAAGATGCAGCTTGGAATATTAAAAATAGTTCTCCTGTTTTTCAATGCAGGCGATGCAGTTTCATGGATCAAGTCTTTTTTTCTGGATTCAAATGCCACGTTTTTTTCTAGACTTACAATTCATTTCATGTAGAAGGAGTTCTGAAATATTAGTCTAATAAGTGAAAATACTTTTATCAGTCTTATGTCGAAAATACGTTGTTAGGAAGACTCGGAAAATAAGTATGATGCTGTATTCAATCTTTCTTAAAACTAATTCTATCGGTCTATTAACATTCTTCACGATGTTATATACTTGTGTTAACAATTAAAATTTTAACATCTATTCAATTGACAAGTAATCAAAGAGTTCCTTGCATACCTGAACGCATGGCAAACTACCGTGAAGGCTGAAGGCGCTAAATTTCCGGTCTCGACTAGCACGGTGACTGGTTTGAGAGTTACACTCAGTGCTACGCTAGAATTACTGGATTTTCTACACACAAACTACTACTTCGACTACCTCATGACAACCCGTCTTAACCAAGATGCACTAGAAGTAATAATGCAAATCTTTATCAACGCGAAGTTTTAAAAATAAGTTTAGGAATTAGATATAAATATAGATTTTATATTGTTTCAGAGGTTCTTCGGCATGATGAGAAATGCTTGTGGGAGTAATGATCATCCGGAACCAGTGTTATTTGCACAAGTCTTCCGACTACTGTGCTCTTACTCGTTGGTGAAATCACCAAAGGGATCGAATGTGTCGGGTACCGAGCTCCTGGAGACTTTAATGCAGACAAAGGAATCGTTGGCATCCCATCAACAGCCGAGAGAGGAACTATTCGCAAAGCTCGATGCAGCAATCGATGCCGGACAGTTTCTGACGCCAGCAAACCCTTCACCAGCTAGTCTTGTCGAACGAGATCATCAGTATTTGGAGGCACAATCGGTGTCGGGTCGCTCGCATCTGAGTATGCACGACTACGACATTGTGAGCACGAGCGAAGATGTCCTTGCCTATGTAGCCGGTTACGTTGCCCGGAGAATTGGTCGCGTCACGAGATGTGGGGACTGCACAAACCGCCTCATAGCCGAGGACACTTCGCAGCGTGATAAGGTGACTGATCTGATGAGTCGTTACGGCGGATTAGTCTACCCCAGCGAAGAATTATTCAAACTTCTGAAAACTTTGGAGACCGTGGTTCTGGAAGTGGTTGGAACGCTGACGGTAGAGGAAAACACTCCATCAAATTGTAGAACGGGTAAGTCAAATCGACAATTTGACGCTCGTTGGGTGCCTCGAACACGAGAAGACGGTGACGAAAACAGTCGTCACCTTCTATTTGACCATGAGAGCAAACTTCCTTGCTAATTCGGTCAATAGTAATTACAACGCGAGGAAGGTAAAAAGTAAGATGCTCCGCAAAAATGCGAAATTGTAAGCGGTGAGTCATCATCTCATTTTTATTTCACATTTATGAGGATTTCCGTATACCATCAACATTTATATTACAGGATCCATAATGAATATGAAGATTTTCAAAGAAAATTCGATACAGTGCAAACATTTTTTTATTAAGATAAGTATTTTTTTTACGATACAACCTGTTACAAAACAGAAAAAATTCCGGATGGTTTGCAAAATGTTGTTATATGCCGCTGCAATTTTTTTTTTGTCAAAGTCCTGTCAAGACTTTTTTCTGTCACGTTTACTGTGAAGTATAGCAAGTATTCGTTTGTCGATTGTCATACCGTGTGTTCCTATAAGACCTAATCTCTATATTCATAACACAACTCCCCTCCTCCTAGAGTTGCCGCCCCGGCAACTACCTATCCACCCTATGATGTGCCACGGTCCATCATCCTAAAATCTGTCCATTTTTCTTTAACCTACACTGTTCTGACATTCGTCCATGTCCACAAGGGAAAACCATGGCCGGAAAAACCTTGGGAAGAGCAGTGTTCACAATTCTATATAGTTCCATTTTTTCCTATGTTCCGTCGTTATCAAGTCCACGCTAAATAAATTTATTTTGTCCTGTACTAAGTCCATTCCAATCGACTTTTAAGTATTTCATTCAATTCATTATTCTTTCTCTGTTTTCATTATTCTTCTCCAATTTTTTTGACATTCGAAAGGATTTGAGCAGGAAGGATTCTGGCCACTTCACAGTATCGGGCTAATACCAAAGTCCTCAACTACCAAAATCCTCAAACCTGACATACCAACCGACCCCGACTGACGTACCGACCGGATTGAAACGCCACCAAAGGGAATTAGCGTCAGAAACCTAATCTGAAAATGCGGTACTGACTGAAATTTTCCGCGGAACAGTTGTGCTCAAATTATTTTTATTTCGATTGAAATTGCGAAAATAGAGCTGCAGAAAATGCAATAAAAGAAGATTCGGTCTCGACGCAAGAGTATTCGGTATTGAGAGTTATTAACAATACTTTCTCTCTCGCTTCTTCAATTTTAAATGGGATTCTTTCTAAGCAGCTTTATTTTCTATATGAGTTTGTGACGCCGAAAAAGAGAGAAAGATGAGCAAGGTAACGCTAGTGCTCATGACGGGAATCCCGATAGCGTGTTCGATGATGATAATGGGAGCAGACGACTGGAGCAGACGACGAAGGCGATATTCACGTAGTACACACATCATCATGATAACACCGAAAAATGGAAAATAAATAAAACATCAATGTATATACATTTATTTTTTTAATAAATATATCGTTAAATGACATATTTTGTGTCAATCATATATAGTCTGCAACCTAAATATCAGAAATACAATTTCTCGTTATGAATTTGACGCTAGTATGATTTCCGGAAATCAAACGAGATTCATTTGTTTCTTCTAATTTCCGTCATCTTCGTCTTTGAGCTATCTCGCGCCTGACAATGGAGAACTCGAGAAAGAGCGTCACCGTTAAAAATGGTATTTATTGTCTTTGTTTTATTCGATGTATATATATATTGTAACAAAACCGATAGTCCTCTTGACAGTAATTTTTGTTGTCATTCGCTATTTCGAGTTTTGATGTCGTTCGTTTATGTTTCCCAGAGAGAGTCTAGGGAGGAGTGGATTAATTCGTGTGCGGGCCTCGATTGAACTTTAAGTTTTTTTTCATTACAGCGATCCCCATCGTCATTTCGTCCGATGTGGAAATTGAGGCGACTGAATTTACTTGCGAGTACTACATATGCGGCGAGCCTGTCGACTATGTGTTTCGTTGTGGACACCGATCCCTTTGCACCGTGTGCATTAACAGAATAATAACCGAAGAAGACAAGCTGCCACGATGCTCAACATGCAACATGCTGCTACGAGAAATGAGACTGGCATTGCCGAATATTAAAAAATACCACCAATAAGATCTCGGGTAATTATATATACGGGGCAATCCAGCCCGTTTCGACCTGGTCCTCTTCTCCTAGACCTCTTCGATTTGGCTTGTAATTTTTTTGTAGCCTTACCTGGACCCTCTAATGCACCAATTTTTTTTTGTCTCAATGGCAACTTTTTTTCAAATATATTTTTCAAGTGACATGTCGATGGTCACCATTTACAAATCTGAGAAAATTTTGAAAAATACTTTGTTCAATATCAAAATTGTCTAGCCAAAATGGGCAAGATTTTTCTGCTTATACGTTTTAAGCTTTTTTTATATAAAAAAAATTATTTACCTAGAAAAAAAAGGCATTTGATGAAATGTTTATTACTGCAAAACCGGATTGTAACAAATTTTCTTAGTTTTCTTTAGGAATGCCCCATATATACAGCGGAAAATGAAATAAACTTAACATTTTTGTAAATTAATAATTTTGTTGTTTTTTTTTGTTTCAGCAATCAAGGAGCATCTATGGACGAATAATATACGATATGAATATTATTATTAACGTTATATTGTATATTATATAATATATATTGTATTAAAAATAAAAATGTCATTATAAAAAAAATTTTAAAAGCAGAAAAAATGTGCTAATTTACAACTCTTTATTTCGTATCGAATATCATCTTTATGAGCGTTAAATATATATGGGCGTTACACATAAACTTTTGAATTTCGGGTAATTCGTCTGCGGAATGCGATAGTGATTTATAGAAAATGAATTTTGTAAGTATCAAACTTTCGTTTAAATATACGAAGTATAATCGATCCGGATAAACGTTTACAGAGGACAAGTTTAAAAAATAAGACAGAGACGCGTTTCCGAATTTTCTGACAAAATTGTTTTATTCGATTGTCCGTCAATAAACATAAAATCTTTCATTTCTTCATCTTTCATTTATTTTTTCATTTTTCGAAATAGTCAGTCTTTAAACGACATTGCTGTTAAATCAGTTCCCCGAGTTCGCATAGTCTCGGGAGCCGGAAATGATGGAGTCTGTGGAATTTTGGGATGACTATTGCGAACGATTGTCGAATGTCCTGCAGGCGTCGGATGATGAAGCCGAAGAATTGTAAGAGCAGGGAGTATTGGCGAAGGGGTAGTTCTCACAAATGCTGCACTTTGGGCATTTGCCTTTGTCGTACCAGTGGCGCATGTCCTGCAGACGTAACCACTGGATTCGGATCTCGTGGAGTTTTTGGAGTCGGGATTAGTAGCGTTGAGGATGGTGCAAACAGTGCTGAAGCCAGGACTGCTGGCGTCGACTGCACTGCAGCAGGAACTGTTGACGGTTCTGGAGAAGGCGGGTTGGAATCTGGTAAGAATTGTAAAGAGGAATGTGGACGGATTGGTTAACTGCAGAAATGGCAAAATTTAATCACTGGAAAACTTAGAGATACAGTAATTACAATGGATTAACAAAATACAGAGCTTCATCACAATTTACGGAGAACATTTATTCTTCCGTGAGTAATATTTATTAATTTTTTTCATTAATTTATTTTTTTATTTATTTATTGCTTCCTCACAGAGAAAGTTTTGTTCATGAAAAAGAAAATAAAAAATCTACTAATGTTATTTTCGGATTTTCATTTAACGACACTGAAAATTGTCCAAAACATATGAATCAATGGTTTAGAAACATTTTCCGGATGTACCTACGTTCGTGTGTTGGAAGGCTAAAAATCCTTCCTCTGTTATTTGTAAATTATTTGACCGAATCAGCTCAAATTAGATCAACATGTTAAGTACTGGCTAATCTTCAATTAGTTCACATTATATAAAAATCGCTTGGCAGATTTAATTTTATAAGAATTTCAAGATTTTTAAATAAGAACGTGAATGCTTTAGCTGAAACCAATGTTAAGGTATGAGGCTGAGACGTTGCATATTAAAATTGAACTTGCTGCGACTTATGGTAATGAATTTCGGCCACAACAAATTTTCTACGATTTTTTAATTTGCTCTGATTCACGTAAAATTCCAACAAATCAACTAAAATGTCTTACACATTAAAAATAACATTCAGCTGTGCAACATATCAAATTTGGTGATGTTCGGTAAAGCGGTTCGGTTTTGATGAGATTTTGAGTTTTTCTTGCCTGAATTTCAGAAGCATCTCTGTTAACTCGCAGTTTTTCTGTTTGCTAGGTCACGGAGGAAGATAATAAAAATTATTTTACTGAAATCGATGGTGCGGAAAACTTTTGATGGGTCAAAACGGTACCAGTTACGATTTTCTTCTCAATTTGGGGCGATCTCTGGTTCATCAAAAGTTTTCCCCACCATCGATTTCAGTAAAATAATTTTTATTATCTTCCTCTGTGTCCTAGCAAACAGAAAAACTACGTCTGAGCTAACAGAGATGCTTGTGAAATTCAGGAAAAAAAAAACCATTTCGTTGCTACAACGTTGGTAACTTCCATGACATAAATTGTATGTATTTAAAATAAGGATGCAGTCCCTGCTTCGTCAATAATTTTCATTTTTCGCAAAGCCTCCTCTATGAGGAAGCCAAAAATAAAATAAATAAACTTCCTAATAAAAGCGGCGTTACAAAATATAATAATAATTATTGAGGAAGCCATGTACAAACTTTTACTTTGCCTCCTTATTTATTTATTCGATGCTACTTACCCATAGTGTCTTCACTACCATCGCTTGCGTTTTCAACGTCCATGGTATTTCGATCGCTGACTTCTTCCGCATCGTCGATCTCCTCATCACTCAATACTACATCTTCATCTCTCGGGAACTTGTGGATGGCTCTTGCTGCCCTCGACAAAAAATCCGCTGTCGTGAGAGATCCTTCCCCTAAAAAGTCCCACGCATACACCAACGAATCGTTATCCGCCATGTAAGTGACTCGTCTACTCCTGACTTCATGCCCATT
This sequence comes from Ephialtes manifestator, assembly GCA_963970395.1. Classification (NCBI taxonomy): domain Eukaryota; kingdom Metazoa; phylum Arthropoda; class Insecta; order Hymenoptera; family Ichneumonidae; genus Ephialtes; species Ephialtes manifestator. The sequence goes on along the minus strand of OZ019968.1, from coordinate 11,210,037 downwards.
CTGCGCCGATATGAATTCTATCGAAGCTAATCGCATTATGTCGCATATCACAACTGAAAAGAAGTTACAAATATTGTTTTGCTTGTTTCATTCTATTGCATTTTGTTTAGCTATCTCATAGAAGAAGCTCAGTTTTAATGAAACGAATTTTTTTTTAGATTTTCATGTCAGGATATTCGGAGCGGTCCAAAACGTCGAGAATCAGGTAGAAAAACCGGCGCGGTCGCTCTAACTTCCGTAATCAATAGTCTATTGCGCTAACTAGTTCTTTATAAGAGTATATAAGCATTCGACGATTGGTGAGATATCTAGCTAAAAGTTAGTATGTAAACAAAATAATATTCCAGGAAGGGAGCCAACATCGAATAATATACTTCTTCATAAAGGTAGCTTTGTGAAAGCGATAAAAAATGAGTAAGAAATGTATATGATGCTTCTACCGTTTTACTTTTATTTTGCATCGATTTTGCTTTCTCATAGAAGAAGCTTTGTTTTCGCAAAAAAAAATTTCTCGACATTTTCATGTCTGTACACTCAGAATAGTCCAAAACGTTGAGAAAAGTGGTTTGTACGAAATGTCTGTGTGTGTGTGTGTGTACACTTTTCTTGTTAGCACGGCAGCGTCCGCAATTTTCAATATATCGGGCTGAAATTTAGTAAACAAGTACAGTATGGGTATACAAAGGATGAATTCGAATTTGCCGCAAATCCGTCAACGTGTTAAGAAGGTATGATATTTTGAATTTTTCAAAAATCACTTGTAGTGTTTTAACTTTCGCAATTTTCGAGATACCTGCCTTAAATTCGGCAGATAATCTAAGTGTCAGTACACAAAGAATGAGTTCGAATTTGGTGCGAATCCGTCAAGGTGTTAAAAAGTTATGACGTTTTTAATTATTCGAAAAATTAATTTTAGCGCTCTAACTTTCACAATTTTCAAGGTATCTGGCTTAAATTTGGTACGTAAGTAAATTGTGGGTGAACAAAACGTCACTTCGAATTTGGCGAGAATCTGTAGAGGGATTAAAAAATAATGCCAGTTTACATTTTTTTAAAAAGCTTTTTTAGTCTTTTAACTTTCGAAATTTTTTTGGGTCCTTCCTTCTTTCCTCATTCAGGTAGCTTTGTAAAAACCAAAAATGATGAGGAAGCAATTTGCAAAGTCCGATTTCGCAACTTTCTTAAAATTATTTTTTAGATTGTAATTTGGTCCGACACTCTTTTCTATCCATTATATTGATTTCTTAATTATGTTTTTACCTATTTGTCTAAATATATATTTATTTTTCGAAGATAGGTTTTGTTGACTGTAAATCTATATCGACTCACCACAAAAAATCATGACGCTTGGTCTTCTCGTTAAATATTTGGACATTCTCGAATTGTTCGACTCAGCCGCGTTGTTAGTTCGTACTAATTGCCGGTACACACAAAAATCTGCGGGTGTCCTCGTCTGCAGCCAGTAATTGTCGAAGTAGACGAACAACGGATCAAACAAGGTTTGCCACTCCGTTTTAGCGTTCGCAAATAGATTGCAAAACGCGCCGGAAATCATATCTGCCGGAAGCAAAGCCAATGCAACGATTTTCCGAAGGAAAAAACGCATTTCTTCATCATCTCGTGACCTCTGTAGTATCCCGTGTTTTTTTGCCATTTTATGGACAGCCTATGGTAAAAAGGAGACTGTGAAGACTATGCATTCGAAAATGATTATACGGTATATGCTATAACCGGCTTCCCTTTTTATTAGGAGGGGGAAGGGGTTAGTGAAAAATACCAAATAAACAAGAAAATAATTATGAGCAAAATAACAAAGGTCTATTTAATACCCAAACAAAAAGAAAATCTCGATAACAAACAAAAGAAAAGACTCAATAAAATAACTCTAGCTAGACTAACTAAAATGGCACTAATTGAATTAAAGGGGAAAAATGGCAATAATGGGATTTACGGGGAGAATGGGCGCCAGCTACGTATCGGGTAGCAACGTTACTTTACCGGTGACGTTTCACGGTCGCTCTAATAATTCCCAAACCAAAAGAAAACAGAGCTCGAAAATAATAATACACGGGCACGGCTAGCTGGGAGACGAGACGGGTCTCAAGGACGTGAATTCCCGAACTCGATGGCTACTTAATTATTACCTCGGTGTGGCTGAAGGGGGGGGGGGGGGGGGGGAGGGAAATATTCACTAACAGAGCCAAAATAAACGGAAAAATAATAAGGGAAAATAATAAGGGCAAATAACAATGGGCAAAACTAATAATGGGAAAATAATAATGGGCAAACTAATAATGGGAAACTAATGATGGGAAAATAACGATGGCAAATAATAATAGGCGAAACTAATAATGGGCGAACTAATAATGGGAAAATAATGATGGCAAAATAATAATGGGAAAATAATAATGGCAAATAATGATGGGCGAAACTAATAATGGGCGAACTAATAATGGGAAAATAATTACGGGCGAAAAGAATAATGGGGGGGAAAAAAAATAACGCACTAAAAAAGAAAATATCGCCGAGGTGGACACACTCACCAACACACGGCCTCGCACGCAAAAACAATAACCCTTCAATCCAAAAAAAAAAACGTGGCTAAAGGGGGCGAAAAAGGGTCTTAAAAGAAAATATACTAAAAATCACTCACTCGATCACACACAAACACTCACTAACAGTACCGGGGACAATTCCCACCGGTCACTCTCGAAATATAAATTATCTGTTCTTAACGCGACGACGGCCCGGCTCGAAGTAGCGAAAATGTCCTTTGGCTACTTCCTCGATGTTTTTGGCTTGAGAGCACTACGGCGCATCGGCATCGATCAGCGGATCGAGTGTGGCTGGTCAGTGGCGCTCGATCGGTGCTGCGGCGGAGCAGTGTAGCGCAGCTGGACGGTGTGATCGCCGCGGGCTGTTTGACTGCCGCTGGCGATCGTTGTAGTGCGAGTACACTCACGCAGTTGGGCGGCTAACTCCAACATATGTCCACACGAGCGTGGAGGCTACTCGTGTGGTGCGGAGTGTACTCATCAGCTGGCTGCAGATGCTGTCAGGGCGAAGCTTGTAAACAATCTACTTTGTTACAATGCATCTGAAGTATAAAGGTACACCTTTGTATACGGAAAAAAAAATGTCATTGATTCATAAAAATTTAAGATTGATTCAATAAAACGTCCGGATCACGGGCTGCCAAAAAGTTATGTCATTATTTTAACTACATCTGTAATAGAATGCTTTTTTTAAAAGTTGATCGGAACAATAGCGTAGGAATAATTTGTGTCATTGTTGCATTATGTTCTTTCTACCAAACGATTTATACTGCACTTGGATTGAATGCTTATATCCTTGTTTTAAACTCATTTGCCATTGAAAGAAATAGACAAGTTCCTAAAATCTATTACAATGAATATATCAATAATATATTTATTAAATTGCAAAACGCGTATTATGCAATAATGTTAATATTATTATTTTATTAATAACGAAAAAAAAAGGGTATCGTCCACGGAGACGATTTTCTCCCTTTCAAATATCAATCTTATTGAAACGACTACATTTTTTCCGTGAAGATTTAAGCCGCTTGGCGTCTTATTGAAACAATCGCATATTTTATCGTCCCAAGTACTTCTGCATACGTACATTGAGCCGAAATATTCAATCATTAATCTTACCACCCATACGGATCAATATCATTTCAAATCAGATGAATAACGTATAGTATTGGTGTAAATGACTATTTACTTGTATAATTATTTAGGACAAAAACAAAATTACTCCATAAAAAATTGTATTATTTAAATTTTTCATAATTTTGGTATTAAGTTGAATACATAATTGCTTGCCGTGATGAAAATCGCATTTAGAACAATAGCTTAAGTGTTTTTGAAAACTTCATTGATAATCGATAATGTATGTATTAGATGTGATTGCACTTGTGTTCGAAATAATAACGAAACTTCAATAACAGCAATCCAAATTCTGTACAATCTTGTGACATTAAAACAAACCTTTTTATATTCTAATCGATTCTATAAGTGATTGTCTCAATTACATTTTTGGAGTACACGGTGTTATTGAAGACAATAACACGGTTATTAAAAGAACCTCGCGTGCAATTGATCGGATATCAGGACTATTGAAACAATGATATTTTTTTTTCAGTGTATTCGTTTTCAAACGATTTTTTTTTATATTGATGCAAGAATCTGCTTAATTCATACCTGGCTAAAATGAAACAAGCACCCCAACACATGCGCTCCTGGCAAAACAGCCCGCAATGAGTTGCGTAATGCAACTTCGAAATCGCACATTACGTTTCCCATATAGCCGGCGAATGGGGCTAGAGCAGTGCGGAAGACGGCGGTATATTCCGCCTCCGTCTGGCCTTCCATGAGCACCCATATGATTGGAAACGCCTGAAATAAATAAATGCATATTGCAACGATTTGGTAGGTAAAGTATATGGGCATATCTCACAAACCTTTGACTTTCGTTTAACTCGACTGCGGAATGCGATACTAATTTACGCAGAATAAATTACGCGAGTATCAAACCTTTACTAAGATGTACGAAGCATAATCTATCTGAAAAAAAATAATTTAATTTTATAATGCACCAATAGACTGTTTTATCCTGGTTCAAATGCGGAAATTAACAACGTTTTTCGCATCGTTATCCGGCCAAACTAGTCAAGTAAGATAATTAAATTCCATCGGAGTACGTTATTTTTACCACGAATTAGATGTGCGCAGATGTGCCCGACCTCAAGACGAGAAACAAATTTTTTCTGGGTCAAAATGGATTCAATTGTCAGGTTCGAGAATGTCAGGTTTATAAATTCGCATAATAAATTCAAACTATTATCGTTCCTAAATTATCTAAATTATATTTTGAGTTAGTAGAGTCATTACCAGTCATACTTTTCATTTTCTGCATACGAATTGAGTATGCACCAATGGGTCATTTAAAAAAAAAAGTTAAATTGAAAGTAAGTGAAACACTTGTAAAACACAATAACACAGTTCCTACAATGAATTAGCACCAAATAAATGATTTTTAGTTAAAATGATAATATGATTTTTTATGCGAGCACCCTGTATATGATGCTTTGTCCATTAACGAATATTGCTTTCTAAAGGTCTTAAGATGAGTACAAAAAATTGGCGTTCCTGTGCTCTTATAACTAGATTTTTATTCTTTGAGGCCGTGAAAGTCGAAGGTTTGTGAGATACGCCCATATAAATGTATATCGGTATAAAAACATTTCAACTTACGCATCCATGTAAATTCGCCATGACGATAAGTAATTGATTTTTGCGACACTTATTGGATCCGATACGCGGATAAACTTTAAAAGTCGCATCGATGTGGATCATCTTCGTTCCTTTGAATTTTGCGACGAACGTTTTATTCCACAAAATGAGGGACGTAGTATTTCCGGCCTTTACAATTTCGCAGTCCAAGGCTACATGGGCGTATGTAAATAGTTCCTCTTTCCTCGATTTCAAAAAATGCCCCAATTCCTCGAGGCTTTTAAACGTTTTCAAACCCGTGTACGAGGTGAGCCATTCACTTTTCCAGTTCATCATGGATCGTTTTACGGATTGATAGGGCACATGAATAGCGGTGTCTGGATACCTGTCGGTAAGGGACTATGGTAAGGAAAAAAGAAAGGAAAAAGCAAAGAAGAAAGAAAAAGGAGATAGCGTTTCTCAATTAAGGCGAGGTTTTTGGGACGCATGAGCAAACAATAGTCTTAACACGTTGGACCAGTCACCTGTAGTTAATTAATTTTTTAAACATTTGTTAATAATAGTAACATGTAAGCATAAGAACTAAAAGAAGGAAAATTTTGCTCACTGGCTATAAGCTAGAAAATATTGATATTGAACAAAGTATTTCTGAGAATTTACACATATTTCATAATTATGCACCATGTACGTACCGTAACGCTACTTCATTATATACCTCCCGCGGAAGCCTCTTGAATTTCATGCCTGCTTTTAACTCTTTTCGGAACATTTCGACCGCTCTTGCATGTGGGTCCGGATCACCACAGCGATGCACCTTAGTCGCGATGAATTCACCGCGAACAATCTTCCCTCGACCTTCGCAGTTCTTGCTGCGATTTTTAACGCATACTACGTATCTATGAATATTGTAAAAAATGATTGATTATCAATGAGAAATGGCATTACCCGAATAATCACCAAGTTAGCAATGAAAAAATTAATATCTCCAGGTACTTTTTCAGCTATTTATTTATCGTTCCCTTCACTGAGAGGAAAGCATATCGTTGATTGAACGATTTTAGATAATAAAACGAATATAGGAAGGCTTACGATGTTTTATGGTTGAATTAATGATAACATATAGTTCGATAATCGATACTTGCAAAGTTGTTGGAAACTAACGATGACGTTGAAACTTTGACAATTCGTTGCGCTTTAAAAATTGGCTGAGGACAAAAATCTCTAAGGACTTTTTTTATTCCTCTTTTAATTCTCTACAAACGGATTTTTTAAAATTCATTAAGGGGATGTTTTTTGCAAATTTTATCTTTTGTCATCGTGGCACGCCTTCTGTATCGGTTGGAAAAAAAATAGTCTGAGGACTTTATTATTCCTTTTTTCATTTTCTACAAACGGATTTTTTTATTTCATTTTTTTTCCATTTAGGGTTTTTTTTTGTAAATTTCATCGTCTATCATCGTTTACGCCTTCTGTATTGCTTGAAAAAGAAATTGATGATTTCTGGTTGAATAATTGTTATAGTCACAATTTATGATTCAAGCAACAATTTTTTTATATTTCACTATAACCATAAAATATCGACGTTCCTTCTGGGAATTATAGAGTATAGTTAGATTATCGTCGGACCAACTACATTTTTTATTCAAATTTCCATATTTTATACCCTGTGTATAATTGCATTAACCGTCCAAACGCAAAAATGACCAAAATGATACCCAAAATTTGAGAAAAAAATAATTTTGAAATTTTTTTTTAAAGTTCGTGGAGATATGCGCAAGGCAAATAAATTTGCCTTGGAAAAATAATGTTTCAACCGTTGAAGCGGTACATCCGGGCAAACGAAAAAACTTTAAAATTCCGACGTCAATTGCCGCCAGTTCTCCAATATTCGCAGGGTAAAAGAAAAGAAATACCTGTTCATAAACAATCGTCAGACACAAAAACATGTATGGGGAAAAAAAATTTGTCCGCAGCGTCTTATAATTAAACTGTTTATCAATTTAAAAAACAGTACTGACTGTGTATCTTTGTAAAAACGATGATGCACATAGCGGAACCCCTCGTAACAATGATTCTCCATTTGGGGTTCACGGCCGGGTCTTGGAAGACCGCCGGGCATATTTGCCTCGCGGTTCTTACACTATACTTATACTGAAAATATACACTATACACTACAAAACAAGAACACTAATAAATATACACTGGTACACTAAGAAGCAAAAGCACTAATGGAAAATACTAAACAGAAATGCGATGAGAAACGAGGGGAATGCTGCAAATGACGGAAATTAGAAGAAACAAATGAATCTCGTTTGATTTCCGGAAATCATACTAGCGTCAAATTCATAACGAGAAATTGTATTTCTAATATTTAGGTTGCAGACTATATATGATTGACACAAAATATGTCATTTAACGATATATTTATTAAAAAAATAAATGTATATACATTGATGTTTTATTTATTTTCAATTTTTCGGTGTTATCATGATGATGTGTGTACTACGTGAATATCGCCTTCGTCGTCTGCTCCAGTCGTCTGCTCCCATTATCATCATCGAACACGCTATCGGGATTCCCGTCATGAGCACTAGCGTTACCTTGCTCATCTTTCTCTCTTTTTCGGCCTCACAAACTCATATAGAAAATAAAGCTGCTTAGAAAGAATCCCATTTAAAATTGAAGAAGCGAGAGAGAAAGTATTGTTAATAACTCTCAATACCGAATACTCTTGCGTCGAGACCGAATCTTCTTTTATTGCATTTTCTGCAGCTCTATTTTCGCAATTTCAATCGAAATAAAAATAATTTGAGCACAACTGTTCCGCGGCAAATTTCAGTCAGTACCGCATTTTCAGATTAGGTTTCTGACGCTAATTCCCTCTGGTGGCGTTTCAATCCGGTCGGTACGTCAGTCGGGGTCGGTTGGTATGTCAGGTTTGAGGATTTTGGTAGTTGAGGACTTTGGTATTAGCCCCCCAGCCGTGAAAAACTGCAGCAGCCGATGCTCGATACAAGTCTATCGGTCATCGCTGGTTGTCAGCAATGGGCCAGACATAACAAAATGCTGGCAGTTTTTACTTGGTCGCGGCCGCGGGCCACTGCTGGCCCCAACGATGGCTCGATAGTCAACCAGTACTGGCTATCATCGGTTGGTAGCCAGTACTCGCCCAATCATTGGCCCCGTTGTAACTGCTGGTATTTCCTATACGGGTAAATCTACGATCTTCAAAAGTAAAAGATACGAGCCAAAACTTTTTGATGGCCCATATTCACCACGTGGCAAAAAATTTAGACAAGTACATTTACGAGAGTGGCACTCTGCCCCAGAGACCTCAGTGGATTAAGAAACTGTAGCAGTGTACTGTTTATATGTGGAAATAAACGATAGTGTTTCCGAGAAAAGAAATTAAATTATCACAGATGCAGAGATACAAAAACATGCAAGACAAATATTACCGATGTGTAGATCGCGATGCCGAATGCAAGGCCATTTTATATGAATTTGTCCGTGGGGATTAAGTCTTTTGAGCCCTCATAATCATCCGTTAGGTCCTGCGCATAAACAAAATAGGGTGTTCAAGCAAGAGGATGAACGTCTCGCCGGGACCTTTCTGCTAGCCCCAATTGAAGTCGTTCGACAAGCTTTTCGCGAGTATGTAGAGCATCTTTTCTAATTAGATTATTCATTTATCTAGCAAAAGAAATCCACGGACCTCAATATGACAGTTGTATTATAATTCTGGGAAAAATTATGTTGATGGTGCGGTTATGATGTGAAAATATATGATGTGAAAACTTCTGAATACTTGCAAAAGATATTCATTTTCAACAAAATGTTATGGTTAGGTTTTTTAAAAAATTTAGCAATACGGTTTACGCACTTTGAAAGTAATGGAGATCTAGGCTTCCCCTTTTTTATAATTTCTTCTAATATTTTATTGAAAATTCTGTTTCTTTGTAGCTATTCAAAAGTTTACGCATCATTTTATAATCGCCAGAAGTTATTTTTGGGACATTATAATTAAAAAACTAATTGTGGTGTAATAGTATATTTCAAAACTATGAAATACTATATATACTAAAAAAAGCTTAAAAACTATGTGAAGAAAAATCTTCCACACTTTGGCTCGAAGCTAGACAATTTTGAGATTCAACGAATTATTTTTTCGAATTTTTTCATATTCTTAAATTATGGCATTCGATGACACTTTAAAAAAATATTTAAAAAAGAAATTGCCTAGAAAGAATGAAGAAATAAAATCTGGTGTATTTGATGTTCTAACCAATCGGACAAAAAATTACGAGCCAAATCAGGGAGGTCGAGAATCAGACTCAGGTCGAATTGGGATGAAATGCCCCATATATATACAACCCCGCAAGTTCGAACACGTCGATAACTTCCGAACCGTTTTGTCTGTCGAGCTTAAATTTGACATACATGTGGAGCAGCAGACCCGCTTTAATTATTACAATGTCAGGCGTAATCTATGCGAAAATTTAAATTTTCTATATTTTTAAATTATTTTAAAAAAGGGCGAGGTCTTGCTAATTTCCGTAAAAATTAGTTCATAATGCTAAATAGTTCCCTTACAAGAGATTGTGCACTCGAAGTTTGGTATTGAATTTGGCTAGAACCATTAAAGCGTTTCAGATATTATGAGATTCTTGATTTAAAAAAACGCCTTTATGGCATCAGCTTATCTAAAATATAATCTGTGATATCAAGCTCAAAGTTAACATATGAATGAAATAATATTCAGCCAAGAAAGATATATGCGACAGAGTCGCGACCTTCATAGTTTTTTTTAGAGATGTAGAGCTATATAAAAAAAACACTGGTCATTTTTCTACATTTAAAAAAAAATGTATGTTTTTTTAGTTAAATAAAATTCGATATTCTCAAAAAGTACGTCGACAATTTCTTTTCTTTTCTTACAGTTAATTCTGTATCCAAAAACGAAATTTTTGAGCCTGGGCCCAGAGTAGGGTGAGGCCGGGATTAGTAGCTAAAATTAAAACAAAATTTTTTAAAATTTCAAAAAATACCTCGAACTTGAATCGCTCTAAAAGTACGTCGATGATTTTTTTCAAAATATTTATAGTAAATTCTCTGTCCAAAGACGAAATTTTTGTGACTAAAACGAAAATGCGGGGCAGTCTAGCATAGCAGCTAAAAATAAAATTCTCCCATAACAAATTTTTATTTTACATTACAATGTCGTTGCGTAAACTTTTTCAAAATTATAACTCGGTCTGAGTTGGCATTGAATGCCATATACATGTATTGGCATAATAATTTATCATACCAATGACCAGTACCCACGGAGCACGCAGAGTAATATGAAGACCTTCGTATCTCTCCAATAGTTCTTGTCTCAGTTAACAAGATGCGACGCACTCGTTACCAGAAGCATTGCACTCGCGGTTACATTTTGCGATCAGTCATTAGTTGTGCGTGGAGCATCACACAAGCAACTGCACTGTTCAATAATCAAAAATACCGTCGGTCAACAACGACAACTACCAGCGCAAAGATGTACAACCAACACTCGTAAGTAAAATTATTGCTTACAAAACTATGTATAGAAATTTGTAATTTTTTTTTTTTAAAGTCGATAACTCAAGAGCCATTATAGCTATATCTTTGATGTTTGCTATTTTTCACAAAATATGTACAAAATCATTCGTTTTTCGAATATCGGTTAAAGAATAAGGTTCGTTTTCGCAACAAAAAATAAATCGAGATTTGCATGTCAGGAGACTCAGAATGGTCCAAAACGTTGAGAAAAGTAGTTTAGAAAAAATGTCCGGATGTATGTATGTATGTATGTATGTGTGCGTGTGGCACGATTGCAAAATTCAAATCGCTGTATCTCGAAAACGGCTTTAACAATCAAGCTAAACTTTGGCACGCTGGTAGAGGAACAGCGCCCCTTCCTATGTATAGCCTTTCGAGAAAGTTTAAAAAGAAATTCAAAATATAAGCCTTTCAATTATTTAGAGAACCGATGACAAGCCCGGTGCTCGTTGGACCGCAAATAGGAATACAGCCGAAATACAGCAGCTAAGACGGCCGCATCCGGAAACTACGGAACGGATTCGACGCGAGATTGAGCGACGTAGAAATCCTCATTAATGCACGTGAGTAAAATAAAATATTTAATTGAAAATAAAAAGTGTATATATGGGGCATTCCATACCAACTCGGTCAACGGCTGAACCTCAATTTTTTTTTTCGCGAGAATTTTTTATATTTTTCTCACAACTGAAAAATGCATGCAGAATTTTTTTCTGATTTATTTTTATCGTGATTTTTGAGTTATGAATAATTAAAGCTATCTAAAAAACGCCTTATTTTTCAAATCCCAAAAAATTCTCAAAAATACTATCATGTGTAACAAAACGTTTGAACCATAGATCAGAGTGGGCCGACATCTTCTGCGATTTTTTTTCCATTTTATAATATTATTCAAAGAATTTTTAAACGTTAAATCAACAACGCTTCGATTTAAAAATCCCAAAAATACTTTGACGAACAACAACATTTTTGAGAAGAAAAAAGAGGAAGAAGACCTTTTTCAATTTTTTTTTTTTTTCATTTTATGATATTAATTAAAAGTATTTTAAACGTTAGAAAAACGCCCCGATTTAGAAATTTCTAAAAAAAAGTTGACAATTGAAATTGTCACGTTGCTTCCCCGTTCATTTCTAGCTTTTATGAAAATTCTGTTTTTCTTATTTTTTATTAATATAGTTATTAAAAATTTGTAAATCTCAAAAAATTAGAAAATTTCAAAAATATTCAGAATTTCAAAAAAATTTACAAATAAAAACAAAATTTAATTTAAAAAATTTTAAATAAAAAAAAATTAAAAATCACAAAAAATTTAAAAAAACCATATTTTTGGAAACTACAATTTGTGTTAAAATTTAATTGGTGATAGAATTTCGCGCGAGTGGTATCAAGTTGGCGATGGGATTGTAAAACAAATATTAGTGATATTCAATGGAGGGTTTGATTGCGCTCGAATCACAATATCCCCTAGTAAGTCTATATAGTTCATTCGTAGACCAAACCTGAGCCGAGTATATTTGTAACAGTGAAAGTAAGAGCGCGATAAGTGATTTAAAAAAAAGAAATTCAAATTGTCATATTTTTGGAACCACTCAACGGATTCGTGCCAAATTTGATCTTACCCTTTGTCTACCAACACTATATACGTGTACCAAATTCCAGAGCGATATCTTAAAAATTAAATTAGTAAAAAAAAAAATTTCAATTTAAAAAGATTACAATTTTTTAATTTCTTTTACATTTTGCGTATCTGCTGGAATTATAGAATCGGATTGTTAGAAAAATTATGAAAATTTTTTTTTGTGTCCGAACTGATATGGAATTTATACACTGAGAAATAAAAAGTTTATTAGTCTGAACGAGGGTTTACGTCGATTTAGTTTCTTCAAACATTTATTTTACTCAGTGAATTAAACCAACTCTTCGGTTGATCCTCAATTAGTAATTAAATATTAGATATTTAATAATTTTATTTAATTTCGTTTTTGTTTCATTTTTTCAGAGCCGAGCTGCACATCGGATGGGTCGAGCACAAATGCACTTGTACTGTAGATCTCGCGATTTTTTATTAATTCCACAGGAGTCGTAAGTTCCTGTGCGCTATGTTGCGACGACAATTCAGCAGTACGTGTTGTAGTTAAACATTTAATTGACGACAACTGATTTCGTATGACTGATTGAAATAAATAGTCAGTATTAAGGAAAACGATAACTTGAACTATATTTTAAAAACTTCACGGTAAATATTACAAGTGTGTGTCAAACGTGTATAAGTTAAACGCTTGATGTTGACTCGGCAACAAGTCGCTGAAGACTGACTAGAAATTGATGCAGAAAAATGCACTTTTGAGTTTTTCCTCCCTCCTTCCGATATGGAAGGAGGGAGTAAAAAGTAACGAATGTTTCAAGAATTTGTCTCGCGTATTCTCATTGGCTATTAAGGTTAGCGTCGCTCGAAGGTGAGTGCGGGGCGGAAGGCTAAGGGCTCGCGGAAAAACCCTTACGGTCAATCGGCAATAAACCATCTGGTTGCCAGTGACTGACGCGTTGGTTTTCTCCCGCAATAAAAAATCTGCGTGCCAGATTGGGTTTACCCAATAATACAACATCTGCTTGCAGGGTTGAATTTTTAAATAGCCTTTGAAAATACGCAGTGAGTACATTTTTCTGATCGCTTGAATTTTTGTATTACATTGTGTATGAATGAGTGTAAATATGCTTATTCTAAGAAAATATTTCATTTTACATATATACTCGAATATCGTCGTTGTCGACGATCCAAACTCCCCCCGTTGAGAGGATTCCGATCAACACTATTCTGTACTTTAATTGTCTTTTAAATAATTTCCCTTTTCTCAACGGGTAACGGCGCGAGTTTTCTCACGTTACGTTTAAATTCATTGTTCGCAGTTTTCACTGTCACCACTCTCACGACGTCATCCGTGCCAGGGTGGATTGCTGTAACTCGTCCCAAGGACCACTGCATAGGTGGTAGATGGTCTTCCTTCAGGAGCACTATGGCCCCTTCCTTGATTGAAGGCTCTCCCTTGGTCCATTTTGCTCTGATGTTGAGCTCGTTTAGATACTCCTTGTTCCATCTGGTCCAGAAGTCCTGTCGAATTTTTTGAAGATGCTGCCACCGAGACAGCCGATTTGTCGGCGTGGAGTCGTAGTCTGGAGTAGGCAAGCTAGTTAACGAGTCACCGATAAGGAAATGACCAGGAGTGAGCGCTATGAGGTCATTGGGATCAGTAGACAGAGGAGTTAGTGGGCGTGAATTCAGAATGGCTTCGATTTCAATTGATAAAGTATTAAACTCATTAATGCACGTGAGTAAAATAAAATATTTAATTGAAAATAAAAAGTGTATATATGGGGCATTCCATACCAACTCGGTCAACGGCTGAACCTCAATTTTTTTTTTCGCGAGAATTTTTTATATTTTTCTCACAACTGAAAAATGCATGCAGAATTTTTTTCTGATTTATTTTTATCGTGATTTTTGAGTTATGAATAATTAAAGCTATCTAAAAAACGCCTTATTTTTCAAATCCCAAAAAATTCTCAAAAATACTATCATGTGTAACAAAACGTTTGAACCATAGATCAGAGTGGGCCGACATCTTCTGCGATTTTTTTTCCATTTTATAATATTATTCAAAGAATTTTTAAACGTTAAATCAACAACGCGTCGATTTAAAAATCCCAAAAATACTTTGACGAACAACAACATTTTTGAGAAGAAAAAAGAGGAAGAAGACCTTTTTCAATTTTTTTTTTTTTCATTTTATGATATTAATTAAAAGTATTTTAAACGTTAGAAAAACGCCCCGATTTAGAAATTTCTAAAAAAAAGTTGACAATTGAAATTGTCACGTTGCTTCCCCGTTCATTTCTAGCTTTTATGAAAATTCTGTTTTTCTTATTTTTTATTAATATAGTTATTAAAAATTTGTAAATCTCGAAAAATTAGAAAATTTCAAAAATATTCAGAATTTCAAAAAAATTTACAAATAAAAACAAAATTTAATTTAAAAAATTTTAAATAAAAAAAAATTAAAAATCACAAAAAATTTTAAAAAACCATATTTTTGGAAACTACAATTTGTGTTAAAATTTAATTGGTGATAGAATTTCGCGCGAGTGGTATCAAGTTGGCGATAGGATTGTAAAACAAATATTAGTGATATTCAATGGAGGGTTTGATTGCGCTCGAATCACAATATCCCCTAGTAAGTCTATATAGTTCATTCGTAGACCAAACCTGAGCCGAGTATATTTGTAACAGTGAAAGTAAGAGCGCGATAAGTGATTTAAAAAAAAGAAATTCAAATTGTCATATTTTTGGAACCACTCAACGGATTCGTGCCAAATTTGATCTTACCCTTTGTCTACCAACACTATATACGTGTACCAAATTCCAGAGCGATATCTTAAAAATTAAATTAGTAAAAAAAAAAATTTCAATTTAAAAAGATTACAATTTTTTAATTTCTTTTACATTTTGCGTATCTGCTGGAATTATAGAATCGGATTGTTAGAAAAATTATGAAAATTTTTTTTTGTGTCCGAACTGATATGGAATTTATACACTGAGAAATAAAAAGTTTATTAGTCTGAACGAGGGTTTACGTCGATTTAGTTTCTTCAAACATTTATTTTACTCAGTGAATTAAACCAACTCTTCGGTTGATCCTCAATTAGTAATTAAATATTAGATATTTAATAATTTTATTTAATTTCGTTTTTGTTTCATTTTTTCAGAGCCGAGCTGCACATCGGATGGGTCGAGCACAAATGCACTTGTACTGTAGATCTCGCGATTTTTGATTAATTCCACAGGAGTCGTAAGTTCCTGTGCGCTATGTTGCGACGACAATTCAGCAGTACGTGTTGTAGTTAAACATTTAATTGACGACAACTGATTTCGTATGACTGATTGAAATAAATAGTCAGTATTAAGGAAAACGATAACTTGAACTATATTTTAAAAACTTCACGGTAAATATTACAAGTGTGTGTCAAACGTGTATAAGTTAAACGCTTGATGTTGACTCGGCAACAAGTCGCTGAAGACTGACTAGAAATTGATGCAGAAAAATGCACGTTTTGAGTTTTTCCTCCCTCCTTCCGATATGGAAGGAGGGAGTAAAAAGTAACGAATGTTTCAAGAATTTGTCTCGCGTATTCTCATTGGCTATTAAGGTTAGCGTCGCTCGAAGGTGAGTGCGGGGCGGAAGGCTAAGGGCTCGCGGAAAAACCCTTACGGTCAATCGGCAATAAACCATCTGGTTGCCAGTGACTGACGCGTTGGTTTTCTCCCGCAATAAAAAATCTGCGTGCCAGATTGGGTTTACCCAATAATACAACATCTGCTTGCAGGGTTGAATTTTTAAATAGCCTTTGAAAATACGCAGTGAGTACATTTTTCTGATCGCTTGAATTTTTGTATTACATTGTGTATGAATGAGTGTAAATATGCTTATTCTAAGAAAATATTTCATTTTACATATATACTCGAATATCGTCGTTGTCGACGATCCAAACTCCCCCCGTTGAGAGGATTCCGATCAACACTATTCTGTACTTTAATTGTCTTTTAAATAATTTCCCTTTTCTCAACGGGTAACGGCGCGAGTTTTCTCACGTTACGTTTAAATTCATTGTTCGCAGTTTTCACTGTCACCACTCTCACGACGTCATCCGTGCCAGGGTGGATTGCTGTAACTCGTCCCAAGGACCACTGCATAGGTGGTAGATGGTCTTCCTTCAGGAGCACTATGGCCCCTTCCTTGATTGAAGGCTCTCCCTTGGTCCATTTTGCTCTGATGTTGAGCTCGTTTAGATACTCCTTGTTCCATCTGGTCCAGAAGTCCTGTCGAATTTTTTGAAGATGCTGCCACCGAGACAGCCGATTTGTCGGCGTGGAGTCGTAGTCTGGAGTAGGCAAGCTAGTTAACGAGTCACCGATAAGGAAATGACCAGGAGTGAGCGCTATGAGGTCATTGGGATCAGTAGACAGAGGAGTTAGTGGGCGTGAATTCAGAATGGCTTCGATTTCAATTGATAAAGTATTAAACTCTTCAAACGTAAATAGTTCGTTTGTAATCACTCGTTTGAGATGGTGTTTAAACATTTTCACCGTAGCTTCCCATAAACCACCGAAGTTCGGCGAAAGTGGAGGGATGAATATCCATTTGATACCTTGTTCCCCCAAAAAAGATGTCGTATTTGATTGATGTTCTTCCGAATTGAACAATGCATACAGCTCCTGTAACTCGTTATTTGCGCCAACGAAATTGGTACCGTTGTCAGAGCTGATAGTTTGAGGTTTTCCGCGACGAGACATGAATCGCCTCAGAGCTCCCAGAAAACCTTCCGTCGTTAAATCGCTGACTACTTCCATGTGAACCGCTTTCACTACTAGGCAGACGAACACCGCGACGTAAACTTTGATCTTTGTTCGGTTCCGATGTTTCTTTTCCTTGATGAAGAATGGACCGCAGTAGTCCACTCCCACGTTGGAAAAGGGTCGTGCTTGTGTGATTCGAATGCCTGGTAGGTTTCCCATTACGTAATCAATTGACGGTGGGTTTGCACGACAGCATGGAATGCAGCAACGGATAATTTTGCGAACTTGACTGCGTCCATCAATCAACCAATATTTTCGCCGGATTGCGTACAATGTGGTTTGCATTCCGGAGTGATGATTCTGTTGATGGAAGTGCTTGATGATCAGATCCGTTAGATTATGTGAACGAGGAAGAATCGCTGGATGCTGCTGTTCTTATGGTAGCTGTGAGTTTTTCAACCGTCCACCGACACGAATAATTCCATTTTCATCCAAAAATGGGTCCAGCGATTTTATTTTGCTTTTGGAGTGTACTCTTCTTTGCCCATTAAGGTCTTGCATTTCATCGTGAAATGTGGCAGTTTGCACGAGCCGTACGAGTATATTTTCTGCGGCGTTCAGCTCATTGAAACGTAAAACTCCTTTGTTTTTATTCGTAAGTTTCATCCGCAAGCAATATGCAACAATGCGTCGCAGCTTGCCGAATGACGAGAATTTTTTAAGAAGGTCGCAATTGGTGGCTGTTACGAAGCACGCGATCCGTTTCCTTTCAGTCATATCTTCCGATGTGTTGATGGATGTCGTTGGCCACGTTGATTCTTCGTTGATCAACCACGATGGACCGCGTTTCCAAATGGAGTTTTGTATAAACTCACTCGGAAGTTGTCCTCTGGATAGCTGACCTGCTGGATTGTCCTCGGATCGCACATGTCGCCAATCTGTTGTGTCAGTTTTCTCCTGAATTTCTGACACGCGATTTCCGACGAATGTTTTTAGTAGATGAGATGAGGTGTTGATCCAATGCAAGGTAACCATTGAGTCGCTCCATAGCACTGTCTTGTCAATTCTAATGTCGATGGCCTTTGACACTTGATGATATAATTTGGCCAGCAATTGAGCAGCGCATAGTTCGAGTCGTGGTATTGTCATGACCTTTAATGGTGCCACGCGTGACTTTGAACATACTAATCTGCATTGAGTGTTGCCGGACAGATCACTGGACCGAATATAAATGCAGGCACCGTATCCTTTTTCGCTTGCATCGCAGAATCCATGTATCTGAATATTGTTTGCTTCTGGCCTCAGGATTCGTCTGTCACATGACCAATTGGTCAGTGCGCTCAATTCTTCAACAAATGCAGTCCAGTCTGTGTGAATGCTGTGCGTTACTGATTCGTCCCAATCGAGTTTAAGTAACCAGAGCCTCTGCATCAAACATTTCGCGTAGAGAATGATGGGGCCGAGCAAGCCGAGCGGGTCGAATATTTTTGCTATTTCCGATAGGATTTTGCGTTTGGTGACGGCGGCTTCTATTGTTATCGGCTTCACCGTGTATTTTATCACGTCCTCCTTGGCGTTCCATGATGTACCCAATGTCTTTAATGTTTGCTCCTTGTCGAGCTGAAGAGAGTGACTGAGCTCATCTTCTGGAAGGTCGTCCAGCACGCGTATATCGTTCGATGCCCATTGCCTTAGATGGAGGCCGCCAAATTCGAGGAGTTTGGTGATATCTGTGCGTAATTCTCGCGCTTTTTCAATCGTTGGGGCGCCAGTCAGCAGATCATCGACGTATAAATCACGTTTGAGACACCTTGCGGCTGCTGGATACTTGTGGCCCTCATCGTCTGCCAATTGGTGCAGACATCGAATTGCCAAGAAAGGAGCCGAGGCTAAACCGAACGTGACAGTGTTCAGTTCATGTGCCTTGCGACCGGTTGGAGTTGGCCATAGAATCCGCTGATATTTTCTATCTTGCTTTCGAACTACGAATTGCCGATATATTTTCTCGATGTCGGCCGTTATAACGTAGTTATGTGATCGAAAGCGAAGAATCAACGAAAATATATCGTCTTATATCGTTGGACCAACCATTAATGCGTCGTTGAGAGAGACTCCAGAACTTGACTTCGCACAGCCGTCGAACACTACGCGGACCTTTGTCGTATTGCTCGACTCTTTGATGACCGCGTGATGTGGCAGATAGAACCCGTCTCCGTCGTCCTTCTCGATTGCTGACATGTGACCTAGCTGTAAGTATTCCTCGATGACTGCTGCATATTTTTGATGCAACCCTTCGTCGGATTTGAATTTTCGCTGGAGGGAATTCAATCGGTTAATGGCTCGCCCCCGAGATTCCCCCAGCGCTGGATGTCCGCCTTTGAATGGTAGTGCGACCACATAGCGACCGGTTGCGTCACGACTCACATTTCTTCGGAAGTGCTCTTCGCATTCAAGTTCTTCCGGTGAGAAATGCTTGAGAGAGGTGCCTTCTTCGACCTCCCAGAATCTCGTCAAATCCTGTTGAATGTCGGAGAAAAGACATGTTGTGGCTGGAGTACGTTTGCTGTTGACGCTGCCGCCGATGACCCATCCCAGACGTGTTTTTTGCAGGATCAAATCCGTTCCTTTGTTTGACAGATCGATTTGTCCAATGCAAAGCATCGATAATGTCGGACCTGAGCCTATTAGATCCGCTGACTTGTGTGTCGTCACACTGACTTGTGTGTCGAACTGTCGTCGACTCAGATCCGCTGACGTCGACTTGTGGAACTCAGGATCTGCTAAACGTATATTTGAGGGAATATTAATTGTTTCCCTTGCAATTGATTCCGCTGGGACAGGGTCCGAAATCCGTGGTATCGTCAAAAATATCAATGTTTTTTCGAATCCATCGTGGATCGATTTAAAGGTGGCGGTGACAATATGTTTCGTCGTCGTAGCCATTGAGTTTAATGCTCCCACAGGAATGGACAATTTCTTCTTTGATAGTTGTAATGCTGTGGCTAATTTCTCTGTAATAAAATTCGCCGTAGAGCATGTGTCCAATAACGCACGACATCGAATTCGTCGGCGCTTGCAATCAAATATGTCGACCGCTGCACTTGTCATTAACTCCCGCATCGTATTTGAAGTTAATGTCATCCGTCGGTCAACAATTGTTGCTTCCTGGGTTTCGTGTAGTACCTCCGTTGTCAATGGACGCTTTGGCGCGTTTTTTGACAATAGGCGGAGATTTTCCACTCCTGCGGGTGCCACGAGTCAATTATGCGAAGTCGTCGCCGTGGATTCGCTTTCTTGATGGAGCAGAGTATTATGTTTTTCACTGCATTTGAGGCAGTTCCGAAATTTGCACTCCTTTGATTTATGCGAACGGAGGCAGTTCAGGCAGAGAGATGCGTCCTTGACAATTTTGATTCGACTTTGAACCGGTAATTCGCGAAATTTTGAGCACTTGTAAAGTGGATGTACTTCTTCGGCGCAGACTGAACATTTCGTTTCGACCGTCGTTGCTAGTGCTTTGACCGATTTGTACTTGTTACCGGTTTTGCCCTTTGGCGCTGAGCTGCTTGATTGTTCGCGACTTTCTGACTCCCACTGCGCGATTCGCGACGCGGTCCTACATAAAAATTCCATAAGCTTTTCGAGCTTTGGAAAGACACCACGTTCCAGAGTTTCGTCCCATTTTTGGCGTGTCATTCTATGCAGTTTCTCGACAATGATTTGTACGACGAGGGGTTCACCTAACTCGACGTTTAACGATTTGAGTGACAGCACGTGTTGCTGCGCTTCGTCCGCTAAACGCATCAGTCCCGCCGCGGTTTCCTTTTCTTGAATCGGCATTCGAAGGAGTAGGCTTAGATGACGCGTGATAATTATCCTCTCATCCTGGTGAGATTGCTCGAGTTGGTTCCATGCGCGCGTATAATTGTCTTCCGTAATAGTGAACAAGTTGACCTTGCGCGCTGCATCTCCCGATAATGACGCTTTTAAATATTGCAATTTTTCGACGTTGCTGAGATCACGACGGTTTCCGATCATTGCGAGGAACGAGTCTTTGAAACTGAGCCATTGCTCATATTTGCCATCGAATTTCGGAAGCGAGGCTTCTGGCAGCTTCACACGTGGGGCATATCGCATCGTATCGTTACCGTTTACCGTATCAATCGTGTTTGATGGCGTCGGATGCGACCTTACAGCGGCAAGTAAAGTTTCGGCTTCGCTTATTAAATCAAGGCCTTGTCCTTCGATAGAGAACCTCTCTGCTGAGTGATCGACTTCTTCGTCGAGTTCGTCTAATTCTTCACAAATACTGTCAAGTGCCGCAAAGGTTTCTTTAAACTTATCTAAACGCGTTTTAATCCGAATAGCATTTGTGGGCTGCCCATCTTGGTACTCCTTGAGAAACGAGGCGAAGAACGTGATTTGCGCCTTGATTGTACCGCGTTTCTTTACGAGTTGCTTAATTGTTTGAGCGTTAGCCATTCTGAATTTTTAGGATATATGTCTAAAAGGAGTGGTGACGTAGTTGTTAACGAGCTTACCGTTGTTGCGGGTCTTCGTTGTCGAACGTAGTCTCCTGTTGGTGGGCTCTGCGTTGTTGAACAGAGTCTGCTGGGCCTCTTCTCGTCCTTGCCTTGCTGAAGAGACGAGTTTCGTGTGCTATCCTTGTTGGTGCACAGCTGGAGAGGTCTTGTTGAGCACGACAGCACTTCACACACTTTGATTTTAGTTAACCGTGAGTTCGGATCGGGCTGATCCGTCTCGAAGGACCAAAAAATGTACTGTAGATCTCGCGATTTTTTATTAATTCCACAGGAGTCGTAAGTTCCTGTGCGCTATGTTGCGACGAAAATTCAGCAGTACGTGTTGTAGTTAAACATTTAATTGACGACAACTGATTTCGTATGACTGATTGAAATAAATAGTCAGTATTAAGGAAAACGATAACTTGAACTATATTTTAAAAACTTCACGGTAAATATTACAAGTGTGTGTCAAACGTGTATAAGTTAAACGCTTGATGTTGACTCGGCAACAAGTCGCTGAAGACTGACTAGAAATTGATGCAGAAAAATGCACGTTTTGAGTTTTTCCTCCCTCCTTCCGATATGGAAGGAGGGAGTAAAAAGTAACGAATGTTTCAAGAATTTGTCTCGCGTATTCTCATTGGCTATTAAGGTTAGCGTCGCTCGAAGATGAGTGCGGGGCGGAAGGCTAAGGGCTCGCGGAAAAACCCTTACGGTCAATCGGCAATAAACCATCTGGTTGCCAGTGACTGACGCGTTGGTTTTCTCCCGCAATAAAAAATCTGCGTGCCAGATTGGGTTTTCCCAATAATACAACATCTGCTTGCAGGGTTGAATTTTTAAATAGCCTTTGAAAATACGCAGTAAGTACATTTTTCTGATCGCTTGAATTTTTGTATTACATTGTGTATGAATGAGTGTAAATATGCTTATTCTAAGAAAATATTTCATTTTACATATATACTCGAATATCGTCGTTGTCGACGATCCAACACTCGTCCCCAGTTCCAGTAGTAGTAGTAGTAGTAGTAAAAGTGATTTATTAACAGTTTAGACTTATTTAAAAATATATATATATATATTTTTTTATGACATAAACATTGTCAAAGAGCCGTCGACCGGAGTCCTTCAGCCCCCAGTTTTATTTAAGTAATTTTTGTATTTTTTTCATACCGATTAATTCTGGAAAGAAAATAAAAAACATTCTACGAATTGAAAATGTGTTACGAATTTTATTTTGCGATTTTAATTTTTTGAGATCTCACAAGATCTCAACATAATCGGGATAAAAGTGTATTTTTAGAAAATTAATTAAAAACGATGAAATGAGAATAATTTTCGAAAATTCAAAATCTCGAAACTGAAGAAATAAATTTGACTGTTCAACAAATCTCCCGACTACAATATGTGCACCAAGATTGTTTAACTATTTTCTTATTTAGCCGATTCTTTTATTAACTAAATTTTTTTTTCAGTCTTGGGATTTTGAATTTTCGTTAAATTATTTTATACATATTTTGACAAAATAGAAACGCTTAGGTACTCACATCGTTCGCCCTCTTTTGGTAAACATGCCCGTTTTTAATTCTATCGACTAACGGTAAGTACCTTATCGTTGACGTCTTCGATCAGGCATTTTAATAGCCGA